>OX596077.1:118232731-119432731 GCA_951394005.1 Protophormia terraenovae | reverse complement strand
TAGTTTAGTATATAGTGAAAAATATACTAGAGTCTATAATCTAAACTATAGTATAAACTATAGTATAATCAAAAGCCTAAACTATAGTCTTAATTATAGTATAAACTACAATCCAAATTATAGTCTAAACTATAGTCTAAACTATAGTCTAAAATATAGTCTTAACTATAGTCTAAAATATTGTCAAAACTATAGTCTAGATTATAGTCTTAACTATAGTCTAAACCATAGTCTAAACTTTAGTCAAACCATAGTCTAAACTATAGTCAAACCATAGTCTAAACTATAGTCTTAACTATAGTCTAAACTATAGTCTAAACTGTAGCCTAACTATAGTCTAAACTATAGTCTAATTTTAGTCTAAACTATAGTATAAACTATAGTCTAAACTATAGTATAAACTATAGTCTAAACTATAGTATAAACTATAGTCTAAACTATAGTCTTAACAATAGTCTAAACTATAGTCTAAACTATAGTCTAAACTATAGTCTAAACTATTGTCTAAATTATAATCTAAACTATAGTCTAAACTATAGTATAAACTATAGTCTAAACTCTAGTCTGAACTATAGTCTAAACTATAGTCTAAACTATTGTCTAAATTATAATCTAAACTATAGTCTAAACTATAGTCTTAACAATAGTCTAAACTATAGTCTAAACTATAGTCTAAACTATAGTCTAAACTATTGTCTAAATTATAATCTAAACTATAGTCTAAACTATAGTATAAACTATAGTCTAAACTCTAGTCTGAACTATAGTCTAAACTATAGTCTAAACTGTAGCCTAACTATATTCTAAACTATAATATAATTTTAGTCTAAACTATAGCCTAAACTTTAGTCTAAACTGTAGTCTAAGCTAATAGTCTAAACTTTAGTCTAAACTATAGTCTACTTTTAATCTAAACTATAGTATAAACTATAGTCTAAACTATAGTTTTAACTATAGTCTAAACTATTGTCTAAACTATAATCTAAACTATAGTCTAATTTTAGTCTAAACTATAGTGTAGAATATAGTCTAATTTTAGTCTAAACGATAGTCTAAACTATAGTCTACTTTTAATCTAAACTATAGTATAAACTATACTCTAAACTATAGTTTTAACTATAGTCTAAACTATTGTCTAAACTATAATCTAAACTATAGTCTAATTTTAGTCTAAACTATAGTGTAAAATATAGTCTAATTTTAGTCTAAACGATAGTCTAAACTATAGTCTAAAGAGTAGTCTAAACTACAGTCTAAACTATTGTCTACTTTTAGTCTAAATTATAGTCTAAACTATAGTCTAATTTTAGTCTAAACTATAGTCTAAAGAGTAGTCTAAACTATAGTGAAAACTATAGTCTAATTTTAGTCTAAACTATAGTGTAAACTCTGGTCTAAACTTTAGTCTAAACTATAGTCTAATTTTAGTCTAAACTATAGCATAAACTATAATCTAAACTATAGTCTAGTTTTAGTCTAAACTATAGTGTAAACTATAGTCTAATTTTAGTCTACAATATAGTATAAACTATAGTCTAAACTCTAGTCTTAACTATAGTCTAAACTATAGTCTAAACTATAATCTAAACTATAGCCTAACTATAGTCCAAACTATATTGTAAACTATAGTCTAATTTTAGTCTAAACTATAGTCTAAACTATAGTCTAAACTATAGTCTAAACTATAGTGTAAACTGTAGCCTAACTATAGTCTAAACTATAGTCTAATTTTAGTCCAAATTATAGTCTAAACTATAGTCTAATTTTAGTCTAACTGTAGTCTAAACTATAGTCTAAGCCGTAGTCTAAACTATAGTCTAAACAGAAATATTCTATAGTTTATTCTGTAGTCTATTTCATAGTCTATTCTTTAGTCTATTCTATCTTTCTAATCTGTTCTATTCTATTCTTACTTTAGACTATACTCTAGTCCAATCTAAAGTCTAAATTATAGTCTATAGTGTAACTATATTCTTGTCTATAGTATAAATAGTCTGTAGTCTAAACCATACTCTAGTCTGTATTCTAGTCAATAATCTACACTAAATTATGGAAAAACTATAGTCCATTTTATAGTCTAGCCTATAGTATTGTCTAATTCTAGTCTATAGTCGTTTCTATAGTCTAGTCTAGTCCATAATCCAGACTATAGTTTTGTTTATAGTCTAGTCTATATTTTAGACTCTAGTATTTGCAATGGTTCAGTTTGTAGTCTAGTTTATATTCTAGTCTACAGTTTAGTCAATTTTGTTATTTCTTCTCCCTTTAAAGTAGATATTACTGTTCTACAATTTATTTTAAGCCTGTTCTATGTGACTTTTATAAACTATTTTCTCTGTTTAATCAAGCAAAAAAGTCTCTGCAGTATTAAAAAAAAATAAAATCCAAATCAAAAAGAAAAAAATCAAGAATGAAAAAAGAAAACGAATTACACAAAAATTACAACTACTGCATATTGCCGCTGCAACAATCATTTCTTGATAGAAAGCAACATACTATACACATGAATATGCAACTACTATCTTGGGTAAGAAAAACAAAAAAATATCCAAGCAATTGTATAAAAATGCGTTTCTTTTGTAGATTTAATCACATGCGCAGTTAAGTAAATTACACACACAAACCTGCAACATAGAGAAAAAAATGGTTAAAACGCCATAATACCATTTGTATGGTTCTTGCCACCAAACATATAGTATATGCTACAATCTAGATATTCTAGTGGCATTAAACAACAAAATAACTGCATGTGTTTTGTGAACTAACTGCTCTTTAGAGAGGCGCACGTTGATGAACCAAAAAAACTAAAGATACAAAAGAAGAAGAAAAAAACAGTTAAACATTTAAAAGCTCTTCGTTGTTGTGTTACGTTTAAATTTTTCATTTGTGTGTGTGTGTTTTTTTTTTTTTTTTTTTTGTTGCTTCCACATCCCAATGACAATCAGCTTGAGCCGGAAAAAAAATTGTTGAAGAGTAGAAAAAAATTTTATACAATTTTTTATGAAAACTTTTTTTTGCATCTTTTTTGTTTCTACATACGTTTGGAATTAATTATTTGTATCTAACAAGATAAAACGTTTTAATACACACATGGAGAAAAAAAATTAAATAGTTAAGACGAATTTAAAGGTCGCTTTTTTAAGATTTTGAAAAAGAAGAAAATGTGTATATATTGCGGACTTAAATACTAAAGGCATATTTTAGAAATTATTTAAACCTGGCATTGTATATAGATTCAGCATGTTGAGTAATGTGAAAAAATATGTGGCTCGATTTTAGAATTTTTTTGCTTTATTAAACCTTAGACAGAATCGAAAATTTTTAGAAAATAAATCTGTAACTTCTGATTGGCTAATTGGATTAACTTAAAATTTAACATAGGCGTAGCAGAGGAAAATAAAATTTTATGTTTAGAAAGAGGATCCTACTTACATTTCTAGAGCGGAGCTATGAGGGCTCAAAATAGGGTACTAATTTTTTTTTTTTATTACATACTATATTTATTGAATATTCAGTAATTGTACTTGAACTAACAATAAGTGTTAAAATCTTAAATCTAAATATTAAAATCTAATTTCGTCTAACCTCAGGAAAAAATCTATTTTAATTCGAATATTTTATTTAAAATTGGATTTTTTCGTGCTTAATTCTCAAATCTAATTTTTAAAAATTAGAATATTTTAAAAATTTAATTTATTGTTGTGGGGATAAGCTGGGTTCTATGCGCATTTCACTGGTTGCTTATGCCAGATCATCTGGAAACTTTTCCCAGTTTTTAGAAAAGCTAAAGTTGTCTATAAGGAATGAGATCTTTCGATTTTAACACACATTTTGCCTCATAACTTTTTTCGGAATCAATATTCAACATTTTTTTTGATCTAGTTATCATGGAAAAATACTTCAGTTATTATTTTTAATAACAACTATGTTAATTTGTCCTTATTTTCATCAAAATAAGTGACGATTTACGGACGGACGATTTACGTCCTACAAGTTATTAAAAAATTTCAAAAAATCCAAATAGGTCTTACAAATAATTGGCCACAGAATTAAATTTCTGCGGTAATCCTGTTTCTAATGTTATTAAACAGTATCAGGAGAATTTGACTATTGATGTGAAACCTAGTTCGGTAAGAAAAAAGGACCACATGATATTGGGAAGGCCAGAAAATTGAAGGCATATTGAAAGGAGCTCCAAACACATATAGTAGAAAATCAGCTTAGTTTTCTCAGTGCTTTGAATATTTGATGCGAAAATTTAAAGCTAATGGGAAAGTTGATAACATATAAAGTTCAAAAAATTCCAAACTGGTATTCTGCAAAAAAAAATTACAAGCCAAAAATAGGACTCGGAATTTAAAACCAAATTTCAAACAAAAAAGTTTAAGACCCAAAAGCAGCAAAAATTTCTTACAAAATTCATGGTATGACAAGCTTTTTGCAGTTGCGGCAAAACAGGATACATTCGGGTCTATAAATACCAAAATATGCATAAAGGAATATTTGCAAAAAAGAAAGTACAACGTGTCCACATATTTCTGGACCCATTTGGTATCATGTCACTACGGTAAGAAAGCTCTGGAGTGGTACCAAATCAATAACATAGTTTTAGTACCAAGAGAGGTCAATTTTCAAAATTGTCCATAGCTTAGACCAGTGGAGATATATTGAGCTCTTGTGAAAAGTGAATTCAAGAGCACAAAAAAGGTGTCCCAAAATACCGAAGATTTTAACAGAAGATGTGCACACTGTTCCGAAAAAAGTGACTGAAGCAACTATCAAATCTCCAAAGAAAGGGTTTTCAGAAATGGTCCACAATTTTATAGTTAGAAATGGTCCACAATTTTATAAAAGTTATATATTTCTGTGATCTGTGCTAAATTATCAAATGATTAAAAAAATAATGAAAACTCTAAGATCAACCGTTTCCAAGTTATTGAATATTATGTATGTTAAGAATTTTTCTATCACACTCCTTACATGTAAAAACTTGTATGAACTCAATATATTTTATATATTAGCTCCTCAAGTTTGAGGAGCTTCTTCTCAATCGAGTATGTCCATTGCTTAGTAGGATGTTTCGAGCTATAGGAGTTGAGTGAATTTCTAGCCTCCTAAAATATTTCTCTGTGTGTTCTCGTGTTACATCTTTTACAAAGGGGACGTTTAGAGCCTTATGAATATTTGAGTTTTTGACGTACCATGGAGCGCAGTTATTATCCGCAAAATCTTGTTTTAACCTCTCTGAATTTTCTCTATATTTGAAGCCGAGGCCGTGCCCCATAATTGAATACCATAACTCCATATTGGCTTCAAAATTGAGTTATATAAGAGTAGTTTACAATCTAAAGTAAATGTTGAGTTTCTGCCGATAATACAATTTATTTGAGGTGCTTTCAGTTTCATTTGTGTCAACTTTGCATCAATATGGGATTTCCATGTACGACGTCGGTCAAAATGAATACCGATTTATTTGGCCTCTGGGGAATCACTTGGTTATTAATAATGATAGGCGGCCATGTTTCTCTACGCAATGTAAATGTTATGTGAATACAGTTTTGCTCATTTACCTTTATTTTCCAATTACGTAACCATCTTTGAATATCTAATATATGGTCTTGCAAGAGCCGAGATGCTTCTTGGGGGCTTTAACCCATTTCCGATCACTACTTGATTCCGTTGAGATAACTTTACGAAATTTTGCACAAAGTTTGTTTTTGTGATTGTGATAAAAAATTATGAAGATTTAAATGCCTAAATATTTTTCATTCCGAAAAATAGGGCTTTGAAAATTTCAGAAATCGTACCATTTTTGGACCCAGAAAATTGTTCTTAACAACTTAAGTAGCTGTGTCATCAGCAAGTGTTAATGTATGGGTTCGATTATTAGTTGGCATATCAGAGGTGTATAACAAGTACAACAAAGGACAAGTACAACAAAGGTCAGCTTCAATGGGCTGTGGATTACTTGAAAAGTCTCTCTCTTTAACAATAAATTTTCGATCAGTTAAATACCTTTTTAATAGTTTATGTGTATTATCTTATGTATCATGCCGTAGTGCCATACTTTGTCAAAAAGCTTGCGAAACGTCGATAAAGAGAGCAGAGCAATATTTCTTTTCTTCAAACGTTTTGTTTATAACATTTACAAGTCTATGTGTTTGTTCGATAGTAGTGTGTTTTCTTCTAAATCAGAATTGATGATTAAGAGTTTCTCAAAGAGCTTTGACATATTTGATAGACTTATAGGTCTATAAGATTCTACTTTTGTGTGATTTTTTCCTGGCTTAGGTATCATGGTAACCAGTGATACCTTCCATTCTGGTGGATAATATTCAAGGCGTAATATAGCGTTAAAAATAAAAAGTATAATTTTTAGTGCTATCCGAGGTAGCTCCAAAAGTATCTTGTTACTGATTTTATTAATACCTGGTGCTTTTTTAAAGTTTAAATCAACAATAGCTTTGTCGATCTCTCAAAGCAAAAGTATTCAACTGCTGTGAATTGGGGTACAACAGGTGGCATCGCAATTACGTCATTTGATACGTTCGGGGAAAATACATTTTTCAGATGACTTACAAACAGATTCCCTTTTTCGGTTAAAAGATTCAGACTTTCGATTTTCCAAGAGCTTATTAAGACGATTTTTGCATTCTCTGAGCTTAGATTTGAGTTGAGGGAATCTTTAGAATTACCACTCTCTTCGAGCTATTCTGTTTTCAGTCAAGAGCCGTTCGACATCCACAGAATATATTATATATTATATCTGTTTTGTCGGGGTGTTAAGGTAGCATGTTCAGCAGCAAGTTTTAAATTCATCAAATAAATTCATCAAAATTAATGATAGAGTGATCGATTTCTTCTGGTGTATTTGGCGACATGTTTTTCGTGCAGTATGTACTATATTTCAGTAAATTTATTTGTATGCCTGATATCGCCAAGTTACCAGATGGGGATACAATTTCTCGGGGGCTTAATAGCATAACAAAAGTGGGTGAATGATCCGAGCATAATTCCAGTGAAGATTCAACTCGTATTAGATCCTCAGCGAAGTTTTTTATAACTCCAAAGTCGCTCATTTCGCGTATCTTATTTAGGTCAAATGGCCAGTAAGTAGGTAGGGTATATAGAAAATGCTCTTTAGCATAAGAAGTTTGCATTAGTTGCCTTCCTCGACATAGAGGGGGCTTTTAATAATGTGACTCCGGAGGCAATCAAATTGTCTCTGGAAAGACTGGATATCAATCAGTCGATAATTACCCTCATATTGAGACTTCTAAACAAAAGGGAGCATCTATCATATACAGGGTAGCAAATAGTGGTACTCCACAAGTGGGAGTTTTATCTCCTCTTCTTTGAAATATCGCCGTAAACCCACTACTCAGGGAACTAGATTCTCCTGTCGCTTATGCGGACGATGTAGCGGCGGCTGTATCTGGGAAATATCTGGATACTATGTCTCAATGCCTGCAAATTTCTCTAGGTCTGCTTAGTGTGTGGAGCACAACTAGTGGCCTTAGTGTGAATTCAGGAAAAATGGAACTTGTCCTCTTCTCTAGAAGATATAAGATGCCATCTTTCCCATTACCACGCCTAAATGGTGTTGAACAGAAGGTGTCAGTACCTAGGGATTTTACTGGACTCCAAACTATCCTGGCTCCAGAATACAAGGGCTAGAGCCTCAAAGGTAGGCATTACCCGTAGGAAAGCCATTGAAAATCCTGGGGAATAAATTCCAGGAATACAAAATGGCTCTTCGACATGGTAATAAAGCCCATACTTATGTATGGAGCGTTAGTATGGTGAAAGGCTATGGAGAAATACACCTTTTTCGGAATCTTTGAAAGGATTCTACGTAGTTCCATCTAAAGCCCTATTCGTTCTAATTACCGGTGGACCTTATGGCCAAACAGATCGCCTTCATATCGGCGACTAAGCTCAAAACTATAGGAGAATGGACTGATAGAGGATATGGACATGCGACCGTTTTGGGGCTACTTGACGACATTCCTTGCAATATTGACTATTGCACTCCTATACCTTTTCTTGACAGAGGCTTCTCAGTGTCAATCTCGACTGCCCCGGTACTAAGAGCCGGCTTAGTGGATGTTTACAGTAATGGGTCCAAATCTGCTAATTTGGTCGGGCCAAGCTTATAAACGGTATCATTCCCGCATATCGGAAAAGTATTTCCTTCAAACTGCCGGATCACTACAGTATTCTTCAAGCAGAGATCTTGGCCATAAAAAGAGCGGTAAACTGTAGGGTATTCGGTGTGGATATCCAAATCTGTACGGCCAGTCAAGCTGCGATTAAATCGCTCTCGGGTATCTTTTCGATATCCAGGCTGGTACATGAATGCCATATATCTCTAAACGAGATGGCGAGACATTCAAACCTAGAGCTAGTCTAGGTTAGGGATCATTTAAACAAAAACATTAACACTTTGTTGCCAGTGCAAAATGCAGGCTACCATACAATTAATTACTTATTTATAATGTTTTTTACTTTAGAACTGTTAAGGATTATATTAACCTTATTTTAATCCTGCAGCAATACCAGATGAAGATGACGGTTTCTTTCACATTATACAAAAATCCAAATACATGTGCTTAATTACTTAAATAGTAAAAGTAGTTACAAAACTGAACCATCAACTTACAATGTTATAGAAAATAAATAAATTATGATATAATAATTATTCATAATAACCTAAATTATACAAACAATATAAAAATTACAATAATATATAGAAATATTTATTACAAATACCCTATGGTGTAGTATTCAATTGTATTATTTACAAATTCTATGTTAAAGGCAGCGTACAGTTCTTATTGAAACGTTTCATTATATTTTGAAAAATACCATCATTATGTACACCAAATATTCACATAAATTTAAGAAAATTTTCAATTATACACGATCAATTTCGGCATTTTGCGGTGGTGATGTCATTAAAAAAGATTATAAAATGTGCTGGAGGACATATGCGGTAGCTATGCTCATAACTCTTGCACTTTGTTTTACATTTTACAGTAATTATGTTGAAGTATTCGGTAATGGTGATTGGTCTATATTATTAAAGTCCACCGCTATTATAGGTACCGGAATAAAGGTATTTAAATATATTTGAAGTGAAAATTTTCCCTATTTATTTAGTATTTATTTTTTAAATATACCAGGGATTTGCTAAGCTTATAAATGTTGTCAAACAACGAAAAAACTTTCGTTTTCTTTATCTGGAAATCTGTGAGATATTCGAAACGTGCGAGCGAAAGAAATCAATGTACAAGGATTGTTTGAAGGACAACATATCCTTGATTAAAAAGTTACTTACATCTTTATTTCTAATTGTGTTAATAGCAACTGTGGGCGTAACTGTGGTACCACTTTACATGTTGATATTTCTAAATAAACATGTAGACATTTTGCCATTCGCTCTGCCTCTTATAGACGAGAGCACAGATTTCGGTTTTTATTTTACATTCGTTGTGCATACTTTTTGTGTATTTCTAGGAGGATTTGGTAATTTTGTTATCGATTCGTGGCTTTTTATATTCACTGCTCAAGTGCCGCTCATAAAGAATATATTGAAATGTAAATTTGATGATCTGGATATAATTCTTAAAGAAAATCCAAAATGTGTAGAAAAATCAAAGGATCTTTTAATAGATATATTTAAATGGCATCAAAAATATATCAAGTGAGTAAAATTAGCTTTTCGGTAAAATAAAAATAATATGATAAAAAAATTTTATTTTCCAGTTTTTGTGATACTATTAGAGATACATTTTTCTGGGTCATCTTTATACAAGTGGTGTTTGAATTTTTAGGTATTGTTTCTACAGTTGTTTGCATATTTATGGGTATTTGGCCACCAGCACCTTCATTTTTACTTTATTTATTTGCTATATTTTACTCTTATTGTTCATTGGGAAATTTGGTTGAAGTGGCGGTAAGTAAGATTGGATAATAAAACGAGAGAAAAAGGTATAGTCGGTCAAGACCGACCATATGATACCCTACACCATTAGGTATGACCCTAAAATTTCGGTAAGGGGATTTATACTAGACCAACACTTTTACTAAATGTAAAATAATATATACAAATACAGAATAATGCGTTGATGCTAACTTCTACTTGATTTTATGCACTTTAGGCCGATTATCGGAAGTGATTTTATATGGGAGCTATAGGGCTATGGTAAATTATGGACCGATTCTAATAAAATTTAGCAGTGTTGTTTCTACTTCTGTAAAACTTATTTAAGTCGAATATTAACCTTATACTAACATTAGTATGAGATTTATGCACGTTAAAGTGATTTTCGGAACAGGGGTTTATATGGGAGCTCTGGTTAATCGTGGACCAATCTTCATACAAAGATTGATACTTCTACAAAACTTCTTTGTACAGAATTTCAAAAAAAATATTAGTATTTTTAAGGCATTTTTGAATGTTGAAACTCAATTCTTGGGGGACATTTGTATGGGGACTAGGTGAAATAGTGGACCGATCACAACCAATTTCAATAGGCTTTGTCCCTGTATCATAAAAGTCCCATGTGCCAAATTTTATTGAATTATCTTCAAAATTGCGACCTGTACTCTGTGCATAAGGTTTACATGGACAGCAAGCCGTCCAGCCAAACGAACGGACGGACGGACACCGTTAGATCGATTTAAAAAGTAATTCTGAGTTGATTGGCATACGTTGGATAACGTTTTTTATGCGTTACAAACATCAGCACAAACGCATAATACCCCAACCACCTATGGTGGTGTAGGGTATACAAATAAAAAAAACTAACAGTTAGTCTCTCTATTGCGAACTAAAGAAAAGTCGAGACAATTTCTATTGCAATTCAAATAAATACTATATTTATTGGTTTTACTTTGCGTTCCATATAGGATGACAAGGATTAATTATTATATTAACCATTTATTTTATTTTAGAATGATGAAGTTATGTTTATTATTTATGATTTTTGTTGGTATAATTTGACGGTACCGGAACAAAAAATGATTTTAATCATGTTGAAAGTTTCGCAAAGTGCTACTAGTATTTCAATTGGTGGTGTGGCACCCCTATCATTGAATACAGCTCTGCAATTGACAAAAACTGTTTATACGCTATCGATGATGCTAAAGAACTATTTTGATTAAAATAAGAAATAAAAATACAAATCTGTATTGGAACATCTTACACCAGTATAAAGGAAACCATAGCACCAACTTATAAAACCCGAAAGTAAAATATTAAGAAAGTGAAAGTGGGGCAGGTAACTCCTAGGGATATTGTTGTATATTTAAAAAACTGTCTTAAGATTTTGTGGAAATAATTTTCTTTTCATCAAGGTTTGCGATATTAAGAAGATAAGAAAAGGAGATCTAGGGTGAATGATTACACTGGTCGGCAAAAAAAAAGAAAAATTCACCCCTAAAAACGAATCGAACCAAGATATCTTTTCAGCTAATCGCACTAACATAACACAGAAATAATATTAACAAGTATACTAATAAAAAAATTAATGTAAAGAATTAATATTATTGGTGTAGGGTAGTCTATGGTTCGAGAGCCCAATTCTACTTTTAATTTTTTTTTTTTTTTTTCTTTGCTTTCATTTAATATGTAGACCACTTAATGGAGATTGTATAGCTACAAAGTTTAATAAAAATTCACTATATAAAAAGTTCTTTTATTTATGTACAAAAATTTTCTATAATATAAACTTTTCTAGAGCAGTCTTTTCTGTAGAACAACTCTTGCTTTTTAAGTGCATTTACATTGCACAAGAACAACAATAACTACTGTTTGTGCAAAGCAAACATTTCAAGACATTGAGTGGTTTCAAATACTACAGTATATACCACTAGTTCGAAACAAATACTTCAAATACTGTGTAAAAAAAGCAAGACATACAAGACATTGAAAAACTACTAGTATTTCACTAGTATTTTTTTAATGTCTTGAAGCATTACCCAGTTGGTCATGTCTTTAAGACATCCTTGAATCTGGGTCAATGACAATGTTAAATCCTAGACGACATATGCAAGACAACCAGAACAGTTTGTCAATGAATTTTTCTAACAAATGTCGCGAAAGTCTTCGACGATTAAAAGAGGATAAAATAAACGAAATGTTCATACATATATTCGTCAACGACATGTTTAATAAAAAAGTTCCCTAATATTTTCGGTAATGATTACATAGAGGACTATGTCATCTCTTTTGTCGTTTACGACTATATAGACGAAAAAGCCGTACATTAAATCGTCAACGATTACGTGGGCTACTATGTCCTTAGATTTGTCATCTATGATCATATGCATGACAATATCGTCTATTTTGTCGTCAACGATTTTATAGATGACAAAGTCTTGATATTTTTCTTAAACGATTACAAGGATGACAGTGTTATCCAATTAGTCGTTTAGGATTACATCAGAGACAAATAAAAAATTGGTGGAAATAATTTCATAATTAAAATTAAAATATTAAATTTAATTATAAATTTATTTAAAAAATTAATAATTACACTGGTCAACAAAAAAAATCCTCCCCCATGGACAAATAGTTGGACTTGATGTATTTTGATGTGCTAAACACGAATCTGCTTTCAGTTTTTTTCCATCGGGTCTGGATTTCTTTTTATGGGCGTGTCTAATATTTCGCCCATAGTAAGGCCATTACTCTAGTATATTTCCTCTTAACTCAAGAACAGTGGGTACGATTGATCAAAGTGATACACCAAAAGATGCGTACTAAAAGTATCTTCAAATTCTTCAAACTTAATTTTTTTATGTGCTCAATAGTTTCGGAGTTATTTTGAAATAAGTGCCCAAAAAAATAATTTTCATGCAAAATTTTAGATTTTTTTGTTACTTAAATTTCTTTTAATAAATGAAGGCATCTAAATGTTACAGCTTATCATCTTTATCTCAAAGCTGGTAATGCTGTGAATAAAATAAGGCATGTATCTTCAAAATTGATGCAGAAATCTAAATTTTATTCACAGTTAAGTAAAAATACCCATGTTACATACAATTGAGTAGAAATACAGTGGTGGCCAAAAAAATTTATTTTTTTTTTATTTTTTTCTTGAAACAAAAATAGGTGGACTAGGTGGATTCTGACGAGTTAAACAAGAATCTGCATTCACCTTTTTTCTATCGGGTACTGATTTTTTTTTATGTGCATGACTAATATCATCACCTTATTCAGCGATCACACTATAAAATTCGAGAATGGTTTGTCAAACTTAGGCTATAACTCAAGAGCCCTTTACACGATTTTGATAAATGATACATCAAAAGATGCACACGAATTGTCTTCAAGGTATGTTAACAATATTTTTCATTCGCTCAAGAATTTCAGAGTTATGGATCAACATTTTCACCACTTTTCAAAAAAATAAATTTTAAAATTTTCTGTACTAATTACCGAATAACTACGGAAATATTAACTGGACAAAAAATTATATAAATTCAGCTTAAAGACAATTTGGAGCGCTATACATTAAAGTTCAATTTATCTTAATTGGACAAATTAATCTCGAGTTATACAAGTGTGACTTCCTAAAGGCGGGGTCATAGTAGTCATGCCCATAAAAAAAGATCAATGCGTTATAGAAAGAAAGTAAAAGCTGATTCTTATTTAGCACGTTGAGTTACATCTAATCCACCTATTTTTTTTATTTAAGACGAAAAAAAAAAAAATTTTTTTTTTGCCCACTAGTGTATTTCCTATAGCTAGGTATTCACGGGTATCCAAACTTAACTGTGAATCCAATCAAGATTTGTGCATAAATTTTTATAATACGTGGCTTTATTTACTCGTAGTTTCGCCAGCTTTGAGATAAAGTTGATAAACTTAAAAATTTTTTATGTTGTCGCTTTAAAAAAAGTTTTAGTAAAAAAAAAAAAATCTTAAATTTTGCATGAAAAATTTTTTTCCGACACTTTTTTCGAAATATCTTCTAAACTATTGAGCGGATAAAAATTTGATGGTAAAGCTATTTAAAGCTAATTTTATTTTGCATATCGTGGTATATCATTTATATAAATCGTGCATACCGTTCTAAAGTAATAGTGAAATATACTCGAGTAATCGGCATATTTATGGCACAATATTAGACACGCTCATAAAAAAAAATCCCGACCTGATGGAAAAAACTGAAAGCAGATTTGAGTTAAGCATGCGGAATTCCATCTAGTCTACATATTTTTTTTGAAGGAGCTCGAAAAAAATTTTTTTTGTTGACCAGTGTTATATAAAATGTTGAGAACTTCGATAAATATTATATCCATTGTTTTAAATTTCCGCTTTTTTGAATATACATTTTATTGATGCCATCTAAAAATATATGGGCCATTATCAAAAATTTTTAACCTGGCTGAAACTGACTTAAATCCTTAATAACTTTTTTGTGGTAATGATATTTTAAACAAATTTGTTATAGATCTAAACTCACAAGACTTGAAACTAATAGAGTGCAAAATTTTAGCACAAAAGGTTTCTTTTTATAACCATGATTGTTGTTCAAAGTTCAAGAATATAGAAAAACTGATAAAAACTACTTAAGTTTTTACCATTCTTTTACAATTTTTGTTTGCGAGTTTATACTTTTTGATCTTACTCTATTATAAGTAAACTAATCGAACTTTTTACTTAAATTCTGCACCATCTTTGTTGTTGTGCAGACTTTCAACAACTAAATACAGGGTAGTCAAGTTTTGATGAAAAATTTTTTTGTTTTTTTTAATTTTTCAATTTTATGGGCGGGGTCTGTGCGCCCCTTCGAATATTCTCTGTAAGTATTGTGATGGGACTCTCAATAGTTTATGAGTTATGGAAAAAAGTCGAATCGAATAAAGTGAACAAATTCGTGCTTGAAATTTCTTTCAAATTAATTATTTTTTTATTTTACACTGCGTTTTATTTTTTGTAATAACTCAGAAGCCATTGAGATTCCCATCACGATACTTACAGAGAACATTCAAGATGTCTCCATTCTCTACATATATATTTTTCACGATTTTTAAGATACCATTTTTGGAGATACGCGACCGCGAAATTTAATTCGCGAATTATGCGCCAGCAAAATTCAATATAAAAACTTGTTTCTGTGAATATGTTCTTAACATTAATATAATGCAGCATAAGCTTTCTTAATTCCTACGTTCAGATTCTCTTTCCAATTTAATTTATTATCTAGATATATCTGCAGAAATTTTGCCAACCTATACAACGAAAGGTTTGTCATACATAATTTGAATTAATTTTTAATTATGTCTTTTAATTAAACAGAAACATTAACATATTGTTGCCATTACAAAATGCAGACTTTCTAACAATTAATTACTTATTTATAATGTTTTGTGCTTTAGAACTGTTAAGGATAATTAAAACCTCATTTTAGTTGTGCAACAATATCAGATGAAAGTGACGTTTTGTTCTCACATGATAAAAAAAAAATATATAGTCAGTCAAACCCGAATATATGATAGCTTTACCATTGTCTATGTGTACCAAAATTCTTGTACTAAGTGTAAAATAAAAAATACTAATATGGAATATTACATGGCTGATTCCCGAAATTGGGTCTTATATGGGAGCTATGGTAAATTATGGACCGATTTTCATAAAATTTTGCACTGTCATTTATACTATTATAAAAAATGTACTTGTGTCGAATTGATACTAATATTTTATGTGATTTAGGTATGTTAAAGTGATGATTTTCGGAAGATGGGTTCAAGGGAAGGGAAGTAATGGTCAATTATGAACCGATCTTAATGAAATTAGGCATAATTATGTACAACTTATTTGTGCCAAATTGCATTAAAATATTGCTATAATGAAAATATTTATGATCGTTAAATCACTACTCCGGGAGGACAATTGTATGGGGGCTAGGTGAAATAATTGATCCATCTAATCCACCTTGGTCCTTGTATCAAAAAAAAAAAAAAAAATTGTTCATGACAAATTTCATCAAGATATCAACCTGTACTTTGTTTACAAGGTTTACATGGACAGACAGCCAGCCGACCAGGCAGACAGACAGACGGACGGACGAACATTGTTAAATCGAATCCGAAAGAGATTCTGTGTGGGTGGGGGTCCAAAGATTTTTTCTGTAAGATACAAACATCAGTACAAACACATAATACCACATACATTTAATTACTTAAAGGGTATAACTAGCAACAAAACTAAACCATTAACTTACAGTGCACAGTGGTTCCAAAACGCTTTTTTTTTGGAAATAATTCAGTAACTAAAGAACCGTTAGAGGTATCACAATAAAATTTCATATAGCCAAAGCTGAGGTGTTTTCGAGTTGATTTGGAGGAGTGCAGACCCCTAGCGGGTCAGGGGGGAAGTGGGTGGCCCTCCAAAGTTGCCCATCTTCGGGTATGTAATTTTTTAAAAAATCGCCAAAAATTCATTTATGATATAACAGAAAAGAAATTTTATATATAGATAGTCCTTGTAAATCTCTACAAAAAATACATTCACATGTGCAGGTTATCTCTTTTAGTTTAAGAGATATTCGGGTCGAAATAAATTTTTACCTCATTATTAGCCTCGCCTTTTTTTAGTTTTTTTAAACTTGGCGGGCTTAATTTTGCATCTAGAATTTTTTTAAAATGTTTGCCAGATTTCTTACAAAATTTTAAATAATACTACTGCAAAAATCATATAATTATATGAATCCATTAAAAAGTTATATTAATCTAAAGTTAGAACTTTAAAAAAAAAAATTACATTTTTTGGGTTTTTTTCCAAAAAGGTGGCAATATTTAATCAGTGATAAAATTAGTTTTTTGTTCTGAGCTTTATCATTTTTTTAATGTTTTCAAAAAAAATCTTAATGCAAATGCGTTTAAAGTAAATCCGGAGGAGTTTGGGACAAAGGTCTGCCCACGAGACCTACCCAAATTTAGTCAATTTTGGTATTTAGCTTTTTCCTTTGTTTTTGATATGTTCTCAAATCGCAAAGCTGGGATCAACTTAAAATTATTTGAATTTTTTAGCTCTGTATGTAAGGTATACACCTAAAAAGTATTTTCTGACAGAGGCTCCATATAACGACAGGGTGACCATTTCAATGAAAAAAGTAAATTTTTTAAGGAAGCTTTACCCGAACTGAAATTTTGGGTATTTGGAGTAAGAAAATGGGAATTTGTTTATTTTTTTCTTTTAAAGACATATTGTTTTCTACTATACTAAAATTTTGTAATGATAGCTTAATTAATGTAGATTTTATTTAAGTTCAAATATTAAATTTTTTTTTTTTTTTTAAATAACACTAAATACAAACATTTTTCGTTCTTTGATTAATTTAATAAAAAAAATTAGTTCGAATACCTTATTATTTATATATTATTATTTTTCAAGTAATATCCTTTCCAATGATACCAAATGCTTGCATAAATCCTTTAAAAATCGTTTAAATACTTACTGAAACTTGACCCTCCCTCAGCGAAATGTGCACATTTTCCTTAATTTCCATAGCAAATGTGTGCTGCAGCATTATATATACGTAAGTGCATAGCAGTTTCAACATGTTTTTTTAAATAATTTTGTGCAACTTTTGAATATAATATATAAAATAATAATATATAAATAAAGTATTTGAACTAAATTTTTTTATTAAATTGATCAAAGAACGAAAAATTTTTGTATTTAGTGTTATTTTAAAAAAAAAAAAAATTTAATATTTGAACTTAAATAAAATCTACATTAATTAAGCTATCATTATAAAATTTTAGTATAATATAAAAAAACTTGTCCTTAAAACAAAAAAAAATAAATATATTCCCATTTTCTTACTCCAAAATACCCAAAATTCCAGTTCGGGGAAAGCTTCCTTCAAAAATTTACTTTTTTCATTGAAATTGTCACCCTCTCGTTATAAGGGGCCACCGTCAGAAAATACTTTTTGGGTGTATACCTTACATATAGAGCTGAAAAACTAAAATAATTTTAAGTCGCTCCCAGCTTTGCGATTTGAGAACATAGCAAAAAAAGAAAAAGCTAAATATCAAAATTTACTAAATTTGTATAGGGCTCGTGGGCAGACCTTTGTCTCAAACTCCTCCGGATTTACTTTTCACGCATTTACATTAAGATTTTTCTTGAAAACATTAAAAAAATGATAAAGCTTAGAACAAAAAACTAATTTTTTCACTGAATAAATACAGCCACCTTTTTGGAAAAAAACCCAACAAATTAAAATTTTTTTTTTTTTAAGTTCCAAATTTAGATTAATATAACTTTTTAACGGATTCATATAATTATATGATTTCTACAGTAATATTATATAGAATGGCAAATATTTTAGAAAAATTCGAGGGGCAAAATTAAGCCCGCCAAGTTTGAAAAACTAAAAAAAGGCGAGGATAAAAATGAGGTAAAAATTAATTTCGACCCAAATATCTCTTAAACTAAAATAGATAACCTACACATGTAAGTGTGTTTTTATAGAGATTTATAAGGACTATCTATATATAAAATTTCTTTTCTGTCATATCATAAATGAATTTTTGAGTTTTTTTAAAAAAATGACATACCCGAGATGGGCAAATTTGGAGGGCCACCCACTTTCCCTCTCCTCCAAATCAGCTCCAAAATACCTCAGCTCTGACTATGTGAAATTTTATTGTGATACCTCTAACGGTTCATTAGTTACTGAATTATTTCCAAAAAAAAAAAAGCGTTTTGGAACCACTGTGCAGTGTTTTAAAAACAAAAAGTTTTTATTTCTTATAATTACTTATGATATAATAATTATTCTTAATAACCTTTAATATACATATACAAATATTTAAAACAATTGCCCTTTGTATTAAATAATACAATTGCCAATTGTATTATTTAAAAATAATCGAAGAGTTCTTATTGAAACGTTTCATTATATTTTATAAACTACCATCATCATGTACAGCAAATTCTCTGATAAATTTAAAAAAAATTTCAATTATACACGATCAATTTCGGCATTTTGCGGCGTTGATGTCATTAATGAAGATTACAAAATGTGCTGGAGGACATTTGCTGTAGCTACGCTCATAACTCTGGCACTTTGTTTTACATTTTACAGTAATTATGTTGAAGTATTCGGTAATGGTGAATGGTCTATATTATTAAAGTCCACCGCTATTATAGGTACCGGAATAAAGGTATTTAAATATATTTGAAGTGAAATTATTTTCTATATTTATTTTTTAAATATACCAGGGATTTGCTAAGCTTATAAATGTTGTCAAACAACGAAAAAACGTTCGTTTTCTTTATCTGGAAATCTGCGAGATATTCGAAACGTACGAGCGAAAGAATTCAATGTACAAGGATTGTTTGAAGGACAACATATCCTTGATTAAAAAGTTACTTACATCTTTATTTCTAATTGTGTTAATAACAAGTGTGGGCGTAACTGTGGTACCACTTTACATGTTGATATTCCTAAATAAACATGTAGACATTTTGCCATTCGCTCTGCCTCTTATAGACGCGAGCACAGATTTCGGTTTTTATTTTACATTCGTTGTGCATACTTTTTGTGTATTTCTAGGAGGATTTGGTAATTTTGTTATCGATTCGTGGCTTTTTATATTCACTGCTCAAGTGCCGCTCATAAAAAATATATTGAAATGTAAATTTGATGATCTGGATATAATTCTTAAAGAAAATCCAAAATGTGTAGAAAAATCAAAGGATATTTTAATAGATATATTTAAATGGCATCAAAAATATAACAAGTAAGTAAAGTGAGTTTTTATACCCACCATCAAAAAGATGGGGGGTATATTGATTTTGTCATTCCGTGTGTAACATGTCGAAGGAATCATCTAAGACCCCACAAAGTATATATATTCTGGGTCCTGGTTAGATTCTGAGTCAATCTAGCTATGTTCGTCCGTCTGTCCGTCTGTCCGTCTGTTGAAAGCAGGATAGGGCTCGAACGGAGCAACGTAGGGGGACGAAATTTGGCACAAATGTTTGTCTTATATAGGGTTTGTTTGGGATTGAAAATGGGCAACATCGGTTAATAAACAAAAAAGTTATGAGCTTAAAACTAGAAACACAGGGTGTCCATTTTACACTTTTCTGCCGATATTTCTGCAACAAAAGCATGTACGACAGCGAAATTTTGTATGTATAGTTTGGGGATCGATGTAAATTCGAAAATCAAAAATGGGCGTGGTCCGCCCACTTTACCGCCCACCTCCCATATAAGGTGAAAATCAACAAAATTGTTTTCAAATAGTTCAAAGACCACTATAAACTCGGAAACAAAAAATGGGCGTGGTCCGCCCACTTTACTTCCCACTTTACCACCCCTTCATTATAACGCAAAATTTGAAAAAGTTGATGGTGGGTATTTAGATTCGGCCGGGCCGAATATTTGCGCTTGTTAAGTCTTACTTGGTAATTTCATAAAAAATTTATTTTTCAGTTTTTGTGATACCATTAGAGATACATTTTTCTGGGTCATTTTTATACAAGTGGGCTTTGAATCTTTAGGTATTGTTTCTACAGTTGTTTGCATATTTATGGGTATTTGGCCACCAGCACCTTCATTTTTACTTTATTTATTTGCTGTATTTTACTCTTATTGTTCATTGGGAAATTTGGTTGAAGTGGCGGTAAGTAAAATTTGATAATTTGAAAATTTAGTCTCTCTATTGTTAACGAAAGAAAAATCGAGAAAATGTCAAATACATTTTTATTCGTCTTACTTTTCGTTCGACATAGGTAGATAAGCATTAATTATTATTTTAATATATTTTTTATTTTTTAATTTTTTTATTTTTTTTATTTTAGAATGATGAAATTATTTTTATTATTTATGATTGTTGTTGGTACAATTTGACGGTACCGGAACAAAAAATGATTTTAATCATGTTGAAAGTTTCGCAAAGTGCTACTAGTATTTCAATTGGTGGCATGGTACCCCTATCGTTGAATACAGCTCTGCAAATAACAAAAACTGTTTATACGCTATCGATGATGCTGAAGAGGTATTTTGATTAAAATACGAAGACATACATAACATCCTATATCAGCATAATGGAAATCACAGCACTAAATTAAAAAAGAATCATTACATATGAAAAGAACTATTATGACAAAAATCTAAAGATTTTGTAGCAAATAATATTTTTGGGAATAATATTTTGTAGGAGAAATATCATTAACGTCCACAGTAAAGATTAAAATAGGGTAGGTAGCTCTTAAGGGTAGTAGTAGCCCCCATATAAAATAAATATCAATTATTGCATATTTAAAGTGCTGTAAAATTTAAAGTCTTACGATTTTATGAGCATACAAATCTAAGTGGAATGGTAAACCACATACATTAATTATAGCATATGATTCAGATTCGAAATAAATATACGACGGGTAGGTTTTGAAGTAGTAGTAGCACCCATACAAAGTAAATCTTAATTATCGCATATCCAAAGAACTATTGTGGTTAAGATTATGCGGATATAATTGTCTTTTAAGCTTCACAATTTAAACTAAATATAATGAGAGAGAGCTATTGCAGTGCATGTTTTAATACTTTGTGGAAATAATTCTCTTACATTTCGCAATTGATTTACGAATACATAGTTCATATAGGCACAGGTGAAGTAGTAGCACCCACACAAAAAATAAATAATATCACATCAATAGTGGCACACCGCATTAAGTTAGTACGACTATACACATAAACCTGGAAATTAAACAATAGGATGCCACTATGAAAAAAAAAAAAAACAAAAAAGATTCGACTGTGCCGAATCTTTGATACTCTTCACCATCTTATTATCTTACCGACACACAGTGCTTTGTTCCATAGACAAAAATCAAAATAAAAACATTTTTCAAATTGAGTTGAAATATAAATTTTTGGAAAGGTAACAATATAGATCATGTAATTTAATAAGATTTTTTTGGAAAAAGTTATTTTTGTGGCTACTAGAGGGCGCTAAAGTCAGAAAATTTAAAGCCAATATTAATGAACCCAAAAGCTGGTTTTAAACAGTTTTAGGAAAAAAATTTTCATAAATTAATTTTTTGATGAAATGCGTCGAAGTTTCATTTTTTCAATACCTGGGAATATTGGTAAATTAAAACTATTATATCTTCTTAATATAGTGTTTCGAATATATTTATATTATTACTCAAATTTACACATATTTTTTTACTTAAAACCAAAAAATTCATTAAATTCATTTGATGAAGGATATACACAAATTATAAAAAATTATTTAATTTTTTTACGGTTTATGTAAGTTTTTACAGTTATTTAAAAGATTAAAAAATAATTAGAACCTATTTTTTGCCACAACTTTAAAAAAAGTTTAATTGAAAAAGTGTCTAATTTTCCGTTTTTACTTCAATTTCAAAGAGTTCTCAAACTTGACGTAATTTATCTTGCTAAATTATAATAAAATTATTATAAAAATTATTTCGAAATTTAAAAACCAACTAGAGAATAGAAAAATATATTTTTTGCACCTAATATATTACGTTAAAAATCCTCCAGATGGCGCTAATTATAGAGCATTTTTTTAATTTTAATACAAAAATTATATGAATTCGATGGAGTATTAAAAAATATTATAAAAAATTATACATTTTTTTTTTTTTTTGGTTGATTCTAAAATTTAGTATTGTTTTTTAATATACAAAATAATAATTACTTTCTATTTTATCTAAAACTAAAAACAAATAATCCAAAAAATTTATAAATTTCCTTTTATTACACAAAAGTCAAAAAATTCTTTATGTTGAATATTTAGTGTTGTTAACTCAACATTGCTTTAAAATTTAATAAAATATTGAAAATTAAAAAAAAAAATAAAAAATATTTGACCGAAAATCGGGCGAAATTAAGCAAATTAATGATATACTGAACATAAAATGTGGATGCAGAAATTAAAATAATATTTAAAAATGGGCTTGGAGGAGGTAGGTATGTCCTTGCTCGTATTAAATAAAATATTGTATGACCCATAAAAAACCCATTTCCCATAGCTATTGTAAATTGTGATACTGTTATGACCAGTATTTTGGATGAAAATGCATTTTTCTCATTTCAGAATATATGGGAGGTAGGTGTGTTTTTGCTCCGATTTTTCAAAACTTTGTATATATTTACTCTGTGTCGAAAGTAATATATGTGCCAAGTTTCATTTTTCTGCGACACCTCCTTCTATTTTTATAAAATTGTAAAAATTAAGATATCTGATATTGAAAAATATTTTGAAATTTAATAAAAACTTTCCAAATTGCATAAATTTTTTACTTTTAAAAAAATTTTAAAGCCACATAGGTTGTTGGGGTATTATGTGTTTGTGCTAATTATGTAACGCAGAGAAAAAATCTTCCGACCCCCACCTTAAAGTATAACTTTCGACTCATAATCACTTTCTGAATCGATTTAACCATGTCCGTCCGTTCGTCTGGTCGGCTGGCTGGCCGGCAGGCTAGCTTGAACGCAAATTACAGTTCACAATATGGAACATAATTTGATGAAATTTAATATACATGATGTTTTTGCACAAGGGCGAAGCCTATTGAATTTAATTATGATCGGCCCATTATTTCACCTGGTCCCCATACAAATGTCCTCCCGGAAGAGAGTTTTAACACTTATAAATACCTTAAAAATAAAAAAAAATATTGAAATTTGGCACAAATAAGGACTGCGCACGAAAAAAATCCGTGCATATAAATGTGCTTATAGAAACTAAACCAATGGGTGAATTTTTTTAAAATGTTATTTTTATTAATAACTATTATCCTCAAGTTCTAAACATAAAAGAATAAATTATATTCTGTTGGTTTTTAAGGAAATATCTGATATTTTCCAGAATTGTTCTAATTAAAAGTTTTATTGTATTTCGTTCACTTTTTTGCTAGAATGAGTACAGTTATTTTTAAAACTCGGTTTCATTTTATGTTGTGCTTTTAATGTCCTTTAAATTATTTTTTACTAGAAAATAATATCTTTCAATTACACGGAATTGTGGACAATTTGAGGGATTAGCCTCTTTCGGTACAAACAGTTACAATTTATTTGCTACCTACGCTAAATTATCGTAACCGTTATTTCTAAGTTTGAGAAAAATTATTATTTCTAGTAAAATTAAATAAAACTTATAAAAATGTTATGGATATTCCAGCCCCATCTTATTATACTTGACTCCACTTAATATTTCATCGTTAAGAACTAATTATTTCCAAATTTCGAAACAACTCGAAATATCGACAACGCTAAAATACCGTTACCGAAATAACTAAAAATACCATTTCCGCTAAAATACCCTTACCGAAATAATTCGAAATACCATTACCGGTATCTTTTTGAATCGGTTACCAACCTTGATAATTTTATTACAAATGCAGTTTCCTTATGCCTCTGCCAGGGTGCATTCAGAAACCAAAAAAAATCCTTAAAACTACTTTCTCCACAGGGATCAAATAACACACACCTTAGCTATATTTATACGTTTAAAACTTTATAGCGCACATTGGGGTAAAAGGTGTCGAAAATGGCGATTAATTCAGGGAAAGGTGATATCAATATTTTAATGTTCACGTTTTATTTTTTTTTTTTAATTATTATTAGTTAAAAAAAAAAAATCAGTTTTAGAATTTTAAGATTTTTTTTAGCAGAACGGTAATGTCTGTCCGTCCGTCTATACATTAGATTTAAATGGGTCGAAAATTATGCATAATTCAGAGAAGGATAGTATCATCACTTTAATGATCATGTTTAATTTTTCTATTTATTTGTAAGTAAAAAATGCATTTTTAAAATTATAAAATGTTTTTTTGACTGAATGGTAATGTCCGTCCGTCCGTCTATACATTTGGATTAAATGGGATGAAAATGATGTTTAATTCAGAAAAAGGTGATATCTAAATTTTTATAATCACATTCTATTTTTTCTATTTACTAGTTAGTAAAAAAATGCACTTTTAGAATTCTAAAATATTTTTTGGCAGCATGGCTATGTCCGTCCGTCTATACATTTGGGTTATTCTATTCATTTGGTTTTCATATTAATCGAGAAATGGAAAAAAAAATATTGTTCGAATTTTAAGATTTTTTTAAAAAAGAATCTATTAAATACAAAACTACATAAAATATAATAAAATGTGTTGAAAATATTTGGCTATATATGGAAAAATCTTAACCAAGATCTGGTAAAATTTAGATTTTTGAAATTTCAAATGACCAAAGGAACAAAAAGAATAAAAGGAACACAAAAATTCGCTAGTGGTTACAAATTTTCCATAACACTAGTATACTATTTTGAACCACCATAGCTCCGCTCCTGATGCGTATATTGGATCCTGCTTCTAAACTCAAAATGCTACTGTACTCTGCGATGCTTATGTGAAATTTCATGCAAATCCAAGCAGCCGATATTTCGATTCTTTCCCACTGTTTAGTGTATGAAATCTACTGTTTTTTTTTTTTTTTTTTTTTTAAATAATAATTTTCTCAAATCGGGCTATATATGCGCACGATTTTTTTTTTTTTTTTTTTTTTTTTCATAATATTAAAGTGGATAATATATACTATTTTTCAGAAAATTTTCAGAACAAACATCCTGTAACATTTTAAGTTGCATTCCATGAAAATTGAAATTTAGTGTGTTTTAGGACAATTTTCAAAAAAATAACTAAAATATTAGGACAAAATATAATTTACAAATATTTAGAGAAAAGTACACTTAAATATCTGAAGTTGATGGTTTCATTTTAAATTTTTACCTTAAAAGAATTTTTATTTAAAATAAATTCACTGAAAATTGATGAAAATTGAATTTTTTAACTATTTTTTAAAAGAAAACAACACAACCTAACTTAAAGATTTTAATTGATGTTGATACATAATTTTGTCTATTTTTATGCGGTACCCATCTTTATTACAAAACTTTAAATTTTAAAATTCAATTAAGCGCCACTTTTGACACATTTTACCCCAACGTGTAGCGGTAGAAAATATTCTATAGCCTACATACGCCCACATGCAACAAAAACTCTTTAACACTTGTATCTATAGATATGTATAAAAAAAAGTTATTGTTGTATGTTGCTGACTGTGTTCAATACTTGTTAAAATTCCAATAAAAGTTTGTAATTGACATTTGTCTTTGTTGTTTTATTTATTGTGAACACTAACAACAATTCCAGTAATCAACAACAGTAATAGCTAGAGCTACAACAGCAGCAGTTCCTCTAACCAACCAACAACCAACAGCAACATCTAGTAATTTGGGAAACAAACTAAATCATAATTTTGAACATGAAGCAAAAAGTTGAAATAAAAGAACAAGTAGAGGGAAGTTTCAAAAGATTATGAAAAAAAAATGTTGCAGAGAAAAACATGTTGTGTTACCACAAAACATGATTAACCATGTTCAATAATGGGTGATATATAAATGGAGAAAAATGTTACTGGTCATTCAGTAGCAGTTTTTAATAAAATGTAAAATTTCTGTAAAATCTATAGAAATTTAGAAAAAGAAAAAGTGTATATTAGGGAAAAGGAAGGTATTGTAAGTTTATAGAGGAAATAGGACTGAAAATAATAAAGAATTTTGGGTTTGCAATATTTGTTAAAAAGAATGTTAAATATATTTTCATGGTTTTACTTAAATTATTGTATAGTTGTTTTTACTGAGATTTTAAACGATTTTTTTTTTTATTATTTAAAGTTTGAAATATTGAGAATAAAATGTAAAAAAAAAAGAAATAACTTTCATTCAAACAATTTTTAAATTACTCGCCATTTCCTTAGTAATGTTTGTCTCATGATATAAAATACCCTGCGGGAAATTTGTGGTAATTGCAGTAGTGAACCGGTTTCTCTGTACCAGTTGAGTACCAATTGACACCTAACTCGTCACCAAAGTTCTAATTGAGAACCAGTTGACACAAACACACTCACTATTAACATGCTCGTTAAGTGCGCAAATAGCAACTCGCGCGCAATAACAATCAGTGGCTGAGTGGTAAGCGTTGAAGACTATAAAACATAACATACGTCAGATGAACATGGGTTCGAGCCGGGGTGACGCCAACGACATTAACGAAAAATTATAAAATTAAAATAAACATAATTTAATAAAGATAATAATAAAAATAATGTTTAAAAAGTAAACAATTACCGAATTTTTATAAAATTTTTATTACAATAATCGTTACTGAACTTGTTACTGAACTTGGATCAGTCCTAGGACCTATCCTGTGACCTGTCCCAAGGGGCTAAACCTCCAATGACAACCCCATGTAAAAGTGACAGGTTTTTCTCATATAAAGTTTCGGAATTGGGACCGGTCACTAGCCCTGAGAACCTGTCACGTGACTAGTTTCGAACCGGTTCTCTTTACTCTAGGGTAATTAAGCTCATTTGTTATAGACTCAAGACATTGTCAGTCAGATCTTGTGAATTAAAACATTTTTGAATTATCCGTCACCATTGCGCTTACAACTTAAATTCTAATCATTTTTTTTTTTCGAAAATTTTCTAATCTTTTTTACACCTTACTGTACAATGACTCGTTCACATATGGGTAAATACAAATAAATATTTGTTTGCCAACCACCATTATATTTTCCTTTACATAATACATTTTTGTGTCCATCCATACAAATCAAAAACACTACATGTGGCAGGCAGTAGATGTAGTTGTAGTTATTGAGTTGGTAAACAGAGACAGACAGACAAACAATCAAACAAAAAAGCCAAAGACAGAGATTTTGTTAGTAACAGATGAAAGTAAATTTTTTCTATTTGATATTTTGTTATACATATATTTGGTTGAAAGTAAATATCTAGTAAAAACCTAGCAAATAACACATGTCTGCTCACGATTGCAATTACCAAATAACAAATAAAGTTGTGTGGTCAATTGTAAAATACAACAATTACAACAAGGACAATAATAACAAAAAAAACAAAACAATTCACTTTTAAACAATAAAGAAGCTGTACAATATTTAACAAAAATTAAAGAAAGTCTTTTTAGAACAACAAAAACAGTTTTAATATTAAATAAGTTATTTTTACAAAAAAAAAAAAAAAAAAAACTAAAGTATACTTTGAGGAGCCTTTGTAGCCAAAGTTTTAAAGCATAGTTTTTGTTTTATTATTTTTAGTGATTTTTTTTTCTTTCTTTTTCGTACAACTTTCTCTTGAGTCCTAGTTGCTCTTGTTTATATTTAGCGAGAGTTTTTTTTTTTTTTTTTGCAAGTTTATTTTCAACCATGGCTAATTAGCTAGTGTAATTAAATGTTGCAAAAAAGCAAGTATACTTTTAGGTTGCTTATTATTACTATTTTTTAATTATTAGTTTTATAACTTAAACAAATTAATGAGCATAATGAGTTTAGCAGTTTTTGAGTAAAGAATACATTTTTAAACAAAAATTTATACAAAAGAAATTTCTTGCTTTAAAAAAGTTGAAAAAATCTAAAACATAAAAAATATTGCCTTTTATTTATAATAACCTTTTTATTGAAAAAATCGGACAGTCGGACGGACATCAATAAATTGACCCTAAAAGTGATTCTGAGTTTTTTGGTTTACAGTAAGTTGGGTGTAGTATAATTTTTTCCATGCTTTTTAAACTTCAGCACTAACGCATAATATCCCAACCAGAGTATAAACAAGTGTGAATGTTATATTCGGCTCGGCCGAATCTATATACCCACCATCAAATTTTTCGTTATATGGGAGGTGGGCGGACCACTCCCATTTTTGGTTTCTAAGTTTATATAGACCATTAAACTATATATACAAAATTTCGTTGTCGTACATGCTTTTGTTTAAGAGATATCAGCAGAAAAGTATGAAACGGACACCCAGTGTTTCTAGTTTTTAGCCCATAACTTTTTTATTTATTAACCGATTATTATTATGCCATTTTCAATACCAAACAAACCTTATATAAGATAAATATTTATTCCAAATTTCGTCCACCTACGTTGTCCCGTTCGAGACCTATCTTGCTTTCAACAGACAGACAGATGGACGGACATAGCTAGATCAACTCATAATCTAACCAGGACCCAGAAAATATATATTTTGTGGGGTCTTAAATGATTCCTTCGACATGTTATACACGGAATGACAAAATCAATATACCGCTCTCTTTTTGATGGTGGGAATAAAAATGCACTGAAATTTCCCTTCTTCATAAATTTAATAAGTGTTTTTAAAATGAAAACAACAAAATCTGTCTACAAACTTTGTTTTACTTTTTTATTACTAAAAGAATTACTTATTCCAAGAAATGTTTTTCCATTTTGTTATCAAAATATCAATGAAAAATTAATTTGGTAATTAAAATGGTTTTAAATGCCAGACATAAATGAAATTTATCGAATTAAACATTAACCATTGCCCAAAAGCTCAAGATCTACTGAGGCAGATTATCAGCGAATTAAAAATAGACGTTATTTTAATAAGTGAATAATATAAAGACCAGAATAAAAATATATTGTAAAAAATTTATCGGGAAGAGCACCCGCATGTGCAGGTAGCATCAAGGTATTTGAAGATGGAAGAAACCTACATCGGAAGATATTAATAGGATTAAAATTGGTAGTATATATGTATATAGCTGCTATGCTGAGAAAAAATTATTAACGTCTTTTTTTACAATTAACTCAGTTGTTTAATTTTCCATGAAAATTTAATAAATATTTTCAAGAAAAAACGAAATAAAAATAGATTTTGGTATTATTTTTTTACCTATACACATTTTTAATTCATTCAATTATCTACTTGATTGATTTAATAGACAAAACTTTCTCATTAACCTCCATAATTTAAGACAAAATATGACGAATAGAATAAGGGAGAATGGTACCTTTTATTCAAACCAATTATTCTCAATGGATATCTAAAAAACTATTATGAGGAAAGATCTCAAATTTTGTAGGAACCACTTTCTTATCATATTAAATTGATAAAAATAAAACGGATAGGGAAGTTTAGCCCCTTTTTCGCATATCTAAAGTAGTAATTTATTTAAAATTTTATTAAAGCGAATAAGTCGAGGGACAGTAGTTGCCCCATATAAATTTAATATCAATTTGGCATCAAAAGGGGTAGCATAGCGCACCTGGTTAAGCTACTATGATATAAAATGTCGATACAAATAACTTTTCTACAAAAGTCAAATATTTTCTAGACAAAAAAAAATAATATTTTTAAATGTGAAAACGTAATTTGAAAAGAAAGAATTCGTGCAAGTTATAAAAACCAAAATTTTTACGTATACGTTAACAGACGAATCGTTTGTAGATAAATTCATTCGTTTTGTAAAAACTAACAGTCATTTAAATTTATTCAAATCTATAAGACTTAAAGTAGTCATTAGGTGTATGTCCTATATGGGCTCTAGTGTCAATAGTGCACCAAATATTTGTATATTTTGCAAGAATATTGTGAACATATACAATTTGTATAATTTGTTTTATTTATTATTTTTTTTTTTTTTTATAGCAATATTATTATCTACTCATATTGAAAAGCACTCTCGTTCGAATTTCGGGAGGATTTCTGTATATAAGTTATATAATGAATTGATTTGAATTAAATTGAAACAGCAATGGATGAAAAATTAATATAAATATAAAAAATATCTTAAAATATGTCATCTCTACTTTAATCTAAAAGTGTTGTTAATTAACGATGGTCACAGTGGTCCCAAAACGGAATTTTTTGGAAATAATTCTGTAACTTTAGAATTGCTGGATGTGTTTGAATGAAATTTCACATGGGCAATTCTAAGGTGTATGGCAATTGATTTGGAGGAGGACAGGTTAGTAGCGGGTCTGGGGGACGAGGGGTGGACCTCCAAATTTGGTCACCTCGGGTATGAAAATTTTTTAAAAAGTCGCCAAAATTTCATGTATGATTTGATTGAAAAAAAATTTTGCACATAGATAGTCCTTATAATTCTCTACAAAAAATATGCCTACATGTGTTGGTTATCTCTTATACTTTTAGAGATATTTGGACCAAAATAAAATTTTGACCCATTTTTGTATATGTTTTTTTTTATTTTTTAACTTGGCGGGCGCAATTTGTGTCCTAAATATTTTCTAAAATATTCTCTGGATTCTGTATAAAATTCTAAACAATTTTCTTGCAAGTATCATATACCTGTGTGGTTTAGATAAAAAGTTATATTATTTTGAATTAGAAAATTTGAAAAAAATTGTGATTTTTTGTGATTTTTTTCAAAAAGGTGGTAGCATTTTTTCACTTTAAAATCCATTATTTTCCTTTATATCATACATCTTTTTTCATGTTTCTAAAAGACTACTTAACATAAATGCATGTAAAGCAAATCCGAGGGCAGTTGGGGTAACAGTCTCCCCGCCAGCCCTATCAGAATTTCGTTAATTTTAATCTTTGAGTTTTTAGTTTTTTGTGGAGCACAAAAATGTCACAGCTAATATTAAAATAAAAATACCGTAGAAAGTTACCTCCATATGTTGGCTAAACACAAACAAAATTTTGATTAGCCACGCTTCTTATAACCACAGGGTGACCATTTTACTGGAAAAAGTAAATTTTGGAAGTAAGTTTTCCCCGAACAGGAATTTTGGGTATTTCGGATTAAAAAAATGGGAATCTATTTATACTCTTCTTTTAAGAACCATTTTTTTAATATAATACTAAAATTTCAGAATGATAGCTTTATTAATATAGATTTTATATAAATTCAAATATTATTATACAAAAATTTTTCGTTTTTTGATCAATTTAAGGAAAAAATTTAGTTGGAATACTTTATTATTTAAATATTTTTATTCTTCAAGTAATAACCTTTCCAACGATATCAAATATTTGCACAAATACTTTACACAATCGTTTAAAAACTAACTGAAACTTTACCTCCTTCCGCTAATTTTCCTTCAATTTCTATTGTAAATGTGTGCTGAAGCATTCTATATACATAAGTGCACAGCAGTTTCAACGTGTTTTTTAAATAACTTTGTTTAACTTTTGAATCGTTCAATATATTTCAAAGAAATTTTACATAGTTATTACTGAGGTAGTTTCCAACTGTTATGGAGGAGCACAAGTTTCTAGGTGGTCTGGGGGCCGGGGGGAGGATCGCCGAAATGGGTCACCTCGGATATTATATAAGAAATAATTAAAAGAGTTGACCACATTCGGAGTTTCTCCTGCTGCCCACAGCCCAGCTAGAAATTTGTAATCCTCCAAAGTATTTGGAAAGTACCTCAGTAATAACTGTGTTAAATTTCATTGAAATGTATTTATCCGTTCAAAAGTTACGTTTTATTATTTAAAAAATCACAATGAAACTGCTGTGCACTTATATATGTATATTTCAACGTGTTTTTATACCCTACACCACCATAGGTGGGGAGGGTATTATGCGTTTGTGCTGATGTTTATAACGCCCAAAAATATTGGTCTAAGACCCACCTTAATTTATACCAATCGGCTTAGAATCACTTTCTGAGTCGATTTAACGATGTCCGTCCGTCCGTCCGTCTGTCCGTCTGACCGTCTGTCCGTCCATGTAAACTTGTAATCAAACTACAGGTCGCAATTTTGAACCAAAATTAATGAAATTTGGTACACAGGCTTCTTATAGTCCAGGGACGAAGCCTATTGAAATTGGTTACGATCGGTCCATTATTTCACCTAGCTCCCATACAAATGTCCTCCCGGAAAAGGGTTTAACGATCATAAATCCCTTAAATATAGCAATATTTTAATAAAATTTGGCACATATAAGTTTCATATAAGTCTAAATAAGTGTGCCGATTTTTAAAAAGATCGGCTCATAATTAACCATAGCTCCCATATAAACCCCTTTCCGAAAATCACTTTAACGGCCATAAATCCCATTAAAATGTTAGTATCAAGCTAATATTCGACAAAAATAAGTTTTATATCAACATAAATGATAGTGCCAAATTTTATAAAGATCGGTCCATAATTTAACATAGCTCCCATATATGGCCCTCTTTCGGGAATCACCCAAGAGTGAATAAATTCATATAAATGTCAGCCTCAACGTAAAATTCTGTATTCTTATGTTTTATTTTACACTTATGAGTATCGGTCCACATTTGACTCCAAGTCTAATAAAAGACCCCTCCCCGAATTATAATGTACACAATGGTGTAGGGTATCATATGGTCGGGCTTGACCGACTATAGCTTTTGCTCTCGTTTTTTATAATTTTGTTTAATTTATTTTTTTTTTTTAAGAAAATATGCTTAATATCTCCATAACTGTTGACCCTATTAAAAAGTAGTTGTAGCTTTGAAGATATGCTTCAATATATGGTTAATTAATTTTACTTTGTTTTACAAACCGCGATTTATCGCGAGAACTAGAATCAATTAAAATAAAGTAGCTTAGTACTCATTAATACCGTGTATCAGAATTAACTGAGAAACCCTGAGCCGTAGATTTTTTTTAATTTTGTAAACCTTTGTTATTTTATTTTATATTTTATTGAATTTCTATTTATTCATTTTTTTTTTTTTTTTTTTGGTACGCAAATATGTGAGAACATTTACCATAGCACTAAACAACCAGTCACTAACTATTAGTTTTAACTAAATTGCAATCAAATATACATACAAGTAATAATCACACACATACACATACATTTGCTAATAATATAAAAATGTCATTTTAGCATGCAGCTAAGCAATCAACTAAACTACCATAGATACCAATTTATAACAAGTTAGTACATGAAAACAAGTGGCTAAAAGAAGTGCATTTTAATAGTTAATTTTAGTACGACTACTACTTGTAATACTAAATAGTAAGTAGACGTTGTGATACTAAAGCAACGAATGAATAGTATCTACATATTATACACAGTTAGCAGATTATGAATTTATCTATTGCTTATTAAGGTATAGTAGAGAGCAAAAAAACAAAAGAAATACTTTTTAAAATAATCTAAAATTTACTTATATTAAAATAATTACCAAAATCATAAATAATCTTTTATATTTTTTATTCAAATAGAAATATTACTTAATATTTTTATTAATTTTTTATTTCAATTTGTTTTGCTTTCTACTGTAAATGTTTGTGGCACCGCTATAATCATGTACTTAACAACTTTCAATAAAACAACAAAGACAACATCGCCATTACAACAAACTTGGTCTAGGTTTCATTTATTTAGTACGACTAAAAAGAAACGTGGCAGAAAAAAAAAAACTCAGAAGAAACGTTTTACGCATTGAATGTCAAATCACGAAGTAAAGTGAGGGAAGTATGACAAGCAGTGTGCCAGTTTAGCCTTTTTAAGGCTAAATCCCCTTTTTATTTTGCTTTTAGCTTCAAAATTTTCATTTTAGCTTATAGCTATTTTTCTAGCCTTTTTTGAATCTTAACATAGCTTTAAAAAGGTTAAAAATTTACAAATTTTATTTTAAAAAAATCACAAATTTAAAAATTTTTGTGTATTAATTCGCACAAAAAATCTAAATTTTTTACTTTTTGCGAAAATTTTCCCCTGCGGCGCTTCATTCTAGGAGAATATTAAAATTATTTATTATTATCCATAGGAACTATTTATGTTAAATTTGTAAATTCGCTAATATATCTCCAAGAAATACCAAAAACTAATAAGATCTAACAAATAAATGTGTTTTTTAAAAAGACAATATATTAGCTTTTTTTCTGGCTTTATTTTTTGGGACATTTAGCCTTTTCTAACCTTTTTTAAAGTATAATTTAGCTTCTTTTTTTCTTAAGTCCTGGCAACACTAATGGCAAGTAATAATGCAAAAATAGTAAAAAAAATAAATAATAGAAAAATATTCCAACACCCATCTTCAAGTATATAAATTAACTCTGTATAAATTTCTGAGTTGATTTAACGATGTCCGTCCGTCTGGCTGACTGGTTGTCTGTAAACCTTGTGCACAAAGTACAGGTCGCAATTTTAAAGATAATTTGATGAAATTTGGCACATATACAGTAAAAGCTCCATTAACGGATAGCTCTCATAGGCGGACAGCTCCGGTAGAAGGAAAATTTTTTAGGTCCCATGGTTTAGGTGGCATTTTTTGAATAAATTCATCTCCGCTAGGCGGACGCTCTCTTGGGCGGACGCGGACTCCTGTTTTTAAAGAAAACATCTCTCGTAAGCGGACTAATCATAAACGGTAAAACAAATGTGCCAAATATTATATACTGAAATGCTTATTTTCATTTTTGTCCGTATTTGCATTCATATTTCATCTTTATTTACATTTTTTTGAGTTAAATAGTTTACTATTCGTTTTTTACTTAACTTTTTGCTGATTTTGAGCAAAAATCAATTTTTTAATTTAACTTTGACTTTTACTTAGAAACTCTGCACAACAAGCAGGTCGACATTGTCATCAGTTAAGGCCAGGCTTCCAACATCATTTTCCCAAGTTAATAAATGGATTAACATGCCAATGATGAATTTGTTGTCAAACTTGTCCTGAACATGTTTTTTTTTTAATTTCGTCAAAAAATCATTAGTAAAAATGCTGTTGAAAGAAGTCTGACCTTTTTTTCGCGTACGAAAAATGACTAAATTTAGAAAGTAAATTTACACGCAAAAAAACAAAAAAAAAAAAAAAAAAGGAATAGCAACCATAATCGAGTACTGTCATATTATGGATAGATTTTATGGTTGTGTGTAAATTATATTATGTTTAGATGTAGCACAATAATATGGTTGAATCATAATAAAAATATTGTTGATCTGCAACCACATTTTTTTTTGTATATGTACCTGATTGATGTTTATAACAATAATATGGTTAAATCACAATAAAAATATTGTTGATCTACAACAAGATTTTTGCTGTATATATACTTGATTCATATATACAGCAATAATATGGTTAAATTATAATAAAAATATTTCATGTACACAACAATAATATGTTGAATCGCAATAACTGTACTTAGCGTCGAGAAACAATTATTATGCCTAAAAATAAATAAAAGCCATTTAATTTATCGTATGGAAGATTTATTAAAATTAATTATAATTTAGTTATGTAAAATAAATCACTTTGGTATAAAAAGATAAATTTATCACCTGTGAACGATGAAACCTAGGAAATTTCTTGAATACTCGTACAAGTTGACACATTTTTTTTAGCACTCTGAAGATAACCAATTATGTAGTTTTCTTTGTATATTATCCATTTAAAATATTTTCACAATATGAAACACTTATTTATTTCTAATTTAACTTGAATTAAAATAATTTATTTTAAATAATTCACTTTTTTAAATATACATTCAGCATATTTTCTAATACATTTTTAACTTGCCGACAGACAACTTGCTCAATGCAAGAGGCAAACTAAACTGAATAAAAATCAACAAGTCAATTCAAAATTACAAACAAAATAATATATTCAGGTATTAAAAATATTTTTTTTTGCACATGCAATTTTAACAACAATAATGTGGTTCTAATTTAAACATATTGCTTAACATGTTGTGCCAACAATATAATTGTGAGTTGAGAACAAATGTATAATTGCTACAACATTGTTGTTGTTTTTAAAATAAAATATATTCAACAATAATAATGTTTGCGACGGAAAAATTTCTCTGCAATGAAAATAATATTGTTGAGGCAACCATATCTCTGCGTGTAGGAAAATGGAATGAGAGAATCGAACTGTAGCCATAAATTTCATAAAATCATAATTTATTGCAAATAATGTCTAAATGAAAATGCAAAACGTCGTTTGCCGCAAAAGCAAAAGAAAAAATTAATCACAATTTTTATTTTTTTGCTTTAAAATTGAACTATTAAGTTAAAATTTTCAAATGTCCCTTTAATGTACAAACACATAAATCATAAAACACTTTTCAAATAAAATTTTTCTTATATTTAACAAATTTTACGACTGTTTCGTTTATGAAGTTAAGTTACGATTATTTGACTTTTATCAATACTGATGTAATTTTTTAAGATATGAACATGAAATTTTTTGTATAAATGTAGTTTGGATCAGTACATTATAAACCAGTAAATAAAACCAACATTTGATTTTTAGGTGGTTACGGCCATTTGCATTTTAGTTGACGATATATATGTGTAAGTAAGAATTTGTATATTTAAAAGTTAATTCATTACAATCAATCTTGAATGTTGGAATAAATATAGTAGGGAATTACACCTTTGAAAAAAAAAAATTATGTACCATATCCCATAGACGGACATCTCCCGATAACGGACAAAATCAGCGAGACGATCGCTGTGCTCCTATGGGAGCTTTCACTGTATTTATTTTAGTATAACAACAAAAGCCGGAATATTGTTCTAACGCTAACAAGTGCCATATTTATGTAATTTTTTCAATAAATTCGGTACGAATAGCTTCTATATAGAGATAAATCGGAGTGAAAAATATCAGGAAAATCGGTCCAAAATTAGGCTTAGCTCCCATATAAGATCCACTTTCAAAAATCACTTTAACTAGCACATAAATGACAGTATCATGGTAATATTTTACAAAAGTAAGTTAATAAAACCAGAAATCATCTTCTATATATATAAAAGAGTAACGTGACTGACTGACTGATTCATCAAAAAGGGTAAAAACGGGTAAAATCGGTAACTTTATATCTCCCAAACTAATAAAGATACAAAAAAAGTTGAATAGTTATCGTTATTCATTTAAAAAATAATTGGACAGGTGTCTGGTACTTTTTTGAAAATCGGCCGTTTTAGGGAGAAAACGGGTAAAAACTGTATTTTGGTACTTTTTTGGCACCATATGTATCTTCGAAACCAATCAACATACAGATAAAATTTATATCGCATTCATAACTTATCAAAAAAATGACAAATACAAATTTGGTACTTTTTAGAAATTCAAACGTTTAAGGGGTAAAAATCGTACCTATTTTTGGTACTTTTTTCATAAAACCATTTTTTATATTTATTGAAATAATCATATGAGTATTTTAATATGGGATACCACTACAATTTAGAAATTTATTGGAATATACAATTTTTGATACTTCGATGGGTGAAAAAAAAGTACCAAAAAAGGGGTAAAGGCGGGAAATTACATTTTATTCAAACTTAATAATGAATATTCAATTACATTAAACATAGAAACATGAAATTAAGAAAATGTAGATAAGAATTCACAAGAGTGGAATTTGTGGTACTTAAAGATACGTGGTTCTGTGGGTAAAAATTCAAGAGGATGTACTTTGTGGTACTTTTTTCTTCTTCTATTGGTACTTTTTTCATTTTCTGTAATATTTAACCTAGAAACATGAAAATAAATACGCATGGTCCGATGTTGTAAAGAATTCACAAGGGGGGCTTTGTGGTACTTTTTCGTTCTTCTAATGGTACTTTTTGAATTTTCTATAATTATGAACCTAGAAACATGAAATTAGGGATATGTGGTCCTTAGTTAATGAGAATCCATAAGAGGGGACGTTGTGGTACTTTTTTGCTATTTTAATGGTACTTTTTGAATTTTCTATTATATTTAATCTAGAAATATGAAATTAAGGCCATGAAGTGCTAAGTGAATGAGAATCCATAAGAATGAGAACTTTGTGGTACTTTTTCGTTCTTCTAATGGTACTTTTTGAATTTTTTATAATATTTAACCCAGAAACATAAAATTAAAGATATTTGGTCCTAAATGAATGAAAATTCATTAGAGGGGACTTTGTGGTATTTTTTTGTTCTTCTAATGGTACTTTTTGAATTTTCTATAATATTTAACCCAGAAACATGAAATTAAAGATATGTGGCCTTAAATGAATAAGAATCCATAATAGAGGTTTTTGTGGTACTTTTTTGTTCTTCTAATGGTACTTTTTGAATTTTCTATAATTATGAACCTAGAAACATGAAATTAAGGATATATGGTCCTAAATGAATGAGAATTCATTAGAGGGGACTTTGTGGTACTTTTTTGTTCTGTTAATGGTACTTTTTTAATTTTCGGTAATACTTAACCTAGAAACAGGAAATAAGGATATGTGGTTCTAAATGAATGGGAATATTCTGCAATTTTCATCCTTAGAAACATAAAATTGAAAATGTAAGGTCCTAAGTGAATCAGAAACCTTTAAATGGATTTTGTGGTCCTTTTTCTTTATTCTAATATACTTTTTCGTAATTCTAATATTTATTTTTCATTATTCTAAGATTATAAACCTGAAATTAAAGAGATATTGTTATTTATGGATGACATAACACCATTATTAAAAATGTTCCCAAGGGAGTTAAGAATCTTAGTTAAAATTTATTATATAGTATAGTTTTTATAAAAAATTTCCGCTGACGAAGTAGCGGGTTTACAGCTCGTATTAACTAATCTCATCAGGATTTGTCCATAAATTTCCATTAGTCAGTAGTATAGCCTATTTATACTTTAAAGTCTAATCTAAAAGCGAATCCACAGTCTAGAGTATATTCCATAGTCTAATATATAAATTCTATAGACCTTTCTAAGCAAATCTACTAGTAGGAATACCTTCCCTAAATTAACTGCTGGCTTTTATTTCATTTTACATACATACCTTAGCCATCGACAACAAAAACTAACAACCATATCTTAAATTCAAAATTCTAACTAACTCTGCATACTTACTATACTATACTGTGCGTATGCAACAATAACAATAACAACAATCAATTGCAGCAACAACAACAACGACAGTTAACTACAACATTTTGTTGCACGTAATTGTATAATAAAATTGTTTAACTCGTGTATTTTTGCATTATTTGGTATTTTATAGAATGGCGTTGCATTGCGCATAGATTTTGCATTCAATTTTTATATTCAGTTGCATGACTATGTACACCAACAGTACCAGTAATCTATAGACGGTTCTTTAGTTTTTCTCTCTTTTATTGCCTTCTTTTTCTTTTAGTAATTTTCTTTAAAGAATGTAAACGAGAAAATTGCTAAACACTTAGTAGAGTTGATTCGTTATTTTTCTTTTTCTTCTACCTAGTTGTCGTTGTAGTAGTTAAATTGAATTAACTTTGTAAATCTTTAGTTAGCTTTAAAATCTATTGTAAGTAGAAACAGGACAAGAAAGAAATCTTTAGATAAATTGGTGAAATCAAATTTGTTCATCAATCTAATAAATTAAATGTAAGAAGAAAAAGTGGACAAAAGCTGCTTTAAGGAATACAGAGACTAAAAGTTAACACTACCGACAAAATTAAATTTAATATAAAATGAAATATTTCGAAATAAATCTCTTATACTAATACATAATAAAAATGTTTACGTGACATACTTATTATTAAGCATTAAGACCAGCTTTATCATAATTATTTACAAAATTTTGTTATATAATGCATCAAAAGCTTTTAACAAGTTTATTTTATTTTATACATTTAATATCACCTGGTTGTAGGGTGCATTAAAAATAGTTAAATGCAGTAGTTAACTAGCGGCAAATTGAAATTGATATCATTAATCCTAGATGTCTTTTTAAATTCACAGAAATACCAAAAACATAAGATAATAAATGACTGGTCTTTGTATCTGCAAAACTACTTACGTATATGCAATATGTTGCAAGTTGCAATGACAAGCAAAGTAAGTATTTCAAGTTCATTAAATGACAGTCAAAAAAGAAAAATAGATTTGGAAAGTTAAAAGAAATGTTTTAAAATGACAATACATATTTTAAACATATTCGAAACTTTAAATTTATGCTCCAAGTTGATAAAGGATTATACTCCTGGAAGCCTATAGTATATTATGTTGTCTAGTTATTAGTTGAGTTTTATTATAACCACCATCAGAAAATGATGGGGTTTATAATTTCGTATGTAACATCTCAAAATATTTTTATAAGACTCCATAAAGTATATATATTCTGGTTTCTCGTATGATTCTCGATTTAGCTATGTCCGTCCGTCTGTCTGTCTGTCTGTCTGTCTGTCTGTCTGTCTGTCTGTCTGTTGAAAACAGGATGGAGCCCGAGCACAGTGCAGCCAATAGTTTCAAATCTATATCGCCTAAACTACTGGCCGGATCGAATTGAAACATATAGAAAAGTTATGGGAAAATACGTAAGCTTTTTTCCATAACTTTATCCTATAAACACTTAGTAATAAAACGAGATAAGCTACAGGGTCTCAAAGTTGACTAATTCGACTATGTATAAGTTTGAAAAAATCGTAACTGCTACAAGTCAATCCGATTTCAAAGATACTTATATTTCTGCAAAGTACTTGGCAATGATAAAAAAAAACATGGATACTAACCTTAAAAACTTCTTAAAGTTAAAACAGCTTTAATTTTTAATTTTTAGCATTGACTTTATTTCGTTTTTCGGGAGTAAGTCCAAAGGTGTAACTACACAGAGAAAACAGTTTCGTTATAGCAACCGAATTTTTTGCCAATCGAATTTGGTCGGTTGTGTGTACTATTTCGTAATTCCGTACGGATAACTGTATAATTAGGCTATCGCAACTGCATAGAAAAAAGTAATTCGGTTACTATAATATACATTTGTACATTAGACTAGTTCAATAAAAAAAGATAAAATTATGGTTTTATTATTATTTTATTTATAAACATCTTCAGAGATATTATTATAAATCAAACATTACTTTTGTTGATTACCTGCAGCATTAATCTGATAATTTGTATATAGAAACGGTGATTGTAATTCTGTAACGACTTCTAGATTCTTAGCATTAGATTTATTGAAGGGAAATTGTAATCAAACCTGTAAAAAGTAAATACTATTATAAAAAATGCATAGAATTTACATGTATCACAAAAGAAGTGGGCAATTAATTTAGAGAATGCACAAGAGAAATAATTAATTGTAAATTTCCAAAACAAAACTTGAAATTTAAACTTACCATTGTAACATGAATCATATTGCAATGGTAAGTTTAAATTTCATATTATATGATACATTGTTGTGATACCCGTTGCAAACATTTTGTAAGCCGTGTGTTGTAGTTATGGTGATTGTATTGTATCCTCTTTTTTAACCTTTCATTTGATCGTAGGTTGTTGATAGGCCAAACATATAATAAAGAAGCAATTTTAAAGTGACATGAAAATAGAGGAATTACCCTATTAGTATAAATGATTACCTAAATATAATTTAACATGATCTTCGAGATTTCTCTTTGTTTCCGATTTTACTCTGCAAATTTAAAACGATACCTTTTAGGCTCTTTAGGGTTACTCCGCCAAAACCGAATAAGAAACAAACGTACATTTCTTGAAAATATCAATAAATGTTTGCCATATAATAACCCATAGGTTTGTTGGACGTAAAGTTTGTTAATAATGTTCAAAGGATAATTACTCCCAGTGCAATTACGTCCAGTTCAAAGATATCTAAGGATATAAATATTTTAATTTAAGTTTCTCATAGCAAATATTTTGCGTTTGTATATTTACTATTTCTTGTATTTTTTTTTTTTTTTTTTTTTTTTTTCTTTATTTTTTATTTTCATTTAATATTTATTTCAGTATGTCAAATAAATATAATTTACAAACTATTTGATCAATATAAATTTTTTTCATTTGTAAATAAAGTGTTGATTTTCTTTTTATTATTGGAATCTAATTTTATTGATTACTGTAACTAGAAATATAGTTATTTTTCAAATTTTAAAAATACAAATAATTTTTAATCACAAATATCAATACTTCATTTTTGTATATAATTTCAGTTCGATTATTTCAACTGAATTTGATAAATATTTTTTAACCAACTATAATTGATTACAATAACTGAATGATATGTTGCAAGAACTATATTCCTTATATAAATATGCTTTTATAGTAATTACAAAGTATAATATGTGGAACTAATAAAAATTCAACAATTGTAATAAAATTGTATCGTCTTTAATCAAATATCAGTATTTGGAACAATTTTCCAACTAATCTTTTTCCTGTGTGTATATATAAAGTAAATTTTTTTTTATAAAAAAACTTCATAAATAGATTAAGAAGTTCTAAATTGATTTCAATTTGCACCCTACATCCAGCATTGATTGAAAATGATTGATTGAAATTTTTTTTTTTTTTTGCATTTATTGACGCTATTTAATTATAAAAAAAGGATGCAGAAGACTGTGCTATATATAAAACAAAGAGAAGTTCGCAAAAGGATCAATGAACTTCAAAGAAGAAATATGGTATATTAAATAATAAAAATAAAAAATTTTCCAATTACATTTTTAATTGCATCAATTATTCAAGTGATTAAAATTCAAATTTTCTAATATTTCTTATTAAAAATAATACAATTTATCGGTTTTTAATTATTTTGCTTATTGTAACAGTTAATAAATTAATCAAATAATAATCAAAAAAACTCAATTGAGGGGCGTTCTGAATAAGACACCATAACTGTTCTTAATATCCACAAGCATTGCGGGATCCTTGTTAACTCTTATCCAAACTATGGACCATGAGCCATGATATTAAACACATCCCCATACGTTAATTTTCTCACCCTAGTGCTTGAAGAACTTCAGAACAAATTTTGAGTGTTATTATTTGTTATTTTGTCCCCTCACATATATTCAGGTCCCATAAATCTCATATGTACCAAAAAAAATAAAAAATACTTCAATCTCATCTCAATAAGTGATAATTTGAATAATTGAATATACAAACCAAATCCAAATTGTTATTAAAATGACTCTTTTTGTGTGTTGTTGAGCTGAGCACTCTGATTGTAAGTTGATATCTAACATTTTTTCTACCTCTAACGTCTCTTTTTCATATCTAGCTTCACTTTTCCTTCATTCAGTAAGATATACCAATAATGTGCTGTGAGACCATGAAGACAAATTATTTTATATAAAAAATATTTTTCGAAATTTAAGATTTTTTTTTTTTTTAAAGAATTCTAATGTCCGTCCATCTGTCCGTCTGTTTGTTAATTTTTGCAAGCTTTCCAATTCAAAATCGTTTAACTTTTGACTCAATAAAGATAACGACTCACAATTTTTTTGTTTGATAGATAATTTTGTTTTTTAACCAACTACATAAAATATAATAAAATCGGTTGAATATATTTGGCTATATATGGAAAAATCTTAACCAAGATCTTGTAAAATTCAGATTTTGGAAATTTCAAATGTATATAACTCGAAAAATATATAAGATAAGTAGTACACACAAGCATGTTTTCTAAAGGATTTATCAAGGACTTTAAGGTGATATAAAAATCTTGGAAATAGGGTAAAGAATAAAAATTCGCTAGTGGTTAAACATTTTCCATGACACTAGTACCCTATTTTGAACCTCCATAGTTCCGCTCCTGATGTGTATATTAAATCCTGCTTCTAAATCCTTCAAAGTATTTGGAAAATACCTCAGTAATAACTGTGTTAAATTTCATTGAAATATATTTATCCGTTCAAAAGTTACGTTTTATTATTTAACCCACAATTGTAAGCGTATTTTTTGTAGAATTATAAGGACTATCTGTGTTCAAAATTTTTTTTCAATCAAATCATAAATGAAATTTTGGCGATTTTTTTAAAAAAATTTCATACCCGAAGTGACCAAGTTTGGAGGTCCACCCCTCATCCTCCAGACCCGCTACGAACCAGTCCTCCTCCAAATAAATTGCCATACACCTCAGGATTACCCATGTGAAATTTCATTCAAATACATTTAGCAGTTCTAAAGTTACAGAATTATTTCCAAAAAATTCCGTTTTGGGACACACAGTGGTATTTAAATAGTTTCAGTTATTTTGATATATAGGAAACAATTTAGTAATTATGCTTTCTATGAGAAGTGGCACGTAGATTATGGAGATTTTTTCCTTTAAGTATTGAGTGGCTACCCAAGTCTTTCATAATGGACCTGAGTCAGCTTCCATTTTTTGCTTATTAAATTTATTTTCAGTAAAATTTATTTCATTTTCTCCAAAACTTAAAAAAAAGAAAACATTGTATCTATCTCCTTCTATTATTAAAAATCCAATTTATTATACATCATCTTGTAATCTAGTTTAATCACTGTCACACAATTTTCATGCTAATCAACTCATTAAAATCTTCTAAATTATAAGAAAATGAATAAATGACTGTCACTACTTCTACTAACAACAGGAGCTGCGCCCAGGAACTCAATCTTTCAATCTTTTTTCTGTTTCTGTTTAAAGACGACAAGACAACATTTTTGTATTTAAGTAAATGAAGAGCAAAAGTGATTTTTTAATGAATGTTCTATATCATTCGTTTCGTTACTTCATCTCTATTAAAAAAAAAAATAAAATAAAAAAAAGACAACTTAACGATGAATTGTAGTGATAATACAAGGCATAAATTTTATTACCATTTTATCATTGTTACGTGTGTATGTTTTTTCTGCTATTATTCCGACATTTATTCACCCAAAAAAATTGAAAAAAAAAAAAAAAAAAAAAAAAAAAACAACAAGAAAAATTAAATACAAGACAACAAATACAAAAATAAGGCGTATGAATCCTTAGTCTCGTTAAAAGGGCTTTATCTTGATTTTGGTGACAATCAATTTAAGCTCAACGACATTGTGATTTACTACTACTCAGCTAAATGAAATCAGTTGGAGTAGAAGTGTTTGTATGTTACAAATGAATGAGTGACTGAATCTGACTGTTTGAATGGTGCTTTTTTTTTCTTTAACTCGTAGTTTTTAGTTGTTGTTAATGTCTAAATTGGTTCTTTGGTTGGTTGATTGTAAGTGTTGTAACTGATGTTTTTTGCTGCTGCTACTACTGATGTTGTTGTTCTTGTTGTAGGTTAAAAATATAGTTGTTGTCTTTTAACAGCAACAAAAACAACTACAACATCCAAAATATCTTGTACTTCATCTGTATTTTAGGATTATTTCCTGTTCTAAGTACACGCTTGAATACGTTCGTTGTTAATTTCTGTTAAAGTGTTGCCAGATGGTGAGAATTTTAGATTTCTAGTAATGCATATAGTTTGGAATTTTTTGTCAGCTTTGGTATATAGTTATAAATTCGAAACATTTAAATTTTCAAAATTTTAGTAAAATGTTGGATTTTTTTGTCAAAATTTAAAATTTTTAGTAACATTTTAAAAATTTATTGAAATTTTGAATTTTTAAAATATTTGTGAAACTTCGAATTTTTAGATTATTGGTGAAAATTCAAATTATCAATAAAATTATGGATTTTTGGTAATAATATTCGGATTTTTTGTGAAATTTCGGAATCTGGTGAAATGATTGTGAATTGGTGGAATATAAGTAATAAAAACTTAAATTACACATAAATTCTTCTCGCACAAAATATTTGAGTTTATTAATAGAGTGCAGCATATTTTTAATTTGGGTGTAAAGGTCCCAGCAAAACCTGTTTGGTTTTCGTTAATGACAACTTCTTATTAAAGTAGTTTCTTAGTAATGAGACATCATTATTATTTGCCTTCTATACATTATATAAATAAGTACTCAACAGTACACAGTGGGGAAGAATTGAAATTTTTTGGAAATAAATCTGTAACTTCTGATTGGCCGGTTGGATTTGCATGAAATTTGGTATAGGCATAGCAGAGGAGTGTATGTTAACGAAATTTTCAATGGATGTAGACTTTATCGTTTAAAATGAGAAAGTGAAAAAAAATTTAAGATTTTAGTAATCGGAATCCCACAATTCCCAAAAAAAAAAAAAAAAAAAACGCCGAAAATCTCAAAAATGGGTTTTTTCACATTTTCGCCTATAAAATCCAAATTTTTCCGAAGTCCCGTAAATTTTTATTGAAAACTTTTAACAACATATTATAGATTCTTAGACTGCATTCCGTTTGCCGATTCGTGCTTTGGGATTTGAGAAAATATAGACTAAAGTCAAAACTTTCATTTAAAATGGGTCGAATTCGGGAGGGTGTGTACCTTGACCATTTGAATTATTGGGCTTGTTTTTTATTTTATATTCTTTTCTGTGAAGATACCTAGCAGAAAAGTATAAAATTATTATATGTTGTAAAGGAAATTCAATTTTGGAGAAAAAAAGAGTGTAGATATTTTTCGGCCAAAAAAATTCAAAAAGTCGTAATTTTTGCAATTTGCAATTTTCAAATTCAAAATCATTTATTTTTGGACTCGGTAAAGATGTCGACTTCAAATTTTTTTTATTCAATAGATAATTTTGTTTTTTAATTAGTTAAGGAAAAACAAACACAAATCGGTCGGAAGCACTATATATATATATATATATATATATATATATATATATATATATATATATATATACATATATATATATATATATATATATATATATATATATATATATATATATATATATATATATATATATATATATATATATATATATATATATATATATATATATATATATATATATATGAAAAAAACTGGACCAATAACATACAAAATTGAGGTACTTAAAAATTCAAATGCAAATAACTCAAAAACTATAAGAGATAAATAGAACATGCAAGCATGTTTTTTGTAGGTCTTATTAGTGCCTACAATAATGTATAAAAATATTTGAAATTGGAAGAGAACAAAAAATTTGGCAAGCGACTAAAAAATTTGTATATCAGAGGTACCCAAATTTGAGCCCCTTTAGCTCCGCCCCTGAGAGATCTGTACGATCTCCTTTCCATACTTAATATTGTACACTCCTCTGCTACGCCTATACCAAATTTCATGCAAATCCAATCAGCTGATCAGAAGTTACAGATTTATTTCCAAAAAATTTCGATTCTGCCCCACTGCACAATGTTTGATGGTATTAGTGCAGCATATTTTAGGGTTTCCTAGTAATATTTAATTTTTTTTTTTTTTCAACAAAAATCGCGATTTTTAAAAATTTTGCGAAAAATTTGGAACAAATCTTATTTCTCCATACATTGAACAAAAATATATTTAGTTAGAGTTATTACAAAGAAATGCTTTTTAACATTGTGATCCTTTCTTAACACAAGTAAATATTTTTTGGTCCTTAAAATGTTTATCTTTAAAAATTGTTGATGCGCCTCCGAATTTTTATTAAGCATAACAAACACCTTTCTAATTATGTCAATTATAGTCAATTTCATGCTTTCCACACGATGTGTGTTAGCGAAATGTGTTTTGACAAAAGTATCCCATTTTCAATTATCAACGACATTTGACTTAAATTTATGATCCCAATCAATTATATTTATCGCCACTCTTATATCTATATATCTAATATTCTGTTGCCTTTGAAAATTATGCCATAGAGACTAGAAATATTTATCTGCAAAACTATAAATGATTTTATTATGCCCGCTACACTACATAAAATTTTATTTCATGGGAAAGATATCATTGAAAAATGTATTGTACCTATCGGCCAATTATCCGAAGAAGCCCAGGAGGCAAGAAATAAGGATTGCAAAAACTTTCGCAAACATTTCACAAGAAAAACATCTAGAGAGGACTCCAATACAGATTTGCTACATAGACTATTAATATCATCAGATCCATTAATTTGCAGCTTACGAAAACCACCAAAAACTAAAAGATCAAATGTAACACCTGAAGTTATGTTACTGTTAAAAAGCCAGAATATATCTTTTGATGATGCTGATGAACAAGTATATCTGCAATGAAAGGGCTTTACAGTGGTAAAGACGTTAAATCTACATGAGAACTCTGTTTGATAATAGCACTGATGATGATCTATAAATTAATTTAGTTGTAAATAAGTAATTAAGTTACATTAACCGAAAGTTATATTGCCTTAATTCTGTACCTGTACTGAACGATTTTAACCTTTTGACGACCATAGGCAAGTATGCTTGCCTGCGGGTTTTTGGCTTATATATTTGTACAGGTAGCAGATAGAGCAAATATGTCAAAGACTGTTTTATAGAAGAGGATTGGGGCAACAAAATTGTAGTTGAGTGCCAGTCCCTATCTGGTTCCAGTTGTACCCTACGAGGTTCCAAATTTGTCTAAATAATGGTCTTTATACCAAGGGCTGCTACAGGGCAAATATAGGGCGCAAGAGGATGGGCGTCAATTATGTTTCGGATTTAGCCTTTGTCTATCAAAAAATTTAGTGGACCAGTTTGGATAAACTCTAAGCTGCCTATAGATAATCATTTTATGTTTGGCAATTATATTTGCCTATGGGTTGAAACGAAAATTATCATTCCTAAAAAACTCTACAATTAAAACCTCTAAATTGTCATTAAAATATATAGTTTTTGAGCGTTTTTTAAGCGCAACTGTGTTTAGTATTTTGCATTCACATATTTTATATGCTATTTTTATATAGAGCTGTGTCTCATTATAGTGGAGGAGTCCAATCTATGTATATGCTTTGCAAAAAGGACGTATATATTCACTTTGACTGTGCCCGAGTTTAAGGCTTATATGGGTATTATCATACGTATGAGCTTAGTGAAACCCCCATCAACACGTTTGTATTGGTCCACTGATCCAACATTTCACCAAGCTCAGGTTGCAGGAGTCATGTCACGGAACCGATTTGATGAAATTACAGCCAATCTTCACTTTTGCGACAACAGTAAGGCTGATGTTAGTGACCGTGGCTACAAAATTCGTCCAATTTTAGAGCACATTAACAAGGCTATGCCTGACGCATATACGTTTTCCAAAAAACTCTCTATCAATGACCATATGGTAAAGTTTAAGGGTCATAATGCCATGAAACAATATATGAAGGACAAACCTATTTCATGGGGATTCAAACTATGGTGTTTATGTGAGTCAGAAACAGAATACTTGTATAATATTGACATTTACACAGGAAAAAAACCATTTGTTGAACACGGTCTTGGATGAAGCTGTCGTCCTGCAGTTATGTAAGCCACTGGTCAAAAAAGGGGTTGAAGTTTACTTCGACAATTTCTTTACAAGTATAAACTTAATGCACATTCTCCAGCAAAATGACATAATGGCATGTGGAACTATTCGATGTAATAGAAAGCACATGCCAAAGAATTTTCCTGCGGATAAAGATATGAAAAGAGGGGACATAAGTTACTTCATGTCGGGTAGCATTTCCGTTGTAAAATGGATGGACAATCGAGGTGTCTATCTCTCCTCAAATTTTATTGACCCAACAGTGGTAATCAAGGTCAAGCGACGTGTTGCTGGACAAGCTAGTAAAATATATATTAATTGCCCCCTGATTATACAGCACTATAATAAAGGAATGGGAAGCGTTGATCTAATGGATTAAAAGAAAGTATATTACGAGTACGATCGAAGAAGTAAGTGGCATTTTTATTTACGATTGTTCTTCGACTTATTTGAATTATGTGTTCATAATAGTTATATAATATATAAAAAAAACTCATATTAACAAATAGTTCCTCAATAAACGTGACTTCAATTGAATTTCGAGCAGCTTTAGCCAAAGAACTAATAAGTTGCTTCACTTCAAGAAAACGTGGATTTTCAGCTTCAACCAAATTGGGAACTCACTTTATAAGCAAGCCCAAATCTCTGCATAAAATGGAGAAGAGTGAAAGTTGGAAACGCTCTTGCCATTGTGCATCCACTAAAAAATATAGTCGCACAAATGTTTTTTGCGTTCAATGCAATGTGTTCCTTTGTTTCACAACATCCCGTGATTGCTTTGGAATCTATCACGAACAACATTAATAAACATTTTTTTAAGATTTATTGTATTTTACTTTATGTTTTTAATAAAAAAACAAAATTTAAATAATTTTTACAATTACTTAATTTGGGATAAAAAATTAGCTTTCAACCCATAGGCAACTATATTTGCCAAGCGAAATGGTGGACTTAGAGGACACCCAGGAGGACAATTTTTTTTTTCGTCACTACCAGTGTTGCCAGGACTTGAGAAAAAAAGAAGTTAAATTGGACTTTAAAAAAGGTCAGAAAAGGCTAAAAACTCAAAAAATAAAGCCAGAAAAAAAAGCTAACATATTGTTTTATTTAAAAAGCCATTAATTTTGGTTCCTCATTAGATTTCATTATTCCTTAAAGATATTTTAGTAAATTTGTAAACAAAATTAAATTAATAATTAGTTTCTATGGATAATAAAGTTTGTCAAAAAATAATTGTAATATTTTTTTAGAATGAAGCACCGCAGGCCAAAATTTTCATTAAATTTAAATAATTTCCATATTTTTCTACGAATTAATACAAAAAAGTGCTTAAATTGATGATTCTGCACAAATAAAATTTGAAAATTTTTAGCCTTTTTAAGGCAATTTTAAGAATAAAAAAGGCTAACAAAAAGGCTAGAAGCTAAAACAAAAATTTTGAGGCTAAAATCAAAATAAAAGGGCTAGATTTAGCCTTAAAAAGGCTAAACTGGCAACACTGGTCACTACTATTAGGCCTCAGATTATGGAAATAAAACAAAAATTTAAATCGCTTCAGCCGAAAATGTTTGGTCGTCAAAGGGTTAAGACGTGGTTAACTGAAAAGAACACTCCCATGCGCTATATATAAATATATGTGTATGCGTATGCATAAATATAAACTTATCTTGCGAAGATAAGTTGCCTTTTGCTAGATAAGTAAAATACCACAAATTGCTGGGGGTGAACACAAATCTGCACTTTTTTAAGAACGTTATCATTAATTTACACTGGTTATTATTAGAAACAGGAACACTTATTACCGTGTGCAACCGTTGTAATTATTTGAATTAGATTTTCTTTTTAAACATATATTTTTAGTTTATTTCAATGAAAAATTCTTTTTGTTTTAAAATATTATTTTTGAAAATATCAGACTATTTTTTATAAACATTCGTTTGCTAGTGCAGAAAGTTCAATCATTAATGTATTCAGTAAAAGATAAGTTGGTTACTGTAACTGAAAATATAGTTAAAGTTCAAATTATTTTAATGCAAACGAGTTTTCGATTGTAAACACCAATATTCCGTTTCAAATAAGAATATATAACGGTATAGCCTACCGATTTCAGTAGAATTATTTTAAACGAAACCAATTCGATTAAGTTAACTAATTTTATAGTTGTAGGAACTTCAGTTTCATTTTAATGATGTCTTTTCGGCTTTTAAGACAAAAACTCCTTTAAATTTGTTGATTTTCTATAATAACATTTAAATTTTGGCTGATATATCAATATTTTAATGTTTGTAGCCGTTTTCCAACTAATTTATTTTCTGTGTGTAGCATTAATAAAAATTTCTAGATTGTATTAAAAATTGTTAAGATACATATTATGATATTAAAGAAATAATGTTTTATTTTTAAATCCTTATTTTCCCACCATATGGCATCTTTGTAAAATTCTCTAAGTTGTTCTCATTTTAAATGTTAATGTAGGTATATTTATATTATGTTTTCTTTTTATTCCACTCTTCCTCAACTACTTTAACTTTTACTGTGTGCAAAAGTACTTTTTATCTTGTGGCAATGCCATTTTTCGGATGAATGTTAATTAACAATTTAATTGCTTTAATCTTACACAAGTAAAATTGATGAAGATGAATGTGCCAACCAAAGCTAAATGATATACATGTGCAATATATCTCAGGAAAAAAATATACAAAAAGATAAATATACTTATGGCTTACTTGATTACAAACATTTTTATTTTTTTTTTTTTTCTTTTTCTTTTTTTCTAACTTTGTAAATGTTAAGATAAAAATGGTAAATTGTAAGGATTTTGAAATGCCTGGAAATAGACACAAATACTGACAAACAAAATATATAAAAATAAATAAATTACACATATTCTTTTTACACTGATATATGTATACGTTTTTAGAGATAAGATAAAATATTTAACTTAAATTGCTTTTAACAAAGTTACTGGGTTACTAATACTCATTTTAAAAAATGAGAAAATATTTATTTCCTGTTTCCGTTTTTTTTTTTCAAATAAAACAATTTTCTTTTTTTTTCTAAAGCAAGAGGTTTTTTAACACTTTTTACATACAAACTATTGAAAAAAATATTTCTTTTCATTGTATTTGAAAAATATTTGTAGTTATATTGGTCAATGAACTAAATAAAATTTCTTTTAACAATTTCTGCCATTATTACTTTTAGTCTATATAATATTACAAAGTATTTTTATGTTTCTTTACTTAGTTTTAAAGCTGACTTTTTCTTAACCCTACCCAATTTTAAGACATCTTTCACATAATGAGTTCTTTATCCTTTGGCAGTTTTATTTTTTGGAATTTTCATTTTCCTCTTTATATTTTTTATGTTTTTAATTTTGTGTGAATGTCTATACCGCATTATTTAACAAAGTGTTTACTTTATAACCTCATTTGCCAAATAGAAAAGTGCAAAGGAGACCAGTGTCCAGAAAAAAAAATTAAAACATGAAAGAATTTTTATTAAAAAACATAGAAACAGAAAAATTATTAGTAGCCTTTATGGACATGCAAAAATTTCTGGGTAATATAAAATGAACTAAAAAGAAAATGCTTTATAATTTTAGGCCAGTCATATAAAAAAAAAAAAATAAGAGCATAAGTCAAAGGGAAAAAACTAAGCAAACTAGAAGAACAGAAATACTTTATATGAACACGTTCTGAGTTCTCATATAAGTAGTAACATTTTTTATATCGGCGATTAAAATTAGGATTTCTTTTAAAGTAAAAATTCTCTTGATTCAATATTTTTTTTTATAAAATATGGGAAAAACTACTACCCAATTTGTCCCTCAGTTTTTTAAATTGTTAAGAAAATTCTTTCTACAAAATTTTAAGATTTTATCTAAATTGTGAAAATTTATATGAAAATTATTCTCATTAAATATGCTGCACATTGGGTTAAAGTAGGTTCAAAATGGCACTTAATTCAGGGAAATGTCCTATAAATATTTTAATGATCACTTTTTTAATTAATATAAGTTTAAAAAAATACATTTCTAGAGTTTAAAGATTTTTTTGGACAGAGCTGAAATGTACTTTTGTCTAAATGGATCGAAAATTATGCTTAATTCAGGGAAAGATGATATTAACACTATAATAATCTCATTTTAATTTTCTATTTATTAGTCAGTAAAAAAATTAATTTTTAGAATTATAAGATTTTTTTAGCAGAATGGTAATGTCCGTCCGTCTATATATTAAATGGGTCGAAAAAAGCGCTTTCAGGAAGGGTAGATATCAGTATTTTAATGATCATTTTATTTTCTTATCTATTAGTAAGTAAAAAAAATAGCATTTCTAGAATTCTAAAATTTGTTTGGGCAGAATTGAAATGTCCGTCCGTCTCACGTTGGGGTAAAAGGGGTCGAAAGTGGCGTTTAATTGAATTTTGAAAATTAACTTTTTTAAATAAAATTGGGTACCTAATAAAAATAGACAAAATTATGTATCAATAACGATAAAAGTCATTAACGTAGGTTGAGTGGTTTTTGAGTACTGAGCTGTCAAAGTTCAATATTTTTTTATATTTTAAGAAAAGAGGAAAAAATTAAATTTTCATGAATTTTTGGTGAATTTTTCTTTAATAAAAAGTGCTTTAAAGAAAAATTTTAAAATGGAACCATCAACTACAGGTATTTGAGTTTACTTTTATGCAAGAATTTGTAAATTATTTTTTGTCCTGGTATTTTTTGTTATTTTTTTGAAAATAGTCCAAAAAATGCACTAATTATCAAATTTCATGGAATGTAACTAAAAATATAACAAGACTTTTGTTCTGAAAAATTGTCTGAAAAATATTACATATTATCTACTTAAATATTCTGAAATAAAATCGTGCGCATATTTTGCCCGATTTTAGAAATTTACATTTTTGTGAAAAAACTCAAGTTGCTCCAAACCAAAAACAGTGCAGATTTTTTTACTTTGTTTTATTTTTCGTTATTTCACTATTGTTTTTTGTTATTGTTTTGTACAATTATTTTAAATAAACAAAATAATTTTACTGCTTAATACAGTCGAACTCAGTTAAAATGAACATGATTTCATGTAATGTTTTTATATTCTACAAAGTGATGTGTCAGGAACTATGCGAACAATACAGCCAGATACTACGTTGATAAATATCCATGGTATTGTATATCTCCTATCCTCCACAAGTTTTTTATTCACGGCCCAGAAATTATAAAACATGCTCTTCTACGAAATGACCAACTTTCTGAGACACTCAAGAAGCAAGAAAAAAAAAGATTTCAAAAATTACCGTAAACATTTTTCACGAAAATGTAGTAGACAAAAATCAAACGAAGATATATTTAATAGACTTTTGATAAGTTCCGATCCAATCAAGTATGGGGAAAAAGTATAAAATAAAACATATAGACCTACCACAATCCGCAGTTGATTATTCTCACTGATGACGATTTCTTTTTTTTTTTTTTTTTTTTTTTGTATGAAAACATTACCATTCTGCAAAGAAAGCCTAAGAATTCTAAAAATTAATTTGTTTGCTTACTAATTAATAATAAAGTCAAAAGTGATCACTAAAGTACTGATACCACTTTTTCTGAAGTATGCTTAGTTTTTGACATGTTTAACCCCAATGTATAGACAGACGGACGGACATTACATATCAGGTAGAAAAAATTTGTAAGATTCTTGTAATGCATTTTTTTTACTAACTAGTAAAAATTAAACAAGTTGTGATTAAAAAAATATCGATTTCACTTTTCCTTGAAGTAAGCTGCCATTTTAGATCCATTTTTTCACAATGTACAGACAGATGGACGGATGTTGCCATTTAGCCAAAAAAGATCGTAGAGATATAATGGTACATTTTTTTACTAACTAGTAAAGAACAAAACAAGTTGTAGTTATTAAAATATTCATATCGCCCTTCCTTGAATTATGCGGCTTTCTTCTAACCAATTAATCCTAATGTATAGACAGACGGACGGACATTATCATTCTGCCAAAAAAATCGGAGTAATTTATAGTTTATATTTTTTAACTAACTAATAAAAAACAAAACATGTTGTGATTATTAAAATATTGATATCGCCTTTTCTTGAATTATGCGGCCATTTTAGACCCATTTTTTCCAATGTATAGACAGACGGACGGACATTACTGTTCTGCCAAAACAAATTCAAGAGTTCTAAAAATATCTTTTTTTACTAACTAATTGATAAAATATTAAATCATGATCATTTAAATATTCATATCACCTTTCTCTAAATAATGCGGCGATTTTAGACCCATTTAATCATAAGGTATAGACGGACGGACAGACATTACCATTCTGCCAAAAAAAATCCTTAAATTCAAAAAATAAATTTTTTTACCTAATAATAAATATAAAAATAGATCCTCATCATTAAAATATTGATATCACCTCTCCCTGAATTAAGCGCCATTTTCGACCCCTTTTACCCCAACGTGCGTCTGTCCATTCATTGGAGTTAAATAGTTCAAAAATTATGCTTAATTCAGAAAAAGGTGATATCAGTATTTTATTAATTACGTTTTATTTTCATATTTAAAACATGCATTTTTAGAATTCTAAAATTTTTTTTTTAATTTTTTTTTTTTTTTTGCAGAATGTTAATGTCCTCCCGTCCGTCTATACATTGGAGTGAAATGGGTCGAAAATACCGCTTAATTCAGGGAAATGTAATAATATTCACATTTGGTTTTTATATTCTATCTAGCTATGTCCGTCCGTCTGTCTGTCTGTTGAAAGCAGGATAGGGCTCGAACGGGGCAACGTAGGAGGACGAAATTTGAAATCATGTGGAGACAAAATTAGGGTCAAATATTTCTCTTGATTATATAAGTTTAGTTTGGTATTGAAAATGGGTAAAAGCTATTAAAAATACTATAAAAACCTAATGTGAGTCCAGTTTATACTTTTCCTTCGATATCACTTAAAAAATCACTTACGACATCGAAATTTTGTAATAATAGTTGAAGCATTGATGTTAACTGAGAAACAAAAAATTTACGTGATTAAGGTGAAGTTTTATATTATGGTGGCACTAAAAGTTGCATATGATCGGTATAATAGATTCCAAGCCAAACCAAATGTTAGTCTTGGTTCACACACAGCAATTTTTCTTGCTACAATTCTGACTTCGTTGGCGAAAGAGGTAAAGAGTATGTAAAAGCTTAGTATTCCCTTCTCCTCTCTCTCCTACGAAGTCAGAAATGCAACAACGAAAATTGTTGTGTGTGAACTCCGACTATCATTCTTATTTGTTTTAGTGTATCTTTTTGTATTTTAGGTTACCATATACATATTTGTATATATTATAAAGAGTAACCACATATTGCTTACATTTTTCAATAGAATAAAATAGTTATTAAAACATAAATATTGAATTAATATTAAAAAATATTATTGATCATTTTTTTTTTTTTTTTTTTTTTAAGAAAAATGAGTAAAAACAGATTCAGACTTCTTTTACCATTAAATGCCTATTTATCCTTACATTTAGGAGATATTAATAACTAAAAATTTTTTGAAATTATCCACAAAAAAAAAAAAAAAATTCTTGACTACGAATATGAGGTCCTTTCTCAAAGTATAAAGTATTAAAGCCGTCATATTTTCATTACATAAAATGCATCTAAGTAGACTCCAACTTAGTTTTATTAATTACATAATACTTATGTTATTTAATTTTTCTTTTTGCAGCTGAATTATAAACTATCTGCTTCAGATATTTTGCCTCACTTCCCTTTTTTTTTTTTTTTCATTCCCTTAAAATCTCCTTCAGTCTTAGAAAATTAATATGGTCTAAGTAAATGAAATAAATTTTATATTAACCATTTTCAATTAACAAAATCTAGACATAAACAATTAATCTTATATATTTTTTGCAAATATTTTCTTAACAAATTTTGTTTTCAAAGATTGTTTAAAAATTTATACACTTTGTTATCCACTTCATACCAAATTTTGCAACAACTCTTTAATTCTTTTATAAGTTTTCTCCAAAAATTTTAAAAAGGAAAACACAACACAGCGTGTTGTTTTAACATCAAAAATACTTATTCCTACAAACAAAACTAATACAGTTACAAAATAACAAGCAAACAACAAAAAATAATAATATTGTTAGTTCAAAGTTCAAAATTATTATAACCAACTCCAAAAAGCAACATGAAGTAGCCTCACATTAAGACTTACAACACTTTTATATACTTTTAAATTTAAAACTTACACACACTTATTCAAACACTAACCATAAAGTGGCTGTGTAAAGTTTTAAAGAGAAAACTTGCAACAAAATATTCACGCCATCATAAAAACAAAGTACTTGTTGTCGCCTTTTAGGTAACAACAAATACAATAAAACATCTTTTTAGCTGTGGGGGGTATATGAGTAGAAAGTATATGCATGAATATTTTGCTGCTTAAACTGCTGTTACATCCTTTCTTATTGGAGCTGAGTTCCTCTACTGCTTTTTCGGTGTTTTGAAGGAGAAAATTGGGAATTATTTTAAAAGTTTTTTTTAAGACTTTTTTAAGCTCTACAACTAATACCAACACAAATAATTATTTAATTTATTCTCTTGACAGCACAGCTCTAGTAACCGGCAATAACAACAGCAAGAATAACAATTAAAATAGCAAAAACAACAACTAACGAGTTTTAAAATGACATCAATAGTTACACCGTGCACAGTGGGGCAGAATCAAAATTTTTTGGAAATAAATCTGTAACTTCTGATCGGCTAGTTGGATTTGCATGAAATTTGGTACATACATAGCAGTGTACAATGTTAAGTTTGGAAGGGGGACCGTACAGACCCCTCAGGGGCGGAGCTAAAAGGGCTCAAACTTGGGTACCTCTGACATAAAAATTTTTTAATCGCCTGCCAAATTTTTCTCGTCTAATTTCAAACATTTGTATACGTTATTATAGGCACTGATAAGACCTAAAAAAAACATGCTCACATATCCTATTTATCTTTTATAGTTTTTGAGTTATTTGCATTTGAATTTTTAAGTACCTCAATCTTGCATGTTCTTGGTCCAGTTTTTTTTTATATATGTGCCTCAGACCGATTTAATTTGTTTTTTCTTTAGCTAATTAAAGAATAAAATTATCTATTGAATAAAAAAAATTTAAGTCGATATCTTTACCGAGTCCAAAAATAAACGATTTAAAAATTGCAAAAATTATGACTTTTTATGTTTTTTTTTTTTTTTTTTTTTGGCCGAAAAAGTATCTACACTCTTTTTTCTCTAAAATAAAATTTTCTTTTAACAATATATAATAATTTTATACTTTTCTGAAAGGTGTTTTCACAGAGAAGACTATAAAATAAAAAACAAGCCCAATAACTCAAATAGTCAAGGTACACACCCTCCCGAATTCGACCCATTTTATATAAAAGTTTTGTATTTAGTCTATATTTTCCCAAATCCCAAAGCACGAATAGACAAGCAGAATGCAGTTTAAGAATCTATAATATGTTGTTAAAAGTTTTCAATCAATATCTAGGGGACTTCGGAAAAATGTGGATTTTATAGCCGAAAATGTGAAAAAAGCCATTTTTGGGATTTTCGACGTTGTTTTTGAGAATTGTGGGATTCCTTTTAGTAAAATTCTAAATTTTTTTTCACTTTCTCATTTTCCATGATAAAGTCTACATCCACCGAAAATTTCGTTAAATTATTACAGATAAAATATTTATAGTTTCTCCAAAAAAAAAAACACTTTTTTACAAAAATTTTAATTTAACTTCAAAAATCAGAAAAAGTATAAACTCGATCATTTGAATTACGTTGCTTAGCTGACATAATTTTTCGTTATATAGAAAAAGATTGAAATCAATATCTTTTACAGAACCGAAACTATGCCACTTTAAAGTTTTATAAGTCACGGAAACTTTAGTAGAGAAGAATATGACCAATAGGTCTTGTAGATTCTGAACACAGAACCATATATCTTTAATTTCTAGTTTGAAAGTTAAATTCAAAAAGTACCACATATCTCTTTTCTGGATTCTCATTCAATTAGGACCATATATTTTCAATTTCATATTTGTATGTTCAATATTATTATTCTTGTCAAAACTAAGACAAATTCAAAATTTAAGATAATTTCATCAAGTGGTTTGCAAAATATCGCGATATGAAATTGTAAAATAGCTAAAAAAAAAAAAAGGTACAAAGTTGTATACACAAAATTACAAATATCTTTCAAGTTATTTTTTTATATAATATTTATTGAGATGTCATATTAAATTACCTTTAATATGATGAATAACATGATCTTTTTTCTCATCATCAAAATGGTCCATATTTCGTGATTTTTAGTTCGCTGGTAAATATCTCGAAAAATGGTCTTTTTAAAAATTTTTAAAAAATATATGTTACTGGTGAAAATGTTGTGTCATTCGGGGACTCGCAATATTTTATGAATTTTTACAACAAATGTCATAATAAATATGAAATATTTGTTTCAATTTGTATTGTTTTGTTTATAACAAAAGAGAAAAATCGCCAATTGCTTGCAAAAGTCATCCGAATTTAATTAAATTAGTCAAGAATATCAGTATTGATGCTGGTATTACAAATGCCGAGTTTTAGTTTGTTTACCGCGATAGTTCGCGATTTATAATATCTAAAAAATTAGAAAAATTTTATTTTTAAAAACACGAATATTTTCCAAAATATTTACGATACAGCGTTCATTGAGGCGAATAGTAAAAGTAAATTAAATTACTTTTAAAATAATACCTGAAACATTTTTTTTATGTTGAATTTTATTGGTGGATAATTCGCGAATTAAATTTCGTGGTCGCGTATCTCCAAAAATGGTATTTTAAAATTTGTGAAAAAATATATGTGTAGAGTATGGGACTCTTAATGGTTTCTAAATTATTACAAAAAATATAACGCAGTGTAAAACAAAAAAATAATTATTCGGTGCGACTTTTTTCAATAATTCATATGCCATTGAGAGTCCCACCATGATATGTACGGAGAATATTCAAAATGACTCCATTAGTCAATGTGCTGTCGGTTTTTTCAAAATGTTCATTTTTCGAATGTCCAATATACCGGTCTTTTTTTAAACATAAAAACCTGTTTTAAAAATAGCTTTTTAAGGAGTGCTTTCGAAAAAATCTTAACAAGGGAATTTTATTCTAAAAGAAGGATAGTTCCTAAGTTCACCCCAGCCTATAATAGCAGGCGTATCGCATTGAAGCATACTGGGTCCTTTTTTGTACTTAATATTTACCTCTGATATGCCAACAAATAGTCAAACTCATATATCAACATTTGCAGACGACACAGCTATTCTAGGCGTTCATGAAAACCCCCAACTCTTGCAAGATCATGTATCTGATCTAGAAACATGGTTAAAACAATGGAAGATAAAAGTAAACGAACAGAAATGCATACACATAACCTTCACATTGAGGAGAGAATCATGTCCAACAATTCGAATAACTAATCTAACTATACCCCAACAAATGGAGGTTAAATACCTTGGTATGCATCTAGATCGACGCCTTACATGGAAAACGCATATTGAAGCAAAATTAAACCAAATGAATTTGAAAGCTCTTGAGATTAACTGGCTCATTGGAAGAAATTCTAAGCTGGGTTTAGACTGTAAATTATTGCTTTACAACACAATTCTAAAGCCAATATGGAGCTATGGAATTCAATTATGGGTCACGGCTTCAGCTTCTAATGTTTAAAAAATTTAAAGGTGCCAAAATAAAATTTTAAGAACAATTACATCTGCCCCATGGTATATAAAAAATTCGAATATCCATAAAGATTTCGGCGTACCTCTTGTAACTAACGAAATAAAAAAGCACGCATTAACATACCTAAAAAGGCTTGAAACACACCCAAACCCACTCGCTCGTAATATATTAAGAAGTAATGGCCACATACGCTTAAAAAGAAGAAATACGTCAGATCTGATCCGTATATAAAATGCACGAGAAAAGATGTTATCGCCTGACACTGGTTGGACGAGATAAATTTTAATTTTTTAGATTTTAAGATTTGAATACTTATTGTTAGTTCTAATTTAAGAAGATTCAATAAATAAATACAAATATTAAAAAATAAATAAAATTTACTTTTTAAAAGAGCTCAATATCTCTCCACTGGTCTAAGCTATGGACAATTTTGAAAATTGACCTCTCTTGGTACTAAAACTATGTTATTGTTTTGGTACCAATCCAGATCTTTCTTACCGTAGTGACATGATACCAAATGGGTCCAAAAATATGTGGACATGTTGTGCTCTCTTACGAAAGGAAGAAATCGTTTTTGTAAATATTCCTTTATGAATATTTTGGTATTAATAGATTCGAATGTAGCAAATGACTTTCCTGTTTTGCCGCAACCGCAAAAAGCTTGTTATACCATGAATTTTGTAAGAAATTTTTTCTGTTTTTGGGTCCTAAACTTATCTTTAACATTGCCTAGAGCAATAACAATAAAAAGTTCTGACATATAAGCTGCGAAAATTCTGCCAGCTCATACGATTCTTCGTCAATTATACAATATGAGTATTTTTGTATGAAATTTGGTTTTAATATCCGTGTCCTATTCTTAACTTCTAAATTTTTGACATCACTCCTGTTTGGAACTTTTTGGACTTTATATGTTATGAACTATGCATTAGCTTTAAATTTTCGCACCAAATAGTCACAGCAATGAGCTAACCGGACTGTTTTTCTACCAGATGTGTTTGGAGTTCCTGTCAATATGCTTTCAATTTTCCGGCCTTCCCAATATCATGTGGTCTTTTTTTTTTTTTTTTTTTCTTTCCGAACCAGGTTTCCTATCAATGGTTAAATTCTAATGATACTGTTAAATAATATTAGAAACAGTTTGACGGCAGAAATTTAATTCTGTGGCCAATTATTTGTACCACCTATTTGGAGTTTTTTTAAATTTTTTAATAATATGTAGCACGTTCATCTTTTTCATCACTCATTTTGATCAAAATGGTTGTTATTAAAAATACCCTAGAGTAAAGAGAACCGTTTCAAAACTAGTCACGTGACAGGTTCTCAGGACTAGTGACCAGTCCCAGTTCCGGAACTTTATATAAGAGGAACCTGTCACTTTTACATGGGGTTGTCATTAGAGGTGGCTAATTAGCCCCTTGGCACAGGTCACAGGATAGATCCCAGGACTGGTCCAAGAGGACAGGTTCAGGGTGGAATAATATAATAAAAATTCAGTAATTGTTTACTTTTTAAACATTTTTTTATTATTATTTTTATTAAATTATGTTTATTTTTATTTTATAATTTTTCGTTAATGTCTTTGGCGGCACCCCGAATCGAATCCATGTTCATCTAACGAATGTTATGTTTTATAGTCTTCCACGCTAACCACTCGACCACTGATTGTTATTGCGCGCGAGTTGCTAATTGCGCAGTTAACAAGCATGTTAAATAGTGAGTGTATTTGTGTCAACTGGTTCTCAATTGAAACTTTGGTGACGAGTTAGGTGTCAATTAGTACTCTACTGGTACTGAGGAACCGGTCCATTATTGCAATTGACACAAATTTCCTGCAGAGTAATAACTGAAGTATTCTTCAATGATAACTACATAAAAAAAAAAAATTAATATTGCTTCCGAAAAAAGTTATGATGCAAAACGTGTGTTAAGATTTTTTCGATCGTAATCCTTAATCAAACTAAAAAAGTATATAAAAAATTTCAATGATTTTTAATATTTTCTGAAAGACTGGACTTCGAAGAAATCATTTGCAATTTTTATACCCTACACCACCATAGGTGGTTGGGGTATTATACGTTTGTACTGATGTTTGTAACGCATAGAAAAAGTTATCCATTGGTATCTTAAAGTACCAATCGACTCAGAATCACTTTTTAAATCGATCTAAAGATGTCCGTCCATCCGTCTGGCTAGCTGAACGGCTGGCTGGCTGTCCATGTAAAACTTATTCACAAAGTATTTGGCACGTGGGAGTTTTATGATACAAGAACGAAGCCTATTGAAATTAGTTGTGATCGGTTTATTATTTCTAGCCCCCATACATATGTCCCCCCGGGAATAGAGTTTCAACACTCAAAAATTTCTTAAAAATAAGAATATTTTAATGAAGTGCAAAGAAGTTCTGTACAAGTATCAATCTTTGTACCAAATTTGATGAAGATCGGTTTAACCATAGCTCCCATGTAAACCGTTCTTCCGAAAATCACTTTAACGTGAATAAATCCCATACTAATGTTATTATCAAGTTAATATTTGACACAAATGTTATATGTAAGTAGAAACAACATTGCAAAATTTTATGAGAATCGGTCCATAATTTACCATAGCTCCAATATAAATCCACTTCCGGGAATCGCCCTAAAGTGCATAAAATCATCTAGATGTTATTATCAACGCATTATTCTGTATTTTATATTTCATTTTACATTTTATTGGTCTACAATTGGTCACAGGTCTAAAAAAAAATCCCCTTCACGAATTTTTATGCCCATACATAATGGTGTAGGGTATCATATAGGGTATCTTGACCGACTATATAGTTTTTTCTGATTTTAAAAAAAAAAAAGTCAAAAATCATAAATTTTTCGAGTTTGAAAAACAAATTCTAAAATAAGGTAGAATTAATATTTTCTAACTTATTCTAAATTATGTTTACTACAAAAATAATCTGGTTACGGATACAAAAATTTGATCATTACAACCATAACATGGTATAAATTATCCCAATGACCATAAAAAACGTTTAAACGTGACATATTTGCTGTGACAATTCTAAAGTAATTTTTTATCTATCTATACTTTTCCCCATTGTGCAGCATTAGCATTTTAAACAATTTTCGCCTGTGTTTTATTATTAATATTAACATTTTTCTTACACGATTTCCTTGCTCTGCTTGTCTCACTTAAAATTCATATAAAAATCATATTGACGTTGATTTTTCTCTCATGTTTATGCTATTTTCAGCACATTCAAACTTATTTAAGCATTTGTATTACAAACAGATATTTATTTGTGTATGTGTATTTATGCCCAAATGTTTGTTTGTTAGTTGGTTGGTTATTAGAAGAGAAAAACTTGAAAAAGGTGGTGGCTGTTATATTGTATTTTTCGGTTTTGAAAATATATAATCTTGGCATTTTACAATTACATTCATATAAATTTATATTCAGTCATAGTTGTTCTTGTAATTTTACGAGTAGGTACTTTGCAACTATACATATTTATGGAATTTAAAAGTATATGATGTACATAGTTGTTGTTAGTGGATATTGCTGCTGTTAAGTTTAACGGTTTATTGTGCAACCCTTTTGTTGTTTAGCGTGTGTTTTTGATTACAATGAATTTAAAGTTTAAATTGAAGTCATTTTCATTTAGCCAATTTCTCTTATAAATTACTGACATACATACATTCTATTTGCAATGTTGGATGTTTAGAGAGAAATTGTTAGAAATGAGGAAAAATAAAGCAGTAAAGTAATAATATTAGCTAAAAGAAAATCAGCATAAATTAAGAAAATTCTTAAACAAAAGTTATTTTTCACTTTTCTTTTATGGAGTACTATATTTCTTTCCTCTGCTGTTTTCCCACTATGTAAATTTTTCTTTCGTGTATTCTTTTCTTCTTTTGTTAATTAATAATACCGTCATGGTATTTGTTAGCGTCTGCCTTTATGAGTTTATATGTGTGAGTTTCTAAACCAAAAAGGACTTACTTTCCATTATAGCTTCATTGTTGATGCTATTTTAGCTGCCCTGTTTTAAATATTGTTGCTTTTAATATTACTGTTTTTAATGTTGTAGTTATAGCTGCTGTTGTTGCTTTTGTTATTGTTTTTGTTTGTTCTCATTTATAAGTGGGTGTTGTTTTTGTCGGTTATTAACTACTTGCCATTTTCACTTTAATATATGCCAGTTGCATTTTTTGGTAATTAAATAAATTGTAGCAATTTTCAACGGAAGCTAAGTTCTACTTTGTATTATTCACATTGATGAGTCTAAATTAAATTTATTCCCTGAATTCATCACTAAATTTCTAAGCACAGGGTAATTTATACACAGTCATACTTATAAAATGGATATTTTATATATAAATTAGCTAGCAAAACCATCCATCTAAGAAGCTATACACTTTTGTTTATAATTCTTTTAGTAATAAAGAGTATAATTAAAATAATTTTTAAATTTTTGTTAAGAATTTTTAAAGTTTTATTAAAATATTTAATAGCAGGAATTAAGTTGAAAGATTAAAGAGAAATTGTAAAGGTGGGAGAATCTGTGGGGTATTAACCAATGCAATATAAGAAATATTATGTTTCTATTAATATTTACCCAACAAAAATAAATAGAAGTCATTTTTAAGGAAATACATTTTCACTACTTCCAAAATATCAATAGCTATACGTTTTCATAGTCTTTATAAGTAATATAAACAATATCCAATGATGTAATTAAAAATTGATTAAGAAGATATTTTTTCAAATATTTGTTACGAAAAATTAACTCTATTAAAAAAATATATTGGTTTATATAGAAATTAAATTTAATTTCCCTGCACTGATCAAAAAAAATGCAAAGATTCGTGAACATGATTTCATATTCAGTGAATAGGTATCAAAAAGAGATGTTAAATTCATTGCAAATGATCCGAATTTGAACTACTTCTGGATCACAAGTTCAGGATCTTATTTACTTCTATGGATGTTCTTTTTTTGCTAGGTAAGTTACACAAATATCTTATTAATATTTTAATGATCACGTTTAAATTTTTTATTTATTATTAGATAAAAAAAATGCATTTGAGTTTTAAGATTTTTTTTTTTTTTTTGCAGAATTTCAATGTATGTCCGTCCGTCCATCCGTCTATACATTTGGGTTAAATGGTTCGAAAATGGCGCTTACTTCAGGACAAATTGACATCAGTAATTTAATGATCACGTTTTATTTTTAGTAAGTAAAAAATGCATTTTTATTATAATTAATATTTTTTTTGCTCAGAATGATAATGTCAGTCTGTTTATATATTGGGAATAAATAGGTCGTAAATGGCGCCAATTCTAGGAAAGATGATAACAATAATTTAATATTAACATTTAGTTTTTCTATTAATCGATTTTTTTTTTTTTTTTTTTTTTTGTTTTGACAGACTTTTTTATACCGAAAATTTAAATTTCAAAATTTTATTAATCAGTTAAAATTTAATTAATTAATCGTCGAGGATTATATGAAATTTTACCTGTTATATACGAATCTGCTTTTAGTTTATATCCATCAAGTCGTCAGACTTTTTTAAGGGCATGTCTCATATCTCCCACTTAAAAAAGTATATTTTAGCATAACTCGAGAACGGGTTGTCCGATTTATCTAAATTTAACAAATCGTTCCAATTATACAACTGTGACCTCTGAATAAGGTGCTCATATTAGTCATGCCCTTAAAAAGAAACCAGTGCGTAATAGAAAAAAGTGAAAGCAAATTGTTGTTTAGCTCGTCAAACGCCATCTAGTCCACCTATATTTGTTTAACAAGAAAAACATTTTTTTTTCCCCTCTTTTTCACTTAACTGTGAATAAACTAAAGATTTGTGTATAAATTTTCAGGATACATGGCTTATTTCATTTCTTAGAACTATAAGTTTTATGTTAATTAAAGATAAAAATCAGAAACATTTTTGGAGATTTCAATAAAAAAAAAAAAAAAAAATCTTAAATTTTGAAAGAAACTTTTTTTTTTTTTTTCACCCACAAATTTCTAAATAATTTCGAAAATATTAAGTTTATAAATTATGTTAAGATGTTATGAGTGAAATATACTCGTCTAATGATCTTATTATGGGCGAAATAATAGTGACAACTATAAAAAAAAAAATCCAGACCTGATGAAATAAACTTAATGCAGATTCGTGTTTAGCACTAAACATCTGAAACAAACACTGAACCAAATCTCGTAGGTAATATTAACGAAAATTTTTTGTAGAATTTCAACGAAAAAAAAAAATTTTAATTAACAGATTTTTTCTTCAAATCAATGGAATTTTTCTTCGAATTAACAAATTTTTTTCAAATCTACTATAAAATAAAAGACATGTAGTGCGATTTAGTAACTTGTTTTAACGATAATCGAATCGTTAAAAATAGTAAACAACAAAATTATCGATTTCGTTATTCTGTAACACTTTTAACGATACTTGTTTGGGTTAACTTAACATCTTTTGCAGATGTAATATGTACTTCCAAAGTTATAGTCCATGCTTCCACGTTTTTTGGAAGTAGTGATCATTTTTAAGAAAACCATTAACTGAAGCATATATTAATCTATATCAAAGGCATAATTTAATCAATCGCCGTCTTTAAATTGTTAACAAATTTCGATTTGTCTTAAATTTTTTTGTTTTTTTTTTTTTTTATTTGGTTTGGAACTTTACTTTTTTTTAGTATTTCCTTGTAGGGAGATGCCACATGACAACAATAGTTAAATACAATTGTTTAAGAATACTTAGTGAATCATACAATCGTTACTACAAACAACAAATGCTATTGACAATTCTAGCGATTGTCGAATCGTTAAAAGTTACTGAATCGCACTAATGGTCTTTCATATTGTCGACAAATGCTGTTAACTGACGACACTAGGTAAGACAGAGTAGCTTACATTCTCATTATTTGAGTTTGATGGAAGACAAGATGTATTCCTATTTCATTTATTTTGTCATTACTAAACTTTGATAGAAGACAACATGTTAGATATTGTCGCTCTTCTTGTCTTTAACATTGTATATTGTCAAATATGTTCAGGACAATGCAAGACTCTGATACTTATAGTGTCGTCTAAGACCATTGCTTACTTCAGAACAAATTGACCTCAGTAATTTAATGATCACGTTTTTTTTAAGTAAGTAAAAAATGCATATAGTGTCCTCTAAGACCATTTGGCCAACTGGATAAAGAAAAAATTATTTACATATTAATATTTAAAACATTTCTATATGACTACCACAAAATATGTTCCACCTAAAAAACTATTTACTTATGTATATTGTATGACGAACTTTAAAGATATATGTATAAAAAAAAATACCAGACTCTATAATGTAAATTTTAAAAACCACAATATTCTGTAGTTTAACTAATTACTTTGCTAATAAATGGAAGTAGATATTTGCAAAACTAACAAAAGAACACAACTGGACCAATTGAAAAAGAAGACAAAATATAAAAAAATAACTAATAATAAATAAAATTTTTTAAACTTTATGTTTACAACCAAAAATTTATACGTATCCTTACAACCAACATACCTGGGTATGTCATACATTTTGTATGCAATTTTTGACACTTTATTCGAAAGCATAACAGTTGAATTTTTTCCATACGCATTTAAAAACCTCTACAATTCATTTATTGATCTTTGCTAAGTACCTGCAGATTTCACTCATTCAAATTATTCTTTTATGAAATTTTTTGAGATTTTTACATTTTTATGATAATTTCTAATCATTAATCTAATCTTGAATGAATGATAATAAAATGCAAGCATTAGTCTGAGGGTTTTTGTAAACTAACTTTAAATTATTCCAATTCAAATGAAATGGTACTTTTGAGTACCGTCAACAAAGGGAAATATTTATAATATTTGCTACAAATATTATAAATATTATATTGAAAAACAATCCACAATTAAAAACTCCAACAAATCGTAGAAGATAATTCCTGCTGCATCTGAGCGAACTTTAGAGGAAATTAAAAAAATTCAAATTATGCCACATTTTTACACTAGAAGTGGAATCGAAAGCATGTTGAAAGGCGCAGTAAAATTAAGAGATGAATATTTTTTATCCGAAGCCAAGAAGTTCGAAACATTAGTGGAAGAATGAAGAATAAAGTGAATTGTTTTATGTGTTCTGGAAGAACACCAACGCGAAAGGCATGTAGGAAATGCCATAAACCAGTATGTGCTGAACATTCAGAAGATATTATGGAATTAAGGACTGCGCAGCCTAAAATACATATTTTTTTAATTTATTATAAACTAATGTTTCTCTTATTTATAAAAATTTAAACATCCCAGCTAAAAATGAACATATATTTTTATACATGGTTCATATATGAAAATATATGAATATATATGGTTCCATGTATGAAGAAGTATGCACTCGTATATGGATATATTTTCAATATATGGATTCATATATTAAGCCATATATGAAAAATATTGCCATATATGAAATTATATGTGAATTTTTATTCATATATGGTATCATATATTAATTTTTTTTCCATGTATGAAAGCATATATGATTTGGTCTAAAACACTTTTTTAGGTTACTCTCAAAATTTTCGTCATTTCATGATTTCTGCATAAGTTGCAATGAGTTTCACATGAAAACAAAAAAAGATGTATGCATATTAGAGCTATATTAGCTGAAATGAGTTTTAATACTATGACTAATAAAATGCTACATTATTTTAAAAGAAGTTAAATTATAATCTTATCCAAATTATCTTGTACAAATGTCTTTAACAAAATTCCATATTTTTATTATATTTCATTAATAGGTTTGAAAACCAAATAAATTGATGTCTTTTATAAAAAGTGTTTGTCAAAATATTTAAAATACAAATTTCTTGACATAAAAAAATAAATAAAAAAAAATCAATCCAAATAATAAAATTTTTAAACAATATTAAAAGGAATTCCACGCCGTTTTATCGGTCAATAATCAGTGTTAAAAGATGGTAAGTGTATGAATAATATTGAAAAAAATATGAGTTCTAATTTCGCATTGTTTTCTTTTTTTATATTAGACACAAATTTGCAGTTCAACAGCCTAAATTCTTCAAGAGAATATTGAGCTGTTAATGTAACAGCTGCGGGAAAGGTGGAGGTATTGGGTTCGATAATGACGATGAAGTCGCTATCGATGATGTCGATTAACTTTATCAGTTCACGGGCTACAGAGCACGGACCAAAAAAATACGAAGCGGCAGTGTCTGAAATTACAAATTCTTAAGTGGTTAACTACCGTTGGCCGAAATATGTATATAGGATCGTATCGTTGCATAAAACCTGCTGTCGTGTGAATTTAGGTTGTGCCTATATGTGTACATTTGTCTTTTATATTTTACTTTGAATAAAATAAAAAAAAAATAAAATAAGATTTTAATTACAATTCACAATAGGACTTTTGAATATATATCACCAAATATATGGATACACATATGTATATGGTCATATATTTCCATATACCCTCAATTTTCGGATCCAAACATATATGATACACCATATATTTATACATATATTATTATATATGACCATTTTCAGCTGGGATATTAAATATTTTACTTGTATTCGATGAAATATTTCCAAATTACTCTGTACATACCCGGGTATGCTGGTTGTAAAACGTTGACGATACACATAAACGCTTATAACTTTGGCTATAAAAACTTTTTCTTTAGAATGTCATAGCCAACAATATTGTTGACAAACACCTAAATTTTCAATTTAATATGACAACCAAAACTTTAAATATTCTAATTTAAAAATGAAAAACATACCCGGGTATGCGGTTGTCAACATAAGGGTTAATTAAATAACACTGGTTGAGCTCCTTAAAAAAAATATATATACACTAGATGAAATTCCTCATGCTAAACTCGAATCTGCTTTCAGTTTTTTTCCACCAGGTCGGAATTTTTTTTTTATTGGCGTGTCTAATATTGTGCCCTAAATATGCCGATTACTCGAGTATATTTCATTATTACTTGAGAACGGTATGCACGATTTATATAAATGATATACCACGATATGCGAAATAAAATTAGCTTCAAATCGCTTTACTATCAAATTTTTATCCGCTCAATAGTTTAGGAGATATTTAAAAAAAAGTGTCGGAAAAAAATTTTCATGCTAAATTCAAGATTTCTTTTTTTTTTTACTAAAACTTTTTTTTTAAAGTGAAAACATAAAAAATGCGTCAGTTTATCACCTTTATTTCAAAGCTGGCGAAATTATGAGTAAATAAAGCCACGTATTATAAAAATTGATGCACAAATCTTGATTGGATTCACAGTTAAGTTTGGATACCCATGTATACCTATAGCTAAGTGGAAATACATTTTTTTTTTTTTTTTTTTCGTCTTAAATAAAAAAATAGGTGGATTAGATGGAATTCAACGTGCTAAATAAGAATCAGCTTTTACTCTTTTTCTATCACGCATTGATTTTTTTTTAAATTAGTACGTGATAGAAAAAAAAAATTAATGCAGATTTTTGTTTAACTCATCAAAATCCACCTAGTGGACCTATTTTTGTTTCAAGAAAAAATAAAAAAAATAAAAATTTTGGCCACCACTGTATTTCTACTCAATTGTATGTAACATGGGTATTTTTACTTAACTGTGAATAAAATTTACATTATTTTATTCGCAGCATTACCAGCTTTAAGATAAAGATGATAAACTGAAACATTTTAAATGTCTTCATTTATTTAAAGAAATTTAAATAACAAAAAAAATCTAAAATTTGACATGACATTTATTTTTTTCGAACACTTTCAAAATAACTCCGAAACTATTGAGCACATAAAAAAATTAAGTTTAGGAAATTAAAAGATATTTTTAGTCATCATTTTTTTGTGTATCACTTTGATCAATCATACACACCGTTCTTGAGTTATGAGGAAATATGCTAGATTAATGGCCATACTATGGGCGAAATATTAGACACGCCCATAAAAAAAAAATCCAGAGCTGATGGAAAAAAACTGAAAGCGATTCGTATTTAGCACAACAAAATACATCAAGTCCAACTATTCGTCTATGGGGGAGAATTTTTTTGTTGACCAGTGTAATTAAATAAATAATTAATTTAATAATTAAATAAATAACTAATTTAATAATTAAAAAAAAAAAAATTATAAAAATAAAAACAGAATTTATGTTTTTCTTGGCCAATATTTAATACTATTTTTGATCTTCCTATAAATACCTTAATGTTTGATTTTTTATTTTATTTTTTTTTTTTTTTTTCTCCTTAAAAATCTCTTAATTTAATTTCAAATATAATACTTATGTTTTAAACCTTTTTCGTTATTTATATTTTATGTATTTCTGTCATTATTTATTTTCCTATAAAAAAAGAAACTTTTCTTTTATATTTCCGTTTATGGACAGCTTTTATTTATTTTTTTTTTTTTTATTTTATTCCTTTTTTTGTTAAATATAAAACAAGGCTTAAAAAAGTTAAAAGGGACATATATTTATTAAAAGCTTAGAAAATGACACAATTTCCTAAAGACCACAATGATTAATGAAGCAAAAAATGTCAACAACATAAAAAAATAATATAACAATATTAATAGACATAAACAAGATAGACAGAAGTAAAAATTAAAAGACATAAAAATAAAAGCAACAAAAATAAATAATAAATTTCAATTGAAATTGAAAAAATACAAAAATATAAATTGAAAACAAAAAAGTAATAAAAGGAAAATGTTTAGAAATAATTGAGAGATTTGTAAAAACAAACAAACCTGAAAAGTATGCTATAAAATTTGAAAAATTTAAAATTTGAAATAGAATAGATTTTTTTTTTATCAATGTGGCGGAAAGGATAATTTCTGTTAATTAATTTAAAAATTCAAAGTTTTGTGATAAAGTTGGATACCGAACAAAAATAGACAAAATTCTGTATTAATATTCATTAAAATCTTTAAGATAGGTTAAGTTGTTTTCTTATAAGGAGCTGTCAAAGTTAAGAATTTACATTATTTTATTCGCAGCATTACCAGCTTTAAGATAAAGATGATAAACTGAAACATTTTAAATGTCTTCATTTATTTAAAGAAATTTAAATAACAAAAAAAATCTAAAATTTGACATGACATTTATTTTTTTCGAACACTTTCAAAATAACTCCGAAACTATTGAGCACATAAAAAAATTAAGTTTAGGAAATTAAAAGATATTTTTAGTCATCATTTTTTTGTGTATCACTTTGATCAATCATACACACCGTTCTTGAGTTATGAGGAAATATGCTAGATTAATGGCCATACTATGGGCGAAATATTAGACACGCCCATAAAAAAAAAATCCAGAGCTGATGGAAAAAAACTGAAAGCGATTCGTATTTAGCACAACAAAATACATCAAGTCCAACTATTCGTCTATGGGGGAGAATTTTTTTGTTGACCAGTGTAATTAAATAAATAATTAATTTAATAATTAAATAAATAACTAATTTAATAATTAAAAAAAAAAAATTATAAAAATAAAAACAGAATTTATGTTTTTCTTGGCCAATATTTAATACTATTTTTGATCTTCCTATAAATACCTTAATGTTTGATTTTTTATTTTATTTTTTTTTTTTTTTTTCTCCTTAAAAATCTCTTAATTTAATTTCAAATATAATACTTATGTTTTAAACCTTTTTCGTTATTTATATTTTATGTATTTCTGTCATTATTTATTTTCCTATAAAAAAAGAAACTTTTCTTTTATATTTCCGTTTATGGACAGCTTTTATTTATTTTTTTTTTTTTTATTTTATTCCTTTTTTTGTTAAATATAAAACAAGGCTTAAAAAAGTTAAAAGGGACATATATTTATTAAAAGCTTAGAAAATGACACAATTTCCTAAAGACCACAATGATTAATGAAGCAAAAAATGTCAACAACATAAAAAAATAATATAACAATATTAATAGACATAAACAAGATAGACAGAAGTAAAAATTAAAAGACATAAAAATAAAAGCAACAAAAATAAATAATAAATTTCAATTGAAATTGAAAAAATACAAAAATATAAATTGAAAACAAAAAAGTAATAAAAGGAAAATGTTTAGAAATAATTGAGAGATTTGTAAAAACAAACAAACCTGAAAAGTATGCTATAAAATTTGAAAAATTTAAAATTTGAAATAGTATAAATTTTTTTTTTTTTATCAATGTGGTGGAAAGGATAATTTCTGTTAATTAATTTAAAAATTCAAAGTTTTGTGATAAAGTTGGATACCGAACAAAAATAGACAAAATTCTGTATTAATATTCATTAAAATCTTTAAGATAGGTTAAGTTGTTTTCTGTCAAAGTTGTCAAAGTTAAGAATTTTTTTACATTTTTGAAAAATAGTAAAAAAAAAAATAAATTTTCATCAGTTTTCAGTGTATTTATTTTAAATAAAAAGTCTTTTAAGGTAAAAATTTAAAATGAAACCATCAACTTGAGATGCTTAAGTGTACCTTTCTTCAAGTATTTGTAAATTATATTTTGTCCTAATATTTTTATTATTTTTTTGAAAATTATCATAAAATACACTAATTTTCAAATTTCATGGAATGCAACTTAAAATGTTACAGGAAGTTTGTTATGAAAATTTTCTGAAAAATAGTATTTATTGTCCACTTTAATAATTTGAAAAAAAATCGTGCGCATATATAGCCCGATTTGAGAAAATAATATTTTTGTGAAAAAACTCCAGTAGATTTCATACAAAAAAACAGCTTAAGTGCCAGACATTTTCTTTGCTTTATCAAACATTAAACAGTGGGGAAGAATCGAAATAAATCTATAACTTCTAATCGACTGTTTGGATTTGCATGAAATTTCACATAAGCATAGCATATGAAAAAAGCAGGATCTTACATACGCTTCAGAAGCGGAGCTATGGGTGTTCAAAATAGGGTAGTAATGTCATAGAAAATTTTTAACCACTAGCAAATTTTTGTTCCTCACCCGATTTTCAAAATTTTTACATATCCTTAAAGTCCTTGATAAATCCTTTAGAAAACATGATTCCATGTACTACTTATCTTATATATTTTTCGAGTTATATACATTTAAAATTTCAAAAATCTCAATTTTACAAGATCTTGGTTAAGATTTTCCATATATAGCCAAATATTTTCAACCGATTTTATTATATTTTATGTAGTTGTTTAAACAACAAAATTATCTATCGAACAAAGAAAATTTTTAGTCATTATCTTTATTAAGTCAAAAGTTAAACGATTTTGAATTGGAAAGTTTGCAAAAATTAACAAACAAATGGACAGATGGACGGACATTAGAATGAAAACCAAATGAAGGTATTAAAATTTTCGACACATTTAACCCAAATGTATAGACGGACGGACATTGTCATGCTGCCAAAAAATATTTTAGAATTCTAAAAATGCATTTGTTTACTAACTAATAAATATAAAAAATAGAAAGTGATCAGTAAAATTTGGATATCACCTTTTCTTGAATTAAGCGTAATTTTCGTCCCATTTAACCCAAATATAAAGACGGAAGGACGGACATTACCATTCAGCCAAAAAAACATCTTATAGTTCTAAAAATACATTTTTTTACTTACTAATAAATAGAAAAGTTAAACGTGATCATTAAAGTGTTGATACCGCCCTTCTTTGAATAATGCATAATTTTCGATACATTTAACTCTAATGTATAGACGGAGGGACAGACATTACCGTTCTGCTAAAAAAAAAAAAAATCTTAAAATTCTAAAACTGAATTTTTTTTTTTTTTTTACTTATAATCAATAAAAATAAAAAATAAAACGTGATCATTAAAATATTGATATCACCTTTCCCTGAATTAAGCGCCATTTTCCACCCCTTTTACCCCGATATGCTAAATGTTTAAACAAAAATTCATCTTAATTAAAATTTTTAGTTTTCTTTTGTTATCTTTTAAAAACACTTGTTTAAAAGAAATATGAAATTAATTTTATTGTTGCTTAAAATACATTTAAATCTGCTTTAAATCTATTTAAATTTTGCTTTAAATTTTTAATATCTGTAAAGTAAATCGACCTTAAAAACTCTCTCCTTAAATAAGTTTTTTTTTTTTTTTTTTTTTTTTTTTTTTTGTTTCCTTTTTAAGTGCTTTTAAGAAAATTAACAAGAAAACTGCTTTTTTATATATTTTTTCTTCATTACACAAGTATCATTTCATTTTTACTCTTCATTATATTTATTACATTTATGAATATATTAAAAACTGTTTGCCAACAACAATAACATGTTTACAAACAAATGATAATAGACAACCAAAAGGCAAAAAATCCAAGAAATCAGCCCTCTTAGGATTTCAATATGTTTTCTTCCTCCCACCCTCAGCCAACTCATTCAATCTTAAACACAAAAATTTGATTCCTTTTGATATCAAGACTACTTTAATTTTCATTTCAAGTAAATAAACAAATAAAGAAAACAAAAAAAAAGAAAACTGAACACAGTAATATTTGCTAAATACTTTTAACAAACATATGAAACATTTGTAGCAACTTCTTTCAACCCCTGCTATTTACACAAGACAAGTAAAGAAAGGAAAAAAATAATAATTTTCGCGAAAATGAAAAACAGAAAAACAAATTAGCAAAATCCATTACATCTTCTTTTTTCGAGGGGAAAAAGAAAACCTTCAATGAGCCAATGTACTAAACCATTCAGTCATTCATTCATTACCCAACCAAAAGGATACAAGTTGTTATATGAAACCCAGCTCATTTCATGTTACCTTTATATAGAAATTTGTGTATGTTGTTGTATTATTCAACAAAATTTTTTGTGATATCAACTTCTAATGTATTTAAACATTACCAACAATAACAGCAACAACAATAATGACTGTGGCGCTGCCTTAACAAAAAAAAAAAAGAGCTGTTAAAGAAGCTGCTTACTGTTTTTATGTGTCTTTTTTTATTTTCTTCTTCTCTTGAAAGAAATTCCTTCTTTCATCATCAGACAAACATTAAGGTTTTATTTCTCATATTTTTTTTTTTTTTTTTTTTTTTTTGATAAAAAATACAGTTGAGGGAAAAAAAGTGGCTGAGTTTTATATAAATAAACAAAAAAGTTATGGCCTAAATATTAGGGTGTCCGTTGTAGCTTCATTTCATACTTTTTTGCTGATATATCTTAAACAAAAGCATGTACAACAACGAAATTCTGTAAAGATAGTTCGAAGGTCGATAAAAACTTGGAAACAAAAAATGAGCGTGGTCCGCCCACTTTACCATCCACCTCCCATATAAGGTGAAACGTCAACAAAATTTTGTACAAATAGTTCAAGAACCACTTCACCCCCCACCTCCCATATAAAGTAAAATTTTATTAAGATGATGGTGGGTATATTGATTCGGTCAAGCCGAATATAACATTATCCACAAACGCAATGGGTATCATATTGTCAGGCTTGACCGACTATAACTTTCTTAGTTGTTTTTATGGTATTTGAACTTGTTAATAACGATTTCAGCACACATATATTCTGATATCCAGCGTGATATGATAATAAATTTTATGCTTCAAACTATACATTCTGTTAATATTAAAATTTTATTCTAATGTTTATGCTAAAAATATTTTCCACCTAAAATATTAACTTTCAATCAAGAGAAATTAGATTTTGTGCTGAAAACTTTAAGAACTTGGACATTATTAGAACTCTCCATCGATAGATAACATATCTAGGACTCACTTACATCAAAACTACCCAAATTATCAAGATCATTAAACAAGAGTTCACCTAGAAAAAGTGTTCTTCTTTTGTCGTAGCAGCTTCTGCAGAAATCGTAATGCATGACCCTACGACAGAAAGAATGCTCAACCAATAAGGCAGCGATAGAAGCAGAAAATGACCACCAATAGAAATAATTTATCTCTCGAGAGAGACGATGAAATTCTAGTCCGAATTGAACTCACATCTGGGCAGAAACTTTTGGCAACTGTGTTCAAACTTCGGCAATGATCGTTTTCTCTCTCAAAAAAATAATTACCAAACATACATGCTTCTTGCCATCGGAATAGCCGCAATCTGTTTATTGGGAGAGATCTTTATATATCGCTATGTGGAGGTACCCAAATAAAGTTCAGATATTATTCAGGCAGATTTCGTTAAGATTTGAGACAGTCGCTGATCACTCTGTACGACATAGTATTGGGCGTAAAGACCTTGATAGCCACTTAGTTACTCGAGTAGATATTAATACATAGTATGGCTGGTTAGGCAGAAATTAAGTTATCCATAGTAAAGTCCACTACCGATTCCATCACCAAGTTTATAGCCATCAATTCGAGAGAAAGCACTATAGAAATAGACCCTCATAAAGCTCTAAGCCAAATAGCCGTGTTGAAAGCCATACTTTTTCATCAGGGTTTACAATTAACATGTAATTGGAATTTTCAATTAGAATTACAAGTAGCTGTAATTGAAAATTCCAATTACTAATTAACTTTGAAATGTATAAGTTTTTAGAAAAATATAATGATTCAATGGCATTAAAAATATGCAAAATTATCGGAAATAGAAATCGTATGTGAATTTTATTAATATCATTTCAAAAAAAAAAAAAAAAATTTAAAGGATTTAAAAGTATTATTAAATTCCTTTTAATTCAATTACATTGTAATTGTAACTGGGCATGTTCAATTACAATTACATGTAAAATAATTTAATTGAAAATGTAATCATTAACCCCTAACCCTGCTCTCCATGTTATGTCAAAGCTCATATAATCGACGCGGCCAATATTTAATGTATATCAACCAGTCTCCTGATAGTAGATTTCTGTAGACATGGCCACCAGACAAAAGTCCCAAAAAAAAAGTACGGACCACAATTGCGAAGACCTTTCTACTTATCTCAGCGTTTAATGTCTAAAGTTTGGCACTTGCCTTCCTCCATGTATAGAATACTACAGAAGTCTTTTATAATATCTCCGTAATAACTTTAATTTTGACAATAATATGAAAAAATCATGTTAAATTTTCATAAATTACATCAGGAAATCATTTTAATTTTAAGGAAGATATATTATTATATAGAAGGAAACTAAGTTTTAATTAATATTAATCATACGTAACAGAGAACTTTTCTTAATTTATATAAAATTATCGATGAAATTGATATTTTTGCATCAAATTTATTGAAATATAGCTGATTTTATTTAGAATATATTAAACCTTTTTAAAAAGCCGAAAAACAAATATTTTTGTTGGTTTAAATTTTTTGACGAATTTTGGAAAACTAAAAACTGTTAAGTTTTGCAGGATAAAATTTTTTAGAATTTTTTTCCAAAACTATTAAACAAATTTTAAAAATAATGTAAGCATAACTTGGAAATAATTTTCATTAGAAACTGGCACAAATCATTGAAAATTGTACACTTGCGGATACCCCAACATGGATCAGAAAAAGATTTTTCGACAATATGTGCAACAGAAGATAAGTCCATACGTATCTTTAGAAGATGGTTGGTATATCGTTCTGTAATATATAGCGTATACTAAAAACTATTAAATAGAACCCAAAATACGCCATAACTGCAAAAATAATGAGAAAATAACATCAAAACTGACATAATGCATAACAAAACTTGAACGAATAACTCGCGTAGCAAACACTTGATTATCGGTGACTTTTAATAGTATGTATAAACGCCAAGACTAAACTATATTCAAAACGCTTCACTTCATCAAATTCTTGTATTATAAACCAAATAAAACCAATCTTTTTTGTTTACTCATCATTACTTTTAAAAACTATGCACTAATTTTTGTAATAAGTAACATAATTATTCTTTTCTGAAAATTAAAATTTAATTGATTTTCAGACTATAGCGAACTTAAAATCATTGCAAAACAAAATTAATTTTAATGAAATTGAAAAAAGATTCGGCCATGCCGAATCTTTGATACTCTTCACCATATTACTTAATACCATATTACCATCTTACCCACAAATAATAAAATTTTTTTTAATAAAATTTTGTTTGTATGTGTGTATGTAGCTTAATATAAACATTTTTCTGTGTATTTACTTATTAAAATTCTTTTTTAGTTTTTGGTCCATAACTCTGTTGTTTATGAACGAATTGGCTTTCTGTAAAAAATTTAAATTTTATAAAAATATTTATGACCGACCCGTTTAAAAGCGAAAGCTTATATAGGAGCTTCAAAAAGTCAATAAAACGCATATTGGCCTATATCTGGAATATAGTGGACCGATTTTTTTTCACAAAAAAAAAAAAAAAAAAAACTAAAAAAGGTTTTGAATTTTTTGTGCAAAAACAAAATCGCTATATTTTATAGGAGCCTAGAAAAGCCGACAGCAAACACGATTTTTCGGAAGTATCTCCGATATCTCAGTTATTTATCAACCGATTTTGCTCATTTTTATTAGCAATTTTCTAAGGAATATTTCTAACAATTTGATATACAAAACATATATATCCGATAACTGGGGCTTTCTAAAAACTGATTTCAACAGACAGACGGACATCATTATATCGACTCCCCTATCAATAAGGATCCAGAATATTTATACTTTTTCGGGTCTTAGACGAATATTACAAACGGAATGACAAACTTATATATACCCTTTACACCTGTGGTGAAAGGTATAAAAAAACAATCATAACAAGCTTTGCTTTTAAAAAATAAACAACAACAATTCCATATTTATTTATTTTTGTATGTGTGTATATACAAACTGACTGCATATACAAAGAACAACAACACTGTTATCCATTATATTACTGCTGTTGCTAACTAAACTACTTGTCTAAAAAATGCGTCTTCCCCGATATCTCAGTTATTACTGAACCGATTTATTTCATTTTTTCAGAACAAAAATTCAGAAAATAATTTCCGAGCCTCCTTTAAAAAACCGAAGTCCCTGATATATGCAGAGGCTTCAGAAACTGGAAAACCGGTTAAAGCATATCTCCGCCATTTATAAACCGATCTTGCTGATTCAAAAAACCGAAATTTTATAAAAATACGTATGACCGATCTGTATAAAAATAAAAATCTGTAGCTTAAACCAGGGCTTCAAAAAATAAAAAATGCGTTTTGTCCGATATCTCAGTTATTATTGAACCGATTTAATTTATTTTTTCAGAACAAAAATTCAGAAAAAAGTGTCCGAGCCCTCTTTGCAAAAACAAAGTCCGTAGTATATACAGAGGCTTCAGAAACTGGAAAGCCGGTTCTAAAAACCGGTTTTTTAAGCATATCTCCGCAATGTATGAACCGATCTTGCTGATTCAAAAAACTGAAATTTTATAAAAATATTTGTGACCGATCTGTATAAAAATAAAAATCTATAGCTTAAACCAAGGCTTCAAAAAATAAAAAATGCGTTTTGTCCGATATCTCAGTTATTACTGAACCGATTTATTTCATTTTTTCAGAACAAAAATTCAGAAAAAAATGTTCGAGAATTCTTTGTAAAAACGAAGTCCGTAGTGTATACAGAGGCTTCAGAAACTGGAAAACCGATTCAAAAAACCGGTTTTTTGAACATATCTCCGCATTGTATGAACCTATCTTGCTGAATTCCAATAGTAAAATTCTCGAAAGGATTTCCGATCGTTTGATATATATATTATATATGCCAGTTATCGGTAGGCTTCATAAACGCCATTTCAACCGACACACGGACGGATGGACATGTGCTATCGTCATCGCTTCTTACACGGATCCCGAAAATATAAACTTTTTTGCTCTTTGACGAAAATTGTGGAAATTACAAACGGAATGACAAACTTATATATACCACCTGTGGTGAAGCGTATAAAAAAGTTACAAAACAATAAAAATAAATATTAATCATACGTAACAGTAGAGACAATAGCATCAATTTTATTAATAAACCTATATCTCCTAAACTATTGATCGGATCGTATTAAAATTTATTAGAGAGCTGTAGAGAAGGACCTAAGCATTCAGAAAAGTTATTTTATAGTTACCATGATAAAATACGAGATAAGCTCAGAGTGTCAAAATTGACTACCTCGAGTGTGTAAAAGTTTTAAAAAATCTAAACTTGTAGAAATTAATTGCCGAAACGAAAGTTACGTTCGACTAAATGTATTGATTGTTTTCAATACATTTACTCGAATGAAACTTTCGATCGCATTTAGAGAAACAGGCAGTAAGTGTGTTAGAATGATATTTACGTTTGAATTTTGAATTTTTGATCTTTTGTCTCGACTTTATTTCGTTTTTTGGGAAAAAGGACTGATTTATATCAGAAAAACATTTATTTTTAAATATTTTGTAATTTCTTATACATTTTGAAATAATAAGCTAAAAGAAATTTTTAATTAATTTTTTAGCCTTGAACAATTTTCAAAGTCAGCACTGAAATGGATATTTTTTTAACAAAAATATAGTAGGTAAAATTTTATCATATTTTTCTCAACAAAATGTTTTTTCTTCACAAATTTCTTAAGAAAAGACTTCATAAATGGTAAATAAACTAATTTTCAATTGTTTTAGATTTGCACCCTACATCCAGCATTGGAGAAAAATGGTGAATTTAAAAAAGAAAACTAGAAAAAAACTTAGAAAACTAGTTAGTGACGAGTCACTTACGCAACAGTTGAAAAATTAGCGAGACATATCATGACGGATAACGAATATTCCAGATGACATTTTAAATTTGATGAACGGAGTTACAATGGACAAGTAAGGGACAACCATAAGTTTTACTCGCTAGAAATGTTCTGGTGCTTTGGAAAATAGCGAGTAGTAGTAGATGAGAATAGGGAGCAAAGAGAATCTTTAGTTAGTTGCAGTAAAGTTGAAGAGTTGAATTAGAACATCGGTCATTTAAAACAATTGCTAGGAAGGTAAGTAGTTATGTCACAAAATACATTTTCTTGGGTCAGAATATTATACAAGAAAGTCATGATCACTGAATGGAAACCTGCTAGTGGAAAAAATATTATCTTCAGGCTGTAACACTCATACAAAATAGAAAGGATTTTGAGAGAAAATCCCCTCATCTTTGGAAGAAAAGTGTAACAAAAAATTAATTGATTTTAATTTTTATCAGAAAAGTTGAGAGGAAATCTAGCCTGAAGATATATAAAGTTAAAAAAATTCTAATAAAATAACATGAAAGTACTTTAAAATAATTTTTTTTCATAATTATGATTAGTGTATAATAGACCATGACTATTTTTGATTTCCTGGCCAGGAATTTTATGTTGTAGATGCTAGAGAGAATGTGACAGAAAAATATCCTGTACCAAAGAAATTAAAATTCCCAAGAATGTTTTTGATTTGGGAAGCCATATGCATAAGCGGGAAAGAAGCACTTGATTCATTAAAAATGGTTTCATTAACACAGAAATATATGAAAAAGACTTCTCCCTTTCCTAAGAAAATACAATGTATCCATTATTTTTTCCTGTTCTAGCTTCTTTTCATTACTACAACAAATGGTGGTTACAAAGAAATTGTTAGTTTCTTTACCGAAAGAGGCTAATCCATAAAATTTTCCAGAACTTCGTGCAATTGAAAGATATTGGACTTTAGTAAACAATAATTTAAAGGAGTAGTTCAGGATATATAGATTTATTAATAACCTTTTTTTCTTCCCCCACAGTTACACTGGTGCGTATGATTAATATTAATTATTATTGCTTTTTTAACTTTTTTTAATTAATTGAAATTGGTGCTTTTTGGTAAAATGATCCCTTACAGTTTATAAAATTTCTTCTTTTATTCACATAAAATTAATTGACACAAAAGTTAAAGTTTCTTTTACAAAATTTAAAAATACTTGTGCTATTTTTCTGATTCTCCTTGTCTTACCTCTTGAATTTGTTTTTTCCTTTTTTTTCTAGCTGTTTATTTCTAACCAACGAGTTTGTCATGTTTGCTGGCATTTGTATTTAGAGTGCTTGTTTTTTTTTTTTTTTTTTAGTAATTCCTAAATTTTTTTTTTTCTTCCCTATATTTTTTTTTACAACCAACTGAAATTACAACACCCAAAGGTGTAATTGAATAAAATGAACATGAATGAAGAAAATATAAAAAGAATTTCTAAGATTACCTTCTTTCTTTTTCCTAGTGTGCGCAGATTTTATTTTCTTTAGTTACCAAATAAAAAAAAAAATCTGTTTTTGTATATGTTTCTTTTTTTGAAATAGATTTTATTACAAAATTTTTCTTTCTTAGATGCGTTTAAAGCCAACAAGATAAAGTTATAGATGAATAAAATAATTTACAAAAAAAAAAAAAATGCAGTTGAATTTTTTTTCTCTTTATTTCTATTCATTTAGCTTAATGTTAATGATTTCTTTGCGTTTTTTTAGTTTAGATTTCTTAGATTTCTTGAATTTAATAAGGTTGTTGGTTGTATAAAGATACTTTTAGTTTTTCTTTGAAGAAATTTTCCTCATTTTTTTTGAAGCTCTTTTAGGTTTAATGTTAAAATATAATAAAAAAAAAAGTAAGAACAAAAGTTTTCTTTTTAAAAGAAAACTACGTGCTGTTTAGAATTTATTGAGATTTTAATTAAAGTAGTTTACGCTCTAAATAATGAACTAAAGTTATTTGAAATAGAAGTTAACTATTGAGGCGTGTTTTAAAAAGAAAAAAAAAACAGAATTTAGCAAAAAGTAAAGAAAACTAAAGGATTTATTGAGTAAATCTATACTTCTGAAATAAAGGCGTATGATTGATATTAATTAAGAAATCATTTTATATTAAATTTTAACTAATATTAACCATAAGCCTACGTTTTAAATAAAACTGTCAAGAAATTATTTGTAATTCTTTAATACATTATAGGTATAAATTTAAAATATATAACACATATTAGGCAGAGTTGGGAATTTGATATTTTTCATAAATTTTATTTATTTATTTTGTTCAGTTTTTTTTTTATAAAACAAATTTAATAAAATTTTTTAATATTTGTGTTTATCTCTGTTATATTCCTTTTAACTTATTATTAATATTTTTTCCATATCATAAGTAATATTAGCTTTTATTAAATTTTTTGTTTACTTAAAAACTTTCTTCAAATGTTTTTTAATATTAAAACTCAATGACAATAAACAAATAAACAACAAGAAAAACATGTCCTTTATAAAAAGGAAAAATAAATAAATAAAACTGTTATATTTAACTAAACATACATATGTTTATCATATATGAAAGTAAAAAATTATGGTGAAATTTGATATTGCTATTTTAAAATGTATATATCTTTTTTTTTCTCGGGCATTTTGTAGCATTTGTAGCTATTTTCTCTTACTATTTTTAAAATAGTTTGCTTTTTTTTTTTTTTTTCTTATGCATCTCTATGTCCTTTTTAACTCTATAAGATTGATTGCTTTTTATATAAAGTTAAGCATAATAATGCTAATATTATTTTTCCTAGATGTATATTTTCTTTTTTCCTATAAATAGTTTGTTTATTTATTTGTTTTTCCTTTTATTTTTATAGTTTTATTACTGTCATTTGTTTACTCAATGTTGGGTAATTGAAAATAATGTTATTGCATATAAATTGTTATGGCACTATCGTAAAATTGTATAAGTAGAAAAGAAACAAAAATTCTCATAAACCTAAAAAACAAAATCAAAGATATTTTGCATTAAATAAAATTTAAATTTTATTAAAGAAAATTGCATTTAACAGCAAATGAGGCATATAATAAATAAAAATTAATTAATATTAATCATACGTCCCATATAAAATGAAATATGAATTAAACTGCTGCACAATGGTTCCAAAACGCTTTCTTTTTAGAAATAATTCAGTAACTAAAGAAAGGTTAAAGGTATCACATGGTCAGAGCTGAGGTGTTTTCGAGTTGATTTGGAGAAGTACAGACCCCTAGCGGGTCAGGGGAGAAGTGGGTGGCCCTCCAAAGTTGCAATAACTATGTGAAATTTTATTGAAATATATTTAACGGTTCAAAAGTTGCACACAATTATTTAAAAAAAACACGTTGAAACTGCTTTGCACTTATGTATATAGAATGCTGCAGCACACATTTACTATGGAAATTAAGGAAAATGTGCACATTTCGCTGAAGGGGGGTCAAGTTTCACACACAATTTAAACGATTGTGTAAAGGATTTATATAAGTATTTGGTATCATTGGAAAGATTATTACTAGAAAAATAATAATATATAAATAAAAAAGTATTTGAACTAAATGTTTTCACTAAATTCATCAAAAAACGAAAAATTTTTGTATTTAGTGTTATTTTTCAAAAAAAAAATTTAATATTTAAACTTAAATAAAATCTACATTAATTAAGCTATCATTATAAAATTTTAGTATAATATACAAAAATTTGTCCTTAATAGAAAAAAACAAATAGATTTCCATATTCTTACTCCAAAATACCCAAAATTTCAGTTCGGGGAAAGCTTCTTTCAAAAATTTACTTTTTTCTTTGAAACCGTCACCCTGTCGTTATAAGGAGCCTCCGTCAGAAAATACTTTTTGGGTATTTACCTTGCATATAGAGCTAAAAAATTCAAATAATTTTAAGTCGAACCCAGCTTTGAGATTTGAGAACATAACAAAAAAAGAAAAAGCTAAATACCAAAATTGACTAAATTTTGATAGGGCTCTTGGCCAGACCTTTGTCCCAAACGCCTCCAATTTACTTTACATGCATTTAAATTAAGATTTTTCTTGAAAACATCAAAAAAAATGATAAAGCTCGGAACAAAAAACTAATTTTTCACTGAATAAATATTGCCACCTTTTTGGAAAAAAAAACCCAAAAAATGTAAAATTTTTTAAAAGTTCCAACTTTAGATTAATATAACTTTTTAACGGATTCATATAATTATAAAATTCTTACAGTAATATTATTTAGAATTTTGTAGGAAATCTGGCAATTATTTTAGAAAAATTCTAGAGGCAAAATTGAGCCCGCCAAGTTTGAAAAACTAAAAAAAGTGAGGTAAAAATTTTATTCGACCCGAATATCTCTTAAACTAAAAGAGATAACCTACACATGTAAGTGTATTTTTTGTAGAGATTTACAAGGACTATCTATATATAAAAGTTATTTTCTGTCATAACATAAATTAATTTTTGGCGATTTTAAAAAAAAAATTACATACTCGAGATGGGCAACTTTGGAGGGCCACCCACCTACCCCCTGACCCGCTAGGGGTCTGTACTCCTCCAAATCAACTCGAAAACACCTCCGACCATGTGAAATTTTATTGTGATACCTCTGACGGTTCTTTAGTTACTGAATTATTTCCAAAAAAAAAAGCGTTTTGGAACCACTGTGTGCTGATCCAATCGAAATGTAATGTATAGGAAAGTTGTAGAGGAAGACCTAAGATTTTCGAATAATGAACTTATAATCAATCTGTAATAATATAAGATAAGGTACAGTGTGCTAGAGTTAACCATTTTGGGATTGTATAAGAATACTTTTAACTACTTTTGTGTGATGAATGGCTTTAGCTTTTCATGGAACTGTATTCTTTTACGTTAAAATTAAATACATTTAACATCATATGTATTCTATGCATATTAAGGCGATGCACTTCCTATGCAGTCTGGGGTAAAAGTTTCTTAAAACAAATCTTAAATGAAACTATCAATTTCAAGTATTTTAAAGTGTTTTTCCTTAAGTACTTAACAATTTTTTTTTTTTTTCTAAATATTTTTATTAATTTTTCTTTTTAATTTATCCCAAAATACACTAATTTTGAAATTTGATGGAATGGAACTTAAAATGTTACAGGTTGTTTGTTGTCATATTTTTCCGAAAAATAGTACTTGTTATCTTTTTTATTATTCTGAAAAAAAAATCGTGCGCATATATATCCTAATTTTAGAAATAAAAATGTTTATGGAAAAACTTCACTTGTTCTCATACAAAAAACACCTTAAGTGCAGACTTTTTTCTTTATTGTTTTATCAAACATTACACAGTGGGACAGAGTCAAACATTTATGGGCTAAAAACTAGAAATACAGGGTGTCCGTTTCATACTTTTCTGCTGATATCTCTTAAACAAAAGCTTGTACGACAACAAAATTTTGTATAAATAGTTTGAGGGTCGATATAAACTTGGAAACCAAAAATGGGCGTGGTCCGCCCACTTTACCGCCCACCTACGATATGAGGCGAAACTCCAACTACATTATGTTCAAATAGTTCAAGGACCAATATAAACTCAGGAACAAAAAATATGCATGGCCCGCCTACTTTAACACCCACCTCCCATATAACGCAAAATTTAAAAAAGTTGATGGTGGGTATATAGACTCGGCCGATCCGAATATAACATTCGCGCTTGTTTAAATTGCTTTTAACTGCTGATTTTTAATTGAAAATAAAATTATTTAAATAAAATTATAAATTTCTGTACTTATCTTTTGTTGGGACCTTCGATTTTACCGGTATTTTTAAAATGTTTAATCTATAGATCCTTTTTTGCATGAATAGTTCTCGGAATTAGAGACTATCAATGATTCTTATCTTTTTTCTGTTTTTTTATGTTTAATATCATTATCAAGATTTAAAAAAAGTATAATTTCAAACATTTTTTTTAAAAAATATTAAAAATTTTTGACAAATTTGCTGCTGACCCTATATTTTTGTCAACACTGAAAAAGGACTTTTTACACTTGAGACATTATACGGTTATTGAGATAATATTAAAGAATATTATTTTTATATAGATTTGTAATGATAAAAGTTTTATTGTTTTGCATACAATTTTTTTCAAAATTTGAATTTTCTTATAAAATCATAAGAAAACTAAAAATATTAATCATTTTCTTAATAACAATCTTATTGAGAAAAGAACTTTTATCTTCTTACTTTTATTTTCTTAAAATTCTAGTTTTTACATATAAAATTTCACAATTAAAAATTGTTATTTTTTTAGTATTAATGTCTTCATTAAAATTAATGACAATACATTTTTAACTAAAATATGTCAACGCAAAATTTATAAAACGCACATTAATAAATACACTCATAAACATGCATAAATATGTCAGTAAATATAAGCAACGTCATATATAATAATTTTGATTAACATAAAAACACACGCATATTATCAACACAAACCATGTGTGTAAACACTCTCTACACACACATAGACAAATATTCTAAACTACAAAAGCATATCCCTTTTTCTAACATTAAAGCTTACAACCACTAATACTGATAAAATCAACCACAACATATACACCCACAACAAAGACACAAACATAAATATATACAAACATTCTCTCATACACAAAAGCAGATGTCAGTGACTACAACTACATACATGTAAATAGTTAAATATTAAATATATTAAGTTTGAAAGTTAACATAAGTCCTGCATACTTTTTGGGGGACATAAACTAAAACATAGAAAAATGCAAGCACATACATGTTTTACACAATATTACATACATACATTTCAACTTATATGTATTATGTTACATTTAAAAATATGACCACATTGTATACGTTTATATAGTATATATTGACCAAATTTTGTTGGTTATAACTCGTCGTAGTCATTGTCTGTTTAATGATAAATGTCAGCGACATGTCAGGCATGAGTATAAATATAATAAACAGATTCTAGGTTTTACTTTTTTTAAAAATAGTAAATGTATTGTTTTTGTCTGCCTGTCTCTGTGTTTGTATATGTGTTAAAATTATGTTTTTAGCTGTATAAATGTTTGTTGGTATTGCCTGTATATGTGACATATTGTGGCTTGTAAATGTATTAAATATGATGACAAACTATTCTAAACATCAACACGCATTTGAATACACAGTTTTTTTCAACATTTCCTGGTTTTTTGGTTTCATAGAAACATGTATTGTTTGCTTTATATTTTTATATTGGAAGTATGTATGTATATATTTCTAAAATTTTGTTTAATTTTATACAACAATATTAACCATATGTTTGGGTTTATCATTTTTAATATAAACACTACATAGATTAAATTAAAAAAAATAAGGCAAAAAAATAAATCAAGAAAATAAATAAGAATGCTATATACGGTTACACCGAATCTTATAAACCCTAAAGATTAACCAAATTCAAAAATAAGATTTTTAATTTATTTTTTTGGCTAAACTGAAATGAGAAATGTTTTTAAACGAAAATTTAGAAAAAAAATGTAAGAACACTTTTTTTACTATTTTTATAATTGTTAATTTTTTAAAAAATTTATAGTTTTTATCAACATTTTTTTAAGAAAAAAATTGTTTAGATATTAGTATATTAAAAAAAAAAAAAAAAAAAAAGATTAGTACCCACTTTTTGAAAGATTCAAAGCAATTAACTTTTTGTGACATTTTTCTTTCAGAGATGAGGGGATTTTCTCTCAAAATACTATTAAATTTAAAATGAAACCATCAACTTCAGATGCTTAAGTATACTTTTCCTTAAGTATTTGTAAATTTTATTTTGTCGTAATATTTTTGTTATTTTTTGAAAATTATCCTAAAATTCATTAATTTTCAACTTTCATGGAATGCAACTTACAATGTTACAGGATTTTTGTTCTGAAAATTTTCTGAAAAATAGTATATACTGTCTACTTTAATACTATGAAAAAATCGTGCGCATATATAGCCCGATTTGAGAAAATTATTTATTTTTTTTATTTTTTTTTTTCAAAAAAACTCCAGTAGATTTCATACAAAAAACAGCTTAAGTGCCAGACATTTTCTTTGCTTTAACAAACATTAAACAGTGGGGTAGAATCGAAATAAATCTGTAACTTCTAATGGGCTGGTTGGATTTGCATGAAATTTCACATAGGCGTATAGAGGACAGTACCATTTAGAAGCGGGATCCAATATTCGCATCAGGAGTGGAACTATAGGGTTTCAAAATAGAGTACTAGTGTCACGGAAAATGTTTAACCACTAGCGAATTTTTTTTCCTAGCGAATCTTAAAATTCGAAAAATATTTTCTTTTTTTATACTTCTTGATTAATATAAAAACCAAATGAAAGTACTAAAATTTTGATATCACCTTTCCCTGAATTAAGTCGCATTTTCGACTCATTTAACCTAAATGTATAGACGGACGGACGGACATTGCCATTCTGCCTAAAAAATATTTTAGAATTCTAAAATTGCATTTGTTTACTAACTAATAAATATAAAAAATTGAAAGTGATCATCAACATTTTGATATCACCTTTTCCTGAATTTAGCGTCATTTTCGTCCTATTTAACCCAAATGTATAGACAGAAGGACGGACATTACCATTCAGCCAAAAAAACATCTTATAATACTAAAAATATAATTTTTTACTTACTAATAAATAGAAAAATTAAACGTTATCACTAAAGTGTTGATACCATACTTCTTTGAATAATGCATAATTTTCGACCCATTTAACTCTAATGTATAGACGGACGGACAGACATTACCGTTCTGCTAAAAAAATCTTAAAATTCTAAAACTGAATTTTTTTAACTAATAAAAAAAATAAAACGTGATCATTAAAATATTGATAACACATTTTTAGTTGCACTCCATGAAAGTTGAAAATTAGTGTACTTTTAGACAATTAAAAAAAAAAAAATAACAAAAATACCAGGACAAAAAATAATTTACAATTTCTTGAGTAAAAGTAAACTCAAATACCTGAAATTAATGGTTCCATTTTAAAATTTTCCTTCAAAGCACGTTTTATTAAAAAAAAATCACCGAAAGTTAATGAATATTAAATTTTTTGCTCTTTTTCTAAAATATAAAAAAATTTTGAAATTTGACAGCTCAGTACACAAAAACAACGCAACCTAGGCTAATGATTTTTATTGTTATTGATACATAATTTTTTCTACTTTTATTCGGTATCCAATTTTATTACAAAAAGTTAATTTTTAAAATTCAATTAAACGCCACTTTCAACCCCTTTTACACCAACGTGCGTTGGAGCAAAATATATAGCCACAGAGAAAAAATTCATTTAAATTGCTTTTAAGCAGATTTTTAAAATTAAAAAAAAAAATTTGTTAGATTTTGTATTTTTGTTTATTTGCAATAAATATTTTTGAAGACTTTACAAGATGCTTATACTTAGGAAAAACTTAAGTGAAAGGAAAAGAACACTTAAGTTTTTAAATATAAAATAATTTTTACAACTTAAGTATGAGTTCGCCACTAAATGAGCACTATAAGACTGTGCCTTATAATTTAAATGAGACTTTAATGGAATCAAAGACTAAAGCTTAAAAAAAATTTTAAAACAATTAGTGAAGCTTAAATACTAGGCTTAAATAGAATTTTATAAGGATGTTTTAAAAATTATAAGGAATTTAGAACAAAATTCTAACAAGACCAACGATAGAAGTCTAAATTAAAATTACCACAATTAACACAATATAAAGCGACTATTGAAAATGAAGAAAATACGTGCAAAGCCAATTAATGATTACAACTTGTTTATATATATAAATAATTTAGCTTCAATAATGTAATTGAACATAATTTATTAAAAAAAAGATATTTGACAGTAGCTCAGTAGTACTTTATAAATACCCAAAAAAAAAAAACCTAAATAGAACTATAACAAGACCCATACTTGTAGCTTAAATATAATCATTTAAAAATCTAATTTTTTATATTATACTCTATATTAATAAACCTAACATACCTCCTATGGTTCCGTAGTGTTAAAGATAAAACCTCACAATTTTATAAACTAAACCCTAAACTATGAAAAACATACTCTCACATATGCATACACTTATGCAGTCGTTTAACTTGTATTAGAAAGGAGTTGTCATTATATGAGGGTATATTTTTTCATATTTTGTGACACTTTTATGTGGTTAGAGACAGAGAAAAAAACACACACAAAAAAACTGTGTAAATATTCAAATATATGCTAAAAACATGTTTAGTTAACCACAAACTTAAATACACTTACACATATATACAAACATAATTTAATAAACACCCACAAGTTTACACATAAAATCATAAATATATATGTAAATCTACATATATATGTATGAGTAGGTATGTACATATATGTTACATATAAAATCTATATACAAGTATTTGATATATTACACTTAAAGGTCTGGTGATCATGTAGATACATACACATATATATTAAAGGGTTGCGCAAACACATTCATTTTCTTGCCGGCGTAAAACATTCACTTCAATGAACTCTGTTATAGTGAAAAATTATGTTTATAGATAAGTATACCATTCATTCATTATAAGAAAGTGTGAGTAGATAAAACGAAAATAAAAAAACAATTCTGTGTATGTTTTGACAATGATCGTATGCTAACAGTTACTTCGTTGTGAGTTTTTTTTCGCTGTTCGTATCAACTTCACTCAGTGTACGACCATTTTCATGAATAATTCGAATTATCAGTAGATACTATGAATGTTTATGCTTTATGTGATGGATATTATGTTTTGCTTGTTTGGTGGTTGCTTTATAACGTAGTAAAAAAAAAAAAACAGAAGTTTATGGTAACATTCTAAAGATTTTACATATTGATATAGTTACAAAATGAAATATTGGGATATTTTAATTGTATTTTTATTTATAATACATCAATTAAATTTGTTATAATTTTCTATTTTATTAAAAAAAAAAAAAAAATAAATAATTAAAGAAGAACATATTTAATTTAATCAAAATTAAAACAAATATTTTTTTCTTAAGAAGATATTCATACGTTTTTATATGATTATTGTAATCTTAAATAATTTTCATATATATTTTATTTAAAAGAAAAAAAATTCAACAAATTTTTATGATTTTGATTGCAAAACAATATATTTAAATAGAAAAAAAAAAAAATAATTTTATTAAGCAAAAATTCCAAAGAAATAAAAATATTCAGCCACAGAAGGTTTGAAAAAAAAGTTACATAGTTTTTTTCAAATATTTAAGTATAAAAATGAAAATATTACTTATTTTTATTATTCCAGTCAAATTTAAAAATATTAAAAAATATTAATGATGATCAAAAATATTCAAATATTTTCTAAGAATAGAAAAATTTAAATGTTTTGAAAAAGATTTTTTAAAATTGAATATAAAATATAGATTAATTGTATTCAACCTAAGGAAATAAGATATGTATATTTTCAATTTAGTTGAAGACTTTGGAATTTGATTTAAAATTTTTATTTTATATGACAAATAGAAAAATATTTAAAAAATTTTATTTCAAATTATTTTCAAGCAATTGAAGAATATTTTACATTTTTTTATTTTACATCTAAAATATAAATAAACTACATAAAATAATTTATTTTTATCAAATATTTTAGATGAAAATATTCACAAACATTCAAAACTTATTATATTATACAGTTAGGGACAAAACTATTTGTACACCCATGCATTTCGTATATCTTCAATAATTTATAAAGAATAAAAAATTATTATATGTAATTTTAATTCAGGTCCATTTTTATTGAATTATTTGATAAAAAATAAATTAATATATAACACATTGTTAAAAAAAAAGAACAATTTCAGTAAAAAACTTTGGGACAAAAGTATTTGTACATCAGTACTTTGTACAATTATTTGTACGTTGGACTCTTGCATGATGATTTTTTTAAATACCGTTATATTTTCTTCGTTAATCGAGTTTTATTTTACAAAATAAGAAGTTGGTTTTAACGTTTTGAATAATAAGCACATCAAAAATGGGAAAGCGAAAAGAGTTGAGTTTGGATATTAAAAATTTAATTATTGATGAACATAAAAAAGGAAAATCTCTCCGGAATATAAGTAATTTAGTGAATTTGCAACATTCCACAGTACAATACATTGTAAGCAAGTATAAAAACAGCGGATCTGTTGAAAATGTGCGTGAAGGTATACGAAATATATACCTTCATACCTATACAAATAGTTTTGTCCCTAACTGTATATAAAAGATTGAAATAATAATTATTAGTTTAACAGAAATAAAACTTATTTTCATCAGAGAAATACAAAACAAAATAATGGAAAATGTTACTTTCAATAAAAATCAAATAATAATTTCTTAAACAATTATCAAATTTTCATATAACATTTAAATTTAATTTATAAAGTTTAAGATATAAATTGACCTTTTTAAAAGTAGATATGTCACTGAGAAAGGTATAATCAACTCGGTGCGGATCAACGTATTTCAACTTGTAAAACAACAAAACACGTATGCTATACCCTACAGTAACAAAAAGGTCACAACTCGTCCATTAGTAAACAAACAACCAAAACTTCAAATTAAAGAACGTTATAAAAAGAACACACATGTATAAACTAATGTATTGCTCTGTATTTTTTGTATTTCTTTATGGGTAGTACATACATGTACGAACTCATATATGGCTTTTGATATTTTTTTTGTGCTTCTTTGGTGGTGGATTTTGTCTTTGCTTTTGCCACGCACTTTTTATATACAAATCAAAACAAAAGCGAAAAAGAAAATACAATGAATTATCTATTTCATTGCACAATGAAATCGTATACAACATATCCACACAACTCACATAGGTTCTGTACTATATGGTTTTGCATCTCTACTCATATATTTTGAGTTTTCGTGGTCAGTTATTGTGGATAATACTCATTCATTCGTTTCACAATGAAAAAGCACACAACATGAACTAACTGTTTTTACGATTAATGTATTCAGCATTCATTTTTCGGCATTCATGCAGCCCTTTAATATATATATATACATATGTATCATTAAGTTAGGCCTAAATACTTACACACACATATACACTTATGTAAATTTTCTAGTTTCTCATATTAAATAGATGATTTGTATGCATATTTACTTATAGTGATAGTTATAGTTATATAGGGCCTATGTATGTGTTCCTACGTGTATACTTGCTAGAGTTTACACATACACACACACATTTAAATGTATCTATGTATGTGAGTTTGTACTGTTAGTGTTTTAGATATCACCTCATATTTCATTACATTTAACACACACACACAACCATAGTAGCTTGTCATATAACTTGTCAACAGAATTATTAAATAAAATATACGTACTAACACATGCTATGCTGTTTACACTTTTATTTTGGTTTTAATATGAACATTTTTAGTTCATATTATTTTTATACTGAAAAACACCTTTATGTATATAATACTCCCACTTTTGTTTAGTCAAATATTGACTTTTATATATCTAATATTAGTTTTAGTTAATAAAAAATAAAGTGTTTATATTTTTAAATCGTGAAGAAAGAGAATTTTAGCATGAAAGCGTTATATTTATAGGCCTTAAATCAGATCAAAGTTCTAAACTAGGTTATGATTTAAAAAATTAGTTTGAAGACTAGATAATGACTTAAAACTAATTAGTCTAGTTTAGCAAATTTTCTTACACTTTATCTTTGAAAAATATTTTTATTTAAGGAGTGAGATCGAAAAAATCTTAACACACATTTTGCCTCATAACTGTTTTAGGAATCAATATTCAAAATTTTTTTTTATCTAGTTATCAAGGAAAAATACTTCAGTTATTATTTTTAATAACAACCATGTTAATTTGTCCTTATTTTCATCAAAATATGTGACGAAAAAGATTTACGTCCTACAAGTTATTAAAAAATTTAAAAAATCCAAATAGGTCTTACAAATAATTGGCCACAGAATTAAATGTCGTTCGTAAAACCGTTTCTAATGCTATTAAACAGTATCAGGAGAATTTGACTATTGATGTGAAACCAAGTTCGGTAAGAAAAAAGGACCACATGATATTGGGAAGGCCAGAAAATTGAAGGCATATTGAAAGGAACTCCAAACACATCTGGTAGAAAATCAGCTCAGTTTTCTCAATGCTTCGACTATTTGGTGCGAAAATTTAAAGCTAATGGGAAAGTTGATAACATATAAAGTTCAAAAAATTCCAAACTGGAATTCTGCAAAAAAAATTACAAGCCAAAAATAGGACTCGGAAATTAAAAACAAATTTCATACAAAAATACTCAAGCTGTATACTCGAATAAGAAACGTAGGTGCTGGCAGAATCTTCGCAGCTTGTGTATCAAAAATTTTTATTGCTAATGCTCGAAGCAATGTTGGAGATAAGTTTAAGACCCAAAAGCAGCAAAAATTTCTTACAAAACTTCTGGTATATCAAGCTTTTTGCAGTTGCGACAAAACAGGAAAGTCATTTTATACATTCGGATCTATAAATACCAAAATATGCATAAAGGAATATTTGCAAAAAAGACTTCTCCTTTTCCTAAGAAAGCACAACGTGTCCACATATTTTTGGACCCATTTGGTATCATGTCACTACGGTAAGAAAGCTCTGGAGTGGTACCAAATCAATAACATAGTTTTAGTACCAAGAGAGGTCAATTTTCAAAATTGTCCATAGCTTAGACCAGTGGAGAGATATTGAGCTCTTGTGAAAAGTGAATTCAAGAGCACAAAAAAGTTGTTCCAAAATACCGAAAATTTTAACAGAAGATGTGCACAAAAGAAGATGTGTTCCAAAAAAGTGACTGAAGCAACTATCAAATCTCCAAAGAAAGGATTTTAAAAAATGGTCCACAATTTTATAATTAGAGGTTAGAACCATAAAAATTATATATTTCTGTAATCTGTGCTAAATTATCAAATGACTAAAAAAATAATGAAAACTCTAAGATCAACCGTTTCCAAGTTATTGAATATTGAAGAATTTTTCGATCTCACTCCTTAGCTACTGAATAAATATTTTTAAGAATTATTAAAAACTCGAAATTAATGATTAATTTGAACTTAAATATAAGACCCAACAAAAAGAATGATTTAATTTCTTTAAAGGATTTTCAATGACAGCTTTATAAGAAAGGCTAAAGTACATATGGTTGCAGTTTAAATAAGACTTTCTACAGATTAAAAATTTCAAACAGATATAATATTTGTACACGTTTTTGTACGTTCATTTAGATAAAAAGTCAGATAACACTAAAAGCGCTTTAATAAAATAATTTTAATACCTAAATAATCTAGTCTAAGACACCAATTTTAATAATATCCCCCACTTTTTTTTATTATTATTTTATAAACATAGATCAAAAGTAATGAACAAGAAGTATAAAAAAAGAACATCCTTCTAATGACAAATATGGGTTAAAAAAAGAACTTTTGCAGTTCTTTTTCACCACCAAGTACTTCCTACCAATGACAACACAATGTTAAATTCATGACTTTTTCAGTTCCTTTTTTGTTGTGTTATTTTAAAAATTTTGATCTGTAGTTTGATAACAAGGTTTACATGGACAGAAATATGGACAGACATCGTTAAATCGACTCAGAAATCGATTCTAAGCTTATTAATATAAATAAAGATAGGTAATAGACCCATATATTTGGGAGTTATAAACAAACAGTTTAGCAGCTCTTCATTTGGCTTTTCTTACCAACAAGAGAGTTTTACAGAAAAAACTTTGCCAGTATATTTTATTTGCTTGCGTTAAAAAATTAATAAAATAAAAGATTTCATGGATGAAATACTATATTTACCAGCAGTCCTTTTACCAGCAGTCCTTTTTGCAAAAAAAAATTAAATTAACGAAAAAAAAAATATTTTTCACATTACCACCAAACGCCTCTATTTATTGATTTTGAAGTTTATGAAAAAATTAAAATAAAATAAAGTAAAGTAAAATAAAACAGATTAAAGCAAATAGTTTAAATAACAAGATAGTTCTGGGTGCAGAGAATATTTTGAAATATTTTTATGGAACCATGTCATTGTGTATCTTGATTCTAAAGTAACACCAGTATCTACAAAATTCATAAAAATATTATTATTTTTTAATATCATTGTTTTACTCTTAAGACAAATCACTCACAAAAAACTTTTTGTTCCTGCTGTTTCTTATATTACTTACCCCTCCTATCTTTAGCAACTCATTCTTGACAGACTTATAAATTTCACTGTCATTTATATAAAAATGTTTATAAGTGGCAAGTAGAAGTGTTATAGTGTTGCATGCAGGTATACAGGCAGTCAGCTATGATTACAAGACACGCATCCAGGCAAAGACATGAAAACTGTAATAAAATATGAAATTGAAGAAAATGGAAAGCTAATAACAGTTGCAAAGCATTTAAAATACCCTACAAGTGGACGATGATAAGAAATTGTTAAAAAAGTATTTTACAAATTCCAGTTAAATATGAAAGGAGGAGTTTTAAATAGTTTAAAACGGAGCCTCTTTGTTTAAACTTAACTTTTTTATGTAATTTTATGTAACCGAAGCCAATTTATTTATAATTTTTTTTGTAAATCGACTTTGTCCTACATTTTTATACCCACCAACAAAAAAGAAAGGGGTATATTGATTTTGTCATTCCGTGTGTAATAAGTCGAAGGAATCATTTAAGACCCCATAAAGTATATATTTTCTGGGTCCTGGTTAGATTCTGAGTCGATCTAGCTATGTCCGTCAGTCTGTCCGTCTGTTGAAAGCAGGATAGGGCACGAACGAGACAACGTAGAGGGACGAAATTTGGCACAAATATTTATCTTATATAAGGTTTGTTTGGTATTGAAAATGGACTTTTGGCAATCGGTAAATAAATCAAAAAGTTATGGGCTAAAAACTAGAAACACAGGGTATCCGTTTAATAATTTTCTGCTGATATCTCTTAAACAAAAGCATGTACTAAAACGAAATATTGTATAAATACTTTGAGGGTTAATATAAACTTGGATACCAAAAATGGGCGTAATCCGCCCACCTCCCATATAACGTAAAATTTGAAAAAGTTGATGGTGGGTAAATAGTTACGGCCGAGCCGAATATAACACTCGCGCTTGTTTTTTTAAATTTTATTCTTCATTTTTCATTTAAAATCTCGCTACAATGAAAATTTTAACACATTTATTTTAATTTAACTAAATTTTGCAAAAGATATCCTTAAGGAAAAACCAAAAGAGCAAACAAAATTTCATTTGTTATTAAAACATGATACTGATGAAAATTTCGTGTTGTGAAAGAAATGAAGGTGTATGTGTTTGAGTGAGCACTTAATAATAAATTAAAGTGCATGTAGGTAAAAAATGTACAGTGCATGGTAAAACAAAAGTAACAACACAATCCTGCACTACTAGATTGTCTTTAAATAAAATAAATCTTCAAGTCGTTTAAATGTTTTTGGTAGCCTTAATTCCATTTCTTTATAAAGTTACAAAATATAGTTACTCACTGTTTTTGCTGAAAATACTATAAGTAACTAAATTCTTGAAACAGTTAAAACAATTCCAGTTACATGCGTGCAACAAAGAGTGGCATGCCAACACGTAATTAAAATATAATTGCAAAACCAAAGAAAAAAAAACAAATTAAAATGGAGAAAACTTAAGCAATAATAAATTAATAATAAAAGGAATAAATTAATCTTTAAAAAAACATAATTATTAAAAGAAAAACCTTTTTAAAATCCATATAAAATAAAACTTCTTATAAATAATTCTTTCAAATCTAAACCTAAAGTTTCCTATTCATCTGCATAAATTATTAAATCAAACTGTAAAATTTAACAAATTTCTCTTATTTCCCAGTTAAGCGTTTAATACATTTTATCATTGACACAATTTAAAATTACCAACATACGTATACGTAATTTTAAACTTCTAATTCAATAATCATCATACGCTTAGGTATTTTTTCATTTAATATTTTGAAATCTCTACCTTTGGGTTTTGTTTTTGCCACAAAACAACAAAAAATTATTTTCGAACACATACACACATGAACGCATATACATACTAATAGGAAAAACTATAATGTTATTGGATTTTTTTTAATGTTTTTATTTAAAAAAAAAAAAATAGCATTTTAGTCACGTTTAGCACATGTTATGCATATTTGAAATCATTACAAATACTTGTATTAAAGTACGGTAATATGCTAATAAAATGAAACCCATAACTATTCAAAAGCATTATCAACATGCACGCTTACACTTATGCACACAAAATCCATACACACATACACATATATGCACACAAACATATACACTTAAAATGCATACGTGCAAGTACCTAATTTTAACACACAAAATTTTAAATGTTTGTGCATAAAGGGAAGGTAGCACAAGATAAACAGGAATGAAGAAAAATAATCAACACAAAATTCTATACTTAAAGGTAGGTCTAGGATATAGTCTCGGATACAGCTGAATGGCTTATAGACTAATCGAATGTCTAGTATAATGTCTAGTCTAGTTTTTTTGCATACAGGTAAAACCTTAAATAAGATACTCACTCTTTCAGCTTGGATTATGCTGGATTTTACCGACTAAAACACCCTCTTAATCTTCCGTAAATTCTGTGGGACTGTATGCTACGATATAACGTTGTCGGGCCAGATAGACCTAATTAGTCTCTTCTACTGTTTGCAATTGAGTCTTTATGTGCACCTCTTCTGATCTGAGCTACTAAATGCTTTTATGAGGCTATATACTTAATGTTGATTCTCTTTGCTCTCAACCAAAATTTTTGTTTTGAAATTTACCCGATTTTTCATAGGGTATTAATGATTCGTCTCAAATTTTCGGTGTTCAATGCATTTTTTATTACCAAAATTATAACAAAACAGTACTTTTGCCTTTCTCTTTGGCTTTCAGTTGCCGTTCTCGCTGTTAAAACTACTAAGTTTATTGTATCTATAATTGATCTTAAATTTCGGAAGCCATATTGCCGAATAGAAAGTTCTCCTCTTGATTTTACTATTGGTAGTAATCGTACATATATTAGATTCTTAATATTTTTCTTTGGAATCCAATATAAACATATTTAGGTTTATATGACGAGAGATCACCTAAGTGCTTGTTAGGTTTTGGGATAAGTATCAACGTCTGTTTCTTCCATCTTTCTGGAAACATCTCTTCTTCTATACATCGATTAAATGCCCTTGAAATGAGTGTTTCTTTGTAAATTTCATCAGCCCCTTGGACTTTGTGGTCTCCTAGCTTCATAACTATTTATACAATCCACCTCTGTTGTTGATTCAACAAAAACGGGGTCTCACTAGTGTACTTGGTGCTTGTGTATTCTAGGAATAGAATTTCAACAATGTGTCTCACTAAAAGGGGGCAGCTGTAGGGATTTTTCAGCTTCAAACACGACATGAATGCTTTGTATGCTTTTCCCCAAGGATATGCATCTGCTTTGAGATAAATCTTCTTAAAGTTATTCCTTTTCCTTCTTGAGATAGAATTTTCAAAATGCCTTCTTGTTCTTTTGTAATTTTTTAGTCTTTAGGTAAAATCTGGTCTATTTCTAAACAGTTAATTTTTTTTTTGGCTTTAAGACAAAGCATGCGAAGTTTGCTTATTTCCGCGTTTCTCCAATAAACTGGTGGGCTATTTCCAGATAACCTACTTCTCGGTATGGAGATGTCCTATGTTTCTTTAATCTTTCACATTAGTAGTTCGACCATTTCTGTCGCTATGCCTTTTATTCACCTCTTTAAAGGAGTCTTCTTACAGCTTGCTGGCTGACCAACTATGTTTCTTCTTTAATTCATTTATGTCTCTTCTTTAATTCATTTATATATATACTGTTCACTAACATTCTAATGTACTCTTCTCGCCAATGAACTGTTCATAAACATCAGGTCCACGACTGAATAAAAGCCTCTGTTTCTGAATGTGTTGGCATCCCCATTGTTTACCTAAACGAGATCGTCATTTGCAAATGTCTCCAATATGATATTGGTTGTTCTGCTTCTCTGTTCTGTAGCCAAGGAATTGAAATCTCCAGTAATGATTTGAGCGTTGTGGGCTAACATTTTTTGGAATTCTTTGTTTAATGAACTAGGTGGAGTGTAGTAGCTCTATATGTATATTGATAACTCCCGCTTTAGCTCTTACAAATCCTTTCTCGGAGTGTTTTTATATGTTTTCTATCACTATTTTTTCACACGTCCATATCGCGGTTTTGTTGGTTGTGTCATTGACTCAAACGTTTGATTGCAAGTTTCTGTGTTGTTCACATATAATTAACACTAATTTTGCAGATAGTCTATTGAGTGATTGAGTTTTAGTGAATCAATTTGATTTTTTTTTCTGAAAACAGGGCATTTTACACTACCTGCCACGTTATTGGATTTTCTATTTTTCAGATGTTTTTTCCCTTGTTCAATCCATTGTGATGTGTCCACTTGTGCAATGGAGTTTGGATCTGTCCTGCAGTTTTTTTTTTTTTTTTTTTTTTTTTTGCAATGTATAGCCATGTGACCATACTCCATACATCTAAAACATCACCTGAGAACCACCCTTTCCCTTACTAATTTTGATCTTTAGAAAATTCAGGATTTTACTGGTCATAGTCTGAATCGCCCCATAGTTTTTATAAAGTTTCTAATATCGGCTTCTCTCATTTCTTTTACTTCCAGTTGGTTTGCAAAAGCATTGAATGTCTTCTTTGGTCGTAATTTCATCGATATTTCTGAGCTCAATAATAATATTCTAGTTACAAGTTATATCAGCCTTTAAGACCGATGATTCCTCCATTTATCCTTTAAATATATAAACTGTGTCCTTATCATTGGGTTTGATTTCTAGTAGGAGGTCTCCTTTTAGTGTTCTTCTAATGTGAAATACACTTTCTCCAAGAGCTGGATCTGCTTCAATTTTTCGCAAAATCTTAGCGTATGTCGTCTTCGCAGAGATTATCATAGAGTCGTTTTTCTCTTTTTAGGATTCCTCTTACGCTTTATTGTTTTCCAGGATTTGTTATCGTTTGGTGTGACGAATTTGCATCGCTCTCCCGAGCCTTCTTCTGCATTTTTTGCACTTTTTTAATTCTTTTATCAAATTTTAATTGTGGTAACTCTTCTTTTAAGATCAGCCTTAGGTTGTTACGCTTTTGGAGATACTATTCACTTATCTCTGTGTTTTCTCAGATACGATGTCCTTCTCTTGGGGAGGATTTAGTCTTTCTTGTGGTCTGCAAAGCAGGCGAAGCAATCACTGATGGGGTAGGATGTGGCATCTGTATTCCAGAAATTTTTCAAAAAGGGTTTTCCAGATTACGCGGCTCCTAGTTCTCTATGTTGCTTGTAGCCTTCTATTTTAAACAGGTGTGCTATCGAAGTAGAAACATTGCAGTAATCTGATAACGATAACGGAGAGCATGTATTCACACTCTCTACTGACGCCTGTACTATGTTTTTTACTCCCTGTACCGTAACTTTATTTTCATAATTTTCCATACTTTCAAAAATAAAGGGTCTGCGTTTTAACCTCCGACAAGTATCATATTAGCCGATCCTATCATAGAGAAACAGACGAAGACCAAGATGCTGCTCAATGTGGGAATTCTCGCGCATGGATTATTTACTGTTTATTTAAGGCCCGTAGCCAAGAGCGCATTGCCCAATTGGAACTGCAAATACAACAACGTGATAATCGCACACTGAAAATTCAATGCCAGCTGGTAGATACCGATAATCGTTTGAAAAGGGAAAATTTTAAAGTATTAGAATTAGCACAAGAACTAGAACAATTAAAGCAATGCAATGAAGAATTAAACAATGATCTAATAGCAATAGGCTCCCAAGAGTCCAGCAATGTACGCAATGAATCTTTGCTGCTTAAGTAAATCGATAAAAAGTCAGGTTCTGTGGAAAAGCTACAAGAAGAAAATGAACGTCTTTTGGTGGCATTCAGATTAGCAGAAATGCAAATTAATTCTCTAAACGCTGACATGGAAATTATCAAACAAATCTATGAAGAAACAAGCAGCTGAACGCGAAAAACAACAATTAACCTCACTCCAATAAGAATTGGAAGAACGTATGGAACAATCTCTCAAGGCCAAAGAACAAGAATATCAAGAATTTATCTAAACAACTTAGATATAGAGGCTCAAAGATCCATAGAATGTTTGCAGGAAAATGAGCAAGAACTTAAAAAAACCCTGGTAGAGGCAGAGCTCACTTCACGTAATCTATAATAACAAATTGATGAAAGTACTCCGAGGCAGCCATTAAACGTGTTAAGGCCTTAAATGATAAGCTACAATTGGAAAAACGTGTAGAAGAATTAACACTAGAATTAAACAAACACAAACAAGAACGTTAACAAATGCAACAACAAATCGAACATATGGAACAGGAGCAACAATCTCTACTTCAGCGTTTAGCTGCTTTACAAAAGAAACAAAAAAAATGGCTAAAAATTATGATAATACCTGTCAATCTGGCTACACTTCGGAAGAAGTACCCATGCCTCATAGTTTGTTGTCCTCTGGCAATAGAAACCAGAATATTGTGGTACAACAGGAGCTTGAATTGTCAAGTGAGGCCAAATACCTGGGTGTTTACTTAGACAGTAAATTGTCTTAGAGGAGGAATACTCAGGAGAGGATCAAAAGGAAACTTAATGCCTATTATACCTGCAGGAACTCTATAGGTAAGAATTAGGGACTTAGGCAGCTGGTGGTATCTTGGATCTATACTTCGGTTGTAAGACCGATTCTTAATTATGACTGTTCAGTATGTTGGAAGGTATTAAGTAAAGTAACCTACAGGAACCTTCTATCAAAAGTTCAAAGGAGTGCTCTAAACTGTTCGTAGTCTATTTAGATTGAAAGAACTAGAATTATTAGGGAACTTCAGAGCGGGACATGCGAGCATACTCGATATGGTTCAATTTAATGGTCGGACACTATCCGTGGGTGAACCTACCTCGGGACCATAATTGACTTCGAGGCTACTCATGCTATTGAAAAACCTGACAAGGACCTCTGAGTTAGAGTAGAAAAGCTCCATGGAGGTTGTGCTGTCTTTACGAAAGCTCGCAGATGGAGGTAGGCACCGGAGCGGAGGTCTACTTTCTGGGAACTGATATCAGATGATCATATAAATTGTCTTACAGTTGTAGCGTTTTCCAAGCAGAAATTCTGGGCATATATAAAGCCCTGGGGTTGCTAGAGGAAAATGTTCAACGGAATTCTGAGATCACTATATATGTTGATAGTCAGGCAGCATTATTGGCCCTGAAAAGTCATTATGTTAGATCCAGATTGGTATTTGAGTGCAGGAGAGAATTGAGAAGACTAATTGAATGTCTATAAAATAAGACTCTGTTAGTTTCCGGGGCATTACGACATTCTCGGCAATGAAATAGCTGATGAGCTGGCTCGCAATGGCTCGTAGCTGGATAGGTCTTTCGTAGAGTCATCTGTTAGGATTCCAATTTGGTCCTATTTTAAGGCCATCGAGCCTGGAGGGATAAAGTGGACTGCAGGGTATCTAGAGCATTATGCCCTAGTCTTAAACTGTCAGATTCAAAAAACCTTCTGGGTATGAGTCGTAGTAGTATTAGGAAACATGATGAGTAGATGGGACATTGATACGACAGATTTTTGCAGGTCGTGCGATGATGTAGAGAAGCTAGAAGCCACACACTGCATGAACTAGATGAGGTTACGGGCAAAGGGCTTATTAATCTCATAGGGTTTGTAATGGGAATAGGATTGCTTAGTGACAATCAGAACTGATTGCTATGGTTTAGGTTCCCCTCTCTCTCTTTAGCTTAGTCTGTGTAGTACAGTCTAGAGTGCAGTCTATAGTCTACTCGAAAGTATAGTTTTTATATCTAATCTATAATTTAGTCTATAGTCTAGTATATAGTCTAGTCTATAGCCTAATCTACAGTCTCGTCTATATTTACATCTATAGTCTCGTCTATTGTCTAGTCTATAGTCGAATATGTTTCGATTCCATACTTTTTTTTTTTTTTTTTGTCTAAATAAATCTCTTGAAGTTTCATATCCATCTTTCCCTGTGATATTAATTTGAATTTGTTTAAAAAAGAAATAGTAACAGCAAAACAAAATGGGAAATTCCAACACAAACTACACTTTTAGCATCATGATTTCCATAGAAAATTATTTAAACTTTTTTTTTTTTAAATAGTTGGTTTTCTTATATAAATTACTAAAAAAAATAAAAAATAATAATAATCTTAAGAATAATTGAAAATTTTAAAACTTTTGTTGTCCTTTTGATTATTACAAACAACTGTTGTTGTTGCTATTTTTATATTCCATTTTTATCTTAGTTTGTTTTCGTTCTTTTTTATTGTTGTGTTTATTTTTGTTGCCTTTTTTTTTTTTTTGTGTATAGTCTCTTCACTTTTTGTTGTGTTCAAATTGAATGCTAAATTTAGTTTTCAAGTTGCCTGTTAAAGCTTTCAATTGGTTGTTGTATTTTATGCTGTTGCTGTTTTTGTTGTATTAAAATAACATTCTCTTAACTATGAAATGATTTAAGTGTTGCCATACAATTTCAATAGATTGTTTTCAAATGTTTTTTCTTTATATTTTTCATTTATATTTTGTGTTTTTTTAACACACTTTGATGACTTTATAGTGGTACTTTTGAAAGTTTTTTTTTTTATTATTATGGTGTTTTTATGTTTATTTTTGTTTGTCTGTGTTTTAAATGGTATAGTTGAGTGTGTGTGTGTGTGTGCAAAACTATGAGTTTTGTTATTGTTTTTATATATTTTTTTGATACTTATATTTGGTTGTTTTATTTTTTTATGTTAAATTTTAGTGGGGTTTTTCTTTAAACAAAGTAGATTTTTTAGTTTTCATTTATTTTGGGCAAAGATTTTTTATTTTCATCTTCCTTTTGATTTTTGTATTATTTATACAGATTTGAGTTCATTTTATAAATTTTTTTATTTTATTTTTATTTTATTTTATTTTTATTTTAATCATATTTTAATTTATTATTAAGTTTTAATAAATTTATAAATTGTTTAAGAGTTTTTATATTATTTCTTTCATGTCTTTTATTTTATAAAATTTCCATCTTACGTATGATTAATATTAACTGCATTAAATATTAATCATACGCACGAATGTTTATAAATAATATTCTTTTTAAAATTTTCTAATTAAACTAAATGTTCTTTAAATATTTAAACAAAAACATTTTTGTAATTAATTAACTAATTATTTAGCTATTTTGGTAACCACATACATGTACAAATTAACATTTAAAATAATAAACAAAAACGTACATATGTATGTACATAAAAACCCACATATACATTAATATTTCAGTATGAATAAAAATTTTAAAATGTTCTTGGTTTTATTTTCCCATGAATTTAAAAATTTATTTACTTGTTTATCTGCATGTAGGGATTTAAATGATTTGTATGTTGTTTTAGCTTGACATACACCCACATAAATTCTAAATAACTCAACCACTATACATGGAATACGGGCATTTAATTTAAAATCTACTTATTTAGAAATTGGCTTTTTATAAACCAAAATCTCTAAACTTTTGACATAAAAATATAAAATAATCATCACTGGCGAAGTTATCTCTTGTAGGACTGGACAAAAGATTAGGCCACTGTTTCAGCTAAAATAGAACCATAAATCCCACAATTTTTTATTTTTTTTTTTTTTTAACAAAATATGTTTTTGACAAAGCCACAATTTCAACTGAATTTCATTTGTGAAGGTGTATACATTTCATGGTCAGTAATAAAAATACATAGTTTTATTAACATTTTTCTGTAGAGATTTGTTTACTAGTTTTTGTATATTTTAAAAGTAAAAATATATTTTTTATAATAATTTTAAAATGTTCACACATATGTACTGCAAGTGGAAATTGTATATAAATATCCAACCATTAACTATTTATCTCTTTTTTTTTCGTTTTAGGTAAGTTTTGTCAACTATCTTTAATGAACACACATCATTAAAAGCTGATTTTATATATATATGAAGACCTCCGCAAAAAGTAAGCTAATATATAAATTAATAGCTTAATGAAATTTTTTTATCTTAAATTATAAATAAAAAAAACTATATAAATCAAGACTCTTATCTGTACTAGTTTAAGTCAAATTAAGCATTTATTTATCAAAAATATTGCTAAAAAATCACAGCATATTTAAAAGATATTAAATGTCATAAATTGTAAAGCATACTTAAAGGCTTAAGATATTGTTTGTTGTAATAGAAGCAACACATTTTTGGAAAAGTTAAAGAATTTTAATTAATAATAAAAAATTTAGCAAACTGGTTAATTCATAGCTCATTTATAATTCAGTTCTAGTTCAATTCTAATTTTAATTATAATTCTAGTTCAGTTCTAGTACAGTTCTAGTTCAGTTCTAGTTTAGTTCTAGTTCAGTTCTAGTTCAGTTCTAGTTCAGTTCTAGTTCAGTTCTAGTTCAGTTCTAGTTCAGTTCTAGTTCAGTTCTAGTTCAGTTCTAGTTCAGTTCTAGTTCAGTTCTAGTTCAGTTCTAGTTCAGTTCTAGATCAGTTCTAGTTCAGTTCTAGTTCAGTTCTAGTTCAGTTCTAGTTCAGTTTTAGTTCAGTTCTAGTTCAGTTCTAGTCCAGTTCTTGTTCAGTTTTAGTTCAGTTCTAGTTCAGTTCTAGTTCAGTTCTAGTTCAGTTCTAGTTCAAGTTCAGTTCTAGTTCAGTTCTAGTTCAGTTCTAGTTCAGTTCTAGTTCAGTTCTAGTTCAAGTTCAGTTCTGGTTCTAGTTCTAGTTCAGTTCTAGTTCAAGTTCAGTTCTAGTTCAGTTCTAGTTCAGTTCTAGTTCAGTTCTAGTTCAGTTCTAGTTCAGTTCTAGTTCAGTTCTAGTTCAGTTCTAGTTCAGTTCTAGTTCAGTTCTAGTTCAGTTCTAGTTCAGTTCTAGTTCAGTTCTAGTTCAGTTCTAGTTCAGTTCTAGTTCAGTTCTAGTTCAGTTCTAGTTCAGTTCTAGTTCAGTTCTAGTTCAGTTCTAGTTCAGTTCTAGTTCAGTTCTAGTTCAGTTCTAGTTCAGTTCTAGTTCAGTTCTAGTTCAGTTCTAGTTCAGTTCTAGTTCAGTTCTAGTTCAGTTCTAGTTCAGTTCTAGTTCAGTTCTAGTTCAGTTCTAGTTCAGTTCTAGTTCAGTTCTAGTTCAGTTCTAGTTCAGTTCAGTCAAATTCAGTCTTCATTGCGAGCGGACGTGTTTTTTAATCGTGCGACAATCAAAGTTAATTATTATTGTTATCCGGAGTCATATAAAGTTAAAGAGTTTAATTAAAACTATCAAAAAACTGTGTAAAATAATACAAAGTTTGTTCAAAACACAAAATATATAAACACACAAATAAAGTGAAAAACTTAAATAAATAAAATTAAACATACAAAACAGAAATTTTCAAAGAATAAAGCAAAAAACAAATATAAAAAATGAGTCTCTGTTCGCAATGTAATAGCGAGTTACCAACAAAATTTGTGAAATGTTATGGATGCAATTCTCAATACCATTTCTCTCCTTGTTGCTCTTTATCAGAAAAAACCTATGCGACTATGGCTAATGAAAGGAGAAACGAATGGAGATGCCATAAATGCAAACCAAGAAAAGCATCCACTAATAGTAATATTGCATACCATATAATAGTCGACGAAAATCCTCAAGCAATTGTCCAACAAAAACAACAAAGAGAAGATGATGTAGATGATAATGATGTTGTCAAACGTTTTAAAAACCCTTTGTCTCTTAGTGAAGTCAATAATAGTGTTTTTCAAGTAAAATCCGATGTTTCAATTATGAAAAACGACATAGGCGACATAAAAATAACTATGCAACAACTCGCAACATCCATTAACCAAATAAATAATAATGTTCAAATTAGACTCGACACAATCACAAACAGTCTTGCTAATCTCTCCTCTCAAATATATAACCTTTCTGAAATAAATAAAGAAAAAGAAAAAGAAATGCAAGCCATGAACAATCGTATAATCGACTTGGAACAGCAACTCTTAAATAAATGCATAGAGATCAATAACATTCCCGATGAGAACATTCCCCCAAATGATGCTGTGAAAAAGATCGCGACTTCGTTAAACATACAAATTAATGATGCCGACATTAGTAATTCCTATACTCTCAAGAAGTCAAAAAAAATCATTGTAGAGTTTACAACCCTAAACAAAAAGAAGGAACTGCTGGGTAAAATCAAACGTCACAGAGTGGAATCTAATATAGTTACTGGGGATAACGAAAACAAAAGCTTCATTTATATTAATGAACAACTAACCTCATACAAACGTCATTTGCTGTGGTTAGCTAAAACAAAATCTAAAGAATCTAACTGGAAGTTTGTCTGGGTTAAAAATGGTAACATTTTTGCAAAAAGAAATGAAATATCAAACCCAATCATTATACATAACGCAGCAGATATTGAGCTGATAACAACAACTATTTAACTACTGTATTTAAAAAAAAAAAAAAAACTACTTTCTAATTAAACCCATAATCTTTTCCTCAAAATACACAAATAAAGTAAAATATGAACCCTATAAAAACAATCAAAAACTTTAACCAAATTGAGAAAGATCTCCTAAGTTATCCCAACACTTTTCTGTTTATTAATATTCGTTCTCTTCGTCTAAATTTCACTTCATTCCTTGCTTCTGTACATAACATCATAAACAAAATTAATTTCATTGCTCTTGTTGAAACAAATATTACAAATTATGAAAATAATATGTATAATATTAATGGTTTTACCTCATACTTTCTCAACAGAGAAGGTAGAGGCGGGGGAATAGCGTTATACGTAAGAGAAACCATTACCCATACAAATATTAACATAAACACAAACTCTTTTGAAACAATTCAACTAGATGTAAATAATAGCAACAAAACATTTTCTCTTATTGTCATATATCGACCGCCAAAAAATAATATAAACGAGTTCATAATAGAACTGGACAAAACAATAAACAAAATTAAAAACAAACAAGATATTGTTATTATTGGTGATATGAACATTAATATTCTTACTCAAAACTTAACAACAACAAAATATATTGATATGCTTTCATCTAATGGACTGCAATGTATTATTAATGAAGCTACAAGGGAAGATGTAAAAAACAAAACAAGTACCTGCATCGATCATATACATGTACGCAACAACAACACAACTACACAAACAAATGCTTCAATAGTGAGAACAAGCATCTCTGATCACTATGGTCTTTTTTGTTGTATATACGATAATAAAGAAAATAAAAATAAACAAAAACAGAGTGAGGAAAACATTTTAAATCAAAGCAAAAAAATTAACAAATATAAAGTTAACAAATATATAAATGAACGCAACTGGGATGAAGTAATTGAACAGAATTTAAACACTAGTGATGTATTTAATAAAATATATGAAAAATTTTGTGATATTTATAAAAAATCAAATACTCAGAACAAAATTAATAAAAAGAGAAAAATAAATCCGTGGATGAACGATTATCTATTAAACGGTTGTAATATACGGGATAAACTTTTTAACAAGTGGCGAAATAATAAAAATAATAAAATTTATGAAAATGATTATAAAAAATTCAGAAATTTATTAAATAAAAAATTAATTAATGCAAAAAATCTTTACTATAAAACAAAATTCCTGGAAAACAGAAATAATTTGCGAATAACATGGCAAACAATAAACGAAATTACGGGTAAAGTGACTAAAAACATTGATACATCATTAATAAAAAACTTCAAAAGCGAAAACATTTTGGCAACAGCTAATAAATTTGCATCAAGTTTTAAGAGTAACGTCCAGAAAATTCTACACAAATGTGATATTAAAACTCTAAACTATAATAAAATAAGACTACCGAATTCTATCTATCTCTCCCCTACGACAGAAGAGGAAATCTTTGGTATTCTAAGAACATTAAATGAAAAAAAAGGAGCAGGTGTAGATGACATAAGACCTAAAGACATCAAATGTAATGCTATACGACTGACACCTATAATTACTACATTTATAAATTCCAGTATCAACAGCTCTTCTATTCCGGAAATGCTAAAAACTTCGATAATAAGACCGATTTATAAAAACGGTACCAAAAATGATGTAAATAACTACAGACCAATAGCCATACTCCCGATTATTGAAAAAGTATTGGAGGAAATAATAGTTAGAAGACTTAATGAATACATAAAGAAGTATAAAATAATCAATCCTAGCCAATATGGTTTTCAAAAGGGTAAAAATATAAACAAACTTTTGGGAAACTTTTCCAATAATATCAACAAAGGCCTTAGCGAACATAACCACTGCTTAGTCTTATTCATTGATTTTAGCAAAGCGTTCGATACTCTGGAACACAAGCACCTGTTGGAAATTTTAGAAAGGTATGGGATACGTGGAAGTTGTCTAGAATGGTTTAGAAACTACTTAGAACTTCGGGCATATAGGGTAAAAATTGGCAGCAGTTTAAGTGAAAAAACTTTATCAGGTAATAACGGTGTACCCCAAGGTTCAAAACTTGGTCCAATTCTTTACCTATTATACGCCAATGATATGTTAAATGTAGTAAGAAATTGTACAACATACGCCTATGCAGATGACACAGCTCTTGTGGTATGCAATAAAAATATCGAAAGCGCAGTCAGATTTATGCAGGATGATCTAAATATAATTTCAAAATGGTGCCACGATAATGGCCTAATAATAAACGCATCAAAAACTAAATTGTTGCACATAAAACCACCTCATCTTTTAAATCATGATATTAAGATAATATTCCACAATGAACAATGCCTACACAACACAAACCCCTCTAAAACAGACACATGTAACTCACTTATAGAAGTAGTGAACTCGTTCAAATACCTCGGTGTCCACGTAGATGAAAATTTCAAATGGTTTACGCATATACAGTATTTAAGGAAAAAACTAAGGAAAGCTGCATATAGTCTGTTTCATTTGAGCAACTGTACCCCTTACACTGTTCTCAAGCAGGCATATCTTTCGCTAGCCGAATCTTATATCAGGCATGGTATTACAGCTTGGGGAAGTTCGACATATTGCAGTAGTTTGCAACAAACTCAGAACCAAATTCTGAAAATCCTTTTAAAAAATCAACAACACAACACTCAACAAATACATTTTAATATGGTATATGGAAACACAAATAGTACACGCGTAAATAATAACACACACGTCGACAACAACACTATCGTCAATAACACTCACGTGAACAACACCAATACACATGTCAGCAACAACAACACACATGCTAACAACAACACTCGCGTCAACAATAACACTCACGTCAACAACAGTACACACATCTACAATAATACACACGCCTACAACACCAACACACACATCTACAACAATACCAACGTCAACAACATCAACACACACGTCAACAACGGCACTCAAGTTAATAACACCGACACACATATCTACAACAACACTCACGTCAACAACACCAACACACACGTCAACAACGACAGTCACGTCAACAACATCATTCACGTTAACAACACCAACACACCCGTCAACAACGACTCTTTCGGCAACAGCAATACATACGACAACACCAACACATACGTCAACAACACTCACATCAACAACACCAACATCTACAACAACGGCACTCACGTCATCTACAACAATACACACGTCAACAACGTCACTCATGTCAACAACACCAATACACACACCAACAACAACATACACATCAACAACCAAACACACATAAGTCGCAACGCTCACGATAATAATAATACATACGTCAACAACATTAATCGCAACATAAACACAAATGAAAATGTCAACACAACGAGCTTAGCCTCCAAACTTCAGGTGTTGAACATAAAAAGTATTTATAACATCACACTCATAAATGAATTCTATAACGACTCGAGATTCCTAATGCCAATAGATCACACATACAATACAAGACGTCGTGCTGAAGGAAGGTATCAGGTTGATCGTTTTAGAAATAACTATGGGAAAAACAGCTTAAGCGTCATACTACCAACCATACTAAACAAAATACCCATAAACATCCTAAACCAACAAAATGTATATAAAAGAAAGAAATTATTAAAATCATTTTATATTTGTTCGCAATGAAAAAAATTTAAATTTAATATAATGTATTTATTTTAATACATCCTGCAGATAAGCCGCATGGCTTCGCGGGATTAGTCTTAAGAAAACACTGTGAATTTTAAAATTTGTTAATAAATAAATAATAAAAGTTCAGTTCTAGTTCAGTTCTAGTTCTGTTCTAGTTCTGTTCTAGTTCAGTTCTAATTCAGTTCTAGTTCAGTTCTAGTTCAGTTCTAGTTCAGTTCTAGTTCAGTTCTAGTTCAGTTCTAGTTCAGTTCTAGTTCAGTTCTAGTTCAGTTCAAGTTCAGTTCTAGTTCTAGTTCAGTTCTAGTTCAGTTCTAGTTCAGTTCTAGTTCAGTTCTAGTTTAGTTCTAGTTTAGTTCTAGTTCAGTTCTAGTTCAGTTCTAGTTTAGTTCTAGTTCAGTTCTAGAACTGAACTATTTCAACAGTTTATTTTAATAAATATATTTGAAATGTCTTCATTAGGAATAATACAACGAAAATAATTTATTTTTCAAAAGAGCTCAACATAAGTCTTCTAAATAAAATGATTTATTAGTATGTGTGTATTTTTATATGGGGTATTATGCGTTTATGCTAATATTTGTAACGCATACAAAAAGTAATATAACATCCATCTTAAAGTATACAAATCAACTCAGAATCACTTTTTAAATCGATCTAACGATGTCCGTCCGTCTGGCAGTCCATGTAAACTCTGCACAAAATACAGACCGCAATTTTGAAGATAATTCAATGAAATTTGACACAAGAAACTTTTATGATACAAGAACGAAGCCTACTGAAATTGGTTGGAATCGGTGCATTACTTCACCTAGCCCCAATACGAATGTAGAGTTTCAACACTCAAAAATGCCTTAAAAATAAGATTATTTTAATGAAATTCGATGCAAAGAGGTTTTGTACAAGTATTAATTTTTGTACCAAATTTTATGAAGATCGCATAAAAATTGGTACAAAAATTGTAACAAAGTAAGATATAAAAATAGATAAAATTATATATCAATATCAATTATGATCTTTAACCTAGGATGTGTTGTTTTCTTATATGTCAAAGTTAAAATTTTTTGTACATTTTTGGAAAAGAGTAAAAAAAATAAATTTTCATCAACTTTCAGTGGATTTATTTTAAATAAAAGGTCTTTAAAAATAAAAATTTTAAATGGAACCACAAACTTTAGGTATTTATGTTCACTTTTCTTCAAATATTTGTAAATTATATTTTGTCCTAATATTTTTGTTATTTTATTTAAAATTTTTATGGAATGCAACTTAAAATGTTACAGGATGTTTGTTTTAAAATTTTTTTGGGAAAATAATACATACATATTTTTCAGTTTAATATTATGAGAAAAAAAATGTGTGCATATATAGCGCGATTTGAGAAATTAATTTTTCTTCAAAAAAACAAATAGATTTCATACAAAAAACAGCTTAAGTGCAGATATTTTCTTTGCTTTATCAAACATTAAATAGTGGGGCAAAATCGAAATAAATCTGTAACATCCAATCGGCTGGTTGGATTTACATTGAATCACATAGTCGTAGCACAGGACAGTAACATTTTGAGTTTATAAGCAGGATCGCATATACGCTTCAGGAGCGGAGCAACGGGGGCTCAAATTAGGGTACTGATGTCATACAAATAGTTTAACCAGTAGAGAATATTTGTTCCTTACCCGATTTCCAAAATGTTTATATCATCTTAAAGTCCTTGACAAATCTTTTAGAAAACATGCTTGCATGTACTATTTTTTATATATATTCTTCAAGATATATTCATTTGAAATTTCAACTTTTTAAATGTTGGTCACGTCATTTCCATATATGTCCTAACATTTTCAACCGCTTTTATTATATTTTTTGCAGTTTATCAAATAACAAAATAAACGATTTTGAATTCGCAATTTTGCAAAAATAAATAAACAGAAGGACAGAAGGACAGACATTAAAATTCTTTAAAAAAGTCTTCAAATTCCAAAACTATATTATTTTTTTACTTCTTGATCAATATAAAAACTAAATCTAGATAACAAAGTATTGATATCACCTTCCTTGAATTAAGGGTCATTTTCGACCCATTTAACCCAAGTGTATAGACGAACGGAAAATATTTTAGAATTCTAAAAATAAATTTTTTACTAATTTATAAATAGAAAAAATAGAACGTGATCATCAAAATTCGGATATCAACTTTTCCTGAATTAAGCGCCATTTTCGACCCATTTAACACAAAGGTATAGACAGAAGGACAGACATTACCATTCAACCAAAAAACATTTTATAATTCTAAAAATGCATTTTTTTACTTAATAATAAATAGGAAAATTAAACGTGATCATTAAAATTAAAGACCCATTTAACTTTAATGTATAGACGGACATACTGCCAAAAAAAAAAATTAAATTCTGAAATTGATTTTTTTACCTAACAATAAATAAAAAAAATAAAACGTGATCATTAAAACATTGATATTCGTAAATTTTATTTTACACTTAGTAAAAGTATCGGTCCACAGGATATAATATGGTCGGACTTGACCGACTATATCTTACTTTTCTATATTAGATTATTCCTGTTATGTTTCGTATTGGAATAAAAAAAAGTTTAGTTAAAATAATACTAAAACTGCGAAAAGTCAATTAACCAATAAACAGCTTCGATTTATTTTCTTAATTTTTTTTTTTTTTTTTTTTTTTAATTGAGGTTTTTGTGTTGTATTATTTTCGCATTTTGTTGATTTTTTCCGCTTTATCGTTTTATCCATTCTAGCGGTTTTTTCCATTTCATTTCATTTTTTTTTTTTATTCTGTCAATTTGTTTAGCGTTTTTTCTGTTGTAGCTTTTTTTAATTTTGTAGATATTTATCCGTTATTTCATTTATTATTTTGAGAAATTTTAGTTTTTAAAAATTTTTCAATTTTTGTTTTGATTTTTTCTTTATTTTTTATTTCTTTTTTTTAAATTTTGCGTCAAGGTTTTTTTTTCCTTTTTTTTTTTCATTTTATATTTTTTGCTTTGAAAATTGACGTTTTTCTAGATTTTGTCGATTTTTTCGTCGTTTCCCTTTCCGTTCTGGAAAGTTTTCAGCGTTTTTTGCCGTTTTTGCATCTTGTCAATTTTTTTTTTAATTTTGATGATTTTTTTCAGCTATTTTTTTTCGATTCTTTCCGTTTTGTGTTTTCATCACTGTCGATTTTTTAAATTTTTTTTCCATCTTGGCGTTCTTTTTTAAATTTTGGTGCTATTTTTTGCACATTTTGGGCATCTTGTTTTTTCGTAATGAGTTTAATTTTGGCAACTTTTTTGTTTTAACGTTTTTTCCGTTATAGCAATTTTTTGGTATTTTGTTGAATTTTTTTTTTTTTTTTTTCGTTTTGCCTTTTTTTGTCCGATATAAGATGATATGAAAGAAAAGTGGCAGATGGTGGGTATTCACCCAAGCCGAATATAACATTCTCATTTGTTTTTTTTTTTTTTTTTTTTTTGGGGTATTTTTTTTTTTTTTTCATTACAGCGTTTTTTTTTTCATTTTCTTTATTTTTTTCATTTCATTTCCATTTTGGCGCTTTTTTAATTTTGGTGATATTTTTCCGTTTTAGCGTTTTTTTTTTTTATTCTGTTGTAGTAATATTTATTTGCATTTTTGTTTTTTAACTTTCCGCTTTAGCATTTTCTCCGTTTTGGTTTCTTTTTCGTCTTAGTCTTATTTACTTACTTAGGGGTATTTTTTTCATTACTGCGTTTTTTTTTTTTTTTTTTTTTTCATTTTCTTTATTTTTTTCATTTCATTTCCATTTTGGCGCTTTTTTAATTTTGGTGATATTTTTCCGTTTTAGCGTTTTTTTATTCTGTTGTAGTAATATTTATTTGCATTTTGTTTTTTTAACTTTCCGCTTTAGCATTTTCTCCGTTTTGGTTTCTTTTTCGTCTTAGTCTACCTTTTTAAACTTTGGTGATACTTTCTTTTTTTTTTTTTGTAACAATCTTTTTTACATATTTTGAGCATTTTATTTCCTCTTTATTTGCTTAATTTTGGCTATTTTTTTAAGCAATTTTTTGGTACTTTGTTGATTTTTTTTTTTCAGTTTTGTCTTTTTGCAATTTTCTTTATCGTTGAAGTTTTTCCCCTTTTTTTTTTGCACTGTCAATTTTTTTTTTTTTTTTGGCGTTTTTTCCGTTTTAGGAGCTCGTTTTTTCGTATAAGTGTATTTTACGTTATAGCTTTTATTTGCATTTTGATCTTTACTTTATTTTGTAGATTTTTTTTCACTCTGGAAATTTTTTATTTTTTTAGATTTTTTGCAACAATTTTTTGCATTTTGTCGATTTTTTTCTCATTTTGGAGTTTTTATTTTGTTTTTCATATTTTCCCCCAAAAAAGTTGCCAATTTTGTTTGCAACAATTTTTTTTTTTTTTTTAATTTTAGATATTTTTTTTTTTTTTTTTCGTTCATTCATTCTTGTGTTCATTTAACAAATTATAAATGCTACTTAAAAAATAATTTATTCCCTCTAGTATATAATAAAACTACCTTATGTTTGATCATTTTTATATTTTTAATTACTTTACTATAAAATTAACAGTTTTAATCCTGTTATAATTTTTTACTCCACCCACTCAAAATTTAAAAATAAAATTCTTTAACTTTTAACCTAAAAATCACAGTAGAAAAATTCATAATAATATTTTGCTTTTAACAATTATGACACCCACTAAAAGAATATAAATAAACTTATTAAAAAACTTTTAGTAAAATGCAATAAACAAAACTCATATGTATTAAAATATGTTGTGGGATATAAAAGGAAAAAATATTTAAGATGAAAAACAAAATTCTTGTTAAAATCTCACACATATAAGCAACACTCTTAAAAAAAAAATAAAAAAATAAAAAATTTTAAAAAACTATCATAAACACCTAAGAGTAGAGAATAATGACTAGAATGGAAACTCCACAAAGTAAATATTGTTTAAAATAGTTTTTAATTTTTGTAATTCTAAATGAAAATTATATTAATTTGAATGTCGGTTACTTCCTAGTGTAATAAATTTATTGAGAATGTGAAAATGTTATCAAAAAAATTATCAGTTTCCATTCTACTTATAGTTCTTAACAAAAACACGTAATTATGCAAAGTCGTTATACAATTTTTGCGGAGTTTTTATAACTAAAAACGCAAGAGCAAATTTAATTTTAAAAGCGAATAAAAAAAATAAGTAAGATGAGTTAAACTTTTGGCTATATATATAAGTAAATTAAAAACGTATTCTTGAAAATATATTACTTAATTCTATTATTAATCAAATTTGATTAATTTAGATCCATTAATTAGACAAAGTTAATAATTTTAATAAAGTTTTCTTGATGAACCAATAAAAAAAACACGTCACAAAATGCCCCAAAAAACGAAGAAATATTGCCCCAAAAATTGCGTGTTGGAACCATGCTTCCTGGGGCCACAGTTCGTACAGCCCAAATTTAACACTATAGGCTAAAATGTATGAAAGTTGGATGCCACACCAAGTTTTAGCACTTTTTCATTAAAAATCAATTTTAATACTTTTTGATTTATTTATTAATACTTTTGATTAAGTTTTAAATATAACTATTTTAGAAATAATGTTAATATTTATAGCGTTTTCTTTTCTGGCTAAAATGTTGCCTTTATTCGGCCTTATAACCTCTTTTGTATTCTATTCTGAAAAAAGTGTAATACTTTAAATGGGTCGGATGTTCTTTTCTAATAGTGTTGCCTTTAAATTTAAAAAAATATGTTAATATGTTATTAAAATTCCGAATATTCACAAAAATTCCGAATATTCGCCAAAAATCCAAAATTTCACCAAAAATCAAAAATTTCACCGAAAATGCTAAATTTCACCAAAAATGCTAAATTTCACCAAAAATTAAATATTTTACCAACAATCCAAAATTTCACAAAAAATTCAAAATTTCACCAAGAATCAAAAATTTTACCAAAAAACCAAAATTTCACCAAGAATCAAAAATTTCACCAACAATCCAAAATTTCACCAAAAATTCGAAATTTCAAAAAAAATCCAAAATTTTACTAAAAATTAAATATTTCACCAAAAATCTAATTTTTCACCAAAAATTTAAAATTTCACCAAGAATCAAAAATTTCACCAAAAATCCAAAATTTCACCAAAAATTTGAAATTTCACCAAGAATCAAAAATTTCACCAAAAATTCGAAAATTCAAGAAAAAATCGAAAATTCAAAAAAAATCCAAAATTTCACTAAAAATTAAATATTTCACCAAAAATTTTAAATTTCACAAAAAATCCAAAATTACACCGAAAATTATAAATTTTACCAAAAAATTCAAAATTTCACCAAAAATATAAAATTTCACCGAAAATCAAAAATTTCACCGAAAATGCGAAATTTCACCAAAAATTAAATATTTTACCATAAATTTAAAATTTCACCAAAAATTTAAAATTTCACCAACAATTAAAAATTTCACCAAAAATCTGAAATTTCACCAAGAATCAAAAATTTTACCAAAAATCCAAAATTTCACCAAAAACTCGAAATTTCAAAAAAAAATCCAAAATTTTACTAAAAATTAAATATTTCACCAAAAATTCGAAATTTCACGAAAATTACCAAAATTACACCGAAAATGATAAATATTTCACCATAAATTTAAAATTTCACCAAAAATTTAAAATTTCACCAACAATCTAAAATTTCACCGAAAATTCGAAATTTCACCAAGAATCAAAAATTTCACCGAAAATGCGAAATTTCACCAAAAATTTAAAATTTCACTAAAAATTCGAAATTTTACGAAAAATCTAAAATTACACCGAAAATTATAAATTTTACCAAAAATTAAATATATCAACAAAAATAAAAAATTTCACTAAAAATTTAAAATTTCACCAAAAATCCAAAATTCCACCAAAAATTAAATGCTTTACCAAAAATCTAAAAATTCACCAAAAATTTGAAATTTCACCAAAAATTTAAAATTTCGCCAAAAATTTCCCCAATAATTTAAAGTTTCATCAAAAATCCGAAATTTCACCAAAAATCATAAATCCGATTTCTCTCGATTAAATTAAAAATAACACAACTACAGAACTGGTTTAAGATTTTTTGTTCTATTGTAGTCATAAAAAAGGTACCATTTTATTAGGGTGAAGGTAATAACTTTTATAGTTCTAACCAATACTTATGAACTCGTGGACTGTTTTTGGTATGCCTTCCATTAGAGATAAGATAGTTGTTTAATCTTTTTGAGCTCTTCAATTCTCATTTCACAAGAGCCCAAAATCTCTCCACTGATCTTAGCTCCGAACAATTTGCAGGATTGACCTCTTTTGAAGGACTTACAAATTTGAATTTTCAATATATTTTTGGCAAATAATGTTAATATTTGGAACTAAATAAAATTTAAACAAGAAAAGATATTCCAATGAAATTTTGTCACTATATAGATAGACTTGTTCTAAAATCAGGGAATTAAAAAAACTCCCACTTTTGTACTAAAATACCCGAAATCCCAGTCCGGGGAAAAATTGTTTCAATAATTGACTTTTTTCAGTAAAATGGTAAACCTGCCATTGTAAAAGGCGTAACTCATTAGCTACTTTTTTGTGTGTTTAACTAACATATAAGGCTATATTTTCAATATATTTTTCTCTTGATATCGGCTTTGACATTTTTGAATTTAAGAAAATAATTTAAAAAACTTTTTCAAAATTGACAAACTTTGGATAGGGCTTGAGGAGAAATCGTTCCCCAGAAAGCATCTGGTTTTGTTTTACGCGCTTTTGCATTAAGATTTCTTTTGAAATCATTTTTCCCAACAAAAATTAGTTAACTTCAATTTAAGATTCTAAAGATATTTATCTTAAAATTGTCATTTCGCAAGCTGGATTAAAAAATAACAATATCCTTTTTGGCATTATTTTCTTTAAAAAAAATCACATAAATACATATGTATGTTCCTTTTAACTTAAATTATATGATTTTTATTCAAAACTACTTAACGATCCGAAAAAAAACAAAAATATTTATTCATAAAAATTTTAAACAGCTGTTGCATATTTAATCCATTTGACTGCATTGTCAAATATATTTTATTTTTTCAGATGACACTTTTTAATACACATTTTCTACTTTTTTTTTTTTTTTTTGCAGACACATTGCTTTTGTTCTTGGCAAATTCATATATTTGCAACACTTGACAAAAAGGAAGGCGTCAGACAAGCGACTGCAACAGATTGCAACAAAAATTAAAATTGATCAACAATCAGCTTTAATAAACATAATAAAAAAACCTCATAAATAAAATGCGTATACATGTATGATTCAAAAACTGTTAAAAGTAGCTTTTTAAACCAAAAATAATAGCTTAAAATTTAAATAAGTAAAATTTTAACTTAAACACTATAAAATATATCACCAAGATTAGTAACTAAAATAAAACTTATTTATAGACTATAATAAAAAAAATTATACAGTTCTTCTCTTAACAATACATTAATTTTCACCAAATCCTTTCAAGGATTAAAATCTTAAACAGTTTTAATTACTTATTTCTATGCCCCCTTTAATACATCTTTATTAAATCCTCTTAATAAAATTTGACCACTTTCAAATTAAATGGCTTAGATAAGTAGTTTAAAATATTAAAATTAAAACTTTTAAAAAGGCTATAAAATATTTTCCAACAATAAATATAATTTTCCTTGCAGTTAACAAAGCTGACGCCACATTTATGTGCTAGAAATTTTACAGCCAAAAAAATCTCAAAAAAAAGTAAACCATCATGAATTTTTCTCTAAAATAAAATAAAAAGAAAAACTAAAGTAAAAAAATCATATTTTAAAATAAGGTTCATTAACATTTTATAATAATACGCAGTTTCTATTTTTATCTTTTTTCTCATTTTTTTTTTAAATTCCTTTAGATTTCATATTATTTTTTGTGCCGTATTTGGCCTACAGCCAAATATTTTAGGGTTAGAGTAGAGTTGAATGTATTTTTTATAAAGTTAAAATTCGCACATAAGTTGGAGAATTATGCGAATATATCGCATAATATATTTTTTAGTATTATAGGTCAGTGAACTAGAAAATACATTATGTGAAATGTTTGAAAGAAATTATTTTAAAGTATTCTTGATAAGATGTCTGTAGTCATGGTTATACACATAAGTTTATGAACAAACATTTTAAGTATGTATTAATCTAAAATTACCTGATAGTGTTGCACAAAATCTTTCTTTTATTAATATTATTTTAAGACCCAAAGGAAGGTTAATGTTTAACTTAAAAAAGAATTAGAGATGAACTAGAACTGAACTAAAAGTAAACTAGAACTGGGCTAGAACTGAACTAGAACTGAAATAGAACTAAACCAGAACTGAACCAGAACTGAACCAGAACTGAACTAGAACTGAACTAGAACTGAACTAGAACTGGACTAGAACTGAACTAGAACTGAACTAGAACTGAACTAGAACTGAACTAGAACTGAACTAGAACTGAACTAGAACTGAACTAGAACTGAACTAGAACTGGACTAGAACTGGACTAGAACTGGACTAGAACTGAACTAGAACTGAACTAGAACTAAACTAGAACTGAACTAGAACTGAACTAGAACTGAACTAGAACTGAACTAGAACTGAACTAGAACTGAACTAGAACTGAACTAGAACTGAACTAGAACTGAACTAGAACTGAACTAGAACTGAACTAGAACTAGAACTGAACTAGAACTGAACTAGAACTGAACTAGAACTGAACTAGAACTGAACTAGAACTAAACTAGAACTGAATTAGAACTGAACTAGAACTGAACTAGAACTGAACTAGAACTGAACTAGAACTGAACTAGAACTGAACTAGAACTGAACTAGAACTGAACTAGAACTGAACTAGAACTGAACTAGAACTGAACTAGAACTGAACTAGAACTGAACTAGAACTGAACTAGAACTGAACTAGAACTGAACTAGAACTGAACTAGAACTGAACTAGAACTGAACTGGAACTGAACTAGAACTGAACTAGAACTGAACTAGAACTGAGCTAGAACTGAACTAGAACTGAACTAGAACTGAACTAGAACTGATCTGGAACTGAACTACAAGTGAACTACAAATGAACTGGAACTGAACTACAACTGATCTAGAATTAGACTAGAACTGAAATTAATTTTTCTCGTGAAAATTTGAAATATTTTTTTAATTGGGTTTTTAATCATGTTGGATTAATTTTTCTTTCAATTTAAATATAAACTCAAAATCATTTCCAGTTTCCTTTTATTTAAAAACCCAGATTTTATTTAAATATTTACTTCTCATTAATTAATCCTTTCTGGATGAAAAACCACATATATCCCCCTTCTGTAACCCTTATAAAAACTCACCCCCTTTAAATGCAACATTTTAAAATATATTTATGACAAACATTTATTTTAAATTCCAAATTACCGTCTGAGTACAAAAAGTATAAAAATTGTAATTTAGCAATTCAACATACATCATTACATCAAATTTTTTATCAATTACTCTAAATGTTGTAATCCCACTTTTGGTTCCCCCCACCACCCCAAGTACTAAACAAACACACCCTCAACAAGACTCATTAACTTAAAATGGTTTGTATTTTATGAGCAGAGATTTATCAAAAATTTTTTTACAATTTATCCATCCATACTCACAGAGTAATCAGGAATTTAGTAAATCTAGAGTAAAAATGCAAATACCCCCCCATGTGCTAAACCATGAGACCAACCCCCTTTCTTTATGACTTTTATCGAATATTTAAATGCTGCAGTAATATAGAGAAAGGGGTTGGTTGTTGACATATGATGATTAAAAAAGTAAACACTCTCGTATTGCAGAAAACACTTACTTAAAATAACAAAGAACCATCATATTTTTCATTGTCTTTATTTAGTCATATCAATTATTTTCAACCAAAAAAACAAACGAAACAAAAAATATTATAAACATGAAAAGATTGTTTAATGATGGCCATTAAGTAGAGAAATTTCCAAAGAAATTCATATGGGAATTAAATGGAATGTTTAGCAAGGGTACGGAAGTTTGAATGTTTGAATGAAAATATAAATTTAAGGTTTTTATAAAGTCTAGTCATTACGAAATTAAAAAAAAGAAAAGGTGTGTATTTCAAATCTTGATTATTTAATGACACTTGTCATGATAAAAAGAAATCCATGACTATCGAGGCTGGTAATTGAAAAGCAGAAAATAACAAAGTAATTTAGAAGCTTTTAAGGTGGATGATTCCTTTAAAAGATATTTATTAATTCAAATGAAATGAGAAAGAGCTGCCTCACTCTATCGAAAGATATGAAAATGAAAACAGTTTGAAATTTTAGTGAAATTAATATTTTTCAATTCTAATTCAGTTCTAGTTCAGTTCCAGTTCAGTTCTAGTTCAGTTCTAGTTCAGTTCTAGTTCAGTTCTTGTTCAGTTCTAGTTCAGTTCTAGTTCAGTTCTAGTTCAGTTCTAGTTCAGTTCTAGTTCAGTTCTAGTTCAGTTCTAGTTCAGTTCTAGTTCAGTTCTAGTTCAGTTCTAGTTCAGTTCTTGTTCAGTTCTAGTTCAGTTTTAGTTCTGTTCTAGTTCAGTTCTAGTTCAGTTCTAGTTCAGTTCTAGTTCAGTTCTAGTTCAGTTCTAGTTCAGTTCTAGTTCAGTTCTAGTTCAGTTCTAGTTCTAATTCAGTTCTAGTTCAGTTCTAGTTAAGTTCTAGTTCAGTTCTAGTTCAGTTCTAGTTCAGTTCTAGTTCAGTTCTAGTTCAGTTCTAGTTCAGTTCTAGTTCAGTTCTAGTTCAGTTCTAGTTCAGTTCTAGTTCAGTTCTAGTTTAGTTCCAGTTCAGTTCTAGTTCAGTTCTAGTTCAGTTCTAGTTCAGTTCTAGTTCAGTTCTAGTTCAGTTCTAGTTCAGTTCTAGTTCAGTTCTAGTTCAGTTCTAGTTCAGTTCTAGTTCAGTTCTAGTTCAGTTCTAGTTCAGTTCTAGTTCAGTTCTAGTTCAGTTCTAGTTCAGTTCTAGTTCAGTTCTAGTTCAGTTCTAGTTCAGTTCTAGTTCAGTTCTAGTTCAGTTCTAGTTCAGTTCTAGTTCAGTTCTAGTTCAGTTCTAGTTCAGTTCTAGTTCAGTTCTAGTTCAGTTCTAGTTCAGTTCTAGTTCAGTTCTAGTTCAGTTCTAGTTCAGTTCTAGTTCAGTTCTAGTTCAGTTCTAGTTCAGTTCTAGTTCAGTTCTAGTTCAGTTCTAGTTCAGTTCTAGTTCAGTTCTAGTTCAGTTCTAGTTCAGTTCTAGTTCAGTTCTAGTTCAGTTCTAGTTCAGTTCTAGTTCAGTTCTAGTTCAGTTCTAGTTCAGTTCTAGTTCAGTTCTAGTTCTAGTTCAATGGAACATTTTATTTGAATATTAAATATGTAATAGTAAACATTTTTGTAATATTTTATAATATTTTTTTGCTAAAAAGTTCAATTTAAACCCAACGAGCCTTATCGCCTTTCAAAGTTTTTAAGTCGGCTAAAAATTTAAACTCAATGATATGTAAACTGTAACGTGTTGTCTTTGTCTCAGTTATTGGAAAACATATAATTGTCTCAATGTTTATAAACCATTGTTTTTTATTTATTTCCTTTCAAAAATTCCATTGTATATTGACAAGCAATTTCCATAAATTTATGACTCCTTGGTTTTTTTTTCTGTAAACTACAAACCACCCCCCAATTGAAATAAAACTGTCATAATTTAGAAAAATGCGATATGTAAAAAGGGTTTCATTTCAAATACCTAAAAAATAAAAAACAAGCTTGTTAACATGTTTTACATACTTTTTTTATAAAAAACAGTATTTGACAAAAAAAACTAAAGAAAATTCTTTTATAAACACACGGTTTATTGAGATTTTATGCTTTAAAAAGCCAACATCAGAAAAAAGGGCCAAAATGTAAAGAAAAAAATCTAAGAAAATTTATTGGCCACGCTACATTTAGAAATTTTGTCAACGAGAAAATAAAAAAAATGCAAAAAAATATGAAATGAACTAAAAGAATATAATCTAGAAAATGGAAATGAGGGTGTCAAGCGTGAAATTAAATTTGCTGTTTTTACTTATCGTTTTTTGAAGACCAGAACTAAATAGGGCCAGGGAGCTAAATTGAAGGGAATACCCAGCAAAAAGAAAATATGGTATAAGAGAAAAGGTAGTTTGTGAAAGATGGATACTACTAGATATTAGGGAATCAATGTTTCTTTTCATAAATATTGTTTATAAAAATATTTTGCTGGGTTATTTCAAATATGACAATCATATAAAAAGATAAAATAGAACTAAAAATAAAATAGTAACATAAAATAAAATCACAGCAAAACCAAATACAAATTATAATAATAAAGTCTCTATAATTGAAAATGTTAAAATAGTAGCAAAAAAATATAAAAGACCAAATGATTTATGAGTATTGAAAAAAAAAAATACGGAAAAGAAAAGAGCTTATAAATGTTATAGCAAAAATGACATATAAATTTTATATATTTATAATCAAATCATATAGCTTTTAAAGGAATAAAAATGTCAAATTTAAAAGAGTTTTAATACCCAATTGACCTGTTTTAATTAGTTTTTATACTTTAAGAATTTTTATTTTTTTTAACATTTCCTTAAATTTTTATTTGCTTCATAAATTTGATTTTAATTACAGTTACTGTTTTGCTACTGCTTTTACCAAAATCCATTAATAATATTGCTTTTTAAAGTTAAACAACAATTCTTTCGATAATCATCATAAATCAATTGTAAATGCAGCTGCAACTGTAAACGTTTTTGTCAAGTTAAAGTTTATTAAAATGAATTTTTACTTTTGCCAGTTTAGCATATTTTGCATTAGCATATTCGTAATACCCTACCTTGCAAAAAAGTACAGTTCTATAGCCATCTTCGAATATAGCAAATGACTCGAAATCTCTTATTTCAAAGATTCAATGACGTCTGTCATTCTGTCCAACTTGTGTACATTTTTTAAATTTTACTGCTTAGTCACAATTTTAAAGAAATCTTTAAAAATTTAGCAGCCAAAGTTTCCAGTAGTCATTAGAGATATTTTTACTGTAAAGCCTCCTAAAGTCGTTTATTACCTTTAAATAATTCTTTAAGTTCTCAAAACCTCGTTATTGTTTTTTATTCCAAGATTTTTGCATATTTTGCTTTGAGTATTGTAGTGACAACACTTTGACTTGACTTGATCTAAACAAAGAATAAAACTGCTTTTATGGTCAATCATTAAACATAACACAAAAAACAGCTCTCTTTCTTTGCCGCCTAATGTCTATACATATCAATGAAAATGACCTCAGGCGACAATAAACGTTGTGATGAATTATAGACACAAACCAACAAACTCTACTACCTTCGCTTATACATCAATACTTGTCCATATGCAACATCAAGTGCACAGCAACAGCTTAAAGCTTAAATATTTATAAAATTAAAGTCTGTAAAAAAAAAAATATAAAAAAAAAGAATTGTTAACAGTTTTTGTTAATATTTTTTTTCTTTGTAATATTATGACGAAGTCACTGATGACACTTAAAATGATGATGGATAGTTTTGGTTTATTACTGTAAGCTAAAGAGACAAAAAAAATTCAATGCATATTAATTAGTTAATTAAGGCCAAGACAAAAGGAAAAAATATAAAATTTAACTATAAAAAACTAAAATATATTTTTATTCTCAACGCAATCAATCAGCCAAGTTTTCTTAATTTAAAAGAAAAAAAAATTGATTTATTTGATATTTGTTTCAGAAATGTAGGACCATACAAACAATGTATGTTTACGAGTATAAACTTCTCTTACAGCTACATACTTTTGCTTTTTTAGCAATATACATCGTATGAAAAATATTTTCAATACAAAAAAATAAAATTTTTTTTTAAATAATGCAATTGAAAAAAGATTCGGCTGTGCCGAATCTTTGATACCCTTCACCATATTACCATCTTACTATCTTATCGACATCATATTACCATATTACCGACAAATAATAAAATTTTCGCCTTAACGTATGCTTTCATATTTTCACATATGTATATAAATCTATATTTTTTTCAAACTACGAAAATTTGAATATGAAAAAGACAATCATAGCAGGCTTTTAAAAAATAAACAACAACAACAATTCCATTTTTATTTTTTATGTGTCTATATCAACGATCGCCAACTTAGCCCCAGGGCCCGAACATAATCGGCTATTTACACAGACATAACACGAACGTAAACCAAACACTCAGCTTTGTGAGCAAAACAAAGAAAAAAAATCATTTAGTAGCATGCTAGCTTTCAACAAAGTAGGTCTATGTCGCATTGTTTTTCAAAATAAGTATAATGTGTATGTGTGTAACAATTTTCATTGCAAGAGTACAAGACACTAACACTTACTAATTTTAGTGCCTCTCTTTTTGGTTATCGCTGGTCATATACAAACTGACTACATATACAAAGAATAACAACAACACTGTTGTTATTCAAAAACGTCACTAATAGTCATTACAATGCTTAACCCTGCCAACATTTTCTATCCAAAATTGAACTAAAGAGTAACCTCAAGTTGTTAGATATAGCAGAATATGATATCATTTTCTTATCCAAGAAGTGTCACCGTTCGGGAAGAAGTATGCAGCAGTTCTTATACTTTTTTTATTATACTATTAAGTGCTTTATTTGGGTGTCGAATTAGAGACATTTTTAGTGATGAATTTGGACACTTTTTTTGTCGAAATTCTAACAAAATATTCTATCCAAATTATCACTAAAAAGTAGAAAAAATATGTATAATTTTCCTATCCAAGAAGTATCACCGTTCGGGAAGAAGTGTGCAGCAGTTCTTATACTTCTTTTATGATACTATTAAGTGCTTTATTTGAGTGTCGAATTAGAGTCAATTTTAGTGGTAAATTTAGACACTATTTTGTCTATCCAAATTTTCACCAAATAGTAAAAAATATGTATAATTTTACTATCAAAGAAGTGTCATCGTTCGGGAAGAAAAGTGCCGCAGTTCTAATACTTTTTGGATGACACTATTTAGTGTATTTTTTGGGCATCGAAATGGTATCATTTAGGAGGGAAAATGTAACATAATTTTAGTTTTACTTGAATTTTTGCCTCACTTTATTACTTTAAAAATTTATTTCCATTTTGCGAAAATTTCTTTAAATTTTTATTTGTTTTTTTATTCAGCTTTTAATTTAAACTTCGATTATATGGCTTTCAAAGTAAGACGTCAACTAAATACCACCGGTTCAAAGAAATCGAAATTAATGTTATTTGTTTTTGTAAATTTTTTTACTATCAGTTGAGAATTTTTAAAAAGTGTCCAAAAAAGGGGATTTCAAAATAAAAAGTCGCCAAAAAAGGGGATTTTTTGAAAAAAAAGGGGCCAACTCCTTGAAAACCTAAAAATAACTCATTAAAATTTGTTTATTTGATAACAACAAGAAGAATAAATTTTTTTTTTATAAGAAAAGCTACAAAATTCAGTTTAATTAATAACAAAATAATTTATTATTATTTTACAATAATTTGAATTAAAGCAAAAATAAAGATTTATTCACAAAACTAGTTAACATACAATCCTCTTTTGATTAATTAAACTTCTGTACTTTTGCTCGAGATCTTTACTCGTACTCAAGTCTTTCAAATCACCGTCGGACAAATTTAAAACGGTTCGCGTGGATCCACAATTATTATTTTAAGTCTGTTAGATAAACTATTTTTTCTTATTGATAATCTTGTTAAAAAAAATCACGTTCCCGCGAGGAATCGCTATAAGGAATGTAAAAATATAAATTAGGATATAAGTATTCATCGTTTTTTTTTTTTATTTTTTTCAATCCAGTTCAAAAAGATTCGGCATATGACGATATAAATAGCTGTTCATAAACTTTATTAATATTTTTAGTTACTAACAGTTCTGTTTGTTTATAATTATTCCGCGGTTTTTTATATCACTATACTGTGAAATAATCTCAAAATGATTAATTTATTTGCTGAAATTAATATATAATGGTTCGATATATTTCAAACAACTTAGTTTCTCGTCATTTAGCACAGAGTCTTAAAAAGTCGCCAATTAGTCGCCATTTGAAAAAGGGGCCAAAAAAGTGGCCAGGTGGCAGAAAAAGGGGCAAATGGCGACTAAAGTCGCCAAACGGTAACACTGCTTGAGAGTATTAAAGGGAGACAGTTTTTGGTAACATTATTTTTACCCAAAAACTAACTTTTAAGTGACTTTTTCGACTTTTAGTTAGTACGAAAAATGTATAATAAATAGATCAAAAACAGAAATTAATGTTATTTGTTGTTGTAAATTTGTTTACTATACAGAAAATAACATATTTAGAATACTAAAAGGAGTCATTTTTCTGATAGTGGATAGAACTATCACCCAATTGCTGGCAGGGAATATACATGTTTGTGTATGTATTTATGTATATTCTTAACAGATATGTATTAGTTTTTATAAATAAACAACAACAATTCCATATCTATTTATTTTTGTACAGACTGCATATACAAAGAACTACAACCACACTGTTATTCATTATATTACTGCTGTTGATAACTAAACTACTTGTATATACAAAAAACAAAAAAACGTCACTAATAGTCATTACAATGCTTCCCAGCGGTAAAAAGAAGGGGTAGAGCCGGAAGGCCTTCTTAAAATATTCTACTTGCTTTCCATGTTCATATATTTTTTTACACTTGATGTCATTGCAATCAAGGCCTTACACATTCGCGACCCAATGCATTCCTTCTAAAAGGCCAGATAAAGCATTTAACATAACAATATTTTTTATTTTTTTGGAATTTGATGTTGTTTTTGTAACTGTTTTGAATAGTTTTGTTGTTGTTTAAATAAAAAAAATGATATTCCTACTCACCTTCTAAGAGAAGCAAAGTAGGGCGATATATTTTTCTGCAAAGTTTTGTTGTTGCTTAAAACAAAATATATTAAAAAAAATATTGCTTCTATCTCGCCTTTTAAGAGAAGCGAAGTCGGAAGTTCTTTTGGATATTTTGGAAGGCAAGAATGAGGCATTCTTGCAGGCTTTACTATAGAAGGCATGTTAGCATGAGCAACTCCATTCTAAAGAAGGTGTAAATAGACTTTTTGGAGCCCTGAACGATGGAAGCCTTCAAAATTTTACCGCTGGGTTAATATACATGTTTGTGTGTGTATTTATATTCTTAACAGATTTATTTTTGGGCCATAACTCTGTTGATTATGAACGAATTTGGTTTATTAAAAAAACCTAAATTTTATAAAAATATTTATGACTGATCTATATAAAAAAATAAAAATCTGTAGCTTGAACAAGGGCTTCAAAAATAAAAAAACATATCTCCGCATTGTATGAACCGATCTTGCTGAATTCCAATAGCAAAATTTTTGAAAGGATTTCCAATCGTTTGATATATATATTATATATGTCAGTTATCGGTGGGCTTCATAAACGCCATTTCAACCGACACACGGTTGAAATGGCGTCATCATTTTTTACAAGGATCCCAAAAATATAAACTTTTTTGCTCTCCGACGAAAATTGTGGGAATTACAAACGGAATGACAAACTTATATATACCCTTTACACCTGTGGTGAAGGATATAAAAATTCTTTAAACCCAATAACTGTAACCAGTTTAAATTGCAGACACTAAAAACCAACATAAAAAGAATTTAAAACTTTTTTAAACTTTTAAAAAATTAAAGGAAATTTTTCTATAAAAAATCTTTTTGATAAAAACTAAACTCCAAACTAAATTGTGGTTTAGATGTCTGCTCTGCATGTGTTGTAGCCTATCTCATCCCTGCAGTTTTCATATCTCTTGGCATAGGTTAAACAGATGCTTTTGTTTGTAAAAGCTATGTGGAATAGATTTTTTTATAAAGAATACTAAATTTTTTAAGGGAAATATTTTTAGCTAAAATGTTTGAAATTTATTTATTTTATTTATTTATTTATTTTATATTATATTAATCTTACAGATAAATATAAAAACAATATACTAGTATTACCACTGGCTGCCGGGGCCATCAGCTAAATCTGATGCTTCCAAACAGCTAGTTCAATTTCAATGAACAGTGACAATATAAGGGTAGTAGAGCTTAATTTGTCAACTTGGACTATATAGCCGTAACAGGGCGATGTCCACACACAGAAAAATATATTTTTAATAAAATTATTAATTAACTTTATATTGGAATTTAATTATATGATTTATTAATATAATTAGTTTTCTAATTGGTTTACAATTTTGTTTTTCAATAAATTGACAGCTGTTAATAAAATATAAAGAAAAATAAAAGATTTGTCTATAAAAATACAGAAATAAAATAAATTTAAGTAAATTTACAAAAATACTTACTAAAAGGGTTTTATAGTTGGAGCAATAAGTCGACTTCGATTTATCAACTTTTTAACTTTGGACTTTATACGATATTTTTGAGATTTTTTGTTCTCTCTTCTCTTCTCTTCTAATTGTATTATTTGTCTTATAGAAATATAAAAAATATATAAAATACATACGTATATACAACGCACAGTGGTCCCAAAACGGAATTTTCTGGAAATAATTCTGTAACTTTAGAACTGCTGGATATATTTGAATGGGCAATCCTGAGGTGTGTGGCAATTGATTTGAAGGAGGACAGCGGGTCTGGAGGACGAGGGGTGGACCTCCAAAGTTGGTCACCTCGGGTATAAAATTTTTTTTTAAAATCGCCAAAATTACATTTATGATTTGATTGCACACAGATAGTCCTTATAATTCTCTACAAAAAATACGCTAACATGTGTGCGTTATCTCTTTTACTTTTAAAGATATTTGGACCAAAGTAAAATTTTGTGTCCTAAAATTTTTCTAAAATATTCTCTGGATTCTGTACAAATTCTAAACAATGCAAGAATCATACACCTATGTGGTTTAGATAAAAGGTTATATTATTTTGAATTAGAAAATTTAAAAAAAATTTTGATTTTTTGTGATTTTTTTCAAAAAGGTGGTAACATTTTTTCACTTTAAAATCCATTATTTTCCTCTGGACCGTAAATTTTGTTTCATGTTTCTAAAGGAATGCTTAATAGCCCTATCAGAATTTCGTTAATTTTAATTTTTGTGTTTTTAGTTTTTTGTGGAGCACAAAAATGTCAAAGCTAATAAGAAAATAAAGATACCGTAGAAAGTTACCTCCAAATGTTGGCTAAACACACAAAATATGTTGAATAAGCCATGCCTCTTATAACTACAGTGTTACCACTTCATTGAAAAAAATCAATTTTTGAAGTAAGTTTTCTCCGAACAGGAATTTTGGGTATTTTGGACTAAAAAAATGGGAATCTATTTATACTATTCTTTTAACGACAATTTTTTTTTTTATATTATACTAAAATTTCACAATAATAGCTTAATTAATGTAGATTTTATTATGTTCAAATATAAAATTTTATTTTAAAAAATAACACTAAATGCACAAAATTTTCGTTTTTTGATCAATTCAATGAATAAAATTAGTTGGAATACTTTATTATTTATATATTATTATTTTTCAAATAATAGCCTCTCCAACGATACCAAATACTTGCACAAATACTTTACACAATCGTTCCAAAACTAACTGAAACTTTACCTCCTTCCGCAAAATTTGCACATTTTCCTTCAATTTCTATGGTAAATGTGTGCTGAAGCATTCTATATACATGAGTGCACAGCAGTTTCAATGAGTTTTTTAATTAACTTTTGAATCGTTCAATATATTTCAATGAAATTTCACATAGTTGTTACTGAGGTAGTTTCCAACTGTTATGAAGGAGCACAAGTTTCTAGGTGGTCTCGGGGCAGGGGGAAGGACCACCAAATTGGGTCACCTCGGATATTATACAAGAAATAATTAAAAGAGTTGACCACTTTCGGAGGTTCTCCTCCTGCCCACATACCAGCTAGAAATTTGTAATCCTTCAAAGTATTTGGAAAATACTTCAGTAATAAGTATTTTAAATTTCATTGGAATATCTATGATCTATTAAAAAAAGTGCACTAAATCGTTCTCTAGAGAACCAAAATATTTTTAAAATATTTTTTTATTTACAGTACAAAGTACAAAATTTTTGATAACTATTTCGAAAAAAAAAAATTCTTTTCCCCCTATATATATGAAAACCATGATTTTTTAATCTCTTGTATAGTACTGAAGACCAATTTAATTTGTTTGTCTTATCTTATTCAGCTTTTCAATACGCATTGTTGTGAGTAGTTTTCCTGCATCAGAATCTAAAAAAAGACTTTCCCAGTAATAGTCCATTAGATATGCGATAAATAATGTTTGCTTTAGTTCAGGGATCGATATAAACTCGGAAACCAAAAATGGGCGTGGTCCGCCCACTTTACCGCCCACCTCCCATTTAAAGTGAAAATCAACGAAATTGTGTTCAAATAGTTCAAGGGCCAATGTAAACTCGGAAACAAAAAATGGGCGTGGTCCGCCCACTTTACTGCCCACTTTACCGCCCCCTCCCATATAACGTAAAATGTGAAAAAATTTATGGTGGGTATATAGATTCGGCCTGGCCGAATATAAAATTCGCGCTTTTTTTTTTGGGTTAAATTTCCAAAAAACTTTGGGGAAATGATTCATTATGAAAATTTGCCCCATAATTGAGACAATTTTTCGTTTAGTGTTTTGGGGCCAAAGTTCGCAGCACTTTTACATAAATTCTAATTGAAACATTTTGTCCATAATACCAGTTACCAGAATACCAGTAAGTTTAGGTGTAATATTTGTTACCAAATTTCCTCTCGTTTTTACATCCAGTTTATATTAATAAAACAAATTACACCAAAATCAATTTCAGTTTTAAAATTTTTCCATTTCTCCATGTTAGTTTGTAGCCATTTTTACTTTATCATGCTTTATTGCCACTTTTTTAATGATGTAAAACATAGAAAATTTAAGTTTTTCAAAAGTAATTGAACAACATGTAAAACATTTACTTAAACACACATACATACAAACATATATATGTATGTATATAAAAACTAAAACATAACCATATGGTTGTAAAGGAAAGTTAGAACTGATTTTATAGCTGTGTGCCATACAGACTATTGCAACGAAGTACTTATTTTTACAACTATGAGTTTTAGTTACCTAAACATATAAACATATAATAATGTTTAGTTGAATTTATTCCCTAGTCTTTTATGCAGGAATATTAAGTTTTTATTTTCCTGTTACCTTGTGTACTTGAGCTGTTAGTGTTGCAAAAATACATAATAAAGGCTGACTGGGTATTTGGTCTGTCTGTCCACTTGTCTAGCTCACTGGGTTTTGTTTGTGCTGGTGCTCAAGCATTTTTATTCACTACAATGTTTTTTTTTTTTTTTTTTTTTTTGCAACTTCTTTTGGTTCCTGTTTGTAATTGTGTCTGCATTTTGAAAGCAAAAAATATAACACATATTTAGTTGTGGTTTCAAAAAGTGGTATTTTCAATTTAGGATTAAATAGCTAGAAGACTAAAATACATTGATATAATAAGGAAAATCTATAGACCCTCATATTTCTAGTCAAAAATCGATATTTTATATGAAAATCTTAAAATTAGCTCTAGTTAGCCTCCGACTGAGAAAATAGCAAAAATCTATGATCACTCATATTTCTAATCAAACATCGATATTTTATATGAAAATTATAAATTTGGCTCTAGTTGCTTAAATCAGCCTCTAAATGCGAAAATAGCAAAAATATGTGATCACTCATATTTCTAGTCAAAAATCATTAAAAATTTCTAGTTGCTTAAATTAGCTTTTAATTGAGAAAATAGCAGAAATCTGTGACCACTCATATTTTAAGTAAAAATCTATATTTTATATGAAAATCGTAAAATTGGCTTTAGTTCCTTAAATAAGCCTCTAAATGAGAAAACAATGAAAACCTGTGATCACTCATATTTCTAGACAAAAATCGATACTTTATATGAAAATCTTATTATAGACTCTAGCTGCTTAAATAAGACTCCAGTTGAAAAAAATAACAAAAATCTGTGATCACTCATATTTCAAGTCAAAAATCGATATTTTATATGAAAAACATAAAATTGGCTCTAGATCCTTAAATAAGCCTCTAAATGAGAAAACAATGAAAATCTGTGATCAGTCATATTTCTAGTCAAAAATCAGTATTTTATATTAAAATTTCAAAATTGGCTCTAGTTGCCTAAATTAGCTTCTAATTGAGAAAATAGCAGAAATCTGTGACCACTCATATTTTTAGTAAAAATCGATATTTTATATGAAAATCGTAAAATTTGCCCTAGTTCCTTAAATAAGCTTCTAAATGAAAAAATAGCAAAAATATGTGATCACTCATATTTTTAGTAAAAAAAAGATTTTTTATATAAAAATTTTAAAATTCGCTATAGTTCCTTAAATAAGCCTCCAATTGAGAAAATAGAAAAAATATGTGATCACTCATATTTCTAGCTCTAGTTGCTTAAATAAGCCTCCAAATGAGAAAATAGCAAAAATATGTTCACTCATATTTTTAGTTAAAAATCATTATTTAATATGAAAAACATAAAATTGGCTCTAGTTTCTTAAATAAGCTTATGATTGAGAAAATAGCAAAAATCTGTGATCACTTTCGATGTCTTACCAATTTTCTTTATTTTCATTATATTTCCTTAATTTTCTCCTCTTTAAAATCTTTTTTTTTTTTTTTTTTGCATTAAATTTATATTCAAATTACTTATTAGTAAATCATGTATCATCATGTTTTCATAAACATTTGCAGGCAAAACATCTGCTATTGTCTTAACAGTATCTTGTCTACGAAGAGTTTGTTTAGTTTTTCAAACGTATCGGTGTGTCAATTTATGTCACAACACGTTTCAATTCCAAAGTATGAGCAGCTGTATTGTACTAAACTCACATTTAAAATCAACTCACAGATAAGGATTCATATACCATGACAACATGTTTTCTTATCAGTCAGATGGTGTATAAAAGTTGTTAGGTTTTGATTTGATATACACGGAAAGATATACAGTGATTTGAAGAGAAATTTTTGGGTTTGTTGTTTCTTGTAGCAAAGAAATTATGAAAGAAAGTTTCTTTGCATAAAATTAGTTTAGGCCTTTCATATATTTATGGCTTTTTACAATTTAAATTTTTCTTGAAATTCCCTTTTAAAACACTGTTCATTTACTTTTAAAATAAAGTGGCAAGTATGTATTTGTAGTTGCATAAATAGTTAGTTGCTGTAGTAGTGATGAGTTTAGTTAGTGATTTGACTAATTGCTTTGTAAATCTTTAGGAAAACTTTTGTAAAATTAATTAAAATCTTCAAGTCATGACGTGAAATGGGTTTGTTTGTTCAAGTGTAACAACAACAGGAACAACTATGATGATGACAGCAAAACTCAAATATACTACATAAATGTAAGATAAACTTAATGAAACCAAAAAACAAGAGAATAATTTAAAACAATAAAGAAAAGAATTTAAAACTAAATATTTTTTTTTTTTACTAAACATTAAATATTTTTTCTTTTAGAAAAATTTTCATTTAAAACGTTTTTCTTTTTCTTATTAAAATGTCTTCTCCCAGCCATATTTTCCAACATAAAATATTGACTATTTCCTGTTTTAAATTAATATTTACTTTTTCTTAAAATAGAAAATTTATCTCTACTAACATAATTCTTAGAATTCTTTGCTTAACTTAACATTTTAACTCCTTTAATAACGCTTCACAAATTAAAACAATAGTTACTAGAATATTTGCAACAAAACCCCAATTCATTTGTACTCACTCTATGTATGTTATTGCAAAATATTACAGCTAGAATCCTTTGGTAGCATTTGCTATGGAAAGCAAGCTACATTCTGTTTGTGGCTGTAATAGAAAAACCTAACTAACCAACATTGTTAGAGATGAGTATAAAACTTTAAGGCTAACAAGGTAACAAAACCGCCATACAAAATAAATGTACAAGTATGCTGTATGTTTAGGTTCTCCTAACTGGAATAAAAAAGGAAAACAGGATAAATGCCAAAATGGTTGTTTGCTATCGGTACAGTTTTTAATAGTTAGAAAAATACATCGAACATTTTGCCATAGACAGAAGGAAGTTTTGTTGAAACATGAAAAAAAAGGAATTTAAATTCCCTTTTTAACAATATAAACCTCATAACGAAACTGTTACTACAAGGAAAATAATTTCGATATTTAACCTCTACAAATAATAATGAAGTAGTTTTTATTAAAATAGGGATTCAATGCGAGATATGCACAAATATGAAAAAAAGAATAAAGTGATTTATTTAAAAATATGATAGTGTAATAGTATAATAGTAAAATAGTATAATAGTATAATAGAATAATAGTATAATATTATAATAGTATAATAGTATAATAGTATAATAGTATAATAGTATAATAGTATAATAGCATAATAGTATAATAGTATAATAGTATAATAGTATAATAGTATAATAGTATAATAGTATAATAGTATAATAGTATAATAGTATAATAGTATAATAGTATAATAGTATAATAGTATAATAGTATAATAGTATAATAGTATAATAGTATAATAGTATAATAGTATAATAGTATAATAGTATAATAGTATAATAGTATAATAGTATAATAGTATAATAGTATAATAGTATAATAGTATAATAGTATAATAGTATAATAGTATAATAGTATAATAGTATAATAGTATAATAGTATAATAGTATAATAGTATAATAGTATAATAGTATAATAGTATAATAGTATAATAGTATAATAGTATAATAGTATAATAGTATAATAGTATAATAGTATAATAGTATAATAGTATAATAGTATAATAGTATAATAGTATAATAGTATAATAGTATAATAGTATAATAGTATAATAGTATAATAGTATAATAGTATAATAGTATAATAGTATAATAGTATAATAGTATAATAGTATAATAGTATAATAGTATAATAGTATAATAGTATAATAGTATAATAGTATAATAGTATAATAGTATAATAGTATAATAGTATAATAGTATAATAGTATAATAGTATAATAGTATAATAGTATAATAGTATAATAGTATAATAGTATAATAGTATAATAGTATAATAGTATAATAGTATAATAGTATAATAGTATAATAGTATAATAGTATAATAGTATAATAGTATAATAGTATAATAGTATAATAGTATAATAGTATAATAGTATAATAGTATAATAGTATAATAGTATAATAGTATAATAGTATAATAGTATAATAGTATAATAGTATAATAGTATAATAGTATAATAGTATAATAGTATAATAGTATAATAGTATAATAGTATAATAGTATAATAGTATAATAGTATAATAGTATAATAGTATAATAGTATAATAGTATAATAGTATAATAGTATAATAGTATAATAGTATAATAGTATAATAGTATAATAGTATAACAGTATAATAGTATAATAGTATAATAGTATAATAGTATAATAGTATAATAGTATAATAGTATAATAGTATAATAGTATAATAGTATAATAGTATAATAGTATAATAGTATAATAGTATAATAGTATAATAGTATAATAGTATAATAGTATAATAGTATAATAGTATAATAGTATAATAGTATAATAGTATAATAGTATAATAGTATAATAGTATAATAGTATAATAGTATAATAGTATAATAGTATAATAGTATAATAGTATAATAGTATAATAGTATAATAGTATAATAGTATAATAGTATAATAGTATAATAGTATAATAGTGTAATAGTATAATAGTATAATAGTATAATAGTATAATAGTATAATAGTATAATAGTATAATAGTATAATAGTATAATAGTATAATAGTATAATAGTATAATAGTATAATAGTATAATAGTATAATAGTATAATAGTATAATAGTATAATAGTATAATAGTATAATAGTATAATAGTATAATAGTATAATAGTATAATAGTATAATAGTATAATAGTATAATAGAATAATAGTATAATCGTATAACTAAAATATGAGAGATCACAGGTTTTTGCTCTTTTTTCAATTGGGGGCTTAGTTAAGGAACCAATTTTAGGTTTTCAATATAAAATCGAATTTTGACTAGAAACATTAGTGATCACAGATTTTTTAATTTTTCTCAACTGGAAGCTTATTTAAGCAATTATAATCCATTTTCAGTTTTTCATATAAAATACAAATTTTTGACTTGAATAACGAGTGATCACAGATTTTCATTGTTTTCTCATTTAGAGGCTTATTTAAGGATCTAGAGCCAATTTTATATTTTTCATATAAAATCGATTTTTGACTTGAATAACGAGTGATTGTTTTCTCATTTAAAGGCTTATTTAAGGATCTAGAGCCAATTTTATGTTTTTCATATAAAATATCCATTTTTGACTTGAAATACGAGTGATCACAGATTTTTATTGATTTCTCGTTTAGAGGCTTATTTAAGGATCCAGAGCAAATTTTATGTTTTTCATATAAAATATCGATTTTTGACTTGATATAGGAGTGATCACAGATTTTCATTGTTTTCTCATTTAGAGGCTTATTTAAGGATCTATAGCCAATTTTATGTTTTTCATATATAATATCGAAAATATGAGTGATCACAGAATTTTATTGTTTTCTTAATTGGAGGCCTATTAAAGAAACTATATTCGTTGTTTTTAAGAGCATTAATTTTCTTTTAATCTTTTTTTTTTTCTTTGTATTTTTTTGTTTGGAGTATTTCATTTTAGTTTCGAAGGCAATTAAATTTTCTAAAAAATCTATTTCTCTTCCTGTTGGTTTTTTGTTTGTTTCATCATTCTCTTTTCAACAATTGTATTGTTTCGTTGCGCGTAAATAATTTTTACAGACAATCAAAACTTTTACAAAATATTCCATCAAATTGTATGTATTTTTATTGTTGTTACTGCTGTTTTGTTGTTGCTATTATATTTTTGTTATATCTGGTCAGTGTTGCCAGAACTTCTCTGAGAAAAAGTGCTAAATGGCTATTAAAAAAGTGCAATTTAGTAAAAATAAGTGCTAAATGATTGTTAAAAAGTGCAATTCGTTAGAAGAAAGTGCTAAGTTTTAAATAAAGTAATTAGAATAAACACTTTTGTTATGTATGCGTATATTCACTATTTTAATATATATTTTTTTAATTTGTATAGTTTACGCACATTATATTGGTCATATTCTTAATTCTAAAGGAACAAATCAATTCAGAGTAACTTCCCACCTTCATACTTATTAACAGGGCAAGTTTTTATATGCACAAAAATAATTGAAATATGCGCTTGAAAAAGCACGAAAAAATTGTATAATATGCACAGAAATATGCAAAAATAGCATGAATATGTATATAAAAACCAACGAATTTATGCATTCTTATATATTAATGTGTAGAAAATATGCACAAATATGCATTTTTTAACTTTCAATCTCAAATAAAATTCGATGTTTGTAAAAAATATATATTTTATATTTTAAGTATCATATTTGATGTTTCCGATTTTTTTTCTTCACAATATTTACAATGTACTCAAAATACTCACAAAAAAAATTTTAGAAATCATTTGATTAAACTCCAAAAAATCACAAAAAAATTGTGTTTTTGTTAAGAAAACTAACTTTTGTATCCATTATATGCAAATTTATGCAAAGATTTAAAATATAAGCATTTTTTGTGAAATTCTTTTGAAATATGCAAATGCTTACTTTCCAAGCGAAAAACTTGAAAAACTTGCCCTGCTTATTAACGTATTCACATTATATTTTGGACCACAGTAAATTTCATACATAAGTATGTCTTATTGAAAATTGTATAACATAATTTTAAATAATGTTGTTAAAATAAGAACATTAAGGGTTTTCATTCAACCGGATAAATCTACACAACTCGTAAATTTATACGTATTACTTACATGTTGCATGAACGCCCCTTGTAAATAATTGGTATTCTCTTATTTTTCGGACATTTTAGCAAATAAAATAAGTTTCCATCCAACCTTTTTTATTTTTATGCTTTGTTTTTTTTTATCCATTTGAATATAAAAAATTTAAAATTAATAAAATTTTCTTTTTTTTTATCTGACTTTTCAAATATAAAAGTTTATGAATTCGTTTACACATTGAAATTGAAGCGTTAAAATTTATAAGTTGTGTAAATAATTTTTCAAACAAAGTTTGACAAATTTTTTACGAGCTTGTATATTTATCATATTTATGAGCTGCGCATGAAGAACTGGAATATAAAATTTAGCTTATAAAAATATTGGGTTCATCTCCCAGATTTTTTAGGTTAAAAGGCTTTCTTAATTCGTGTATTGGATAAAATATTTGATCCCCTATGTAAGAGCTTTTATTGCATTTCGTAGGCTGTCCTAATAATCGGTATTTTCCTAAAACTATGTTCACATTTGTCAAATATTTTACCAAAATTGTGCAACCACTACTTTTACAAATAATTGTTCACAGTTGTTTGATATTGCAAATGTTTTGTAAAAGAAATAAGCATCGTTCTAAATTTGGTAAAATGTCAGCAATGAATAATAACTATTAAAAAATATAGTTTTTTATAGTAGTTACGTCATTTTGACTATTAGTTTTGGAGTTGTCAAAAAAAAAATTATATTTTTAACTATTTTGTGCTTTATTTATCCAAAATTAAAATTAAAGTGCAAAAACTAAAAATAAATGCTACAAATGCACTTTTAATGCTAAAAAATTCATTTTATTTATAAAAAAGTATAAAAAGGTGCTAAAAAGCATCTAACACCTTTTTTTCGCAAAAAGGTGCAGTACCCGAAAAATAAGTGCTAGAATTGCACTTTAAATGCCGTTATGGCAACGCTGTATCTGGTGGATCATACTTTTGTTTGTTATTAAAAACTCACAGAAAAAAATAATAATAAAAGTTATTGTATTGCCTGCTTTTAGGGTTTGTTTTTTTATATTATGTGGAAAAACTCATTTCTGTTATTATGGCCTAAAGGAAAATTTCAATTTCAACTACCCTTTTTATGTTTTTTTAGTTGGTTGATTGCAAATAGTGCCAAAGTGTGTACAACTCCTCTTCACTTTTCCCAGAGCAACGAACGAGTGAGTGGTAAATCAAACTTTTTTTTATTCCTATTTTATAATAAAGTTTTCATTTCTGTTGCCAGAGTATTGTTTAACATTATTGTTTAACAATTGACATTGAAATTTGTACAAACGTTTATTTTACTTATTTTTTGGGATCCAAAATAAGATATTATTTTAGAGAATGAGTGCTTTTTTGTTTTCAGGGCTAATTGAAATTGCATTTTTAAACAGTTATTTACCTTTTGTCTGACTTTGACAATAACATGAAATTTTTCTCCATATTTTAAAAGTGTGAGTGTGAAATACTACTCAAACACACTTACACACTAGAATACCCAGTGACAGCAGTAGCACAAACATAAAAAAAGTTAAACTTATTCGACCAGAAGTGAGAAATTAATTTGTATTTTATATGCAATTTATATGAAAAAAATACATTTAAAAAAAAAATAAAAAGAACAAAAGGCAATTTTGAATGGCCTTGGGGTTTTAAAGGGAAAGTCTGGTTTCGTTACAAATGAAAATTATTGTGTTAATTTTAAATATTTATTGACTAAAACAAATATTTGCGGAAAATGATGGAGGAATTTTTAAAATTAAATTATGGTTTATTCGAAAGCAATTTTGGTTTTTATTAATAAGCATTTTAGAGTCAAAAATTAAAAAAAAAACTTGTTTATGTCTGATATGAGTTTTCTATAGAATAGAGGCTCGTATTTAATAAAACTGACGGTAATCGTTACTTTAATGAAAAACCTATAATTGGCTCTAGTTTCTTAAATAAGTTCCCAATTGGGAAAATAACAAAAATCTGTGATCACTCATATTTGGGGTCAATAATCAATATTTTATATGAAAATCTAAAATTAGCTTTAGTCCTTAAATAAGCGTCCAATTTAGAAAAAATCAAAAATCTGTGTACACTCACCCTTTAAGTCAAAAATCTTTATTTTATATGAAAAATCTAAAGTTGGCTCCAATTCCGTTATTAAGCCTCCATTTGAGAAAATAGCAAAAAACTGCGATCACTCATATTTTAAGTCAAAAATCAATATTTGTTATTGGTTCTATTTTTTTTTTTTTTTGCTGCAATTGATAAAAATAACGAGCTGATGTTTGACATGAGTTTCAAGAAAAGAGAAGCTGATATTTTCTTTGGAAAAAAAGACCACGCTTGATGAGAGTTTTTGTGGAATTAGAGCATATGTTTGAAACGATTTTCTATAGAATAGAAGTTGATGTTTTAAAGGAGTTTCTATAGAATTGAAACTAATGTTTGACATGCATAGAATCGAAGTTGTTGTTTGACATGAATTTCTATAAAATAGAAGCTGATTTGTCATGATTTTCTATAGAATTGAAGCTAATGCTTGACATAATCTCCCATAGATTTTCTATAAAATAGAAGCAAATGTTTGACATGATTTCCGGTAGATTAGAAGCTGATGTTTAACATGTATTTCTATCAAATAGAACCTTATGTTTGACATAATTTCCCATAGATTAGAAGCTGATGTTTGACATGAGTCTTTGGCACATGAGTTTCTATAGAATAGAAGCTGATGTTTGACATGAGTCTCTATAGAATAGAAGCTGAAGTTTGACATGAATTTCTATAAAATAGAAGCTGATGTTTGACACGAATTTCTATAGAATATAAGCGGATGTTTAAGATGATTTTCTATAGAAAAGAAGCTGATGTTTGACATGATTTCCAATACATTAGAAACTTATGTTTGACATAAGTTTTTATAGAGTAGAAGCTGATGTTTGACATGAGTTTCTATAGAACAGAGGCTGATCTTTGACATAATTTTTGATTGATTTGAAGCTGATGTTTGACATGATATCTTATAGATTTGAAACTATATTTGACATGAGTTTCTACAGAATGGAAGCTGATGTTTGACATGAGTTTCTATAGAACAGAATCTGATGTTTGGCATAAATTTCTATGGAATAGGAGCTCTTGTTTGACATCATTTTCTATAAAATAGGAGCTCATGTTCGACATTATTTCTCGTGGATTAAAAGCTGATATATGACATGAGTTTTTTTAGAATAGAAGCTTATGTTTGACATGAGTTTCAATAGAATAGAAGCTCATGTATGACACGAGTTTTTATAGAATAGATGCAGATGTTTGACATGAGTTTCTATAGAATAGAAGCTGATGTTTGAGGTGATTTTCTCTAAATTTGAAACTGATATTTGACATTAGTTTTTTTTAAAAATAGATACTGATGTTTGACATGAGTTCTTAGAGAATAGAAGCTGTTGTTTGACCTGAGTTTCTTTAGAATAAAAGCTGATGTTCTGTGAAATATAAGCTGAAATTTGATTTGAGTTTCAATAGACTAGGAGCTGATATTTGACATGAATTTTTATATTATTGAAGCCGATGTTTAGCATGAGTTTGTAGAGAATAGATGCTGATGTTTGACATGAGATTCAATAAAATTGAAGCTGATGTTTGACATGAGTTTATATAGAATAGAAGCTGACATGAATTTCTGCAGATTAGAAGCTGGTCATATTTGATATGAGTTTTCTTAGAATAGAAGCTGATGTTTAGCACGAGTTCTCATAGATTAGAAGCCCATGTTTGACTTGTGTTTCTATAGACATTTTTAACATGTAATTCTTTAGAGTAGAAGCTGATTTTTGACATGAGTTTCTATAGAATAGAAGCTGATGTTTGACATGATTTTCATTTTGACAGAATCCTATATTTAACATGACTTTCTATGGAATAAAAGGTCATGTTTGATATGAGTTTCTATAGAATAGTATCCCATGCTGGTATTTTACATGAGTTTCTATAGAATAGAAGCTGGGGTTTGACATGAGTTTCTATAGAATAGAAGCTCATGTTTGGCATGAGTTTCTATAGACTAGAAGCTGATGTTGGACATTAGTTTCTATAGAATAGATGATCATGTTTGACTTGAGTTTCTATAGAATAGAAGCTGATATTGGACATGAGTTTCTATAGAATAGAAACTGATGTTTGACATGAATTTCTATAGAACAGAAGGTGAGGTTTGACATGAGTTTCTATAGAATAGAAGCTCATGTTTGACATGAGTTTCTATAGAATAGAAGCTCACGTTTGACATGAGTTTCTATAGAATAGAAGCACATGTTTGACTTGAGTTTCTATGGAATAGCAGCTCATGTTTGACATTAGTTCTTATAGAAAAGAATCTCATGTTTGACATAAGTTTCTGTAGAATAGAAGCTCATGTTTGACCCGAGTTTCTATAGAATAGAAGCTAATGTTTAACAAGAGTTTTTATAGAATAGAAGCTCATGTTTGACGTGAGTTTCTATAGAATAGTATCCCATGTTTTTCATTCATTTCCATATCACTTATAAGCTGTCTTGTATGAGAAAATATTTCTGAATCATTTGCAGCATATTAAAAAAAAAAAAAAATCGGAAATTCACTGTATAAAAAACTTTGTCTTCCTTAAATATTATATTAAAATTTAAAATCTCTCTACTTTTAAACTTTCAACAATACATAATATTGTGTTTTATTTTATTTTCAAATATTTGCTAAAACAGATTATCATTTGTTAGTAAACAATAGATAATAAAAAGAATACTAACTACAATTGCATACACGTATACATGCATACATACAAGACAAGACTCTCATACTAACGTAAACAAACCAACAACGACTCTTGTTATTACATATGCAAGTGTTAATCTAATATTGTTGTTACATTTGTCTGTTGATGCTTTTACTACTAAACACCCCTACTCTTCAACTTCTCTGGCTACAAATCCTTAGCAACATATTGTTACACACTTAGAATTTACTGCAGACATGCACTTTTGCCATTCTCTATAAAAATAAAAACAAAATAAAAAAAAAAAACATTAAGAATGTTTTAAAAATTCTTTTTATTTATGAATTAGTTTTTTGTTTAGTATTTTTTTTTTTTTTTTTTTTTTTGCAGGATTATAAACAAATAAAAAAGAAAGAAAACCGGCAGCAACAAAAAAATATCTTTTGTATTATTAAAAATTGTTGTGTTATACAACAATAAATAATAACTCAAAGAGTAGTGTGTGTAAATGTAATAGTTGAGCTGGTATATGAGTTTTAATCTAAGTATGTATGTGTATGTGGATTTAGTAAAAGTAACAAACATTAAAGTCAATGGGATAAATGTGATATAAAAATGACTCTTAACTTAAATATTAATTAAAATTTTTATAAGAAAATCTTGTTGGTCATAACTTAAGTTAGGATGTAACAAATTTTCACCCAAAATTTTTATAGACATATTAATTTTAATATTTTTAAAAGTATCTAAAGGGATCTTAAATAAATAAATTCGTAATTAGTAGAAAAAAAAAAATTGTTATATCTTTCTTTCATTAGTTGATTTGATTTTTTTTCTTTTACCCCACTGTACTCTATTGGATTAAAATAGTATATAAACATTAATTTTGTAGTAGTTTTTAATACAAACATAAAACATTACTAGATTTATTTTGCTTTCTCTATGTTCTTAGACCATTGCTCAATATGTGTAGGATGTCTGTTGTTCTATATAAACAGGATTAAAAGCAAAGAAAATTCTAATACAAACAAAAATCATGTAAAAATATAAAAAAAGAGAAAACAAAGTATTAAATAAAAACTGCATAACAACTTCATACATCAAAAGATTATAATGAAATAAAACTAACGTTCATGATAATAATGATGATGAAAAAGAGAATTAATGAAGGCTGATGTCACTGAGAAAGATGTTTTTGATATTAATTTCAAACAATAAAGCATATAGTAGATCAAATGAATAGAAGTCCGTTATGCTACCGTTACGTTTCCAAGAATAAAAGTTTAAATAGAGGAACTTGTAATAAAAACTAACATGTTTTGGTATTAAAATTAAATAAATTTTACACTTGTTTTATTTTAAAAGTAGAGAAAGTCAGATTTAAGCTTAAAATGTGATACCTACCTAAGCTGAATGTAAAAAAACATAGAAATTCATAGTAGGTATTCTTGATGAATGAAGAGATTTTTACTTTATAAGGATAAGGGAATTCTTAGTTTCGGAAAATTTGTCCATTCAACAGTAAAAACATAGTTAATATGAGATTTTATTCTACGAAAACTCATGTCAAACATAGGCTTTGGAGCTAATATAAACTCATGATAAACTTGATATTCAGTTCCATAGAAACTCATGTCAAATAAGAGCTTTTATTCTATAAAAACTCATAAAAAATATTAGTTTTTATTCTATAAAAACTCATGTCAAACCTGAGCTTCTATCCTATAGAAACTCATCTCAAACATCAGCTTCTATTTTACAGAAACCCATGTCAAACATGAGCACCTATTTTATAGAAACCCGTGTCAAACTTGAGCTTCTATCCTATAGAAACTCATCTCAAACATCAGCTTCTATTTTACAGAAACCCATGTCAAACATGAACACCTATTTTATAGAAACTCATGTCAAACTTGAGCTTCTATTCTATAGAAACTCATTTCAAACATCAGCTTCTATCCTAAAGAAACCCATTTCAAACATCAGCTTTTATTCTATAGAAACTTATGTAAAACATCAGCCTCTATTCTATAAAAACTTATGTCAAACATCAGCTTCTATTCTACAGAAACCCATGTCAAAAATCAGCCTCAATTCTATAGAAACTCATGTAAAACATCAGCTTATATTCTACAGAAACTCATGCAAAACATCAGCTTCTATTCTATATAAACTCAAGTCAAACATGATCGATCTTCTATTCTACAGAAACGGATGTCAAATATCAGTTTCTATTCTATAGAAACTCATCTCAAACATCAGCTTCTATTCTATAGAAACTCAAGTCAAACATGATCTTCTATTCTATAGAAACTCATGTCCAGCATCGTTTCTAGTCTATAGAAACTCATGTCAAACATGAGCTTCTATTCTATAGAAACTCATGTCAAACATGAGCTTCTATTCTATAGAAACTCATGTCAAACCTCAGCTTCTATTCTACAATAACTCATGTCAAACATCAGATTCTATTCTACAGAAACCCATGTCAAACATCAGCTTCTATTTTACAGAAACTTAAGTCAAACATGATCTTCTATTCTATAGAAACTCATGTCCAACATCAGCTTCTATTCTATAGAAACTCAAGTCAAACATGATCGATCTTCTGTTCTATTGAAACGCATGTCAAACATCAGATTCTATTCTATAGAAACTCATGTCAAACATCACCTTCTATTCTACTGAAACTCATGTAAAATATCAGCTTCTACTCTACAGAAACCCATCTCAAACATCAGCTTCTATTCTATAGAAACTCATGTCAAACATGAGTTTCTATTCTATAGAAACTCATGTCAAACCTCAGCTTCTGTTCTATAGAAACTCATGTCAAACTTCAGCTTTTATTCTATAGAAACTCATGTCAAACTTCAGCTTTTATTCTATAGAAACTCATCTCAAACATAAGCTTCTATTCTATAGAAACTCAAGTCAAACATGATCTTCTATTCTATAAAAACTCGTGTCCAACATCAGCTTCTAGTCCATAGAAACTCATGTCAAACACGAACTTCTATTCTACAGAAACTCATGACAAACATCTGCTTCTATTCTATCGAAACTCATGTCAAACCTCAGCTTCTGTTCTATAGAAACTCATGCCAAACATCAGCTTCTATTCTACAGAAACCCATGTCAAACATGAGCTTCTATTCTATAGAAACTCAAGTCAAACATCAGCTTCTATTCTACAGAAACTCATGCCAAACATCTGCTTCTATTCTATCGAAACTCATGTCAAACCACAGCTTCTGTTCTATAGAAACTCATGCCAAACATCAGCTTCTATTCTACAGCAACCCATGTCAAATATGAGCTTCTATTCTATAGAAACTCATGTCAAACATCAGCTTTTATTCAATAGAAACTCAAGTCAAACATGATATTCTATTCTACGGAAACCCATGTTAAACATGAGCTTCTATGTTATAGAAACTCGAGTCAAACATGATCTTCTATTCTGTAGAAACTCATGTCAAACATGAGCTTCTATTCTATAGAAACTCAAGTTAAACATGAGCTTCTATTCTATAGAAACTCAAGTCAAACATAAGCTTCTATTCTATAGAAACTCAAGTCAAATATGATCTTCTATTCTATAGAAACTCAAGTCAAACATGATCTTCTATAGTAACTTACGTCAAACATGATCTTTTATTTTATACAAACTCATGTCAAACATCAGCTTTCATTCTATAAAAACTCATGTCAAACCTCAGCTTCCGTTCTTTAGAAACTCATGAATTAAGAATTAAGAGTAATGAAATTTCCCCTAATAACTTTATTTATCTAAAGAAACTGTAATCTTATTCACTTTAAACATTCCTTTCTTTGTTATAAATAAAATCTTAAGAATTTATATTACTTATGTATGTATACTTATCCAATTACCTCATTTTTTTAACTTTAAAATTATTTCATTTAATTCCTTTTACTTTTAATTTCTCTTTCATCATTAAATCCTTAAAAAAAAAGAGAAATTCTTTTGTTTAAAAATTCCATTATATTTGTCTTTACTAATTTACCATTCTCTTTTTAAAGCAAAAAATAATACATATAATATAAATGTATTTAATAGTTTAAATAGAGTAGGGGACAGTAATGGTCATTTTATTTTTTCTTTCTTGTATGTGGGATCTCTTACCCTTGGCAATTTATTTGTTTCATATGGCAGACTAGTAGAATGGTGTATCATATGTTAGTCTGGCATTTGACACTATCAAGGAGTAATTGTAACACAGTATCATGGCAAACTCACACTTAAACACTATAAAAAAAAATTGGAGAAACTAAAAAATTACAGTGTGGGATAAAATAAGACACACAGTTTAAAAAAAGATACTTAATAAAAAAAGAATAGTAAACATTTAGAGAAACATTCCTAATAATTTTTTTATTTACTTACATAGTAAATTACATTTTTTAATTATAATCCTTAGACTTTTTTTATTTTTTTATTTTTTTATTTTTTTTTTTTTTTTTTTTTGCTTACTGTTTTTTATGGGAAAGAACATTTTTATTGTGGTCAACTTTATCTAAAAATTGTGAGCAAGTGTGAGTGTTTATAGTCTCAAGTGACCAACACATAGAAAAATAAATGTTAGAACAAAAGTTTCTTTCTTTTTCAAAAATTAAACTAGAGAGATGGAGCGATAGCAATTCTTATTGTATTATAACAAATTTGCGGTTATCATACATGTGTCATCACCATGTAATTTCGTTTTAATTGCTGATGACTATGTATTAAAGTCAAGAAATTGTATAATAAAAATTTGATTTTATATTTAAGATAAAGAAAATAAAACGGAAATTAAACGTTGAAATAAGGAATTAAAGAAAATATATTACTTAAGAATGTAGGAAATAAAATAACTTAAGTTTATTTTTGTATTTTGCTAATAAAGAAAGGAGTTTTAAATATTGTATAAAGGTAATTGTTAGATATAATTGTCATTTGGAAACTTATGACAATTTTAAGTTAAACTATAGAAATTAATGTCAGACAATAGCTACCCAAGAAACACCTGTCTAAAATTAATTTCTATAGGAAAAATATCGTCTCAAACATAAGATTTTATACACCAGAAACTCGTCTTCGATAAAATTTTTCATAGAAAAGAAGATTGTGTTACGTATGAGTTTCTAAATATCATATTTGACATGAGTCTGTATAGAATATTAGCTCATGTTTGAATTAATTAAAAAAAAAAAAGAAGCTTATGTTTAACATAATTATCCGCCAGGTTTGATATGAGTTTCTATAGAATATAAGTTCTAGTTTGACTTGAGTTTCTGTGGGAAAAAAACACATGTTTGACATGAGTTTCTATAGAATAGAATCTTATGTTTGACAAGAGTTTCTGTATAATAGAAACACATGTTTGACTTGAGATTCTCTGGAACATAATCATATGTTTGGCATGATTTTCTATATAACAGAAGCCCATGTTTGAAATGAGTTTCTGTAAAACAAAAATGAATGTTTGACATAAGTTTCTATAGAATAAAAGCTCAAGCTTGATGTGAGTTTTATGAAGTAGAGCTTATGTTTGATATGAGTTTTTATAGAACTGAAGCTCATGTTTGATATGAGTTTTTATAGAATAGAATCTTATGTTTGACATGAGTTTTTATAGAATAGAATTACATGTTTGTTTCTATAGAATTGAATAGAATATAATCTCATGTTTGACATGAGTTTCTATTGAATAGAATCTCATGTTTGACATTATTTGCTATAGAATAGAGTCTCATGTTTGATATGATTTTTTAAAGCAGAGAATCTCATGTTTATCAAGAATTTCTATAAAATAGAATCTCATGTTTGAAATGAGTTTCTATAGAATAAAATCATATGTTAGAAATGAGTTTGTATAGAATAGGAGCTCATGTTGGATATGAGTTTCTATAGAATAAAATCTCATGTATGACATGAGTTTCTATAGAATAGAATCTCATATTTTTTTATGAGTTTCTGTGGAGAAGAAGCTTATATTTGGTATGAGTTTCCATGCAGTAGAAGCTCATGTTTGACATGATTTTCTATAGAATACAATTTTATATTTGACTTGAGTTTCTAACGAAAGTTTAAATATAATAGAAACTAGTGTCTAACATAAGCTTCTGTTCTATAAAAATGCATGTTAAACATGAACTATCTTTAAATAAAATTTACCTCTGATTTAAGCTATTTTTCATATAAAAATTGTCAATCAAATAATTTGAAAAAAAAAATCCACTTTAATAACATTCATGTCTATAAATACAAAAATATCCAACCATAAAACTCTATAAATTTATTGTGCTTAAAAATTTGTATTAGACTATCAGTACTTCCAAAAATAAAAAATATAAAAACTGCTACTGTTATTACCAAAATTTAGTTTCATAACTATATTTGGTTAACAAATATCCTGTAGTTTTACAAAACTTATATAGGTCATATTAATAACAAGGCAAAATATATTTTATTTTTTAATAAAACAATAAAAAAAATACCATTTTGTTAAGGCTTCATTAGCAACAAACCAAATGAATCCCAGGTGGCTAGATGCAATAAAAAAAATTCATAATTTTAGGAAGTTTATATTTTACATATAAACTTCCTCAAACTATGAATTTTTACTTTCTTGTTTTCAAATAAATTTTTGACCCTTTAGCACCATAAAAAAGAACTTTATTTTAGTTTTCTATATATTACAAAATCTATTTGTTACTTTAACTAAAGAATATAAAAACTGGGCATTTAATTTGCTTTTTCAATTTGCATTTAAAGCAATTGCATATATACTAAAACTACAAAATAAATAACAAAAATGTTAAATTTTTTACCATTTTATTACAAAAATAATATTTTATTTCCTCTAAATGTTTAATCTTAATAAATTTTTGTAAAAAACTTATGTTCAAAGCAATTATCATTTACTTTTTATATATAAAAAAAAATGTTTTTATTATCATTTTTAGTCTCAAAATGTTTAAAATACGTTAACCTTTATACGAATTTAATATCTTCATCCATGACAAAGTTATTCAACTTTTAAGTCAGAGACCTGAATTCATTAACGAATTAATATTAATCATACGTCATCTGTTATAGTCACTAATATGTTTAGCAAGCAGCTTAATTTATACCAGAAAATATTTATTATAAAAATTAATTTTATAATTCTCATCAATAAATTAAAGCAAATTATTAAAATTTATTTGCAAAATAACATATGTTTTGCCAACAGAATTTTATGTTTAGTAAGAATTTAATCATTTTATTTAAGTATATTTATTTTGTTATATAAGAAAACTACCATATCATTCTATTAATCCTTGTCAAAAAGGCTTTATGCCAATGATTTTATAATATTTAATTAATTTAAAATCTCTGGAGAAATAAAAGGATTCAAATATCAAAAACCAAAAATGTCAACTCATTGCATTCCAACAACAACAGAAATAATGCCAGCAATGAAAAACTGAGTATTAATTCTATAGAAACTGATAACATATATCAATTTCTGTTCTTTACAAATTCACATCAAACATCGACTATAGAAACTCAGGTAAAACATCGGCTATTATGTTATAAAAATTCATGTTAGACATGAATTTCTATTTTATAGAAATTTTTGTTAAACATGAGCTTTATTTCTATAAAAACTTATGTCAAATATAAGCTTCTATTCTGTAAAAACTTATATAAAATATGAGCTTCTATTGTATAGAAACTTACGTCAAACAAGTGATTCAATTGTATAGAAACTCATGTCAAACATGAGCTTTTCTATTCTGCAGGAAATTGCACCAAATATTACCTTCTATTCTACATAAAATCATGTCAAACATGAGCTAATTTTCTATTAAAACACAATTAAAATATGAGATCAAACATGAGTTTCTGTTCTATGGAAGCTCATATCAAACATCAGTTTCTATTCTATAGAGACGCAAATCAAACATAAGATTCCACTCTATAGAAACTCATATCAAACATGAGCTTCTGTTCTATAGAAACATGTACCAAACATAAGGTTCCATTCTATAGAAACTCATATTAAACATGAGTTTATATTCTACTAAAACTCAAATCGAGCATCAGGTTCTATTCTATTGAAACTCTTATTAAAAGTGAGCTCTATGCTATAGAAACTCATATCAAACATTCATTCTATAGAATTCATATCAAACTTAAGTTTTTATTCTATAGAAACTCATATTAAACATGAGTTTCTATTCTATAGAAACAAATATTAAATATTAGTTTCTATTCTATAGAGATTCATATCAAACACGAGTTTCTATTTTATGGAAACTCATATCAGACATGAGTTTATATTCTATAGAAACTCATGTCAAACATGAGCTTCTATTCTAAAGAAACTTATATCAAATATGGGTCTTAATTCTATAGAAGATCACGTCAAACATGAGCTTAATTTTTATAGATACTTATGTCAAACAAGAGCTTATATTCTATAAAAAAATCATATCAAACATAAGATTCTATTCAATAGAATTTCATATCAAACATGTGCTTCTATGCTACAGAAACGCATATTAAACATAAGTTTCTATTTCATACAAACTCACAGCAAATATGAGGTTCTATTCTAGATAAACACATATCAAACATGAGTTTCTATTATACAAAAACTCATATCAAACATCAGGTGCTATTCTATAGCAACTCATACCAAACATGTGGTTCTATTCTATGGAAACTCATATCAAACATGAATTTCTATTATACAAAAGCTCATATCAAAAATCAGGTTATACAGAAAATCATATAACTCATATTAAACATGAGTTTCTATTATACAAAAACTCATATCAAACATCAGGTTGTACAGAAAATCATATCAAACATGAGGTTCTATTCTATTCTATAGAAACTCGTACCAAACATGAGATTCTATTCTATAGAAACTCATTTTAAACATGAGTTTCTATTCTACAAAAACTCATATCAAACATCAGGTTCTATTCTATTGAAACTCTTATCAAAAGTAAGCTCTATGCTATCTATAGGAACTCATATCAAACATGAGCGTTATTCAATAGAAAACATGTCAAACATCTGTCGAGGTCCTATTCTATAGGAACTCATATCAAACAAGAGTTTCAATTCTTTAGAAACTTACGTCAATTATACGTTTTGTTCTAAGAAGCTCCTGTCAAACATAAGCTTTTTTCTATAGAAGCTGAAATTAAAGCTGAGCTTCTAAATTAATTACCATAAGACATGTATTTTTTTATTTACCTATAAATCTTTCATTAAATACTTTAAAAAATTCCTTACTCTTGTCTTATATCTGCTTTATTTCTTTATCTTTCAAACTAAAATTTGCCAAAGAAAACTTCCTTATCATTCAACCCTTTTTAATTATTCAATACCAGTAACAAAAAATTATACACATCATACCTTAACCACATACCTTTTTTTATGCTAAATAATTAATGGTAAAACTCTTAAGTTACTACCTTTCCCATGATCCATATTAAATGCCAACTCATTTTAACAACAATTTATAATAATTTTCTCTTATATATAAAACTTACTGCTATCATACTAATACATACAAACATAACTTTGGAACAAGAAGTATGTACATAGCTAGGTAGCTCATTTGTACTAAAAGTCTAATCATGCTATAAAAACCTGCTAATAACCATGAGTTTTGTAATCATTCTTTTTTTTTTTGGTGGCAAGAGAATAGAAAATGTTCACGTAATATGCGTTAATTTTGAGATTTTATACAATTTAATGTAAAATATAACAGAAGTAGATACATACAGACAACAAACAAGCTATATCATAGAAAAAGTCACATTCGATTAAAAGTTTGGGGAATTTGTTGTTCTCACATTTTAACATTAGAATTAAAGTATAATTAAGCATAAGATAAGTGGTTTTAAATTGCCATTAATGTTGACTGGCTGCTTTTTATCATAGGAACGCATTTTCTTGTTTAGAGAAAAATTAAAGTGACTTTTAAACTTACGGTAATTTGATAGTAATATTGGAGGGATTTTGAAAAGCAAGTATTTTGTATAATTGCGATTTAAATATCTTTTTTTTTTACCAAAGCAGACTAGTCAAATTGGCTTCAAATGGCAACAGTGGGGTACAATATTTCCACTTTTAATTGAAAGAGTTATAGGATCAACAAAATAGAATAGAAACTTCGAATTATATTATTATTTTTCTTTTTTGAGCATTATTTATATTGAGAAACAAAATTAGAAAAATTAATAATTTGAGTTGCTTTTTAAAAGGTGTTTTGTTTTCAAGATATTCATATTTTTTATTCATTTCGAATCACTATTTTCTATGTATTTACACTATTTTTAATAATTGATTCCAAGACAAAAATATTTGAGCAGAAAAAAACTTAAACTTTAATAAAAAAAACAGGAGAACTTTTTGTGCAAAGAGGTGAACTTGAGATAAGGACTGCGCACGAAAAAATCCATGCGTACAAATCATCTTGTAGAAACTAAACCAATGAGCAAATTTTTTTAAATTATATTTTTATCAATGACTGTTATGTTCAAATTCTAAAAATAAAAGAATAAATTATTTTCTATTGGTTTTTAAGGAAATATTTAATCTTCTCCAGAATTCTTTCAATTAAAGGTTTTATTGTGTTTCGGTCACTTTTCTGCTCGAATAAGTTCACTTATTTTTAAACTTCGCTCAATTTTAAGCTGAGCTTTTAATGTTTTTTAAATTATTTTTTACTAGAGCCCAATATCTTGTAATTGCTCGGAGTTTCGGACAATTTGGTGGATTAGCCTTTTTCGGTAAAAACACTAACAATTTCTTTATTACCACTCCGTAATTTTTTTACCTCTAAATTCTTGCTTGCGTTTCTATTAGAATTTTTTTGTACTTTATACGACTTCAGGCTAAATTTCTTTTCAACTTTTCTGATAAAGATCAAAGCAATTAACTTTTTGTGACACTTTTTTTCCAGAGATGATGGGATTTTCTCTTAAAACTCTTTCTATTTTGTCTCAGTCCTACAGCCTCAAGATACTATTTTTCTTTCATTAAAAGATTTGCATTTAATGACCATGACTTCTTTATATAATATTATGACCCAAGAAACTGTACTGTGTAAACCAGTTAACAGAATTATTTATTTTTCACCACATCAAAAGTTATAAGCCCAAGAGCATGCACGGATTTTTTCGTTCGCAGTCCTTACTTATACATATAAATTCCATTTTTATTTTGTAACTAAAAACAGAGATTTTAATATGAAAATCAATGAATTAATAAAACTTTCACATACAGTTACTTCAATTTCCAGACAAAAATATACCCTATATAGCGACATAAATCGAAACCATATCGAGGCAAATCGAAATATTGAAATTTGAAATGGCGACACAAAATCTCAAATCTAGCTATAAGTGTATAGTAAAAAATAAATAAATCGCAAAAAAAAATCTCTTAAACGGAAAAACTAAAAAAAACAACAAATCAGAATGAACGCCAAAAGGAAAAAAACTAAAATACGCCAAAACAACAAAATAAGAAAACATTAATAAAAAATCGATTTATCGCACAAAATTGCCAAAACTAAAACAATATCGCAAAAACGAACAAAAAGCTAAAATAAAAAAAACATGCCAAAATGAAAAAGTCGAAACGAAAAAAAAGCGCTTAAATAACAAAATGAAAAAAAAAATCGTCAAAATAAAAAAACACCTAACGAATAAAGCTTCAAAAAATAACAATAAAATAAAAATAGGTAAAACAATAGAAACCGAATAAAATCGCCAACATGAAAAAAACGAAAAAAACAATAAATTGGAAAAACGGAAAAAACGCCAAACTAAAAAAAAATACGAAATAAAAACAACTCCAAAACAAAAAAACACTATAATAAAATATCGCCCAAACTAAAATATACCAAAAACAAGAAAATTTTTAAAACATCGCTAAAATATAACAAATAGAAAAATGGCAAAATGAAAAAAAAAACGAAAAGAAATTACAAAATAAAAAATACCAAAATTAAAAGAAAAAAAAAAAAAAACTTCCAAACGGAAAGAGTCCCATATATAAAACACCAAAGCAAAAGAAATCACAAAAATAAAACAAGCCACCAAAATTTTAAAAAAAATCGCCTAAACGGAAAAATCCAATATACAAAACGACAAAACAAAAAAGGGCTCAAAACGAAAAAAAATTAAATAAACAAATTCCTTAACAAAATCTAATTAATAAATCCCAAATTAAAAAAAAAATCTTCCAAATGATAAAGTCGCAAAAACTAAAAAATAGGCAAAATAAAAAAACGCTAGAATGAAGAAAATCTCTAATTAATAAAAAAAATCTTCAAATCGGAAAAAATTCCAACACTTAAAAACACTCTTATGCCAAAAAATTTGCAAAAAAATAACGTTAAATTAAAAAATCACTAAAAACCTAAAAATCCATAAACAAAAATCGCCAAAACTATAAATTCAAAATTTAAAAAAGCAATAAAACGAAAAAAAAGCAAAAATAAAAAATATCCTAAATGAAAGACACGTCAAAAAAGAAAAGAAATAAAATAAAAAACGACATGAAAAATATCGACTAAATGAAAGGATCGCCAAAATAAAAAAACGACAACAATAAATAAGTGAAAAAAAAATAATAAATTGGAAAAACGGAAAAAACGACAAACAAAAAAAATCATAACACAATACGACAAAAATGCAAAAAACAACTCCAAAACAAGCAAAAAATACTAAAATACAGCCCAAACTAAAATATACCAAAACAAGAACATTTCTAAAACAATAAAAATCGCTAAAAAAAAAAAAAAAAATACGACAAATCGGAAAAATTACAAAATTAAAAAAAAAAAAAAAACAATAGAAGAAATTACCAAAACGGCCAAATTAAAAAAGTCTCAAGAGAAAGCAAACGAAAAAATTGTCAAAATAAAAAAGCTAAAGTGAAAAAAAAAGAAAAGAAACTTGGAGAGAACGCCAAAAAAAATTATAAAATAAAAAAGCACCAAATTAAAAAAAAAAAAACTTCTAAACGAAAAAAATCCAAAACAAAACAAACAAAACAAAAAAACCAAATTTAAAAAACGCCTAAACGAAAAAATCCATGTATAAAACGCTAAAACAGAAAAAGACACAAAACGCAAAAAAATTAATAAAAAAATCACAAAAAAGAAATGCGTTATAAAAATCTAATAAGTAAATCCCAAAATAAAATCACCCAAATAATAAAGTTGCCAAAAACGAAAAAATCTGCAAAATAAAAAAAAAATACACTAGAATGAAAAAAATCTCAAACTTGAAAAAAACGCCAATATAAAAAAATTGTCAAATCAGAAAAAATGCCAACATATAAAAACCCTCTAAAACCAAAAAATTTTCACAAACAAAAAAAAACGCTTAATTCAAAAATCACTAAAAACCTAAAAATTCAAAGTAAATAAAATTCCCTAAACTAAAAACTCAAAATACTAAAAATTGCCAAAATCAATAAAAATTAAAAAAAGCGATAAAACGATAAAAAACGCAAAAATAAAAAATCACCATAATAGAAAAATCTCCAAAATGAAAGAAACGCCTAAGAAAAAAAAGTAAAGAAACGACAAAATGGAAAGAACGCCAAAATGAAAATCCCCAAAATTAAAAAAATCACCAACTCAAAAAAAAAAAAAAAAAAACAATAAAAAACGCTAAAACGAAAAATTGCAAAAATTTCGACCAACATTTATTAAAAATCACAAAACCAAAAATTAAAAAAAAACGCGAACATACAAATTCAAAAATCGCTAAAACGAAAAAAATTTTCCAATATAAAAAAATTATAAAAATCGCCCGAAATACATGCGATTTTAAGAAAAAAAAAATAAAACATTGACAAAATTTTTTTTTACTGATGTTCTGGATTTATACCCACCAAAAAAGGAACTTAAAGAGTTGAAAATGTCATCAATTTAATATTGTTACATTGAAAGGAAGTACTTAGTGGTAAAAAAGACCTGCAGAAGTTTTTTTTTAACCCATGGTTATCACTGGTAGAACGTTCTTCTTTTATACTTCTTATTCATTGCTTTTGAAGTACTTCTCTTAAAACTATGTTTATAAAAATTTGTAATACGAATACTACTTTAGCATTATTAAAAAATAATAAAAACGCTTTAAAATTTGTAAAATTTTAACTGTTTTCCCACTAAAAATTCATTTATTTTCACTTCTTTTGAAGTAATTATTAAGAACTTCCAAAAAAAAGTACAAAATATGCACCTGTTTCTTTTGAACTAGTAAAAATTTTGTTTTTTGCACTTAATCGTTATTTTTTTTATACCCACCATCAAAAAGATGGAAGGTATATTAATTTTGTCATTCCGTGTGTAACATGTAGAAGGAGTCATTTAAGACCCCACAAAGTATATATTTTCTGGGTTCTGAGTCAATCTAGCTATGTCCGTCCGTCCGTCTGTCTGTCTGTTGAAAGCAAGATAGGGCTGGAATGGGACAACGTAGGGGGACAAAATTTGGCTCAAATATTTATCTTATATAAGGTTTATTTGGTATCGAAAATGGGCAAAATAACAAAAAAGTTATGGGCTAAAAACTAGAAACACAGGGTGTCGGTTTCATACTTTTCTGCTGATATCTCTTAAACAAAAGCATGTACGACAACGAAATTTTGTATAAATAGTTTGAGAGTCAATATAAACTTGAAAACCAAAAATGGGCATGGTCCGCCTACTTTACCGCCCACCTCCCATATAAGGTTAAACTTCAACGAAATTGTGTTCAAATAGTTCAAGCATCAATGTAAACTCGAAAGCAGTGTAAAGTGATCCGCCCACTTTACCACCCACCTCCCATATAACGTTAATTTTAAAAAAGTTGATGGGTATATATCCGGCCGAGCCGAATATAACATTCGCGCTTGTTTTAGTATTGCTAAGAATTTCATAATTTTGTATTTAAAGTTTCTTCTAAAAAACATAAGCAAAACACAAGTGAGTAATATAAGAATAAAGAAAATAATAGTATTTTTCCATTTTGTTTTTGGAGAAAAATAAGAATTACAGTTACATAAAATACTATTCGCCCTCTTTGCTTTAAAGAATCCTAGGAGAGAAAAAAATAGTATAATTATTCCCTACACCACCATAGGTGAGAAGGGTATTATACGTTTGTGCTGATGTTTGTAACCCCCAAAAATATTGGTCTAAGACCCACCTTAATTCGTACCAACCGGCTTATAATCTCTTTCTGAATCGATTTAACCATGTCTGTCCGTCTGTCCGTCTATGTAAACCTTTTAATCAAACTACAGGTCGTAATTTTGATCAAAAATTAATGAAATTTGACACACCGGTTTCTTATAGTCCTGGAACGAAGCCTACTGAAATTGGTTATGCTCGGTGCATTATTTCACCTAGCACCAAATACAAATGTACTCCCGGAAAAGGGTTTAACGATCATAAATCCTTAAATATAGGAATATTTTAAAAAAATTTGGCACATATAAGTCTAAATCAGTGTGCCAATTTTTAGAAAGATCGGTCCATAATTTACCATATCTTCCATATAAGCCCCTATACAGAAAATCACTTTAAAGGGCATAAATCCCACTAAAATGATAGTATCAAGTTAATATTCGACATAGATATGATTTATATAAACATAAATGATAGTGCCAAATTTTACAAAGATCGGTCCATAATTTACTATAGCTCCCATATAAGCCCCTTTTTCGGAAATCATCCAAAAGTGAATAAATTCGTATAAATGTTAGTATCGAAATAATATTCTGTATTCTTATGTTTTATTTTACTCTTAATAAGAGTATCGGTCCACAATTGGCCCCAAATCTAATAAAAGACCTCTGCCCGAATTTTGTTGTACACAATGCTGTAGGGTATCATATGGTCGGGCTTGACTGACTATATCTTCCTCTCTCGTTTTTTAAAGTGTTTTATTTTTGCATTATTTTTATTTATATTTCTCACCAATTTTGATGAGTTTTCTGAGTTTTCTTTTTAGAAAAACCGGAAAATGTTTGAATTGTATTTATTTATTTATTTATTTATTTTTTTTTTTGCAGGTTATTAAAGATATATTTAATCTACTAGAAGCTCTATTTCATTAGAGATTGTTATTTACAAGTTTACTGTCTAAGACCTTGTCTGTAGTCTTACCAATAGTTACATTTATATTCTTCAGTATTGTCTACAAGGAATAAATATTGTTCTGCATAAAAGTTTAATATTTAATAACAAGCTCAAAAGATATCTCCATTATTATGTTAATTACATGTTATGAATAAGAGATTATTTCTTATTTATGTTGTAGGTTTAGTTGCTAACAATTAAGTCTAGATTTAAAAATTAGTGGCGCCTTGTATTGACCACTAACTACATACATGTTAATTAAGAAAATCTTGTACATAGTACATATATGCAATTTGCCTATCAATAAACTATATGTTTCTCTTTAAATTATATTAATAATATTATTTTCATTTTTTCTTATAATTCTTAAACTATATCTACATCTAAACACTAAAATACCAATTCAAGTAATAAACTTGTCTTCAACACACTAACTTTCTTTTATGTATGATAAAGCACAAATCAAAGCTAAAGCCAGTTTTGTTGTAATTGAAATCAAGTTGAATAATAAGAGTCATAAATGAAAACCTGACAAGAATATTAATTAAATGTAAAATAATTGCATGAATTAAAATAAACAAATAAAAAAAGAAGACACTTTAAAAATAACTTAGGTGCTTCTATCTAGTTTGGTTTGATCAAACTGCAAAATCAAACATAAAGTGTAGAAGAAAAAATTTCTTTAGTGACCACTCAGTTAGTTGGCCAATGTCAGTGAAACGTAAAACATTAAAACGCTGCCAAACAAAAAGCAAACAATATGAAATTTTTAAAACAATTATATATTTTAATCATCATCATAGTATATGGAGCAACTTTAACAAAATCTCACATTCCAGAAATTCCCCAAGCTAAACAAAGTAGTTTTGTTCAATGGTTGGTATCAATATTATTGCCCACAACAACAAGACCGGAAACTACTACCAGCAAACCAACTACAGAGGCTAAAGAATGTAAATCCTGTTCTTGTGGTTCACCTAATGTTATTAATCGTATTGTGGGTGGTGAGGAGACACAGGAGATACGTTATCCTTGGATGGCTTTACTTAAACATAATAATCGTTTCTATTGTGGTGGCTCTTTAATAACGGATCGTTATGTGGCCACAGCTGCTCATTGTTTAAGAGGTTTTATGTCTTATCGCATTACAGTCCACTTATTGGTACACGATCGCAAGTCTAATTCTTCGAGAGAAATTATTAGAAAAGTGAAAAGAGTTACAATACATGAACGTTATAATCCATTTAATATTAACAATGATATTGGTTTGATACAATTAGAAGAGCCCATAGAAATGTCAAATGTTTTGAGGCCGGTGTGTATGCCCTTGAAGGAAAAAAATTATGAAGGAGAAACTGGTATAGCTAGTGGTTGGGGTGCAACATCAGAAGGTGGTTCTTTGGCTCAAAAGCTAATGGTAAGTTTTAAAACAAATAACTTAAAGAAAAAAGAGTTTTAATTACCTTTCCCCTACAGCATGTAGAGGTGCCCATCATTACCAATGAAGAATGTAATAAAAAATATGGTGAAGATCGCATTACGGAGAATATGATGTGTGCTGGTGTGCCAGAAGGTAATAAAGATTCCTGTCAAGGTGATAGTGGTGGACCTTTTCATGTTCATAATAAAGATTTAGATATTTATCATTTGGCTGGCATTGTTTCATGGGGAGAGGGTTGTGCTAGACCCGAAAAACCAGGAGTATACACACGTGTTTCTAGATATTTGGACTGGATTGATAAGCATACAAATGATTCTTGTCGTTGTGATTTACCTTCAAGTAAGTTAGCAAATAATAAAATTTGGGAGAGAGATTGATGAATAAGAGTTAATTAATAAAATAAAATAGTTATTTAAATTTTTAATTTAAATATTTTTATTTGTTTTATTTATTAAAATAGAAATGTAAAATATTATACATTTAGGCTATAATGAAAACCGCAAACTAAATCACGGAACATACTATAAAATCAACATATTATACTAAAAGTAGCGATAGTAGCAAAAAAGAAATAAAATAAAAAAATAAAAAAAACTCCGAAAATTGTAATTAGAAAAACTTAGAGCGATCCATGTGCACCTACTACTGTTACTTTTACTTCTAAGTAGTAGTAGTTGAAGATATATAAAAATACTTAGAAGCTGTAGTAGTTTTTCAAACTCTGCCTAAATTGTATTGTTGACCATAAAACAAAATCTTGTTTACTTATTTTCTTCTAATATTAAAGAGTTTTGTTCTTTTTTGTCATTTCCATTGCATAATATATAAATTTATAAATCCCTTTTCTTACTGTTTATTTGCTCTTTTAAAAATAAAGTTATTTTAAAAGAAAATCTTAAAGGCGTTTATCTCTTTTTCTTGACCATTTACTTTTAGATAAGCTTATTCAATGAAGTGTTAACAAAATGAATTTTAAAGAAGGTTACAATTCTTTTTGTGCTGGCAAAATTAATATTATTGATATTAAAAGCAATCAAAGCAATTTTAAAAATCACATACTTGAAACGTGGTTATAACACAGTTTGAGCAGATGATATTTTGCAGGTGACTTTAAGAAACGTAAATAAAATTTGTTAGAGTTTTTCTTGAGTACTCTACATTTATATGAGAAATAAACTAGCTTAAAGAAATTATTATTAGTTACTCTTAAAAAGGAAAAAAATAAATTTCTTAGTTTCTTGAAAATTTAACAAGCCACGACTATAGTATAGTCGACAGTATAATAATATTAATACTGTCTATTGTCTAATACTATTAATATTAATCGACAGTATCGACTTTAATATTGTCGATAGTATCGACTATATTACAGCCAACAGTCTCGATCATAATATAGTCGACAGTCTCGACTATAATGTAGTCAATAATCTTGACTACAATATTGTTCATAGTTTCGCTATAATATTATATTCGATATAGTCGATAGTCTCGACTATAATATAGTCCATAGTCCCGATTATAATATAGTCCATAGTCTCGATTATAATATAGTCCCATGGACTGACTATAAACTTGTCGATAGTCTCGACTATAAAATAGTCGATAATATCGACTATAAAATAGTCGATAATATCGACTATAAAATAGTCGATAATATCGACTATAATATAGTCGATTTATAATGTACTTTAATATTGTCTGTAGTCTCAACAATAAAACGGTGATATACTTGACTGTAGAATAGTCGATAGTTGCGAATATAATATAGTTTGTAAACTCGACTATATTATAGTCTATAGTCCCGACTATAACATAATCAATAGTCTCGACTATAATATAGTCCCATGGACTGACTATAAAATTGTCGATAGTTTCGACTATAAAATAGTCGATAGTCTCGACTATAAAATAGTCGATAGTATGGACTATAATATAGTCGATCTACAGTGTCGACTATAATATAGTCTGTAGTTTCAACAGAGATATTCTCGACTGTAGAACAGTCGATAGTTGCGAATATAATATAGTTTATAATCTCGACTATATTATAGTCTATAGTCCTGACTATATTGTAGTATATAGCCTATGTAGATAGTCTCGACTATAACACAGTCGACTATAAAATAATCGATAGTATCGACTATAAAATAGTCGATAGTATCGAATATAATATAGTCGATAGTCTCGACTATAAACTAGTCTATAGTATCGACTATATTATAGTCGATAGTCTCGACTATAATATAGTCCATAGTTTCGACTATAATATAGTCCCATGGACTGACTATAAAATTATCGATAGTCTCGACTATAAAATAGTCGATAGTCTCGACTATAAACTAGTAGATAGTTTCGACTATAATATAGTTTATAATCTAGACTATAATATAGTTGATAGTTTCGACTATATTATAGTTTGTAATTTGGACTATAATATAGTCGATAATCTCGACTGTAAGGTAATCGACAGTTTCTACTATAATATAGGCGATAGTTTCGACTATAAAAAAGTCGATAATCTCGACTATAATATAGTCGATAATCTCGACTATAGTATAGTCGATAATCTCGACTATAATATAGTCGATAATTTCGACTTGAATATAGTCGATAGCCTCGACTATAATATAGTCGATTTTCTCGACTATAATATAGTCAATAGTTTCTACTATAATATAGTCGATAATCTCGACTATAATATAGTCGATAATCTCGACTATAATATAGTCTATAATCTCGACTATAATATAATCTAGACTATAATATAATCGATAATCTCGACTATAACATAGTCTATAATCTAGACTATAACATAGTCGATAGTCTCGACTATAATATAGTAGATAGTCTCGACTATTATATAGTCTATATTTTCGACTATAATATAGTTAATAATCTCGACTATAACATAGTCGATAGTCCCGAATATAAAATAGTATAAGTAAAAAATAAATAATATAAATCGACCATATTGTAGCCGACAATGTAGACTATATATAGTCGATACTGTCGACCATATTATATATTAAATTCGAGACTATCGACTATATCATATTCAAGACAATCAACTATATTATAGTCAAGACTATCATTTATGTTATAGTCGAGATTTTCGACTATATTTAAGTAGTCGGTAGTCTCGACTTTAATATAGTGGATAGTCTCGACTGTAATATAGTTGATTGACTATAACATATTATAGTCGAGACAATCCACTATATTATAGTCGAGACTATTGACTATGTTATAGTCGAGTCTATCGACTTTATTATATTTTCGTAGCACTATTTCTAAACCTTCCTTTACCTATAAATATTAACTTTTTATACATATTTTGTCATACATATAAGTGTCCTTTTATATTAAACTATCTATCACATATTTTTCAAGGTAATCAGCTGGAAAAATAGTTTCTTGTGATAAGTCAGATATTTATCATTATATTATTGGTTTTCTTATGTCATCATCATCACACATTTCTTCAATAGAAAAAAAGGACATAAAATTGATTGGAATCAATGAAAGTCAAGAAAGAAGAATTTGACCAAAAAAAAGGTATTTTACCTGAAAAGAAGGTAAAAAAGGTAATAGATATCAAAGAGCTGATTGTGTTTACTGTAATAAATTACAAACTAAATAGGTAATTTGTTTGATATTTATCAAAAATTGTATTTAGTTTTACTTTGGAGAATCATAAAAGAAGGATATAAACAATTTCTTATATGATATAAAATAAATTAATATTAATCATACGTATCAGTGGCTTTAATATTGAAATTTATTAGAAATAATGTATTTTTAAGGAAAAAAACATTCTTATGCAGGAAAATATTTATAATAAATAGAGAGAAGTTTGGGGCCAGATCATTAAAACACAGAAACTATTAAAAATAGCTCTAAGGAGATGTTTCATCAAACTATTTTTAAAATGGTCTTGTTTCTTTTACAAAAACTGATTGTTATGTTTTTTTTATCTGTTTTTATAATTAAGGCATATATTTAACATTAACATCTTCTTAAAGAAATTTATCACTTTCATTTGAAAACATTAACAATTAGCTGCAATTATAGCCGTTATTTATAGCTTTCTACCCTGTAAAAGTCTATCTAAAATACAGACAGCTAAAATGAAATAAATTAAATTCCAATTACTTTTTATTAAAAACCTTTATCTTATTATCATGCTGATATTTCAGCAAATAAATAAATATATTTAACAAACTTCAAATGAAAATATGCACATAAATACCAAGACTAAGTTCATTTATTCTCCTATAAAAGTATTTTTAGCTGAGTGTTAAGTTATTTAAAACAATAAATAAAATTAAGTACTTTTTTTTTTGGAAAACACAATCCCTCTCAATTACAAAAAAATACTTCAATTTTGTTATTCATTCACTTAGATATAAATACATTTACACCTTTTCATTATTCCTTTTTTTATATTTTTACAATGATAAAGTTTTTTTTATTATTTTTATTTATTTTTTTTTTTTTTTTTGCTCTTTATATTTATTTACAGGTATTTATTTATTTTTATTTTTTTCCACAATTTTATTTCGTTACGGTTTGTAATGTTTTTAGTTAAATTTGTTTTCGAAAATTTCATTCCCCATATTTTCTTATTTAACTTATTTGTAACTGTCAGTTATGGTTTTGTTTCATTGTTAAGGTGAAATATATGTATAGTATGTAAGTTACTCATGTATATGTATATATTTTACTTTGTTTAATTTAAGGTATGAATATGTAATATGAGTGTAAAAGTTTCTTAAGCTTATTTGAAAAGTTAAATTTGAAATACTTGAAACGTTAACAGGAAAAGGAAATGTTTCAACAAACATTTCAACATATCGAAAGTAATTTATTGCTAAAAATAAAATTTATTTATTTTTTCCATCTTTTCTATTATAAGTACTTATATACTTTTGTTATTTATTTTTTTGTGTGTTTATTACTTTTTCTATAAAAGGAGTAAAATTTCTAGTACTTAATATGAAAAAAATATTTATATTTACTTAAGATTTATAGTCAAGGGAAATTTTGCCTTTTACTACAAGGGATATTGATAGATCATTATAGAAAAAATTTTAAATTTTTAATATCTATTTTAATATTTGACTTCAGAACTATTATTTTCAATGTAGTTTATATAGAACAAATTGCTAGAAATATACATATATCATATACATTAGTAAAACAATTACTGAAGAAGTCATCAAATAGACAAAAAATCCTTATAACATTTTGACTTACTCAGGACAGTCAAGACTAAAGTATTGACAATAGGCTAGAGCAACTGTTCTCAAATACGACCCACAAGAAGTCCTTAAGGACATTCGTGGGGGGTCGCGAAGGAATCTTGAAAAATAATCCATTTCAAATTTAACTCATGTCTAAAATTTAATTCTGAATCAACAGATTTTAAAGCATTTTAGTTGAAATATAGCAAAGTTTATTAATTTGTTGGCTCAGAAGCCCAAAAACTTTGCAACAGTTTTAAACAATATTCATTCTTATGTGTAACTATCTATTGACTAAACTATAGTGGGGATTAATAATTTAACTATATTATTAACTACTAAGTAGACTTTTGACTATTAACTATAGCAGACTATTTACTAGACAGTAGAGTGTCCTGAGAGATTGCTTCTTTCAGATTATGATATAGGAAAACCTCTCAAACAATGTATATTAATCAGCGTATAAAAAAAAATACAAGCAAATAAATTGGTTTTCAGTTCCCTGACAGCGCACGTTGGGGTAAAAGGGGTCGAAAGTGGCGTTTAATTGAATTTTGAAAATTAACTTTTTTAAATAAAATTGGGTACCGAATAAAAATAGACAAAATTATGTATCAATAACGATAAAAGTCATTAATGTAGGTTGCGTGGTTTTTGAGTACTGAGCTGTCAAAGTTCAACATTTTTTTATATTTTAAGAAAAGAGCAAAAAATTAAATTTTCATAAACTTTCGGTGAATTTTTCTTTAATAAAAAGTGCTTTAAAGAAAAATTTTAAAATGGAACCATCAACTACAGGTATTTGAATTTACTTTTATGCAAGAATTTGTAAATTATTTTTTGTCCTGGTATTTTTTGTTATTTTTTTGAAAATAGTCAAAAAATGCACTAATTTTCAAATTTCATGGAATGCAACTAAAAATATAACAAGATTTTTGTTCTGAAAAATTATCTGAAAAATATTACATATTGTCTACTTAAATATTCTGAAATAAAATCGTGCGCATATTTTGCCCGATTTTAGAAATTTACATTTTTGTGAAAAAACTCAAGTTGCTCCAAACCAAAAACAGGTTAAGTGCAGACTTTTTTTATTTTTTTACTTTGTTTTATTTTTCGTTATTTCACTATTGTTTTTTGTTATTGTTTTGTACAATTATTTTAAATAAACAAAATAATTTTACTGCTTAATACAGTCGAACTCAGTTAAAGTGAACATGATTTCATGTAATGTTTTTATATTCTACAAAGTAATGTGTCTTATATTGGTACTTGGTATTTAATATTGAAAAATTCAGGAACTATGCGAACAATACAGCCAGATACTACGTTGACAAATATCCATATTGTATGTCTCCTATCCTTTACAAGTTTTTTATTCACGACCCAGAAATTATAAAACATGTTCTTTTACGAAATGGCCAACTTTCTGAGACACTCAAGAAGCAAGAAAAAAAGATTTCAAAAATTACCGTAAACATTTTTCACGAAAATGTAGTAGACAAAAATCAAACGAAGATATATTTAATAGAATTTTGATAAGTTCCGATCCAATCAAGTATGGGGAAAAAGTATAAAATAAAACATTACCATTCTGCAAAGAAAGCCTTAGAATTCTAAAAATGAATTTGTTTACTTACTAATAAATAATAAAGTCAAAAGTGATCACTAAAGTACTGATATCACTTTTTCTGAAGTATGCTTAGTTTTTGACATGTTTAACCCCAATATATAGACAGACGGACAGGCAGAAAAAATGTGTAAGATTCTTGTAATGCATTTTTTTTACTAACTAGTAAAAATTAAACAAGTTGTGATTAAAAAAATATCGATTTCACTTTTCCTTGAAGTAAGTGGCCATTTTAGATCCATTTTTTCACAATGTACAGACAGATGGACGGATGTTGCCATTTACCCAAAAAAGATCGTAGAGATATAATGGTACATTTTTTTACTAACTAGTAAAGAACAAAACAAGTTGTAGTTATAAAGATATTCATATCGCCCTTCCTTGAACTATGCGGCTTTCTTCTAGCCAATTAATCCTAATGTATAGACAGACGGACGGACATTACCATTCTGCCAAAAAAATCGGAGTATTTTTTAAGTTTATATTTTTTAACTAACTAATAAAAAACAAAACATGTTGTGATTATTAAAATATTGAGATCGCCTTTTCTTGAATTATGCGGCCATTTTAGACCCATTTTTTCCAATGTATAGACAGACGGACGGACATTACTATTCTGCCAAAACAAATTCAAGAGTTCTAAAAATATCTGTTTTTACTAACTAATTGATAAAATATTAAATCATGATCATTTAAATATTCATATCTCCTTTCTCTGAATAATGCGGCGATTTTAGACTCATTTAATCCTAAGGTATAGACGGACGGACAGACATTACCATTCTGCCAAAAAAAAATCCTAAAATTCAAAAAATACATTTTTTTACCTAATAATAAATATAAAAATAGATACTCATCATTAAAATATTGATATCACCTCTCCCTGAATTAAGCGCCATTTTCGACCCCTTTTACCCCAACGTGCAGCGTTTAAAAAAAATAATGGTTCTCATCATTTAGCCAAAAAAAATGTTTATTTTATATGATTTTATTCTCTAAATAGGATTTATTTTGAGCTCGTTATGGAAAAAAAACAATTTAAAATTATTCCCTATGGGTTTTGGTCCCCCAGAGGACTTTTTGGTGAATTTAAAAAAAATATTTTGAATCTTTTTTAAAATGGTTTATAAAACAATTTTTAAATATTTTACCCACACAGAAAAAGTTATTACCTAATTTTTTCACTCAACAACATTGATTAATTTTATATTACAATTTAATTAACACATTAATTGGTTCAATAAACTCATTAATTGGTTATAAAAATGTTCGAAAAAATAAACAAAGATTTTAAGTTTTTTAAATACTTTAGAATAAAAAATTAAAAATATTAAAATAATATAAACATTTTGGTTAACCAGCTGCAAATTTATATATAAATTTTATAAGATTTCTTGGCAAATGAACTTGTTTGTGGACAGAAAGAGTCTTGGTTGAAATAAGGGTTCATCACTTATGGATTTAACATCAGAGAGAGGTTTGTATAGATATCGTTTTATTTTATATGCTTCCAAAAATTTAGAAGAACACAGCTGATAAAAAACTAGGATCCTAGGTCTTCCATGAAGACAGTTATAGCGAATTCCTGCCCCATTTTTTCTAGGAGAATTGTTCATAAGATTTTAACGCTTCTTCTCTCATCATAAGGGTTAAATTCCAGCCTGGTTGTAAAAATAGTATGAAAAACAATAAAAACATAAATTTAATAAGTTAAAATGTTCCAGAGAATAACTTCGAAATTTAATTTATTACACAAAAAAAAAGGAAATTTTAAAAATTTTTAGAAATTTGGTTAACTATTCCAAGAAAACTATTGATTTTATGTTATATTTCAGTGCATAGTTAAAGGCGTTTACACAAGAATATTCATGAGCAACCAACTCAACTTTTAAAATATTAATATTTTTTTTTTTTTAACCGTTTGATTCATTCAATTAACACGTTGTTTAAAGTTGATATTCTTTCGAATTACTTTTTTAATTAAAATTTTTTAAATTTTTAATTGAAAAAAAAATGTTTTTTGTCAATTTTTAAAATTATGAGTAATTGATATAATTATTTTGGTGAGAGGTGCAAATTTAAAAAAATTTTAATATCCTTGCCGAATTTTATGAAATTCGGTAGATTTTTGAAAGAAATTGGCGAATTTTAAATTTTATTACAAACAAAACAATATAAATTGCAATAAATATTTCGTATTTTTTATGACATTTGTTGTAATAATTCCTAAAATATTGCGAGTCCCAGAATGCCACTTTCCATGGTTATAGAAAAAATTTTCATCATTAACATATATTTTTTTTAAATTTTTAAAAGGACCACTTTTTGAGATATTTAACCGCGAACGAAAAATCGCGAGATATGGACCATTTTGATGTTGAGACAAAAGTCATGTTATACGTCATGTTAAAGGTAATTTTGATACCTTTAATATGACATCTCAATAAATCTTATATAATAAATACTTCGAAAGATATTTGTAATTATGTGTATACAACTTTGTACATATTTTGAGCTATTTTGCACATTCAAATCGCGATATTTTGTGAACCACTTGATTAAATTATCTGAAATTTTGAATTAGTCTTAGTTTTGACAATAATAATAATTGTAACAAATATTATCAAATTCGGAAGATGTGAGAAAATCAGTTGGTTGGTTTTAAATGGAATGACTCTATTATTTTCTAAAGAGTAAACACAAAATGCAATATAAGGAGTGAGATCGCAAAAATCTTAACACACATTTTGCCTCATAACATTTTTCAGAATCAATATTCAAAATTTTTTTTGATCTAGTTATCTTGGAAAAATACTTCAGTTATTATTTTTAATAACAACCATGTTAATTTGTCCTTATTTTCATCAAAATAAGTGACGAAAAAGATTTACGGCCTACAAGTTATTAAAAATTCAAAAAAAACCAAATAGGTCTTACAAATAATTGGCCACAGAATTAAATGTCGTCCGTAAAACCGTTTCTAATGTTATTAAACAGTATCAGGAGAATTTGACTATTGATGTGAAACCTAGTTCGGTAAGAAAAAATATTGGGAAGACCAGAAAATTGAAGGCATATTGAAAGGAACTCCAAACACATCTGGTAGAAAATCAGCTCAGTTTTCTCAGTGCTTCGACTATTTGGTGCGAAAATTTAAAGCTAATGGGAAAGTTGATAACATATAAAGTTCAAAAAATTCCAAACTGGAATTCTGCAAAAAAAAAAATTACAAGCAAAAATAGGACTCGGAATTTAAAACCAAATTTCATACAAAAATACTCAAGCTTTATAATTGACGAAGAAACGTAGGTGCTGGCAGAATCTTCGCAGCTTGTGTCTCAAAACTTTTTATTGCTAATACTCAAAACAATGTTGGAGATAAGTTTAAGACCCAAAAGCTGCAAAAAATTTCTTACAAAACTCATGGTATGACAAGCTTTTTGCAGTTGCGGCAAAACAGGAAAGTCATTTGATACATTCGGATCTATAAATACCAAAATATGCATAAAGGAATATTTGCAAAAAAGACTTCTTCTTTTCTTAAGAAAGCACAACGTGTCCACATATTTTTGGACCCATTTGGTATCATGTCACTACGGTGAGAAAGCTCTGGAGTGGTACCAAATCAATAACATAGTTTTAGTACCAAGAGAGGTCAATTTTCAAAATTGTCCATAGCTTAGACCAGTGGAGAGATATTGAGCTCTTGTGAAAAGTGAATTCAAGAGCACAAAAATGGTGTCCCAAATACCGAAGATTTTAACAGAAGATGTGCACACTGTTCCAAAAAAGTGACTGCTTGCTTGCTGTAGTCCTAATTTGAATTTTTTTTTTTCTTTTAATATGATCACATTTTCAAATGCTCCAGAGATCTATTAATGTTACAAAGCAGAAGTTACTTAGCAGAAGCTTTTTTATGGTGAGATCTGGTAGAAGGTCATGGACTCTATAGATATTGAGTCAAAAATCAAGAGAAGATTGTAAAACATTTTTCTCCACAAGATCAATTTTTGGATCTGATATTTTCTTTAAAACTTTAAGACCTATCGGGAATTAAGTTTGATTTATTAATTTTTTTTAATTTTTTAAAGAATTATATTTGATTCCAAAGGTATAATAATAGCACAATAGTTCTGGTATTACTAAACTTAATTATGATCAAACACTAAGCTTATTACCATGACCCTAAATAAAATGTTGAATTTTTAAAGAGAATTATATAAGCTAAAATCTCCCTTTTCTAAAGCATAGTGTGAACTCATAAAAAATATGTTCTATCTAAAGAACTTCAGTTAGAATTCCATAATAATATTCCCTATAAAAACCACTAAAGAGAAATACTATTTATTTAATATCCTTATTTTTATTTTGTTGGTTATTTTTAACAAACCTACTTCCATTTCCTTTGTTTTTTCAAACCCCCAATATTTTTCTCATTTTCATTTTTCATATTCATTTCTCATTTTTTTATGACTAAAAACTTATTATGAAAAACTGCTTCTATTTATTTTTATGTTCGTTTGTTTTTCTTTATTTTTTTTTTTTTCTGAAGATGAAGACATTGTTAACGCCTGCTTGAAAACATAAACGAGCAAATAAATTATAACAATTTGTAATAGGAATTTTGTGGTTGTTTGTATTTTTCTTTTAGAATCAAAAGAAAATTAAAGTCAAAGCCAAGTCTTTAAACGAAGAAAAATATAAAGAATGATAATAAAAAAAATAATTAAATAAATTTAAAATAAGAAAAAAATTTAGCGAAAATTTAAATTAAAGAACTAGTGGCAAAAAACTATTACCTGCACAGAAAAACGTAAAAATGGACTGCAATTACGAAATTTGTAATACTAATTAATTTTTAATTGATTTTGCTCCAATCATCAAAATGATAATATTAATAACTAGAATAATTGATATTTTTATTACTTCTTTTCCTTAAATAGATGCAATGAGCTGAAAATGTTTGAAAATTTACTTAAATTTATTTTATTTCTGTACTTTTATAGACAAATATTTAATTTATCTTTACACTTTATTAACAGCTGTCAATTTATTAAAAAACAAAACTGTAAACCAATTAGAAAATTAATTATATTAATAAATCATATAATTAAATTCCAATATAAAGTTAAGTAATAATTTTATTAAAAAATTATTTAAAATATTTTTTTCTGTGTGTTGTTTTTTTAAAAATTTGTATTGAAAATTAATAAAAAATATTATTACTTTTTCCCATATTATCCTTATAAACATACCTACCTATTCATATTAAATTTATCTCTTTAAAATTATTTCATAATAATTTTTTTCCTTTTATCTTAATCTATGAATACTTTTCTATAAATAACAAATTATATGGAACTCATTTGAAATGCATAGATTAATATAAAACAAACAAAACGTGCTACTGATTACCAATGATAACACTTTGTAAAACTTACTTCTATATACATTTCTATGTTTGCAACATACAAGTGCCACAAATGCATTATACCAATTCAAAAGAATTACAAACACGCACCGTGTGATTCTTTGTTGCATCAAATAGTGCACATACATACCCTCAGTGCAATAAGCTTAGCTCATAGTTATTTATAAAAAATACAACCAACCCATACTGTCAGTTAGTGGCAACTTAACTGTCGTTGACAAACAAAATAGCACATGCTAAACAAACTACAAAGTTTTGCTGCTTGATTAAAATTAAAGCTCACAAGAAATACTAGTAAAAAAAAAAATAAATAAAGTATAAAATAAATATGAATGGACATGCAAATGTTGGCAAACAAAACAAAAAAAATCTGGGCTGAAGAAAATATCAGAAAAGAAAAATAAATTTAAATAAATGCAGTAAAATAAATAGACAGAAGGACGGACTAAAAAATATACAAATGCTTGAACAAAGATGATGACAAGTGTTGGTTGTATGGTTACACCATTTGAAGGGAGAAATTTAAAGACTACAATCTTGACTACTGACTAAAATTTTGTCCTGAATAAATACTAACTAAACTAGAGCACAGAATAAAAAGTTCACAATAGTTTCCAATATTGGCTAGGATATCGCTTGTATTTTATACTGACTACAGTACAAACTTGTCAATAGTTTAGACTATATTCAGTAGCCAAGACCATACACTATATTACTGACTATTAACTACAGACGAGACTATTGATCATAATCGAGGCTATTGACTTTAGTTGAGACTCTTGACTATTGTCGAGACTTTTAACTGTAGTCGAAGCAATTGACTATAGTCGAGATTATTGACCATAGTCAAAACTATAGACCATAGTCTAAACTATTGCCCATAGTCGATACTTTTGACTATAGTAGAGAATATTGACTATAGTTGAAAATTTTGATTATAGTCGAGACTATTGATTATAGTCGAGACTACTGAGTATAGTCACAACTATTGACTATATTCGATAACTTGGACTATAGACTCGACTATTGACTGTAATAGCTACTACTGACTATAGTCGAGACTATAGACTATAGTCACAATTATCGAGACTATTGAATGTATTCAAGAACACTGACTATAGTCGAGACTATAGACTATAGTCGAGACTATAGACTATAGACGAGACTATTGACTATAGACGAGACTATTGACTATAATCGCGACTACTAACTATAGTCGAGACTATTGACTATAGTCGAGAATATTGACTGTAGTCGAGACTATTGACTATAGACGAGACTATTGACTATAATCGCGACTACTAACTATAGTCGAGACTATTGACTATAGTCGAGAATATTGACTGTAGTCGAGACTATTGACTATAGTCGCGAATATTGATTATAGTCGAGACTATTAACTACAGTCGAGACTATAGTCGAGAATACTGACTATGGTCGAGATTATTGACTATAGTCGAGACTATTACCATAGTCGAGATTATTGGCTATAGTCGAGACTATTACTATAGTCGAGAATACTGACTATAGTCGAGACTATTGACTTTAATCGAGATTATTGACTATAGTCGAGATTATTACTATAGTCGAGACTATTGACTATATTCGCGAATATTGATTATAGTCGAGACTATTGACTACATTCGAGACTATAGTCGAGTATACTGACTATGGTCGAGATTATTGACTATAGTCGAGACTATTACTATAGTCGAGATTATTGGCTATAGTCGAGACTATTACTATAGTCGAGAATACTGACTATAGTCGAGACTATTGACTATAGTAGAGACTATAGACTACTGTTGATACTACTGACTATAGTCGAGACTATTGACAATAATCGAGATTACTGACTATAGTCGAGATTATTACTATAGTCGAGACTATTGACTATATTCGCGAATATTGATTATAGACGAGACTATTGACTACAGTCGAGACTATAGTCGAAACTATAGACTACAATCGATACTATTGACTACAGTCGATACTGTTGACTACAGTCGAGACTATTGACTATAGTTGAGACTATTGATTATAGTCGAAACTGCTGACTATAGTCGAGATTATTTACTATAGTCGAGACTATTGGCTATAGTCGAAACTATTGACTACAGTGGCGAATATTGATTATAGTCGAGATTATTGACTACAGTCGAGACTATAGTCGAGAATACTCACTATAGTCGAGACTATTGACTACGGTCGAAACTATTGACTATAGTCGAGACTATTGACTATAGTCGAGAATACTGACTATAGTCGAGATTATTGACTATAGTCGAGACTATAGACTACCGTCGATACTGTTGACTATAGTCGAGACTATTGATTATAATCGAGAGTATTGACTATAGTTGAGACTATTGATTATAGTCGAGACTATAGATTACAGTCGAGGCTATTGACTACAGTCGAGACTATTGACTATAGTAGAGACTATGTCGAAACTATTGACTATAATCGCGACTATTGACTTTAGTCGACCTATTGACTATAGTCGAGACTATTGACTAGTCGAGATAATAATTATAGTCAAGACTATAGACTATAGTCGAGACTATTGAATATAGTCGCGACTATTGACTATATTCGCGATTATTGACTACATTCGATAATTTGGACTATAGTCTCGTCTATTGACTATAATCGCGACTATTAACTATAGTCGAGACTATCGACTATAGCCGAGACTATTGACTATAGTCGAGAGTATTGATTATTATCTATACTATTGACTATAGTCTAGACTATTGACTATAGTCGTTACTTTTGAATATAGTCAAGACCTTTGACTATAATCGAGATTATTTATCTTAGTCGATACTATTGATTATAGCCGAGACTATTGACTTTATTATAAACTATAGTCCACACATTTCATTTAGTAAATTTTTCTTGGAAACAGTGTTCTCTAGTTTATTTCATTCTAATATTTTTATGCATTGTTAGTAGGTAGCTCTGTATTATATGGAATATATTTTTTCTTCAGATTTTTTTTTTTTACTTTCTTGCTATCATCTTCCATAGAAAATTGAGCTGTAGTTGTATATAAGTTGTTGCGACTACTGGGTTGGTTTTAGTGAGTGTGTTTTAGCCCCAGTAAATAAAAAATAAAACTAAAAATAATAAAAATGCTAAACATTTTAATGTTTTAAATTGGCTCGTTTCCAGCCATGAGTAGGTTTTTCACTGGCTTTTTTTTTTTTTTTTTTTCTGTAAACCATTTTTTTATTCTCTTGGCTGCCTTGTAATGCAGTTTATAATTCTAAGACCAGCCTGGCCATAAGTTTTATGGCGGTATACAGTTTTAAGCAGGAAAAAAAACTGAATAAAATATTTTTTGCATTCCGTTTGTTAAATTTTTTTGTTTTTAGTTTATTTATTGTTGCATTTTATGTGTTGGAAAGTTTTATTAAAAGGCGTTTGTCTTAGACTTGTAAAAAGGCGTTGACAAATAGATAATATTTTCTGTTTCTTTGCATTGTTGGCTTTTTTTCTGTTATTTCTTTTTTTGTAATTTGACAAACAATGCGCTTAATTCAGTTTTGTGTTTGTTCATATGCCTGACATTATGGTGATAAACAAATTATAGTTGCATTGTTTTTTTTTTGTTATTTTGTTTATGGTTATTACAATTGTATAATAACAATTGTTATTAAACAATTGGCAGCTGGTTTGGGGAATTCAAAACAAATTAGCAGTTAGACATTTTATCATAATATGTCAAAGATATTGTCAAAATATGAAGTATACTTTTAAAATAAGATATATATTGAGAAATAAGAATAATTTAATAGAATAAGAAACTAATGGTTCTTTGACATTTTATTAAGATTTAAATAAAATTAATAAATTTTATTTATTTAAGAATAAATTCTATACGATAAATTTAACAAGTTATCAAAGAGCGAAAGATTATGTCACCTTTAAACTTTTATTTGTTTTATTTCAGATTTGAATTATCTACAGAAAAATTAACCCTGAACTATAACTATATTTTAAATTTGTTTTAAATATCAAACAACCATAAGTCTTTTAACCTTTTCCTGCACCTTAACCTTGAATATATTTTGCCTTTAGCTAAAATTAAAAAAAAAATAGAAAACCAACAGGACAATATTTCAAGAGTCTGCAAAAATAAAATATACACATAAAAAATCTTCAATCTGACAGATCTTTTAATTGTATGGCACACAACAACAAAACAATCTGAAATAAAAAACACAGAGTAGCAGTAGTAGTAGATGAAGTCAAGTGACATTTAACAACAGCCAACTCCAGACTACTTGGAATCCCTTTGCCAACATAAACACACACACGCATATAACTAAACGAACAAGCGAATGAATAATGATGATTATGTATCTAGATGTATTTTAAATTCATACACAATAAACAAACATTCAAACAAACTTATAGATAGATATTGCATATAACCGAAAAAATTTCATATACTACATAGATACTAGCAACATGTTTTCATATTCCATATACTCAGATAATCGTTTGTATATTTGTGTGCTGCTTTATTATTGGAGTAATTCTCCTCCTTTTATGTTTTATTTTATTTTTTCCACTTTATTTTTACGTTTTTAATTTTTTTCGTTGTCTCATTTTTTTACAGTTTAGTTTAACCACAATTTCCCAAAGCAATAAATCATTGACTTCAATTTGTAGTTATGACACCAAAATGTTTTAACTACAGCTGTGGCTCTATTCTGCTGGTTGATAGCTACTATGTTGTTGTTGCTGCTGTTTTTGCCGTCCTCATCATCATCATCATTGTTGGGGGTTATACTCATGCCTTTCATGATGTCTTGTGGCAGCAGTCAACAGCTAAAACTCCAAAATATTGTTGCTGTAAATAGATGAAGAAGTAGAATCGGGTTGGTGTGGCAAAGATGTTGATGGAAACAAATAAGGTATGTATGTGGGGAAGACAGAAGGTTTAAGGAATGAAATATATTTCACCAATAGACTAAATTATAATGTTGACTAAAAACTAGACCTTAGATTAGAGTAGAGAGAAGAATATAGTTCAGTTTGCATAGCAGACTATAGAGTATATAATACTAGGGAATTGACTATAGTCCAGTCTATAAAGGAGACTATAGTCTAATTAGACTATAGACTAGAATAGAGTCTAGATTTAAAACTAAAATAAAGTTCAGACCATAGACTATAGTCCAGAATATAGCCCAAACTATAGACAATAATACAGACTATAAACTATAGTCCAGACTATAGTCCATACTATAAACTATAGTCCAGACTATATATTATAGTCCAGACTATAGACTATAGTCCAAACTATAGACTATAGTCCAGACTATAGACTATAGTCCAGACTATAGATTTTAGTCCAGACTATAGACTATAGTCCAGACTATAGACTATAGTCCAGACTATAGACTATAGTCCAAACTATAAATTATAGTGCAGACTGTAGACTATAGTCCAAACCATAGACTATAGTCCAGCATATAAACTATAGTCCAGACTATAGACAATAATCCAGACTATAAACTATAGTCCAGACTATAGTCCATAGTATAAACTATAGTCCAAACTATAAATTATAGTCCAAACTGTAGACTATAGTCCAGAATATAGTCCAAACTATAGACAATAATACAGACTATAAACTATAGTCCAGACTATAGACTATAGTCCAGACTATAGACTATAGTCCATAGTATAAACTATAGTCCAAACTATAAATTATAGTCCAGACTGTAGACTATAGTCCAGACTATAGACTATAGTCCAGAATATAGTCCAAACTATAGACAATAATACAGACTATAAATTATAGTTCAGACTATAGACTATAGTCAATACTATAAACTATAGTCCAGATTATATATTATAGTCCAGACTACAGACTATAGTCCATAGTATAAACTATAAGCCAAACTATAAATTATAGTCCAGACTATAGACTATAGTCTTGACTATAGACTATAGTCCAGACTATAGACTACAGTCCAGACTATAGACTATAGTCCAGCATATAAACTATAGTCCATACTATAGACTATAATCCATACAATAAACTATAGTCCAGACTGTAGACTATAGTCAAGACCATAGTCTTGACTATAGTCTATGGTCTTGACTATAGACTATGGTCTTGACTATAGTCTACAGTCTGGACTATAATTTATAGTTTGGCTTATAGTTTATACTATGGACTATAGTCTGTAGTCTGGACTATAGACTAGAATTCAGACTATAAATTATAGTCCAGCGTGTAAACTATAGTCCAGACTATAAACTAAACTATAGTTTAGACTAGACTATAGATCAAACTATGGACTATAAATATAAACTATATGTATATATATAAACTGTAGATTAATCTATAGCTCAGACTATAGACTATACTATAGTTCAAGCCATATATAGTCTATAGACTATAAATATAAACTGTATGTAAGTATGTATGTATATAAACTGTAGTCCAGACTATAAACTATAGTTAAGACTATAGACTATAGTCCAGACTATAGACTAGACTATTGTCTAAAATATAGTCTGGACTATAGCCCAGACTATAAACTAGATAGTAGTTCGGACTATGGACTAGATTGTAGTTCAGACTACAGACTATAGTCCAGACTATAGACTATAGTCCAGACTATAGACTATAGTCCAGACTATAGACTATAGTCCAGACTATAGATTAAACTATAGCTCAGACTATAGTCCAGACTATAGATTAAACTATAGCTCAGACTATAGACTAAACTATAGTTTAGACTAGACTATAGTTCAAACTTTAGTCCACACTATTGACCAGACGTTTGTACAGACTATAGAATATAGTTTCTTTTACTTTACTTTTTCTTGTTTTTTTTTTATTATTTATTTGTTTCCCAAAAATCGTTTCCTTTAAAACTCTGCTCCATTTTGGCTTATAATAAAACCACGTCTCTCTATTAAGGTAACTTACCTTATGGCGAACATTTAACTGATGCTGGCTGTTAGAGTTTGGCGCGTTTACTATTAGTTGCTCTTTCATTTAGTTTTACATCAGCTAATGCTCATGCTTTAGCTGTTGCTGATGTGACCATTAAGCTTTCAATAAAATAACGACAACGATGACAACAACAAGAGCAGCAGAAATAACATCACCATCACCACCTTCGAACAACATTAGCAGTCTTGCAACATTATCATCATCATGATGGTACTTACAACCTTAGGGGACATACACAAACATGATGACTTTTACTCGCCTCGTCAGATATTGATTATTTATAGTCTTTTAGATTACAAATGCTGAGTTGTATTCGGCTGCTGTTTCTGCTGCTGATGTTGGTAGTTTTACAGACTTTATCAATAGTTAGTAGTGGCAAGGTTAAATTATTTTTTTGCTCATTTTTGCATATCTTTTTTATTTTATTTTTTTTTTTTTTTTTTTTTTGCTTTAATTTCATTGCATATTTTTTCATTTAAACGAAAAATTATTCGTAAAGTAAGAGCAATGTCCAAAAAAGCATTACTTTTTAGTAACTGAATAGTCAGGCAAATAGAAAACAAACTAGAAAAAAATATATTATTCATTTATCTTGATATTCATTTGAATTTTAACGTTTTATTAAATAGCTTTTTTTGTGAAATAGTATTTTAAAAAAACGCTTGTTATGGTAAAAAAAAAAATGTTATTACTATTTTATTACTTATTTTTTGCTTTAAGGCTTCTTTACTAGTATTGAAGAGATAAAGTCCAAAGATGTGCAAATTTTTGCTAACATTAGTAAAAATATTTTTATTTATTTAGTGACCTTTGAATGCTACGCTCCTCTATTTCTTTATCACTGTTTTAAACCTTGACAATATTTAATATAAGTAAAAAATTATTATTATAAAAAAAAAAAAATCTCGTTCTTACCACAATTTGTTTACCACAATTTGTAAGTCTTCCAAAAAATAACCACAATATTTATTTTAATATTTCAAGTGATTTTATTTTCATTTTTCTTTTATTATTTTATATTTATTATGAATTTTTGTTTAAATACCGAAAGCAATTTTAATATTTTTCTTTAGAAATTCTTGAATATGCAACATTTTGTATTTTTCATTAAGTACACTTCAATAAATACTTATGGATTGTGAACACAGAATGGAACAAAAGTAAGTATCTTAGTTAGTATTTATGACAAGTTTTTGTTCATTATTAAAATTTAAGAAGAAATTATTAGTTAGAAAATTTCTTAAATATTTTTAATATGACAGGTTTTTTACTTAAAGAAATAAACTAAATATAGAAAAATGTATGCATATGTATTTAGGGTTGTTCTGAAATTTTGACTCGAAATTTCTATGTCTTTCCGTCTATTAGACTGTTTAAACATTAATATAAACTAATAGCTTTTGATCAGAATTGTTTGTTATGGAAATTGTTACAAATTGTGACAAAAAATCGTCTGTTTTGGCGATTTTTTCACGTTGGCAATTTTTTTTATTTTTGGTGATTTTTGTATTTTGTATTTTTTTTTTTTTTTTTCATTTTAAAGACTTTTTTTATTTTGGCAATTTTTTAATTTTAACGATTTTTTCGTTCTGACATTTTTTTTTTTTTTCTATGATTTTTCCGTTTTGGCCAATTCTTTCGCTCAAACAATTTTTTATTTTTTTAATTTTTGCGATTTTTTTCGTTCTTAAAATATCTTTTATTTTGGCATTTTAGAATACTTTTCCGTTGAAGCAATTTTTTAATTTTAGCTTTTTTTATATTCTAACAGTTTTTACTTATTTTAGAGTTTAGGCGACTTTTATTTTTTTTTTTTTTCAATTTTTTTCATGTTTGCTCTTTTTTCATTTGGCAACTTTTTATTATGCCAGTTTTTTATTTTGATAGTTTTTATCAAGGATTTTCTTTCGTTTTGGCAATATTTTCCGTTCATGTGATTTTTTATGTTAGCGTTTTTTTACTTTAACGATATTTTTTACATATTGCTAATATTTTTTTATTCTGGCGTTTAGGCCACTTTTTCATTATGGTGTTTTTTTTTTTTTTCATTTTGGTAGTTTTTTATCAAACCGTTTTTTCGTTTTTGGCGATTTTTTTTATTTTTAAGTTTTTATCACTTTATTTTGGCGTTTAGGCGAGTATTTTCACTTTTCTTTTGCATATTTTTTTCCTTTTTGACGAAGTTTTCCCTTCATGCAATTTTCTATTTCAGCGTTTTTTTTGCGTTTTTGCATTTTCTGTTTTTAGTTTATTTTGACGTTTAGGCGACTTTTTTCATTTTAGGGATTTTTTTCGTTTTTCCCCCTTTTGGCAATTTTTCATTATGGTAGTTTTTTATCATGGTGTGTTTTTTCGTTTTGGCGATTTTTTATTTTAACGTTTTTTCAATTTATTTTGGCGTTTAGGCGAATTTTTTTATTTTGACAATTTTTCGGTTTTTTCATTTTGGTATTTTTTTATTAAAGCGTTTTTTGTTCGTTTTTTGCGATTTTTTATTTTAACGTTTTTTTTTTTTTTACTTTTATTTTGCATATTTTTTGTTCCTTTTTATTTTAGCGTTTTTTTTTTTGCGTTCTGGATATTTTTTTTTTTTGGTTTATTTTGGCGTTTAGGCGATTTTTTCATTTTAGTGATTTTTTTCGTTTTGGTTTTTTTCCATTTTGGCAATTTTTTATTATGAAGGTTTTACATTTTCGGTAGTTTTTTTATCATGGTGTTTTTTTATTTCGTTCAGACAATTGTTTTTCCGTTTATGCGATTTTATTTCCATTCGTCATTTTTTTTCATTTGGCAGTTTTTTTATTTTGGTAGTTTTTTCCGTTTAGACGATTTTTTTCCTTTTATGCGATTTTTTATTTTAACGTTTTTTTTTTACTTTAGCGATTTCTTTTTTTTTTGCATATTGGTCATTTTAATTATTTTGGCGTTTAAGCGATTAATTTATAATGGAAATTTTTATAACCTACTTTTTTCCTTTTATGTGATTTTTCTCTTTTTGACATTTTTCTTTATTATTATTATTATTATTATTATTTTGTCGTCTCTTTTTCATTTTGGCCGTATTTTTTGAGTTTTACAATACTATCAATAGAAATCTGAAAATAGCTTTAGAAAAAATATAAATCACAGAATAATTTATATATGTATCTCCCCGAATAAATTAGAAATCATGCAATAATATTAATAATAATAATAATAATTATTGTTATTATTATTATTATTTTTTCTTCCTTTTTTTCTCAAAAAATATTTAATTGTAAAAATAATCCCCTGACTTTTATAATAAAAATTATGACGGTCCCTGATTTCTACATAGTTACGGTACCTGAATTTTTTATAAAAATGTGATTTTTTATCATTAACAAAATATTATTCCAAAAAGCAGCTTTAATTGTTAATATTTTCTACTTCGAGCCTCTTTATGCATAAAATTCAAATATAAAATAAATAAAATAATTAAATAATCTTTACTATTTTATTCATTAGTCCTCTCTTAAAACAATCTCAATTATAAGTCAAAAAATAAAACTGTAACTCTATGTTGTTCTATCATTACAACTTGTTTAACTTTTGCAAAAATGGGGATTAATTCGGGAAGCTTCAATTTAAAATATTTAAATTTAAAAATAGGTTTGAAATTTCATGAATATCTTTTTCTACAATGCGCGGCAATTTTGAAAATATTATTGAACTTTGAAAAAGTGTAAAAAAATAAAAAATAGATGACAATAAATTTTACAGTTAATGATGACGAATTATATTTTCTAATACACGATATACAAAATATTATTAGACATTATGTATATATAGATACATTTTTTATATAACTATATCTAACGTTTTAATAAATTTTTTTTCAATTTACTTAAATTAAGTTTCTGCTACTCCTTAATATTTTAAATTATTTTATTTTCTCTTATTAATCAAATGTTAATTTAAAGTCTCTAGCATTTTGTCTATTAAAAATAACAAGACTACAATTTTGTTATTATATTTAATTTCACTATGTTTTCTTTTCTCCCTCTTTTGCATTTGCCGCTGAATTCAATTACACCTTTGGGTGCAGTAATTTTAACAATTTGTTTAACGTCCAAACAAACTACATTAAATAAATGCAAAAGCATAAACGAAAAATAAAATAAAAACATATGCTTACTTCCTTTAAAGCTAGCTGCCTGTATGCTTTCCTTATCCTGTGCGTTTTCATTCTTATTTCTGGTGTTTCAAATACCACCGCATGTTTGTATGCTAAATGTTAGTTTCATTTATATTTTTTTTTCTATTTAAAGATTTGTTTGCTAATTTGCTTCTTGAATTTTGTGAAAATTTACTGCTCCCGCCAAAGCATACACATACAATGACTTTGTGGGTTTTTTTGTTTTAGTTTCTATTTCTTCCTTTAACATTTATTCCTTATGGAGTTTCATATATTCCTTATGTTTTGTAGTAAATTTTTTTGCAACCTTTTAAACATTGCTTAGCTAGATTGGAACTCTAAATGCTATAGAAGCAAGAGGGGTGGTGTAATGTAGTTAGTAGTTGGTGGTTGTTTGCTAGAGTATAAAGTCTTTAATTTCATGGTTGCTTAAATCTATTTCAATGTGAAATTACTACTACACACCATTCATTCAGTTTAGTTTAGTTAAGTTTATCTGTTGGTTAAATCTTAACTAACTGTTAGGAAGGGAACAAATTTCTGTATGTAAGTTTGTGTATTCTCAAGACTGAGAACACAGCAATGTTTTACTGTTTACCTAAAGATGTCTGGCTAAAAAGTTTACAAATTGCGTGAGGGATTTTTTTTTTTTTTTTTCATTTTGTTTGGGGTACATATTTGTTTTACTTTTTTATATGAAAATTAGTTTGCTGTGAATTCATTGGAAAGTGCGAGACTAAGGTAGTGTATGAGTTGTTGTTGGATATAAACTAAAGTTTGGAGATTTTTTTGTTGAAAGGTAACGATGGATTTATTGCCAAAAAATAGGTAAAATGTTAATCGCTTTAAGTAGCAAGTCATGCCAATATTTAGGTCACTTAAGGTCAAAAACAATAATTTTACTGCTTTAGTCATAATATGATTTTTTAAATTTATCAAATTGTTATAGAGAAAATATCCATATAAAGTATCCCTAGATTTTAATAAAATATGAGTCGTTATAATTGTAACATATTCAGCTTTATTATAAATAAAAAAAAAATGAGTTTATGGTGGCTATACCCTACACCACCATAGGTGGGGAGGGTATTATGCGTTTGTGCTGATGTTTGTAACACCCAAAAATATTGGTCTAAGACCACCTTAATTTATACCAATCGGCTTATAATCACTTTCTGAGTCGATTTAACGATGTCCGTCCGTCTGACCGTCTGTCCCTCCATGTAAACCTTGTAATCAAACTACAGGTCGCAATTTTGAACCAAAATTAATGAAATTTGGTACAAAGGTTTCTTATAGCCCAGTGACGAAGCCTATTGAAATTGGTTATGATCGGTCCATTATTTCACCTAGCCCCCATACAAATGTCCTCCCGGAAAAGGGTTTAACGGTCATAAATCCCTTAAATATAGCAATATTTTAATGAAATAAGTGTGCCATTTTTTAAAAAGATCGGTCCATAATAACCCATAGCTCCCATATAAACCCCTTTCAGAAAATCACTTTAAGGGGCATAAATCCCATTAAAATATTAGTATCAACCTATGGTGGTATAGGGTATAAAAAATATCCATATATTTTTCAATGAAGGTCAAAATAAAAACACATATTTTAAAATTGTGACGTCATGGAAATGTTTTATTTAACTTTCTGCACTATATTTGTTATGTTATTTTAAAAAAAATGGTATTTTTATTTTTTTCATATTTTTGATGGATACGCATTTTCTGTCAATTCTATTTTTGAGATCTACGGTATTTTTTTTTTTTTTTTTTTTTTTTTTTGTTATACCAACTACAAATTTTTCTTCTACACCCACTCCTTATCCCATATTTTTCTATGGTTTTATGAGGGTTAATAGAGAATTTCTTTATTCTACTGGCTATTTGTGACAAATTAGAGACTTGACTAGAACTAGATTTTTATAGCCCCATGTCTTGGCTATAAAGCATGAGTGACTGATCTGCTCTACCTATTACTTGAAAAGTTTTATAACCTAAAAACTCATCATGGAATCATATTTTCTTTGGTCCGCAATGGGTTAAAAATGTGAAGTGATGGAAAAAACCGAAATGTTCCTGATGATTGGAATGACTATACCCACAATATCTGCAACATCATTTTCCAGATACTTTTTAATGTTGACCTGTGTTATTGTTAAGTTTTTGATAATTTGAACATTTATTTTGGAAAATTTGCATTAGAGGAGGCCAAGTTTCTATTAGGTTTTAAGCAAAAGTATAAAGTTTGTATACAAGTATTTGATATCTAATAAAATTTTAGAAAAAGGAGATTGATAATTAATAAAAAAAATTGTGGAATTTCTCGAAGGACTCAAAATTAATTTAGATTTTGAATTTTTGCGATATTTTTCAATAAAGTTAATATTTAAACTTTAATACAATTTTAATTTAATAGAGATATTTTATTGAAATTTCAGTATAATATGTATAAAAATTGTTTTCTTTTTTCATTAAAATGGTCACCCTATCGTTACAAGGGGCGTCCGTCAGAAAATATTTTTTGAGTGTTTACCTTACATATGGAGATATTTAATTAAAGTAATTTTAAGTCGATCCCAGCTTTGCAATTTGAGAAGTTAACAAAAAAAGAATTTTAATTGACCAAGGATGAGCAGACCTTTGTCTTGCCAAGCACTTCACAGAAATATAAAAATATTTAAAATCGAAGTTACGATTTTTTAAAAGTTTTACATACTCGAGGTAGTCAACTTTAACAAGTTACTTTGATCAAGTTAATATTTGACACAAATAAATTTCATATATGAGAATCGGTTCATAATTTACCATAGCTCCCATATTAACCCACTTTCGGGAACGGCCTAAAAGACATGAATGCATTGTTCTCTATTTATATATTATACCCTTCACCACACGTGTTAAGGGTATATATAAGTTTGTTATTCCGTTTGTAATTTCTTCAATATTCATCTAACACCCCAAAAAGTAAATATATTCTGGATCCTTATTGATAGGGGAGTAGATATAAAGATGTCCGTCTGTCTGTTGAAATCAGTTTTTAGAAAGCCTCAAGTATCGGATATATATGTTTTATACATCAAATTGTAGGAAATATTCCTTAGAAAAACGCTTATAAAAATGAGCAAAATTGGTTCATAAACAATCGGCAAAAAACCGGATATCGGCAAAAAAAACGGTTTTTCTAGGTTCCTATTAGGGTATCCAATCGATTAACCGTCATTCGGTTATCCGGTTAATTTTTGTCGATTAACTGTCCGAATAAATTAAAACTGTTTATTTTCGAATAACGAATAAACCGAATAATTTCTGTCGAATAACCGGTTAACCGAAATGTAGTTTTCTTGAGTTATAAATTAGAAAATTTTTTATTTTTATGATAAATTTATGTAAACTACATCTTACTGTTACATTAAAGTAAAAATAAATAAACATAATTTTTAGTGAGGTACTTTTTTTTCTGCTTTAGAAGTAATAAAACAGGATCCATTACATATAGAAAATTTAAATGAATTGTTCTGCTATAAGCGTTGATATTTGGATGTTATCTTTACAAAAAAAAAAAAAAAACTGAAACAAATGAAAAACAATGTTACGCATAATGTTCTTTATTAATAAAAATTAAAACTAATTTCCTTGAGCCGTTGAAAAAAATTGGATATTAATTGCAATTTTTCACATCGTGAACATGACATAACATAACACAGGTATCAAAAAATTAAATTCATTGAAAATTATACGAAAATGGATCACAATTTCAGTATCTTACTGACTTCTTTGGATGAATTTTTTGTTGGGATAGAATGTTTTATAAAAAGCGATAAGAAAAGGTAATAATATTATATCTTCATAAATAATTCAACATGTATTAATAGAAATTCGTAAGACATTACTTTGATTAAAGTAAATTCAAAGTTGCAGAAGTCATAACACTTTTTTTGTCATCTCCTAAATGTACCCAAAACATATTAATTTAGACTCGATTAACAAAATATCATTCTTACTCAGAAAATATACTTACGTGAAAAATATATTGAATAAAGCGGAATTAGGAAAATATTTTATAGTATTAGTTAAAAATAGGAGAAAATAATTACCAAATGATTCCCTTGTAAAAGAATTTGATCTTATATTATGTTTCTAAGTAATTATTTCAATAGATTAAATGCTATAATTGGTTTTATGTTTTACATATATAACAAAGGTTCTTCGGTTAATCGAATAATTTCTCAATAATCGGTTATTAACCGATCAACTTTTAACCTCGAATAATTATTTGTCAAATAAACCGATTAATATGAACACTCGAATAATTGGATACCCTAGTTCCTATACAAGCTAGCGACTTCGTTTTTGCACAAAAATTCAAATTCTTTCTTCAAATTTTTTTCCTGAAAAAATCGGTCCATTAGTATCCTAGATATCGGCCAAAACGCATTTTTATACTTTTTGAAGTTCCTATATAAGCTACAGGTTGTGCTATAAAACAGGTTGGTCATAAATATTTTTATAAAATTTCAGTTTTTTTAGTCAACCAAATTCGTTCATAAACAACCGAGTTATGGGCCAAAAACTAAAATTTTTTTTTAATAATATAGATGCACACAAAAATATTTATATTTATAGTAGTTTAGTTAGCAACAGCAGTAATATAATGATTAACATTTTTGTTCTTGTTGTTGTTTGTATAAGCAGTCAGATTGTATATATGTACATACATACATACATACATACATACATACATACATACATACATACATACATACATACATACATACATACATACATACATACATACATACATACATACATACATACATACATACATACATACATACATACATACATACATACATACATACATACATACATACATACATACATACATACATACATACATACATACATACATACATACATACATACATACATACATACATACATACATACATACATACATACATACATACATACATACATACATACATACATGTACATACATACATACATACATACATACATACATACATACATACATACATACATACATACATACATACATACATACATACATACATACATACATACATACATACATACATACATACATACATACATACATACATACATACATACATACATACATACATACATACATACATACATACATACATACATACATACATACATACATACATACATACATACATACATACATACATACAAAAATATATAAATATGCAATTGTTTTTTCTGTTGTTTATTTTTTAAAAGCAAAACTTGCTATGACTGTTTTTTTTTCGTATTCCAATGTTCGTAGATTGGAAAAAGATGTAGATTTATAAATGTGAAAATATTAAAGCATACGTTAAGGCGAAAATTTTATTATTTGTCGGTGAAGGGTATCAAATCTTTTTTTAAATTCATTTTATTTAACATTTAGTAAAAGTTTTGGTCTACAATTGGCCACAGGACTAATATAAGTCCCCTTCCCGAATTTTTATACTCATATACATTGGTGTAGGGAAACATATAGTTGGTCTTGACCAACTATAGTTTCTTTCTCGTTAAAATGATTTTTGTAGGCTGATTTTTTTGCTGAAACATTTAAATAAGAAATACTATGTATAATATTCATGGCTTTCATTTAACACCCATATTAGATTGATATAATATTCGTAAATATTTTATATATATATTTTTTATTTTTTTTTTTTAACTGATTAGGGCAGATTTACTACGAATGGGCTCTAGCTTCTTGGGTATATGCAGTTTTTTATTTTTTTTTTTTTTTCATGTGTTAGAATGACTGTCATACATTGTATTTTTTTAGTAACAATATCATTTTTTTTTTTTTTTATTTTTAAAATTTGGTATTGTTTTTTTAGAAAATTATTACATTTTGTGAAAATTACTAAGTACCTTTTAAAAACCCAGTTGGAAATTGTGTCTTGAAGATAGTTTCATAAGTGACTTATATTGTAAAATTCATTAGGTGATGACATTTATATGGGATGACTACATGATGTGTCAACACTTTTTCTTCAGATTACTATCATAAATAGGTACAAGTCTGAATGACTTTGATAGCTAAAAAATCTACAATTAGTTTTATTATAGGTATTACCATTTATTTTTTGAATATTTAGTACTTATTCTGAATAATTGGTATTTTATTAAAAAAATGGTAATTGGTATATTTAAAAAAAAAAGTAAATAATGTGTATTTTTTAATTATTTCCTACAGTGTGTGTTCAAATCTTAACGATAACGTAAATTACTAATGCGACCACAACTGTGGTGAATTTTGAACAACATTTTATTCCTCGGTGTAGAAAATTGTTACTTTATTTACTTTTCTAAATATTTCTTTTTTTGTTTTCTTCATAGTTGAGTTTTTTTTTTTTTTTTTTTTTGAAATTTTATTTTTCTAAAAATAATTGGTATTTTTTAAAGTTATTGTTTGGGAAATATTAATTTTAACGTCTTTATTTCCAATAAACTTTCTTCAATTTGTCTATTAATTTCACAGCAATTTCCATACCAAACACTTTAAGGCTAGAAAAATTACTTAATATTTTTAGTTTTTTTTTTCCTTTAAATACCCACCAAATAAATAACACAAAGACATTCTTACAATTGTCCTTATCACAATAAAGTTAATTGCCAAAAACTCTTTGCAAAAAAAAAAGCGCCGAATCCAATAGTCAACCAAAAACCACTCGTATTCCAAAAAGGAACCACTTTAAAGCTTAAAAAAAAGCTAAATCTTTTACATTTTGCAATATGGCTTAAACAAAAAACTATATTTGCGCGTAGTTATTTTTAACCACAAGCCAAGGATTTGGTTTTTATTACCCCTTTAGTAACTACTCTAGAGACAAAGAGTTAAAGCATAAAGGCAAGCGGAAAGGACGAATTTTTTTTTTTTTTTTTTTTTTTGTGTGTGGTACTTTCTAAAAGGGGTTAACCCAATTGGCTAAAAAAAAAAAACTTTTTGTTGTTTCATACAAAAATACAATACTTTGTGAACATTTGAAATAAAACATAAAATACAGTTGCTTAAATTGTAAGCGGCAATAGTTTTTTCCGAAAAAAACATGTAAATAATGAATATTTTAAGCTAGAGATGCCAGATATTTGAAATAATTTTAAGGATAAAATTTTGTAAGAACAATTTTAAAGAAAAATTTTCAATACAAAATTTTATCTCATAATAAATTATTTTTTTATAATTATCCTTTAAAATTATGGTTTTTAAAAATATTGGCATTCCTTTTTTTAATTTTGTTTTTTAGTTTCGAAAATATTGTTGCTATTTTATATTGTACTTTCTGTTTGAGTGTATGTTGTATAATTTTTTATATGCTGCTGCTTGCACTTTGTTGCACTTTTGTGGTAAAGTGTTGCACAATACGAACTTTTATGAGTTTATGATCGTAAAACCATTTTGTTAGCTGAATACCAAAAAACGTTAAATAAAACAAAACAAAAACACTGTCAGAAAAAACTTTGTTTGGTATAGTTTTCAGTTGTGTTGTGTTCTCTTGCTTTTTTTTATTTCTAAACATTTTAAAGCTATTTTTGTGTTTAAAATTTTGTTTGAAAATAAAAATTACTAACACAAAAACTACAAAGTACTACAATGACTAAAAACACTTGAAACTCATTTGACGGTTAAAATTATAAAATTGAGGGCAATTGTTTTATTTTATAAAAATCTGGTTCAAAACTAAAAAAAAATATCTATTATAAATGTATTCATAGTCTTTCCATTTATTACACTATCATTTCAATTTATTTTAACCCTTGTTGTTACACTTTCTTAACGCACTGTACTTCATATAACTGCTGCATATATTTTGCCTTTAGCTTTAAATTTACTTTACTCTTTATACTCTAAAATATATTGGCAACAACAGTTTAAATAATAGCAACAACAATACTAATAAAACAACAAGAATCTCTTCTATATAACAATAACTAGATAAAAGCTATAAAAATGTTGCCAATGTTGTTGGCTAAACAAAAATATTTCAACAACGAAAATAAAAAAATAAAAAATTTACAAAAAAAAAAGAAAAACTTATTCTTTTGTTTTTAATTCTTTTTTACATAAACTTTTTTTTATTTACTTTCTATACTCAAGGGCAATTTACAAGCCAAATAAATATAAAAACGTTAGTAGCTCGAAAAAAACTAAAAAATCAGGTATATAGTCTTTTACTAAGTAAATTGTTAACAAACAATTATATTGTATGAGAAAAAGCAGAAAAAAGTGCTAGTAAAAGTTCTTAAATAGTCTTTTAAGGTAATTAGAAAATGTTTGTTTAGTTTATTAAAAGCTTTTGGCATAAATTTTTAATTAATTTACTACAACTTGTCACCAGGTAAAGGATGAAGTTTTAGTTTAAAAAAAGTGGTGTTCAGCTAAAAGAAAAAAAGTAGCAATATATGCGTAATAAATATAGCATAAATTATAGTATATACACATAGTGAAATTAGAAAGTGGCCACACATCTATAAAAACAACAATTGCTTGTATTTTGTTATGCACATAATGTCAAAATGTTATGAACAGAAAATGAGGAAATGAAAGAGAAGAAGAGTAAAAAAAAATAGAAACAATTGTCAACAAGCTGTACTTACGAAGACACTTTGTTATTTCACTATGGTATATATACCATAATATAGTTTTCGAAAATGTTCTATAAATTTCTTTAGAAAATTTGCTATAATTTTCTTTTCTAAAGAAAATTTGATGTAATTTTGTTTTCTTTAGAAAATTTTGCTATAATTCACTTAATTAAAGAACATTTTTCATAATTTGGTGAAAAAAATCTCCTATAACTTTCTCTCTGAAGAAAATTCTCTATAACTTTCTTTTTTTAAAAAATTTTGTTTAATTTCTTTCTCTAAAGAAAATTTGCCATAATTTTATTACCAAAAGAAAATTTGCTATAAAATTATTTTTTAATGAAAATTATCTAAAATTTTGTTTTCTAGAGAGAATTTGCTATAATGTTCTTTTCTAAATAAAATTTTTCAATAATATTTACTATTTTTTCCAATTGTTATAATTTTTCTTTCTAAAGAAAATTTACTATAAATTTATTTTATAAAAAAATTTGCTATAATTTTCTCTTTCGAAAAATTTGCTATAATTTTCTCTTTCGAAAATTTTGTATAATTTTCTTTCTATATTGTCCATAATTTAATTTTTTTAAAAAATTTTTTTCTCTTTTGAAAATTTCAGTCTATAGTCTAGTCTATAGTCTAGTCTATAGTCTAGTCTATAGTCTAGTCTATAGTCTAGTCTAGTCTATAGTCTAGTCTATAGTCTAGTCTATAGTCTAGTCTATAGTCTAGTCTATAGTCTAGTCTATAGTCTAGTCTATAGTCTAGTCTATAGTCTAGTCTATAGTCTAGTCTATAGTCTAGTCTATAGTCTAGTCTATAGTCTAGTCTATAGTCTAGTCTATAGTCTAGTCTATAGTCTAGTCTATAGTCTAGTCTATAGTCTAGTCTATAGTCTAGTCTATAGTCTAGTCTATAGTCTAGTCTATAGTCTAGTCTATAGTCTAGTCTATAGTCTAGTCTATAGTCTAGTCTATAGTCTAGTCTATAGTCTAGTCTATAGTCTAGTCTATAGTCTAGTCTATAGTCTAGTCTATAGTCTAGTCTATAGTCTAGTCTATAGTCTAGTCTATAGTCTAGTCTATAGTCTAGTCTATAGTCTAGTCTATAGTCTAGTCTATAGTCTAGTCTATAGTCTAGTCTATAGTCTAGTCTATAGTCTAGTCTATAGTCTAGTCTATAGTCTAGTCTATAGTCTAGTCTATAGTCTAGTCTATAGTCTAGTCTATAGTCTAGTCTATAGTCTAGTCTATAGTCTAGTCTATAGTCTAGTCTATAGTCTAGTCTATAGTCTAGTCTATAGTCTAGTCTATAGTCTAGTCTATAGTCTAGTCTAAAGTCTAGTCTATATTCCAGTCTACAGTTTAGTCTATAGTCTAGTGTGTAGTATAGTCTATAGTGTAGTCTATAATCTAGTCTATATTCTAGTCTAAAGTCTAGTCTATAGTATAGCCTATAGTATAGTCTATAATCTAGTCTATAGTCTAGTCTATAGTCTAGTCTATAGTCTAGTATATAGTCTAGTCTATAGTCTAGTCTAAAGTCTAGTCTATATTCCAGTCTACAGTTTAGTCTATAGTCTAGTGTGTAGTATAGTCTATAGTGTAGTCTATAATCTAGTCTATATTCTAGTCTAAAGTCTAGTCCATAGTATAGTCTATAGTATAGTCTATAATCTAGTCTATAGTCTAGTCTATAGTCTAGTCTATAGTCTAGTCTATAGTCTAGTCTATAGTCTAGTCTATAGTCTAGTCTATAATCTAGTCTATATTCTAGTCTAAAGTCTAGTCTATAGTATAGTATATAGTATAGTCTATAATCTAGTCAATAGTTTAGTCTATAGTCTAGTCTATAGTATAGTCTATAATCTAGTCTATAGTTTAGTCTATAGTCTAGTCTATAGTCTCGTCTAAAGTCTAGTCTATATTCCAATCTACAGTTTAGTCTATAGTCTAGTGTGTAGTATAGTCTATATTCTAGTCTAAAGTCAAGTCTATAGTCTAGTCTATAGTATAGTCTATAATCTTGTCTATAGTTTAGTCTATAGTCTAGTTTATAGTCGAATCTTTAGTCTAGTATATATTATAGTCCATTTTCCTGTATATTGTCCAGCTTACAGTCCAGTCTACATTATATTCTGTAGTCCACAGTATATTATAATTAAAGTATATTTTAGATAATCTAGTTTTTTTTAGTTAATATTAGCTTTATTTGAATATCCTTGAACCCTTTTACCTCATTTCTTTAAAACTATTAAAAATTCCATTAAAATCTTAGACTTTTAAATCCATTAAAAAAATTTTTTTTTCTTCTATTTTTAAAAATAAATTTCTTCATTTAATATTACAATTTTCACTCAAATTATAATCATTACAAACATCCTTTTCTCTGCAAAAGTAAAATAAAATGCAGCAAACAACAAGGTTTTATGTACAAATATTACAATATCTAACCAACACCCCTAAACAAATCAAGTAAAATGTTTAACAATTTCCGTAAAAACTTAAAGATTACAAAACTAAAAAATAACAAAAAAAAAGAAAAAAGTTTGTTAAAACTCTCTTTAAATGAAAGTTTACATTATTTTAGATTTTTGGAAAAAAAAAAACATCATAAATATTAAGAAAATAAAAGAGAAAACGTAACAAGGACTTTACATATAATAAAAGGAAAGAAAAGTTTTCAGCAAACAAGTAAGAATCCATAGAGTATGATTTTATGAAAAAAAACAAAAAAAAAAAAGACCAGTAGCAGTAGTTGAAAAGAGAAAAAGTTTGTGGGAAAAAAATATGAACAAAGTAATAAAGCTTGATTAGAAATTTAGAAACATATTTGCGAGGTTGAGCTGAGAAGTGATTGAGGGTTTTACTTCATAACGAGTTTTCTTTAAAAACTTTATAAAACTAATTTTAATATATCCCTCATATAACTTTAAAGCTAGAAACTTTTACAATTCCTTGCATACACTAACAATTACTGTAAACTAAACTTACACTCCCTAACATACAAAATCATAACCAACAGTTTACTACTAAAAATAACAACGACAAACATCTTTAATACTTACACCTTTATACCAATGAGAATATGTACGTTTAAAATGTTTGTGGTTAAGCAGAGTAAAGAAAAGTAATACCCAAAAAAAATAACAAGAAAAACTTCCGGTTTACTCATTATCCATAGTTTACAGTTGCAGTTTGAAGTTAAAAACGACAACTTCCGTTAAACAATACATAGAGAACACAAAAACCTTTTATTAGTATTAGTAAAAGGTAAATACACCTATACACTCTCCCTTCCTGCTTAAAATTAAATGCAAGTGCAAGATTAAAACCAGCTGCTAGTGTTAGTATGAGTGCAAAAAATATATTTTGCAAAGAAACCTAAAGAGAAAAAACTCTTAAAACCACATGCTAAAACCACAAAACTTTAACTCCTACGAACAAAAAAAATTCCATCAAGTTACCTACCATAGACTGCATGGCTGGCTGACTAAACGTCTATGGACATTGTCCAACTATAACAATAGCCTTTGGGAATTATAACCAACCAAAGTATTACATAACGTACATATGTATGTATCTATGTGTGTATGCTTGCCCTTATGAGAAAACGTAGCACTTGAACGTATTGTTTGTCCAGTAGACCATCAGAAGAAATGAAAACGAAATATTTTTCTTAGCACCCAGCAGGTTGATAACGAAAAAAAATGAGTTGGAAAAAACAAAAAACGGAAGTTTTCACTTGTTAAACGGAGATGCAGTAAATGTTTGTTGGAGTTTTGAAAATTTTGTCTAAAGTTCTAATGTCTTCTTTGGCCATTATAACAAGTATAACTGCAAAAACAAACACAGAGTTTAGAGTCAAAGGAGTTAAAGAGCATTTAGCAAGAAAGTATAAAGGAATAAGAAAAAACTAAATAAAAAACAAAATAACTACAACATATGGAAGGATTAGAAAAAGAAACACTCAAGAAAAAATTTAAAACGAGCTGACTATGAAAAAGATTAAAGACTAAAGATTAGACTATAAACTAGACCAGACTGTAGACTAGAATATAGACTAAATATTAGATTATAGATTATTCTACAGACTATCGACTCCACTATAGACTATACTATAGACTACATTATATTCTATACCATAGAATTTACTATAGACTATACTATAAACTTTACTATAAACAATACTGTAGACTATACTATTGACTATACTATAGACTATACTATAGACTATACTATAGACTTTACTATAGACTTTACTATAAACTTTACTATAGACTTTACTATAGACTATACTATAGACTATACTATAGACTAGACTATAAACTATAATATAGACCATACTATAGACTAGACTATAGACTATACTATAGACTTCACTATAGACTATACTATAGACTATACTATAGACTATACTACAGACTATACTATAGACTATACTTTAGACTATACTATAGACTATACTATAGACAATACTGTAGACTATACTATAGACTATACTATAGACCACACTATAGACTTTACTATAGACTTTACTATAAACTGTACTATAGACTTTACTATAGATTATACTATAGACTATAATATAGACTATACTATAGACTATACTATAGACTATACTACAGGCTAAACTATAGGCTATACTATAGACTATACTATCGACTATACTTTAGACTATACTATACACTATACTATAGACAATACTGTAGACTATACTATAGACTATACTGTAGACTATACTATAGACTATACTATAGACTATACTGTAGACCATACTATAGACTATACTATAGACCACACTATAGACTTTACTATAGACTTTACTATAGACTTTACTATAGACTTTACTATAAACTTTACTATAGACTTTACTATAGACTATACTATAGACTTTACTATAGACTATACTATAGACTATACTATAGACTATACTATAGACTAGACTATAAACTATACTATAGACCATACTATAGACCATACTATAGACCATACTATAGACTAGACTATAGACTATACTATAGACTTCACTATAGACTATACTAAAGACTATACTGTAGACTATACTATAGACTATACTACAGACTATACTATAGACTATACTTTAGACTATACTATAGACTATACTATAGACAATACTGTAGACTATACTATAGACTATACTATAGACCACACTATAGACTTTACTATAGACTTTACTATAAACTTTACTATAGACTTTACTATAGATTATACTATAGACTATAATATAGACTAGAATATAGACTATACTATAGACCATACTATAGACTATAATATAGACTAGACTATAGACTATACTATAGACCATACTATAGACTAGACTATACTATAGACTATACTATAGACCATACTATAGACTAGACTATACTATAGACTATACTATAGACTAGACTATAGACTATACTATAGACTTTACTATAGACTATACTATAGACTATACTGTAGACTATGCTATAGACTATTATATAGACTATACTTTAGACTATAATATAGACTAGACTATAGACTATACTATAGACCATACTATGGACTAGACTATACTATAGACTATAATATAGACTAGACTATAGACTATACTATAGACCATACTATGGACTAGACTATACTATAGACTATAATATAGACTAGACTATAGACTGTACTATATACCATACTATAGACTAGACTATACTATAGACTATAATATAGACTAGACTATAGACTATACTGTAGACTATAATATAGACTAGACTATAGACTATACTATAGACCATACTATGGACTAGACTATACTATAGACTATAATATAGACTAGACTATAGACTGTACTATATACCATACTATAGACTAGACTATACTATAGACTATAATATAGACTAGACTATAGACTATACTGTAGACTATAATATAGACTAGACTATAGACTATACTATAGACCATACTATAGACTAGACTATACTTACTATACTTACTACTGTGGTAACTATTTTTCTTTTAGTATGTAGGGGGCCCTCGGCAAACTAAAAGAAAAATAGTTACCACAGTAGTAAGCTCGCTGATTCTTTATGCGGCTCCTATATGGTCAAGAGCCCTAAAAATTAAATCGGCAGAGAAACTCCTATCAGTGTATAGGCTATGTGCGCTGCGCATAAGCAGTTCTTTTCGGACAACATCTGAGGATGCAGCGTTTGTTATTGCAGGAATAGTTCCAATAGACATTCTAGCCGATGAAGCCAAACGTATGTATGATCATAAACAAAGAGAGGAAGATATAACTGGTATTATACGGAAACTAGAGAGAGATGTATCAATAGCAGCATGGCAGTATCGATGGGAAAGAAGTTTAAAAGGAAGGTGGACCTACAGACTCATACCAAACATTAAAGAGTGGCTAAATAGAAAACACGGAGAAATAAACTACTACCTCGCGCAATTTCTTTCGGGTCACGGAGGATATAGAAGTTATTTACATAGGTTTGCTTTGGACGAATCGCCGATATGTCCCTATTGTCCTAACGTTGTTGAAGATCCCGAACACGTCATGTTCTACTGCCCACGTTTTAACGAAGCACGAGAACACACGGAGGAAAAAATCGGTCAAGAGTTGAATGCCGAGAATATCGTAAATATAATGATAAGTAAGAAAGAGTACTGGGAAGCTATATGTAGCATGGTAGCTGGTATCCACAAGGATCTACGGATGGAGGAGGAAAGAAGAAAATTCTTTCTTTTGAACTCGACAGAGGCTAACTAAGCCTATCTGGCCTTGCGATGCAATATCGTAATAGACAGTTCCGCAGGGCATATGGATGACGAAGGAGGTGGTTTTAGTCGGTAAGAATCCGACATAACTCGTGACCCTTAATTGGCATCGAGTATCATATGATAGATTTCCACCTGCCTAACAGAAAAAAAAAAAAAAAGACTAGACTATACTATAGACTATACTATAGACTAGACTATAGACTACACTATAGACTTTACTATAGACTATACTAAAGACTATACTATAGACTATACTACAGGCTAAACTATAGGCTATACTATAGACTATACTATCGACTATACTTTAGACTATACTATAGACTATACTGTAGACTATACTATAGACTATACTATAGACTATACTGTAGACCACACTATAGACTTCACTATAGACTTTACTATAAACTTTACTATAGACTTTACTATAGACTAGACTATAGATTATACTATTGACTAACTATAGACTATATTATAGACTATACTATAGACTTTACTAAAGACTATACTAAAGACTATACTAAAGACTATACTATAGACTATACTATAAACTATATTATAGACTATACTATAACCTATTCTATTGACTATACTATAGAATATAAGAGAAAAATATAATAGAAAATAAGAGAAATTTGTCTAAGGAAAGAAAAAAAAAAAATTTTTCAAAAGAGAAATTTTTCTGAAGAAAGAAAAAAATATAAACTTTTCGGAAGAAAGAAAACGAGAAAAATTTTTCTGAAGGAAGATAATTATAGAAAATTTTCTAAAGAAAATTATAAAAAAAATTTCTTAAGAGAGAAAATTATAGAAAATTTTCTTAAGAGAGAAAAATTTTATAGAAAGAGAGAAAATAACAGGAAATTTTATAAAGAGAAAATTATAAAAAATTTTGTAAAGAGAGAAAATTATAGAAAATTTTCTATAGGGAGAAAATTATAAAAATTTTTCAAAAAAAAAATTGTGGAAAATGTTTAAGAGAAAATTATATAAAATTTTCTAAAGAGAGATAATTATAAATAAAGAGAATTAAAAAAATGTTCAAAGAAAATTGTATACAATTTTTGAGAGAAAGAATATTAAAGAAAATTTTCTAAAGAGAGAAAATTATAAAAAATTTTCAGAAGAGAGAAAATTAAAAAAAAATTTCAGAGGAGAGAAAATTATAAAAAATTTTCAGAAGAAAAAAAATTATAGAAAATTTTCTAAAGAGAGAAAATTTTTGTAAATGAAAATTACAAAAAAAAATCTGAAAAAAAATAGGACATTTTCTGAAGAGAGAAAATTGTGGAGCAAAATTTTCTACAAAAAACGTTCTATTTTACCATTTCCTTTCTATGACTGTAGTCTTTAAAGACAAGCATTTTTAGCCAATTGTGCATTGTAAACAATATGATTGATTATAACAACAAACCCATCAGCAGACACTCTGCAAACAACCACAAACATACATGCAACACAAAATACCTTCAACACACTGTTAACCAACTTACAACATAGAATTTTCAAATAAAACTTGCTTCAAAATACAAAATATGCAGGCAGGACAAGACAAGAAGACAACAAAAAAAATAACTAGACAGACAATAGTATTAAAACTCACATATGAGAGTATGTGTGAATATAAAACAGGACATGAACTTGTTATACAAAGGAGGTTATTAAAATGCATGTATCCGGTTATAGTAGCTATAGTTATTGTTGTTCCTATATTTTACTTTCTTTATTGCTGTTTTGTCCATTTTATTTTAGTAGACAATGAAATTGTGATATTTATGAAAGAACATCATTGATTATTAAAACTGTCTTAATGTTGGTATTGGTTTTCTACCAACATCCCCACCCTATTTTTAACCAGCTTTAAACATGATTAAGCATTTTTGTTTTAAGATTTTCCATTATAGATTTTTGTTAGGTTATGCATGCATTATAATGTTGCAGAGGAAAAACAAAAATAGTTTGTTGTTTCTTGTTACCTAGGATTTTTAACCAGGTTTTTGTCTCTTGTTAATTTGGGGTAATGTTTATTTGTTTATGTAGCTTATAACCATGGCAATTGAAAGAAGCTTGTTTTCCTTTTTTCAATTATTAAGATCATGTTTTTTAGAAGCTGTATTATGTTGGAGTCTGTGCTTTTTTTGTTGTTTTTGTTTTCTTTTGTGGAAAGCAGAGGATTTGGAGAATGTTAAGGATTAAAATATAAAGTGCAGCAAAATATTTTGTTTTATTTTAAGAATTTTTTTATAGTTTGATAAAAGTGATTTAATTGCGTTTTTTTTTTTTTTTTTTTGTCGATTTTGTCCTTGAATATGTTGAGCTTTAATGTAAAAAAATCTATAATTTCCTTAAATTTTTTAAAAAAATTTGCCCTGATTTTCCTTATTTAGATTTTTTTAAATTTTTTTCTTTGGAAATTCTTTTCTTATTTTCTTTCTTTAAACAATTTTTTCTTATTTTCTTTCCTTAAAAATTTTCTATAAACTTTTTTTTTTTTTTAATTTTCAATCCTTTTTATACCCTACGCCACCATAGGTGATTTTGGTCGCAATTTTGAAGATAATTTTATGAAATTTGATACATATGTTTACGAAGCCTATTGAATTTGGCTATGGTCGACCCATTATTTCACCTAGCCCCCATACAAATGTCCTCCCGGAATGGAGTTTTAATACTCATATATGCCTTCAAAATATGAATATTTTAATGAAATTTAGCACAAATAAGTTTTATATAAGCAAATCCGTTTTCCGAATTTCATTAAGATCGGTCCATAACTGACCATAGCTCCCATATAAACTCCTCTCCCGAAAATCACTTTAACGTGCATAAATCCCATACAAATGTTAATGTAATATTTAACAAAGTATGTTGTATATAAGTAAAAACAAAATTATGTGGATCGAAATGGTGTAGGGTATCATATGGTCGGGTTTGACCGACTATATCCTACTTTCGTTTTCTCTAGAAAATTCTCTATTTTCTTACTTTTTTTTAGAAAATTTTCTCCAATTTTTTTTAGAAAATGTTCTATAATTTTCTTCAGAAAATGTTCTATAATTTTCTTTAGAAAGTTTTCTCTAATTTTCTTTTGAAATTTATCTCTATTTTTCTTTAGAAAATTATCTATAATTTTCTGTTGAAAATTTTCTATAATTTTCTCTCTTTAGACAATTTTCCTTAATTTTATATTTTTAAAAAAGTTTCTATAATTTTCTCTCTTTAAAAAATTTTCTATAATTTTCTCTCTTTAGAAAATTTTCTATAATTTTTTGTCTTTAGAAAATTTCCTACAAGTTTCGCTCTTTAGAAAATTTTCACTCATTTTCTTTAAAAAATTTTCAATAATTTTCTTTATAAAATCGTCTATCATTTTCTCTCTACAAAATTTTCTATAATTTTCTCTCTACAAAATTTTCTATATTTTCTCTCTTTAGAAAATTTTCTATCATTTTCTCTCTTTAGAAAACTCTATATAATTTTCAATAATTTTTTCTCCTAAAAAAAATGTTTATAATTTTGTCTCCTAGAAAAACATTCTACATTTTTCTCTTTTTAAAAAATTTTCTATAATTTTCACTTTAGAAATTTTTTTATAACTTTCTCTCTTTAGACAATATCCTCTAATTTTATTTCTCTTATTTTATTTCATTAGAAAATGTTCTCTTATTTTTCTTTTAGGAAATTTCCTTTAATTTTCTCTCTTTAAAATAGTATTTATAATTTTCTTTAGAAAATTTTCCTTAATTTTCTCTTTTTATACAATTTTTTATAATTTTCTTTAAACAATATTTCATACTATTCTTTAGAAAATGTTCTACGTTTCTCTCTTCAGAAAATTTTCTTTAATTTTCTCTCTTTAGAAATTTTTTCTTAATTTTCTCTCTTTATAAAATTTTCTTTAAATTTCTCTCTTTATAAAATTTTCTCTCTTTAAAAAATTTTTCTATAATGTTCTCTATTTAAAAAAAATTCTCTAATTTTCTTTAAAAATTGTCTGTAATTTTCATTCTTTAGAAAATAGTTTTCATTCTTTAGAAAATGTTTTTAATTTTCAATAATTTTCTCTCCTTAGAAAAATTTTGTAATTTTGTTTCTTAGGAAATTTTCTCTTTTTAGAAAACATTCTATATTTTTCTCTTTTTAGACAATTTTCTATAATTTTCTCTCTTTAGAAATTTTTTATAATTTTCTCTTTTCAGAAGTTTTTTTTTTAAAAAAAAAAGTATAATTTTCTCCCTTTAGACAATTTTCTCAATTTTCTTTCTTTAGAAAATTTTCTCTAATTTTTTTTTTTTTTTTTTTTATTTAGAAAATTTTCTACAATTTTCTCTCTTTAAACAATTTTTTATAATTTTCTCTCTTTAAAAGAATACCATAATTTTCTCTTTAGAAAACTTTCTTAGTTTTCTCTCTTTAGAGAATTTTCTATTAATTTTTCTCTTTAAAAAATTTTCTATAATTTTCTCTATTTAGACAATTTTCTATAATTTTCTCTCTTTAAAAAATTTGCTATAATTTTATTTACAAATTTTTCTCAAATATTTTTTATTTTTTATTTTTTCTAATTTTCTTTAGACAAATTTATTTAAGAAATTTTCTCTAATTTTCTTTTGAAAATTGTCTCGTTAAACCCAATCCATTTCCTTTTTTTATATTTTATTTAAACAAATTAACTCCTATTGTCAGCATTTATGGCGTTTTGAAAAAAACATCAGCCGTAACTAATAAATAAATTTAAATATAAATAAAACAAATACCAGAAGACAGCAGTAAGTCTAAGACAAAAACACTAAGAAAAAAAGGATTTAGCAAACATGTTTGATATTTATAAAAGTGATGCTGTGACACTTAAATGTCACTATTTCTGCATGTTATTTACTCTGGCTAAAGCCTAACATTGCTATTGTTGGGCTTGGAAATACTATGGTTGACTGGTTGGCACACCAGTCCAGCCATAGTTATGCACTCTTAGTACATGTATAGTCATATACTATAGTTTAGTAGACAGACATGTACACTTATTATCAGGGACTAACACTTTTAGTATTTTTTTTTTTTTTTTTTTTATGCAACTCATTGTCAGTGACATGACAAGCAAAGCAGCAGAACAAATAAATAGCCGCCAGTAGTCGTCACCAAGAAAAAACTATAAATGTTGCAACATAAACACAAGTTTAAAGAACGCATAGTTTATGCTGGTAGTTATGGCGTTTGTGTGTCCTCTGTTTGTAGTTATGGGATGCAAAACAAACAACAAAACAAAAAAACAAATGAAACAGTAAAGAGTTGTTTAAACAACAAACACAATTCAATGTATAAAAATTGTTTGTTGCTACAAGAAAAACAAAATAATCATCTAAACGTATGAAGTCAGAAAATGAGTGAGATATAGGATTTTATAGAAACATGAAGTTTGAAAGACATTGAGACAGATAACTATGTTTCCTAGTAAAATAATGGAAAAATAATAAAAAAAACTTATAAACTTAATTTTAAACACTTGGAGAAAACGTTCTTTTTTAAAATTTTTGTTTTTGGAAAAATTGTTTTTTGTTTTTTTTTTTTTTAATCTGTTTTTTTTTATTGGAAAATTTAAAATTTTGAAAATTTTAATTTAAAAAATTTTTACAAATAAAAACGATTTTGATGATTTTTCATTAACAAAAAGAATATTTAAATACAAACCATTTTCTTTGTGTACAAGTTTTACAAAAAAAAAAAAAAAAAACAAAAATATTTTTCTTTAATCAAACCAGGAAATGCAGAAAACTTCTGAGAAGAAAAACTAAACCATGTAATTTACATTTAAATGACTATAATGATTACTTGATGGTGACACATGGTTAGAAGATTTAGCTAATGATTTTCTTCTTTTTTTTTATTCTTTTTTATAACAATAGAAACAAAAGTTATAATAGATACTTATATTATATGACAAGAAATGAATAATAATATTATTACTTTTTTTATAGAGCAAAATAAAAAATCTATTACTCCTTCTGCTTTTAATAGTCTTAATAATTTTTATTTATACATTTTAGCAAAAGAAGTCTTATATTTTTTTATTTTGTTCAATCTTTGTTTAATTTTATTTCAAGCTATAAATTTCCAAAACATTTTACCTAAATAATCATAAAGATTTTTTTTTATTTCAACTCGATATTAAACAGGCCGTAACCAGCTGGAAAAAAATGTAAATAATTTTCTAAAGAGACCTGCAAAGAAAAATAACTGAAAGAAAAAAAAAGAAAATTGAAAATGTTTGTTGTTGATGATATTAGTGATGATGATGATGATGACGACGTCTGATGCTGTTGTTCTTTTTATTGTAAATATTATAAATGACCAACAATAAACACATAATGTTGCCAACACTAACATAATGATATTTTTTTGGTAAATGGTGGTTGCTTTAGCATTTTATTTAAAGAATCTTTTGAATTCCTTTTATAATTTAAAAAATTGTTTAAGAAATGTTGGTAATTTAGAAACTCTATTAGTGAACAAGGAAGTATTTAATGTTAAACATTAAATTAATAACAAATTGTAATAAAATTAATTGAATTTTGATTAAAAAAATATACTCAAAATTACTTAGAAGTTATTTTTACTTTAGTTCGAAACTACTTAAATTGAAACAGAAATAAAACTGATTTAGTACTGCACTAAACTAGAACTAAACTAGAACTAAACTAGAACTGAACTAGAACTGAACTAGAACTGAACTAGAACTGAACTATAACTGAACTATAACTGAACTAGAACTGAACTAGAACTGAACTAGAACTGAACTAGAACTGAACTAGAACTGAACTATAACTGAACTAGAACTGAACTAGAACTGAACTAGAACTGAACTAGAACTGAACTAGAACTGAACTAGAACTGAACTAGAACTGAACTAGAACTGAACTAGAACTGAACTAGTACTGAACTAGAACTGAACTAGAACTGAACTAGAACTGAACTAGAACTGAACTAGAACTGAACTAGAACTGAACTAGAACTGAACTAGAACTGAACTAGAACTGAACTAGAACTGAACTAGAACTGAACTAGAACTGAACTAGAACTGAACTAGAACTGAACTAGAACTTTTTTTTTTTTTTTTTTATTTATTTATTTATTTATTTATTTATTTATTTATTTAATAAAGTATTTCACAAGTTTTCTTAAAGCTAGTCCCGCGAAGCCATTCGGCTTCTAATCTAGAATAATTCTATAATAAATTCTGTTTTCATTGCGAGTTTGTAAAGTATAATTTTAACAATTTTTTTCTATTATATGTATTTTGTTCATTCAATATGTTTGTGGGTATTTTATTAAATATTGTTGGTAGTACAACTTTTAAACAGTTTTTCCCATAATTATTTCTAAATCGTTCCACCTGATATCTTCCTTCTGCTCGTCGCCTTGTGTTGTATATATGGTCGATTGGCACAAGGAATCTAGGGTCATTAAAGAATTCATTAATCATAGTGATGCTAAATATACTTTTCACGTTTAACACATGTAACTTGGTGGCTATATTATTTGTAGATATGGATCTGTTTGTGTTTACGTGACTGTTGTTGGTGCTGTTCACTATAGTGTTGTTATTTGTAATGGGGTTGTTAACGTTCATGTTGTTGTTTACGTAAGTGTTGCTGTTGTATACATTTATGTTGTTGTTGCTTACGTGTGTGTTGATGTTGCTGTTGTTATTTACGTGTGCGTAGTTATTATTTACGTGTGAGTTGTTGATAAAGTATATGTTGTTGTAGTTGACATTGTTGTTTACGTATGCGTTGTTGACGTTTACGTTTGAGTCGTTGTTGACAGGCATGATATTGTTGACGTGCGCGTTGTTGTCTACGTGTGCGTTGTTGAAATTTACGTTTGAATTGTTGTTGAAGTGTGTGTTGTTGTTGTTTACGTATGCATTGTTGACGTTTACGTTTGAGTTGTTGTTGAAGTGTGTGTTGTTGTAGAAGTGTGTGTTGTAGTAGTTACTGTTGTAGTATACGTATGCGTTATTGTTATTTACGTTTGAGTTATTGTTGACATGTGTATTGTTGTTGTAAAGGTATATGTTGCTGTAATTGCTACTGTTGTTGTTGACGTGTGTGTTGTTGTTTACGTAATTGTTGTTGTTGTTTACGTTTGTGTTGCTGTTTATGTGTGTGTTGTTGTTTACGTGTACGTTACTGTTGCTTGCGTTGCCATATATCATATTGTATTGTATATGTTGATTGTGTTGTTGGTTTTTAAGTAAAATTTTTAGAAGTTGATTTTGTGTTTGTTGTAAGCTACTACAATATGTAGAATTGCTCCAAGCTGTAATGCCATGCCTAATGTAAGATTCGGCGAGAGAAAAGTAAGCTTGCTTAAGAACTTCGAAAGGTGTGCAGTTGCTCAAATGAAAAAGGCTATATGCTGCTTTTCTTAGTTTTTTTCGGAGATTTTGTATGTGTGTTAACCATTTAAAGTTGTCATCTACATGTACTCCTAGGTATTTGAACGTTTTTACGATTTCTATAAATGTATTGCATGTGTCTGGTATAGAAGGGTTTGTGTTGTGTAAGCATTGCTGGGAATGAAATTTCAGTTTAATTTCATAATTTGGAAGGTGAGGTGGTTTAATGTGCATCAGTTTGGTTTTTGATGTATTGATAACAAGCCCATTATCATGGCACCATTTTGCAATTACGTTAAGTTCATTTTGCATAGTTCTGCTTGCTTGTTCAATGTTGTTGTTGCATACCATGATCACTGTGTCATCAGCATATGCAAAGGCAGTGCTATTATTTAGAATACTAAGCATGTCGTTGAACTAGAACTGAACTAGAACTGAACTAGAACTGAACTAGAACTGAACTAGAACTGAACTAGAACTGAACTAGAACTGAACTAGAACTGAACTAGAACTGAACTAGAACTGAACTAGAACTGAACTAGAACTGAACTGAACTAGAACTGAACTATAACTGAACTAGAACTGAACTAGAACTGAGCTAGAACTGAACTAGAACTGAACTAGAACTGAACTAGAACTGAACTAGAACTGAACTAGAACTGAACTAGAACTGAACTAGAACAAGAACTGAACTAGAACTGAACTAGAACTGAACTAGAACCGAACAAAAACTGAATATATTATATTATTTTTCATTAGGTCTAACGTTTCAGCTACCCAGGCCAACTTTTTATTTTTTGTTAAAATCATTTTTCCTTTAAATTACCTGCCAAGAATTCTTTTTACTATTAATTATTTTCTTTTATTCAAGAAAATATTGATTGAATTGTGTTTTCCTTTTGCCTCATCAAATAAATTTGCGTATAATATAACTTCCTTCACAAACAATTAATTATAAACAATATATGATTTAATTAAACAAACGAACACAAATAGCAACGAAATAAAGAAATTACTTAAATATAATTTATCCACATCAAAATAAAGAAATTTAAGTTAAAAGAAATAAGAACTAAAAATGCAACAAAATCAAGATAAAAATCACTACCATTCGTGAAATAATTTTCAAAAGAAAATGAATAAAACTTAAAACAAATGACCAAAAATTGTTCAAAAAAGGCCAAAAATCAAGGCAAGACAAAAAAAAACATTTGCATACGCAGTAGAAAATTTACTTGGCACTACAATTTAAATGTAATTTTAACGATTTTTTTCTTCTTTAAATGAAACTGTAAATGTTAGTATTGTTGTTGTTGTTTGTAATTTTGTCGTCATGTTGGCACTCTTAACATTGTATAAGAACAAACAACTCGTAATTACCATCAAATGGTCATTTGTCAGGCTGTCAAAAATAAATGTAGTGAGAGAGCGGAAGAAAAACGCGATTTCTTTTCATTGCTATAACATTTTATTTTATAAAAAAAATTTCACATGGTTGCATGTTCTTTTAGTTTTTTTGTGGTTCACTCCTCTTTACATTATCCAAAAAAAAAAAAATAAACAGCCTGTCATTTTTTCATTTGTGTATATGTATATTTTTGATCGAGTAGCTTTTATCGTTGTGGTGTAAAAGAAAACGGAAACGGAAATGTTACCCTGCTTTAATGTAAAAGATTTTGAACCACAAACTAAGGTTATGTTGAAAAACGGCCCAGACCAAACAAATAGAAATTTATGATTTGTTAGTGTTGCTGTCGTTCCCAACACGCATTATTGTACTTTAAGAAAATTAAATATAATTTTATAGCAAAAAACATAACTTTGAAAGGCCAGGAATAAAAGTAAACCAGGCGAATAACTACCAACTAAAATTGTATGTAATTTATTTGTTACTGCCCGTATAAATGGTTGGTGTTTATGTTGGGCAATTCATCAAAAGTATGAAAAATGTTGGCAGTGGTGATGGCAGTTCGGCTCAAATGTCTTTAGGGAGAATTTAACAGGGGGAAGGGCAAAAGGGAGAGATACTATTAATGGTTAAAACGAATTTAAAAGTAGCTAAACTTGAAGGAAAGAAATCAAAACACTTAAAAAGAAAATTGTGAGCGCTTAAAACTAACATGAACTGTAGTTTCTCACCCAGTGTAGTTCTAATTCTATTCTAGTTCAGTTTCAATTCTAGTTCAGTTTTAGTTCAGTTCTTGTTCAATTTTAGTTCAGTTCTAGTTCAGTTCTAGTTCAGTTCTAGTTCAGTTCTAGTTCAGTTCTAGTTCAGTTCTAGTTCAGTTCTAGTTCAGTTCTAGTTCAGTTCTAGTTCAGTTCTAGTTCAGTTCTAGTTCAGTTCTAGTTCAGTTCTAGTTCAGTTCTAGTTCAGTTCTAGTTAAGTTCTAGTTCAGTTCTAGTTCAGTTCTAGTTCAGTTCTAGTTCAGTTCTAGTTCAGTTCTAGTTCAGTTCTAGTTCAGTTCTAGTTCAGTTCTAGTTCAGTTCTAGTTCAGTTCTAGTTCAGTTCTAGTTCAGTTCTAGTTCAGTTCTAGTTCAGTTCTAGTTCAGTTCTAGTTCAGTTCTAGTTCAGTTCTAGTTCAGTTCTAGTTCTAGTTCAGTTCTAGTTAAGTTCTATTTCAGTTCTAGTTCAGTTCTAGTTCAGTTCTAGTTCAGTTCTAGTTCAGTTCTAGTTCAGTTCTAGTTCAGTTCTAGTTCAGTTCTAGTTCAGTTCTAGTTCAGTTCTAGTTCAGTTCTAGTTCAGTTCTAGTTCAGTTCTAGTTCAGTTCTACTTCAGTTCTACTTCAGTTCTAGTTCAGTTCTACTTCAGTTCTAGATCAGTTCTAGTTCAGCTCTAGGTCAGTTTTTCGATTTAAATGTTTGAGTTTTGAAAAAATTCAATACTGTGATGAATTTTTTTATGAAAATCTTTACAAATATTGCTGAAGAGCAGCAGGGTTGTCAGATTTTTTGAGCCTCTGTCGCCAAATTGTTAATCAGAAATCGCCAAAATTAAATTTTTTATATATATATGTTTTTTTTTTAAGAAAAATTAAAAACAACTAAAATATTTAGTGCTTCAAATTTTAGTCAATGATAATTTCAGTAGCTAATAATAATTTGAATAAAAAATATTAATTTCAATACACTTTTCTGACATACATATGTAGCTCAATTTTAGGTCAACAATTTTAAACATTTATTGAAATTTATTATATTTTTTAACAGAATAATTCTAAAATTATATAATGAACATTTGTCCTATTAATCTTATAAATTGTTTTGAAAAATTAATTTATTCATGAACGTTTTCTTTTCATTATGACTCAAAAAATCTTAATATTCATATTTGAAAGATGATGGAAAAGAATTGTCAAACATTTATTGAAGATATTTATAAATTAAGGATCTTTATTTTGTTATTCGGGGTTCATAAACAGCAACTGAGTTCGCAGACGAGAGAGCTAAAGTGAATGTAAATGTTTAGTATTCCCTTCTCTTCTCTCTCCTACGAATTCAAAATTGCAGCAGGAAAAATAGCTGTGTGTGATTCCCGACTTAAATTAGGGTTTTTTACAAACTCCTGCTTTGTGTCTTTAAATTTGATAATTTGATGGTATTTCTAGAAATACGTACATTAAAGTGCCTCACGAAAAAAAGTTGCAAATGTACCCTTCTAGAAATGAAGATTAGTATGTTCTTATATGATTCCCATAATATTACATCTTAATGTTAAGATTTACGTGAGCTGGACCATATTTAAAACACCTCTGAAATTGCGTATTTATTTCAATATTATTATCAAAATTTTAGTTATAAGAAAATTAAGTTCAAATTATAACAGAGGCATACTACGACCATCAATATTCATTTAAATAATTATTATATCTCTTTTTCAGTCGCGGAATATTAATTTTTTATAAAAATTAATATGTCCAAAATATTCAAACTTTAATAAAATAATATTTAAAATAAAATCATTGAAAATTTTACTAAGATTTTAATTTCGCAGGAATGAAAACAAATTTTAAATTATTTTTTGTTCAATATGTTGTAGACATTGTTTTTCTATCATATGTTGCAATTTTTTTAACAAAAAGTTAAAAAATTGTGTATAATGTCGATCGAAAACCATATTTTTGGAGGTATTTTAAAAATGGTCCAGCTCACATAAATTAAATAATTGAACCGAAATATTTTGGGAATCAGCTTAAAACATATGAAACTTTAATTTTAGGGGGGTACATTTACAACTTTTTTGTTCCCATACAAATCAAGGCACTTTAACGTATATATGTTGAATTTCAAGTTTGAATAGAAACGAATATTCATTTGAAAAAAAATCAATTTCATATCAAATGTTATTCCTAAATAATTCTTAATACAAAACGAGAGAAGAAGATATAGTCGATCCACATAATTTTGTTTTTTACTTATATACAACTTACTTGTGTTAAATATTAACATAATACTAACATTTGTATGGGATTATGCACGTTAGTGATTTTCAGGAGAGGAGTTTATATGGGAGTATGGTCAGTTATGGACCAATCTTCATGAAATTCGGAAAACGGATTTGCTTATATAAAACTTATTTGTGCTAAATTTCATTAAAATATTCCTATTTTTAAGGCATCTATTAGTGTTAAAACTCTATTCCAGGAGGACATTTGTATGGGGGCTAGGTGAAATAATGGGTCGACCATAGCCAAATTCAATAGGCTTCGTAAACATATGTACCAAATTTCATCAAATTATCTTCAAAATTGCGACCTGTACTTTGCGCACAAGCTTTACATGGACAGCCAGCCAGCCGACCAGACGAACGGACGGACGTTGTTAAATCGATTCAGAAAGTGATTCTGAGTCGAACGGTATACTTTAAGGTGGGGGTCCGAAGATTTTTTCTCTGCGTTACAACTTCTGCACAAACACATAATACCCCAACCACCTATAGTAGGGGTATAAATAGATTAATACTAAAAGATAAAAATTAATGGCATATTCTCAATTTGATACCTAATGCATTTGATAAATCAGGCTATATTTAGAAATTGTTAAAACATTTGATTTCAATTAATTATAAATTTAAGATAAAACCTTTGTATTTAAAAATGGATTTCAAAATTTGCTACTAAATGTCTTATTCTAAGAACAAAATATCATTAAACTGTTTTTACAATTTGCAAAAATTACCGGAATGAGAATAAAAATCATGCACAAACAATTGTTTTACAATTTTTACTCTACATTTTTTGTAACTTTGGAACATTATTTTAACCATAGATTAACAACTAGATATTTATATGAGAGAAAAAAAAAAACCTAATTCAATTGTCAGAAACCTAATTCATACAACAAAATACATGTAGTCAGTAAATTTTTTTTAAATTTAGTATAGGGTGGCTCTCACTTAAACTTCTAATTCTATTCTATGATTTTACCTATTTAATAAAATTTTAAAAATTAGCCAAATAAATCGCCACCTTGTTAAAAATCGCCAAAAAAATCGCCATGTCGCAAAACGAAAAATTCAGTCGCCAAGAGCAATTAAAAATCGCCACGTTTGTCGAAAAATCGCCACATGTGACAGCCCTGAAGAGCAGAACTACGATGCGTATGATTCATATTTGGTCAGAGGTTATTCTTACATTTCATTTATATTTTTTTGCATTTCATATTATTAAATAATTTTTATAAATTAAAAGAAAATACAAATATTTATTCATTTTATTTCCAACAAATATTTTTGTCCAAGGCTACTAACAAGCAAACCTTCATTATTAATTTTTCGTAACAAAAACAAAATAACTGTCACTTTTCATTTAATTTTGTAAATATTAAAAATATTTTCTTTAGTAAAATTACTTTAATTTAAATTTTTTTACAAGTGTGAAATATTTTGATAAATTTATATTTTGCAACAGGAAAAAATCCTTGCCTATAGCGAGGATCTTTCTTTTTTAAACACATACTATACTAACAAAAATAGATTTATTTACATATACATACATATATATCCTACAAAGAAAATAGAATAAAATATAAAAACTAAACAAAAAAAGAAATATGAAAACATAGAAACTAATGAAAAACTTATTTATGTTAAAATGAATAAATGGTTGTCGGTTAGCCGGTTGACTGGTGAAATGAATAAATGAAAAAGATGTATGTAAGTTTTATAAAAGCAAAGAATATTATTTTACTCATACATTGAGTTGAAAAATCCATTGAAATGAAATAAAACTGAATAAAAAACTAGAAAGAGGCATTAAACTATATAAACAAGTTAACACAGACACATAACAGAATATAAACAAACAACAGCAACAAAAGAGGAACTACAAAAAAAATAAATAAAATTTATAATAAGCTTTATAATATCAGTATGCGTGTGTTTGTCAGTTTTTTTTCTTTTTGTTGTAAAATAAATCAAAAGCATCAAAGAAATTCATACAAATAAATAAAAATAAAAAAATTCCACATGTAAATATACACTTCTTTTTTCATTCACTGTGTAATATTTACATAATACGCTCATTTTTGTTAACCACACTCATCATATAATACAATACAACACAACACACTAATAATAATAACAATAATAAAACCAACATATACTTACAAATACATGTCCGAAGGCGTTACAGACAAACACATCCGTTACTGACGGAAATAAGCCTTGACACATTCAACCGCAATGTATTCACAAATTCATATTCACACACATACACAACATGTCCGTAAACAAATGTTATGTGTCGCATATACATAGAAAATTTGTGGTTTTAACGGAAGTTCACAAAAAATACATTATAGTATGTGTAGTGGTGTGAGAAAGAATGCGTTTAGAAAATAATATTTATACTAATTTTTAAGATTTTTTTTTTTTTTTTTTTTCTTTTGACGTTTTGGTTTTTAGTTACTTTCAAGATTTTTTGATTAGTTTCCTTTTGTTAAAGAATAAGGCTTTAGGGGCTTGAGATTATTATTTATATTATTGTGATGTGTTTCGAAGAAAAAAATATTAAATAATAATTTTAATAGAAGGAAAAATTTGCAAAACTGGTAAAAAAACATTTTTAAATAAAATACACTTTTTATAGACCTTCTACATTAAATACGAACTAGTTTATAATCTAGACTATGGACTAGTTAATAATATAGTTTTTGGACTAGTTTATAGTCCAGACTAGAGAGTAATTTATAGTCCAGATTAGTATATGGTCCAGAATATAGACTAGTTTATGGTACAGACTATAGACTATTTTATAGTCCAAACTAAAGACTATTTTATAGTCCAAACTAAAGACTATTTTATAGTCCAGAATATAGATTAGTTTATGGTACAGACTATAGACTATTTTATATTTATTTATTTAGTTATTTGATATCTATTATAGTCCAGACTTAGACTATTTTTTAGTCCAGAATAAAGACTATTTTACAGTCCAGACTTAGACTATTTTATAGTCCAGACTAAAGACTATTTTATAGTCCAGACTATAGATTATTTTATAGTCCAGACTAGATTAGTTTACAGTCCAGGCTATAGACTATTTTATAGTTCAGACTATAGACTAGTTTATAGTCCAGACTAAAGACTATTTTATAGTCCAGACTATAGACTAGTTTATAGTCCAAACTATGTACTAGATTATAGTCCAGACTATAGACTAGTTTATAGTCCAGACTATAGACTATTTTATATTCTAGACTATAGACTAATTTATAGTCCAGATCAGATAGTTTATAGTCCAGACTATAGACTACTTTATAGTCTAGACTATAGACTATTTTATAGTCTAGACTATAGACTAGTTTATAGTCTGGATGATAGACTAATTTATAGTCCAGACTATAGAGTTATAGTTCAGATTATAGATTAGTTTACAGTCCAGGCTATAGACTATTTTATAGTCCAGACTATAGACTATTTTATAGTCCAGACTATAGACTAGTTTATAGTCCAGACTAAAGACTATTTTATAGTCCAGATCAGATAGTTTATAGTCCAGACTATAGACTATTTTATAGTCTAGACTATGGACTAATTTATAGTCCAGACTATAGAGTAGTTTATAGTTCAGACTATAGACTAGTTTATAGTCTAGACTATAGACTATTTTATAGTCTAGATTATAGACTATTTTATAGTTCAGATTATAGACTGTTTTATAGTCCAGACTATAGACTATTTTACAGTCCAGACTATAGACTATTTTATAGTCCAGACTATAGACTATTTTATAGTCTAGACTATAGACTAGTTTATAGTCCAGACTATAGACTATTTTATAGTCTATACTATAGACTATTTTATAGTCCAAACTATAGACTATTTTATAGTCTATACTATAGACTAGTTTATAGTCCAGACTAAAGACTATTTTATAGTCCAGACTATAGACTAGTTTATAGTCCAGGCTATAGACTATTTTATAGTCTAGACCATAGACTACTTTGTATTCCAGACTATAGACTAGTTTATAGTGCAGACAATAGACCTGCTTATAGTCCGGACGTTAGACTAATTTATAGTCCAGACTATAGAGTAATTTATAGTATTTGTTAATACATAACACTAGTATGATTAATATTTATTAAAAATGTCTCGTACGCCTACTATGCTCCTAGTAAGTTTGAAAAAAATAACATCATATTAAATGCTTCTTAAAATTAACTTCATTATTAAATTTCTTGTAGACCTAAAACTGAAAATGTTTTTAAGTATTTATTCGTTCTAAATCAACCCCTATGACTCAAAATTTTTTTTATATTTTATTGATAACTTATGTTAGTAATATATCACTTCATTTAAGTATTTTAAATAAATAAAATCAAAATCACAGCCCCTTTTCTTAAATTAATAACTCTTCTTAATATATTCTCTATTAGATGTTAAATAAATCTTTTAAAGACAACATGAAATAAAATGTCTACAATTTAGTAAATAATGTAAAATATTGTAAAATGCTAATAACTACAACACAAACTTTTATATACAAACACATATGTACAATAAAATACTCACACATACACTTTATAAAAATGTCTACTTTAAAACAAAGACATTTATTTTAATTTGTAACATCAACATGAATTCATTTACTCTCTTTTGCTTTTGTTCCTACCAATGATTACTATTATTTCTTGTTTTTTTTTATACACTTACTCATATACTTACACATACACACACACAATCCACACTTTTATTATCATAATGGTAAATTGTGCTGTAGGCAATTTTTGATTTAAAACTCATGCTCTACTTATTTATGCTACACTTGTTTATGTTTCTTTGCTCTCACTCTTTATATGCATACTCACTCTCTTTTTTTCTATTATTTCTACTTGATAACTGTATATTAGTTTTTAAGAGTAAGTATGAGAGTGTGATTGTTTTTGGGTTTTCTATAGAAGTGCGTGTATATGTGTGTTTTTAAGTGTTAGTATTGTTCTTTGTATGTGATTGTTTGTATGTATTTATTTTATATATTTTATCACCATAACATTAGAGCCTTGTGACAGCATATAAAATAACAATGCGACACACTGTGGGATAAGAAAAGAAAACTTTTAAACTTGTTTGTTGTTTAGACTATAAACTAGTCTGTAGTCCAGACAATAAACTAGTGTTAGTCTGGACTATAAACTACTCTATAGTCTGAACTATAAACTACTACATAGTCTGGACTATAAAGTAGTCTAAAGTCTTGACTATAAAATAGTCTATAGTCTGGACTATAAATTAGTCTATAGTCTGGACTATAAAGTAGTCTATAGTCTGGACTATAAACTATTCTATAGTCTGAACTATAAACTAGTCCATATTCTGGACTATAAACCACTCTATAGCCTGAACTATAAACTACTATATAGTCTGGACTATAAAGTAGTCTATAGTCTGGACTATAAAATAGTCTATGGTCTGGACTATAAAATAGTCTATAATCTGGACTATAAAATAGTCTATGTTCTGTACTATAAACTAGTCCATAGTCTGGACTATAAACTCATCTATAGTCTGTACTATAAACTAGTCCATAATCTGGACTATAAAATAGTCTATAGTCTGGACTATAAAATAGTCTATAGTCTGGACTATAAAGTAGTCCATAGTCTGAACTATAATTTAATCTATAGTCTGGACTATAAACCACTTTATAGTCTGAACTATAAACTACTATGTAGTCTGGACTATAAAGTAGTCTATAGTCTGGACTATAAAATAGTCTATGGTCTGGACTATAAACTACTCTATAGTCTGGACTATAAAATAGCCTACAGTCTGGACTATAAACTAGCCTACAGTCTGGACTATAAACTACTCTATAGTCTGGACTATAAACTACTCTATAGTCTGGACTATAAACTACTCTATAGTCTGAACTATAAACTACTCTATAGTCTGGACTATAAACTAGCCTACAGTCTGGACTTTAAACTAGTCTATAGTCTGGACTATAAACTACTCTATAGTCTGAACTATAAACTACTCTATAGTCTGTACTATAAAGTAGTCTATAGTCTGGACTATAAAATATTCTACAGTCTGGGCTATAAAATAGTTTATAGTCTGGACTATAAACTACTCTATAGTCTGGACTATAAACTGATCTATAGTCTGTACTATAAACTAGTCCATAATCTGGACTATAAACTGATCTATAGTCTGTACTATAAACTAGTCCATAATCTGGACTATAAAATAGTATATAGTCTGGACTATAAAATAGTCTATGGTCTGGACTATAAACTAGTCTATAATCTGGACTATAAAATAGTCTATGTTCTGTACTATAAACTAGTCCATAGTCTGGACTATAAACTGATCTATAGTCTGTACTATAAACTAGTCCATAATCTGGACTATAAAATAGTCTATAGTCTGGACTATAAAATAGTCTATAGTCTGGACTATAAAGTAGTCCATAGTCTGAACTATAATTTAGTCTATAGTCTGGACTATAAACCACTCTATAGTCTGGACTATAAACTAGTCTATAGTCTGAACTATAAACTAGTCTATAGTCTGGACTATAAACCACTCTATAGCCTGAACTATAAACTACTATATAGTCTGGACTATAAAGTAGTCTATAGTCTGGACTATAAACTAGCTTACAGTCTGGACTATAAACTAGTCTATAGTCTGGACTATAAACTACTCTATAGTCTGAACTATAAACTACTCTATAGTCTGTACTATAAAGTAGTCCATAGTCTGGACTATAAAATATTCTACAGTCTGGGCTATAAAATAGTTTATAGTCTGGACTATAAACTACTCTATAGTCTGAACTATAAACTACTCTATAGTCTGTACTATAAACTAGTCTATAGTCTGGACTATAAAGTGGTCTATAGTCTGGACTATAAAATAATCTGTAGTCTGGACTATAAACTATGATCTGGACTATTAATTAGTTTATAGTCTGGACCATAGATTATAACATAGATATGAAAAACAATTGTTTTTGTTTTCAATGAAAAATTTTACTAACACATTCTTAGACTTAGGTTTTTTTGACAACCGACTTAGGTTTTTGAAAACTGAACTTCATATCTAGGTTATAATCTATGGTATGGACTATAAAATGGTTTGTAGTCTACACTATAAATTAGTCTATAGTCTGGACTATGAACTAGTCTATAATCTGGTCTAAAATATAAACAATTTTTTGGTTTAATTTCTTTCCATTAGCTTCACTGTTTAACACTTTATTTTAATACCTCTTGCTGTAGTTGCTATTTTTATATTTTTCCTCCTTTTTTCAAATATGCTTTAAAACATCGACTACTTGTTATAGACTAAAATACCAGCAATAGTTGTAGTTGTGAAGCTATTTTTCAAATATAAATATTCCAGCCTGGCTGCTTGCTACATAAAATATTTAGGCTAAATGTTTTTAATAGATTCATCTACAATAAACTTAGACTATTCTGGCAAATGTTTATTTAAAATAAATGTTTTTGAACACATATTGTTATTGTTGTTATTATAGCTACTAAAACTACTAAAACTTATAATTTATTTGCATTTAATATTAAGAGTATAATGTGTGTGAATGTCTATATAAGTAATTGTAAGTCCCTGTGATTTGACTAATTGTTTTGTAAAATCTTTTGCAGAGTTGTTTGAAAATAATTAAAATCTTTATGCTCGTAAATGATGATGACGATGACTAAACATGAAATGGGTGTTTTTTTTTTTTTTTTTTTTTTTTTTTTGTTACAATAGCAGACACACTTGTATTAAATATTTATTTATTTGTTTAAAAATGAAGGGTGTTTTAAAAACTTTTATAACTTAAACTAGGAAAATATGTTTAAAGGCATAAATGAATAAATAATTTAAAATTAAAATATTAGTAAAAAATGTTTTTAAATTTCATATAAGTAATATTTTAAATTTTATATATTACACAAAGTAACAATTTTCAAAAAATTTTCTCATGCCTGTAAAAATTAATTTATAATAAAACAGATTTTTTCCAACATGTCAAATTTTCTCTCAAATGGACTTCAAAATTTCGCAGGATATACAGTTTAAAAAATAATATTTACATAGATTATATTATTTCAGTACCAAAATCTGCCTGCCTGCCCATATAAATCTTTTTTATATAACTGTATATCACTATAGGTTGTATCGCCCAAATTTAATGTTATATTATCAAGCTATAACGATTTAAAACGACTCAAATTTATTTTCTTAGTTTATTTAGCGATGTCCGTCTGTTTGTCTGCCTGCCTATATAAACAAGAAATTTTGAGTTTTTTAATTTGTAATTTTTTTTTACAATATTATCGCTTTAGTTTATATCACCTAAAATAAATGTTCAAATACCAAAGTTAAAATTTAAAAATCAACTGAAAATCATTTTCTGAGACAATTTTACGAAGTTCATACGTCTGTCTGTCCAATTAAACCTTCTATTTACCAGAAATTTGACAAGTTTTTGTTTTAATTTATAATTATACCAACCATCAAAAAGATGGGGGGTATATTGATTTTGTCATTCCGTGTGTAATATGTCGAAGGAATTATCTAAGACCCCACAAAGTATATATTTTCTGGGTTCTGGTTAGATTCTGAGTCGATCTAACAATATCCGTCCGTCTATCCGTCTGTCTGTCTGTCTAGTACAAATATTTATCTTATATAAGGTTTGTTTGGTATTGAAAATGGGCAAAATCGGTTAATAAACAAAAAAAGTTATGAGCTAAAAACTAGAAACACAGGGTGTACGTTTCATACTTTTCTGCTGATATCTCTTAAACAAAAGCATGTACTCGGAAACCAAAAATGGGCGTGGTCCAACCACTTTGCCGCCCATCTCCCATATATCGTACAATTTGAAAAAGTTGATGGTGGGTATATAGATTCGGCCGAGCCGAATATAACATTCGCACTTGTTTTTTTATCTCAGTCTTGAGACTTTAGAATTTTAGAAAATAATTAAAAAACTTTTTCAACTTTCAGAGCTTGTGGAGAAACCGTTGCCCAGAGCCCTCCGATTTTGCTTTACATACATTTACGTTAAGATTTCTTTTGAAACCATTACAAAAATTCTGTAGTCCGGAACAAAAAAATATTTTAGAAATGAAAGAATATTATCAACTTTTTACAAGTTGTTAAAAAAATCAAAAAAATCCTAATAATTGGCCACAGAATTAAATTTCTGCCGTCAAACTGTTTCACATCTGGTAGAAAAACAGCTCAGTTATCTCAGTGCTTCGACTATTTGGTGCGAAAATTTAAAGCTAATGCAGAGTTGATAACATATAAAGTCCAAAAAGTTCCAAACAGGAATTCAAAAAAAATTTTTGAAGCCAAGAATATGACACGGAAATTAAAACCAAATTTCATACAAAAATACTCAAGTTGCATAATTGACGAAGAAACGTATGTGCTGGCAGAATTTTCACAGCTTATGTGTCAAAACTTTTTATTGTTAATGCTCGAGGCAATGTTAAAAATAAGTTTAGGACCCAAAAGAAGAAAAAGTTTCTTACGAAATTCCTGGTATAACAAGCTTTTTGCAGTTGTGGCAAAACAGGAAAGTCATTTGTTACATTCGGCTCTATAAATACCAAAATATACATTAAAGAATATTTGCAAAAAAGACTTCTTCTATTCATAAGAGAGCACAACGTGTCCACACATTTTTGGTCCGATTTGGTATCATGTCACTACAGTAAGAAAGCTCTGGAGTGCTACCAAAACAATAACATAGTTTTTGTACCAATAGAGGTCAATTATCAAAATTGTCCATAGCTTAGACCAGTGGAGAGATATTGAGCTCTTGTGAAAAGTGAATTGAAGAACACAAAAAAGGTTTCCCAAAATACCGAAGATTTTAAAAGAAGATGTGCACACTGTTCCAAAAAAGTGACTCAAGCAACTATAAAACATAGAGTAACATATAGAGACGAAATTTTCAATTGACAATTGAAAAAAATTGTTGCTTTGTAAACAAAAATGTGTTTTTATTTACTTTTAGCAACAACAAAATGTATTTGATTACATGTATTTTGTTGTTGCATGAATTAGGTTTTTGACAACCGACTTAGGTTTTTGACAATTAGTCTCGTCTCTTGTTACTCTTTGCTATAAAATCTCTAACAGAAGGGTTACCAAAAATGGTCCACAAGTTCATAAGTAGTGGTTAAAACTATATAAGTTATATTTTTCTGCGATCTGTAATAAATTATCAATTAAATTAAAAAATAATGAAAACTCTAAAATCAACCATTTAAAAGTTATTGAATATTATATATGTTAAGATTTTTTCGAACGCACTTCTTATGTCTAATTTCTAGTAATTATTCTCAAAAAGTGTTACGGCCCAAATTAAAGACCCCAAGTTGAAAAAAATTATAATAAAGGCCCAAAAATGAGGTAAAATTTGTTTCGACCCTAATATCTCTTAAATAAAAAAAGATAACCTACACATTTACAAGATTTACCTAACTGTTAAATTTTTTTTACATTCAAGTCATAAATTAATTTTTGTCGAATTTTTAAAAAAATTACATACCCGATGTGACTAACTTTGGAGATCTACCATTTAGTACCGTGTTCCGTTAGGGACTTGTACTCCTCCAAAGTAACACATGTACTCCTCCAAAGCAACTCTAAAACACCTCAGCTCTGATCATGTGAAATTTTATTTATTTTCACAAAAAAAATGGATTTGGGAACACTGTGCGTCGTTTTTTTCGTATTTAAGTAATTTTTTATAACTTTACTTTATTTTTTTTTTAGTTTTGAAATTTTTATTATTTATTATAAAATTTTCGGAATTTTTTTATGAATTTAGCGCTTTCTTAATTTTTTTTACATTGAACTTTTCGTATTATAGTTTTTTGGCGACTTTTCAGGGAAATTTGTAAAAGAAAAATTACTGCTGCTTACAAAAAAGGAAGATTTAGCTACCAACAATGGTCTAATTTAATCATTTTTCAATAGCGCTATAAACATCAATATATCGAGCAAAATTTTATATTTTTAGTTTTTAAGCGATTTTTTTTAATATTTAAAATTTTCTATTTTTCGTTTTTTTTTTTTTAATATTATTTAGTTCATGTCGTTTTATATTTATGACTTTTTTTATTTATTATTAATATTTATTTATTTATTTATTTATTTATTTATTTATTTATTTATTTATTTATTTATTTATTTATTTATTTATTTATTTATTTATTTATTTATTTATTTATTTATTTATTTATTTATTTATTTATTTATTTATTTATTTATTTATTTATTTATTTATTTATTTATTTATTTATTTATTTATTTATTTATTTATTTATTTATTTATTTATTTATTTATTTATTTATTTATTTATTTATTTATTTATTTAATTTATTTATTCATTATTGGTAAAATTTTATATATTAATATATACTTCACTATTATCTGGGACATTTAGAAAGTTGATTTCAATAGACAGATGTACAGATATTATTATTTCGACTGCTATACCAATAAAAAACCCGAATACATGTATATACCTTACGGAGTTCCAGAGGAATATTGAAGAAATTACAAATATCCTCTTCGATTTAAATATTAAATTAAAAACTTTTTCCAAACAATCTTATTCTAACCCACTATACGATATTAGAATTAAAATTTCATATAAACTTTTTATTTTGTTTATGTAAAATTTTAATTTATAGTATCTTTTACTCCTTTTAAATCTATTTAAATAAGCAGAAAAAAACAACAAATATATTTAGTATTTTAACACTTTCTTAAATTGAAATGTTTTCAATGTACTTGCAAATCCCTCCGTATTAAAATGTTGCCAACAACTAAATGTTTCGTTTAGCCCAACAATAATACAACGAAATAAAATTGGCAAAATACGCTAATCTTTAAAATAAGTGTTAAGAGCATACAAATACATACATAGACATATGAACGTACAAACAATGACACACTGATATACTGTTAAATTTTAAATGAAAAAAAAAGATATTCAATCCCTACCATTAAATCCCTAAACGACATTTACGATTTGAAATAGAATATAGGAGAAAAAACAACATTTACAAACCAAAAAACAACTATAACTGTATATAAATTTATATACAATATACGTATGTATGTATGAGAATATTGTACCCCTATAAGGGCACTTAACAATACTAAAGCAACCCAGGGACCCTAAAAAAGAAGAAAAGAGAGTGAAAAAACAAAAACTAAACGCTAATATTTGAAAAAAAAAGTAAAAAATAATATTTAGGTTTCAATGATATGAAAACTCTATAACAATGCAATAAAATGCAATTGAACAACGTTTATCCTAGGGAACAACAATAGTGGAATATTGTTCTTTTTTCGAAGAATATAAATGCAGCTATGGGAACATATATATGATCACATACATACATATATTTGAAAATATAAATTATGTAGAAAATGGAACATGGCTTAGTTGGGCGAAAGAAAAAAAAATATTGATAAAATATTTATAGGGAATAAATGGTTTTTAGATGATTTTAAATGACGACATACTAATCGCATGAGTAATGAATACAGCACAGCATATAATTTTTTATTAATCATATGTTTAGAGGGAATTTTAAAGTTGTTTACACTCAAATACATAGTTGTTTTTGTAAAAGGGAACCTTTTTTTTTTTGTTTAGCAAGTTATTCTGGAGAAATTTTAAATACACTATGAACGTAATACATTTTCTTAGGATTTGTATTGAAATCATACGAAATAAAAATTTCACTTAAAGGGAAATTTTTTTATTTGGGGGAAATTTTTAAAAATATTGTAGTATTTGTAAATTTTGAATCAATATTATTATATAAGAAAATCAAATTTATAAATCTTAAAACAAAAATTTCCCTTGAAGGGACACTTTTTATCTAGCAAAAAATGTTATAAAAATTAAAAATGTACAATAAATACAATACAATTTCCCTTGAAGGGAAATTTTTAATCTAGGGGAAATTTTTAAAAATTCTGTAAAAATTGAAATTTCGCAAAAAATATACTAAAAATCTTGAAAATTTATAGTTATATCTTAAAAAACAAAAATTTCCCTTAAAAGGAATACTTTTATATAAAGTTTAGAACGAAAATAATATGAAACAATAAAATTTATTGTTATAATTTGCGAAATAAAAATTTCCCCCAAAGGAAAATTTTTTTATTTAGAGGAAATTTTAAAAATTCTATAAAAATCAAAACTTTACAACTAATATAATATTAGGCAATCTAATTTTTGGTTATAACTTGTTAAACAAAAATTTCCTTTAAAGGGAAATTTTTTTTACCTAGGGAAATTTTGCAGAATGTTATGAAAAATTAAAATTAGGTATTAAAATAATATAATGCGCTAAAATTTACAGTTATAAAATATTTAAAAATAAAAATTTCCTCTATAGGGAAATTTTTTTATCTAAGGGAAATTTTAAAAAATTTTCTAAAAATTTAAAATTTTCAATTAATATTATATGAAACAGTAAAATTTTTGGTTATAACTTGCTAAACATAAATTTCCTTTAAAGGGAAACTTTTTTACCTAGGCAAATTTTGAAAAATCTTATAAAAACTTTAAATTAGAAATTAATGTATTATAATGCGCTAAAATGTATTGTTATATATTGCTAAATAAAAATTTCCCTTAAAGGGAAATTTTCTTATCTAAAGGAAATTTTAAAAAATTTTCTAAAAATTTAAAATTTTCAATTAATATTATATGAAACAGTAAAATTTTTGGTTATAACTTACTAAACAAAAATTTCCTTTAAAGGGAAATTTTGTTTACCTAGGGAAATTTTGCAGAATGTTATGAAAAATTAAAATTAGGTATTAAAATAATATAATGCGCTAAAATTTACAGTTATATCTTGGTAAATAAAAATTTCCTCTATAGGGAAATTTTTTTATCTAAGGGAAATTTTAAAAAATTTTCTAAAAATTTAAAATTTTCAATTAATATTATATGAAACAGTAAAATTTTTGGTTATAACTTGCTAAACATAAATTTCCTTTAAAGGGAAACTTTTTTACCTAGGCAAATTTTGAAAAATCTTATAAAAACTTTAAATTAGAAATTAATGTATTATAATGCGCTAAAATGTATTGTTATATATTGCTAAATAAAAATTTCCCTTAAAGGGAAATTTTTTTATCTAAAGGAAATTTTAAAAAATTTTCTAAAAATTTAAAATTTTCAATTAATATTATATGAAACAGTAAAATTTTTGGTTATAACTAAACAAATGCTAAACAAAAATTTCCTTTAAAGGGAAATTTTTTTTACCTAGGGAAATTTTGAAAAATGTTATGAAAAATTAAAATTAGGTATTAAAATAATATAATGCGCTAAAATTTACAGTTATATCTTGGCAAATAAAAATTTCGTTTTATAGGGAAATTTTTTTTTCTAAGGGAAATTTAAAAAATCTTCTAAAAATTTTAAATTTTCAATTAATATTATACGAAACAGTAAAATTTTTGGTTATAACTTGCTAAACAAAAATTTTCTTTAAAGGGACATTTTTTATTTAGGGGAAATTTTCATTAATGTTATAAAAATTTGTAATTAAGTGTAAATATTATAAAATTCGTTAAATTTTACTGTTATATTTTGTTAAATAAAAATTTCCCTTAAGGGGAATTTTTTTTTTTCTATAGAGGAAATTTTCAAAAGTTTTCTTAAAATTTAAAATTTGCAATTAATGTTATATTAAGCAGTTAAAATTTTGTTTATAACTTGTGAAACAAAAATTTCCTTTAAAGGGAAATTTTTTTTAACTAGGGAAATTTTGAAAAATTTTATAAAAATTTCAAATTTTAAATGAATATAATACAATGCGTTAAAATTTACAGTTATATTTTGATAAACAAAAATTTCCCTTAAGGGAAATTTTTTTATCTAAGAGATATTTTCAAAAATCTTCTTAAAATTTAAAATTTGCAATTAATTTTATGTTAAACAGTAAAATTGTTGGTCATAATGCGCTAAAATTTACAATTGTATCTTTGTAAATAAAAATTTCTCTTAAGGGAAATTTTTTTTTTATCTGGATAAATTTTCAAAAAATGTCTTAAAATTTGCAATTAATGTTTTAATAAATTTAAATTGTTTGGTAATAAATAACTAAACAAAAATTTCCTTTAAAGGGATTTTTTTACCTAGGGAAATTTTGAAAAATTATATAAAAACTTTAAATTAGAATTGAATATAATATAATATGCTCAAATTTAGTTATATTTTAATAAATAAAAATTTCCCTAAAGGGGAAATTTTTTTTTTTTTTTATCTAGGGGAAATTTTCAAAAAATGTCTTGAAATTTAAAATTTGCAATTAATATTATATGAAACAGCAAAATTTTTGGTTATAACTTGCTAAACAAAAATTTCCTTTAAAGAAAAATTTCTTTTTTAAGGGAAATTTTCAAAAATATTATAAAGATATTAAATTTGGAATAAATATAATATAATGCGCTAAAATGTACAGTTATATTTTGATCAATAAAAATTTCCCTTAAAGGGAAATTTAAAAAAAAAAAAAGTTTCTTAAAAATTTTAAATTTGCAGTAAAAATGTTTATAATTTCTAAAAAAAATTTCTTTAAAGGAAAATTTTTTTTTTAACGAGAAATTTCGAAAAATTTTATAAAAACTTTAAATTAGGAATGAATATAATATTATGCAATAAAATAATAATTATATCTCTTAAAACAATAATTTCCCTTAAATTTCAAAAATATGAATGTAATAAAATTCGATAAGATTTATAATAAATTTATATCAAATAAAAAAAGTTTCTAAAGATATACTTTTTTGTCTATGGGAAAATTTATGATTATATCAAGTAAAAAATTCCTTTATTAAATCAAACTTTATTAAAGAAAATTCGTGTCTTTTCATAATAAAAATAAAATATTTATTTTTTTTTTTTTTTTTTATTAAAATTAAAATTTTTTAGAAAGTACAATAATCATTTTTCAAAAACTTTACTATAATAAAATATAATAATATAAAACTTTATTTATTACATTGTAAATGCCCTAACAGTTGTTAGAAAATTAACATTCCACTAATGTATCATTAACAAACACATTATCTTCCTTAACATTATGGCTAGACCACCAGGAAATAATGTACGATCTTAAACTAGATAAAGCCAATATGGCCTTACTATCCACCTGTTGGTCATAAAGATCCTTACAATAATCCTGCATGGAAGAGCAACCCATGCCACCATTTTCATAAATAGATAACAAAGGCAAAACTAAAGAGTCAAAATGTTTTTCAGCACATGATAACATTTTTTGTAATTGTTCTGGTGTTAAGGCCAAATATTGCGTTGAATGTTGTGAGGTTTTATTAAAAATATTCATTAATTTAGCAAAATTGTTGAGGGATATACGTGGAGATATTAAGGGCAAAAGTTGTAAAATTAATCTGTGTATTTCTAGCGAAATGTGGGAGAAGTTGTGGAACTCTTTTTCATTGGCTTTGACAGCATACCAAAGATTATTTATTATGCTAATGAGTCCTTCAATGACATCAAATTGATAGAATTCTATGGAGGTAATAATGGAACTTAACCAGGGTATTATGCCTATATGTTCAATCATAATTTTAGAGGAGGCAGGTATTTTAACACATGTGGAAAATACCGATAGTATTTGTAGATTTAATTCCAAAGTAGACATGGTACTGCCATAGAAACCCATTAAAACTTTAAAGGTATTGGTGGAAACAAGTAAAAACAAATCCGAGCTGGACTTGACTCCATGTTTTATAATTTCTACAATGAATTGTCTAAATTCTTGGTGCTCTACTTCAGGGGAATAGAATAACACATTGAATTCAGGTATACATTGGAAATTAAAACTGGATTTGAGTCTTAAATACATGGTAAGTTGTTTGTATAGCAAATGTGTGGGATCGGTGGTAAGATTAAATGTTTTGGCCACAAATAATCCCGAGATATAGGGTACTCTGGGTGTACCCGAATTAGTTTTATGTTTCATCCAGGAATTTCTTAAATCATTAAGTCCTGACTGCAAATTTTCATAGGTTTGTATCCATAAAGGTTTCTCAAAGAATTTACTATTTTCAAAGTGCTGACGATAACGTAATTGCACACAACCAGCTGCTTGGCGCATTTCTTTGTCTTGTGACGAGAGAGCAGCAAAAGTTAAAGCCAATAAACCATTTTGTACAGGTCTAGCAGGATGAGCATATGACTCAGCAGAAAAACACATAGACATTAGGGGCACAAAGAAAGCCGGATCATAACATTGCTCATAGATTTCTGGACGTTTGGGACATAAACGCATTTCAGTTTCAGAAATTTCCTGCACACCCAACTCCAATTTTTGTTCTAATTTATTGGCACCAAAATGCCAAGCTTTAACAAAAGGATTTTCAAATTCTTCCTCCGGCAATTGCTTTAAGGTATCCAATTTACGCCATATAGGGAAATTATCTATGGTGTACTCACATAGCTGACGATCAACCAAAGACATGACTTGTTGTATAGAAGTTTCCTGTTGGGTTAGCTTAGCTCTTTCCTCGTCTGCAGCTTTTAAGGCATAAAATGCTATAGCACTTTCACCCCAAATGAAGGGACGATATTTGTTGAGGCCACAATCATAATATTCAAACAAATTCAATAAAGCTAAACAATAACGATCCGAGTTATAGAGTTTAGCTTGATAGGCTCCCAAAATAACAGGAATTTGTGATTCTTGCAAGGAGTTAGGAGCTTTCTTAGCCATTACATATAGCAAATGTAAAACTTGAGTTTTAACTTTAGATTGTGAAGGTTTTGTTAAGACAATATCATAGAAATTGGAATGAGTAAATATCATTTCATATAAATGTGCACATTCACTATTGGCTGTGGAATCCTGTAACTCTTCTGTGTAATCATTATACAAATTATCAGCTAAAAAGGCTAAAAGTTTTAATAACAAACCATTAAATTCATCAAGAGCTTCAACTTCTACCTCAGAGTCACTAATATGCATGCCAGATTTAAGACAAGATTTACAAAATTGTAGCCATTGTTGGGATTTTAAAAGTTTAGAGAAATCAGGAGAAAATTCTTCAATGTCCTTACTTTCTTCAATGGATTTATTTAACTCCCAGCCATATTTAAACCATTGTTGCAATTGATAGCTTAATAATTCCAATTTTTCCTCATTTAATTTTTGCATTTTTAAATCCAACGCCAACATTTGTACTTGCAGCATTATAAAATTAACAAATATAGAAGATTTTTGTTTTATTTCACTATTTTTAAAAGCTTTTTCATATATCTTATAGATGGTTCTCAATTGATAGGTTTCTATGTTTTCAAATTTAAATTGTTTGTTGCAGAAATCTTTACATTCGGTTAAAGGCATGCAAAGCTCTATTAGTTTTAAACTTGTTGATACATGTTCCTTATAAATCATGCCTGCTTTTAAAGGCTTTTCAATGGTTCTCATAAAACCATTTTTATAATTTTGATAGACTTTTTGCAAGACCGCAGAATCCAATTCAAGATTTTTCTTAAAAGCCAAATCTATTAAAGGATACATAAGTTCCTTTTTATCCATATGCTGCTCCAAGTGGTTCAAAAATATTTCATCATATTTAGCTTGACGGGAAAATACCAAAGATGCCAATTTTATGCAAGATTTGGTTAATTTTCTTTCTAAGAAAAATGATTCAAAGAATTTTTTATCCAAATTTTTTATAAATTGATGATTTATTTGTAGGAAATTAAAGAAAGCTTCTTCCAAGAGTTCTACGTTAAAGTCTCCTGATAATTTTTTAAAGAAATTACTATAGATTTTGCTAAATTTCTTAATAAATTCCCCACATTTAATGGGCTTTTTTAAGTCAGCCAAACGTTGCAGGACAGTAACTATTAAGGAATAATAAATAGATTTTTGATTATTATTTTCCACAAGGAAAAAATCTTTATAAGTTAAATTATCCATTAACAAATTTAAGATTTCCACACAGTGTTCTGATGATAACTGAAACACTTTACATAAATTTATAAATTCCTCAAAATGTTGGGAATTTTGCTTGACCTCTTCCTTAGAGTTTAAAGAAATGGCCACCGCTTTTACTAATTTCAATTTGAAATTCTCTGCATAATTATCAAAGTTTTCTAAATTGTGGCAATATTCCGTTAAGGTATTTAAGAAAATTAAATAATTTTTAAAGGATTCCTCAATGTTCTCTGCTGAAATCAATTCATTGGATTTAACACCATGCAATCTAACACCATAAATATATTTCATTAATTTGTATATAAACAATTCCTGGTTAATGTTATCGTTATCCTCGGTTATAGGGTGTTCTTCTTTTCCAGAAAACTTTACAATCATAGCCAAACAAGTGTTAATAAATTCTGCTGATCTTTGGGCTTGTTGTTGGTTTAACATATGTTTTTCACGCAATTGTTGTATTGCAAATAGAACATGTTGTACATAAATCATTAACACACGAGGATTTTGTATGACTCCACAAAACTTTTTCATATTACCCTTATATTCCAATTCACAAACATCATCGGGGGAGGTACTTTCAAAAATTTGATCAAAATCTTTATGACCAAAAAGCACTAATGTCTGAACTTCCTTGAGGTAGGGTATAATTTTGCCCGCCTTGGCGTCTACATATAAATGTTTTTCTTTGCTAGATTCCTTATTTAGCCAATTTTGCATATAAGGTAACATGGTTTTGAAATGCTGTTCATATAAAGACATAACACTTTCGGCTGAGGGATAATAGTGGAACATTAAAAAGCAAATAATTTCTAAATATCTACTTAAAGGTGGCTCAATATCTACACCTTTATAAATTAAAGGCATAAGTTTACTTATACTAAGATTTTCCACATAGGCTTGTACCGATAGACCTTTTTCAATGTTGTCGAATAAAGTATGTAAATTTTCACTATTAACAGCGGTTTCCAAGGATTTAGGCATTTCCACTTCAGCTTTGGTAACCTGTAATTACAAATCAATTAAAATATATCATTTAAATGCATTAAAATCCAACCCACCTTTAAAACTTCATTAAACACCTGAGCCACCACATTTACTGTCTCTACATCCACAAATTTTAATGATTCCAACCATAAATCAATTTCTAATTCTCCCGTTTCAAATATACCCGTATTTTTAAATATATTTCTAAGTAATGATCCTGCTTCACGGCTAACATCCGGCTCTCCATACACAAAAGCCTTAATGAAAGATCTCAAAACACTGCTAAAACGTTTCTTATTTGGTTCCAAAGCTTTAGGGAACAACCATAGTATGGTTTTAATAGCTTTCATTTCCAATTTAATATTACTTTTGCCTTCCGATTCCACTTTAATGATTTCTTCTTCATCTTGAGCATATAAAGGTCTTAACAATTCCAAATAATCCAAGATAACAGAAGTTTTATTAACAAATGTACGATTTTCTTGACATAAAATCAATATCAAATCCAAAGCTACATCCAAATGAGCCAAAACATCTACCTCATCTTGATCCTTTAATTCTATGGAAGTGTTTAGCGATAGTAAAATATTTTCCATAGTGGGAAAATTCATGAGTAAATGATTTAATATATCAAATTTAAAACGTCTCAATGAATTGGAACTTTTATTTTGTTCCCTTTGATTTATGATTTGCATATAATTGGTATACTGTTGAAACATGGCCAAGAGCAAACGATTAGTGGCCAAGCGTTGTTGGAAACTTTTATGTGACAAAAATTTGTTGCCATTAATATGCACCAATGTTTCCAAAGGCAAACATATGTCTTTGATCCAAAATGAAAAATCGGTTAAGGTGATCTTATCCAAGGCACCCTTGAGGTGACGTGGATGACAGGCAGTTATGATTTGTGTTAAAAATTCTGCAGCTTGAAGCCAATAGCGTGAAGCTGTGCGTAAGGGATTTATAATGCCGGCAAAGTTACGTACAGTATTACGGAACAAATCAGGGCAGGATTCTAAAATTTTCATAACTAAATCAGTTTTGCGTTCATCGGCCCAAGGGATGTGAATGTAGCCCATAATTTGACCTGCGAAAAGGGGAGAAGAGAAGGAAATAGTAGCAAATAATTTTTAGCATTTTTTTATAGAAAAATTTTGTCTGAAACAAATTTTATACAGAAAAAAATATTTTGACGAAATTTTGTAACTGACTGAATTTTATATAAAAATTTTATTTGTTACCATTTTTTATATACGTTTTATTTAGGACTATTTTTTATAGAAAAGTTTTGTTTAGGACAAATTTTCAATAGAAAAATTTTGTTTGGAACAAAAATTTTATAGAAAATTTGGTTTGGGACAAAAAATTATTTTAGGAAAAATTCTACGAAAATTTTCCATTTTCTACAGAAAAATTTTCTTTGGGACAAACTCTATAGACAAATTTTCTATGGGAGAAATTTTTGATAGACAAATTTTGTTTGGGACAAATATTTTATAAAAAAAATTTAATTTGAGACAAATTTTCTAAAAAAAATGTATTTTAGGAAAAATTCTATAGAAAAATTTCTTTAAAGAAAAAATGTATAGAAATAATTATTTTGGGACAAAATTTTTATAGAAAATTTGATTAATTTGTGAAAAATTGTCTATAGAAAAATTCTTTTTTAGGGAAAATTCTATAGAAAAATTTCTTTTGAGAACAAATGTCTATAGAAATAATTATTTTGGGATAAATTTTTGATAGAAAAATTTAGTTTGGGACAAAATGTTTATAGAAAATTTGGTTTGGAACAAATTTTTTGCTTGAAAATTTCTAGATAAATTTTGTTTGGGATAAATTTTTTATAAAAATTTTTTTTGGGGCAAATTTTTTATGGAAAAATATATTTTGTGACAAATTTTCTATGGAAAAATTTCTTTTGGGAATCATTTTCTAGAGATACATTTTTTATTATTTTTTTTTTTTTTTTTTTTTTGGAACAAATTTTTTATAAAATTAGTTTGGGACAAATTTCTTATAGAAAAATTTTATTTAGGACAAATTTTTTATTTTATAGATAAAAGAATGATTTTGTATGGAAAAATGTTTGATGTAAAAATTTATTTTGGAAAAATTTTTTATACATAAATTTTAATAAATTTTTGTTAAATTTTTAATGGAAAATTAGTTTGAGACAAACTTTTTATGGAAAAATATTCTTTGACATAATTTTTTTTATAGATTTGTTTAGGGTGGACTTTTTTATAGAACATTTTGCTTGTACCAAATTTCATTCGGTAATTTTTTAATTAAAAAAAAAAAAATATTTTTTATAAAAAAGTTTGGAGCAATTCTTTTACAGTAACAAATGTTGTTAGGACAAAGTTTCGTTCAGCACATTTTTTCCTTTCTTTAATACTCACCTTGTATAGTATTATGTTTCTGTCGGAAAAACTTGATGGTATCAAATGTTATGCCAAATTTCCTGGACGTTAACAAAACTACCAAAAATTCATGCACTGCCTTTGAAACTGCCTCCTTTTCTTGGGGATTTATTAAATGATCCATTTCGGCAGCACTTAAATTTTTATTCGCTCCCTTTTTACCCGAATTTTTGGCAGCAAAGACACGAGGACCTTTCCAATCATACAATTGAACAAATGACTTGCAACAATCCAAATCAAACACATGAATCTTTTTAGTTTTTGATATCTCTGGACATTCGAGAACATACTTCTTGAGAGTGCTTAAAACGACACAAACAGTAACGGCATCATCGTAAAGAAGACCAGCTGCTAAAGCTCTTATAAGAGAACCGCGATCGAGAATGTTGCGTATCAATAATGTATTGCCATCGACCAAGTAAGAAAGTACAAAATGTATAAAACATTTGCGTACAGTTTCAAAATCTTGATCCTTGGTCTGTTGTTGCTGCTGTTGCAATTCGAATTGTGAATGTGAAAGAAATTGTGTAATATTTTTCACATTTGATAGAATGTCATAGGACGAGAGAATTTGGCGACCCAATTGAGGCTCCACACAGACAATGGCTGTTAAGAGCTTGAGCGCTATTTTACGGTGATTTAATTGAGCTGATTTTAACAGTAATTCCAGCAGAGAGCCATGCGATTTTAAAAAATAACGTGAAGCATGTACAGCCGATTCCATATGATTACGTTGATTACTAAGAATTTCCATAATAACCAACTGGAGTGCATCGCATATGTAGGCAATGTGTAGAATGTTCGTTTTATCGATACGTTCTAAAGCTTCGGCAAATTCTAAAGGTTTACCACGTTTTTCTATGTATTTAGCTATAGTTTTTGGTCGTGTTTGGCACAAATGTAAAAAGTGGCGTAATTCTGGAACGAAAAAAAATTTATAACAACTGAATACTTCTAAAAATAATGTATGTATAGAGCTTACCTGTTATGAACTTATCTCCCCTTAATTTGGTGCGAAACTCCATCATTTTAAAATCTTTGGAAAATTTTATATCTTTTTCTTCAGTATCGAATCCTGAATCCTGCTGAGAATCATCCATTTCCTCGGTGTTATTTAAGGACTTTTTGTGTTTCTCTTTTTTAGGAGTTAAAGATTTTTTCGTTTGTTTTTTCGGCACTTCCACAGCACCTTCATCTTCGTCATGAGGCGAGCTTTCCTCATGTTTTCTTTTTCTTTTATTTACTTCTACGGCCATAGTGTATTAGTAAATTATAAGTTTTTGTTTAAGTTTAATTTAAATTGTAGCCAAATTTGTAAAAAAAATATTAAAACTAAAAATTCTACAAAAATGAACTTCTTCCCACGAAGTGCCCGCACGTGTTGTTTTGTTTTCTTCTTTTATAAAAAATAATAAAAAGAAAATAGAGAAAACATAAAGAGCAACAGCTGTTTAAAGAGTTACCAGACTAAAATTTTAAATTCTTTACTACGCCATGGTGAAATAAGTAATTATTTCACTGTGTACTACGCCGATTTTGGAACACGAAAGAATGGTATAATATAAACGAAAGCTTATGAATATATTTCTTTTTATTTCCGAAATGTTTATATTGTTTTACGATAAAACTTTGTATTTTTACGAATATTATTACGAACATATACAAAAAAAAATATTTTTAGTTTATAATTTCATATTAATAAAAAGTGATTTTTATTAGTTTACAAGAAAAAAAATGTTTTTTTAGATTTTTGTAAGTAAAAGTAAAAATATGAAATTCAATCTTATTAAAAATAATAACATAGCTAAGCAAGTTTTTGAATCTGAGCAATATCAATATGGTGAATTGGAATCTTCACTCATTTTACAAGATATCAACAAAAATAATTATTGTAACATCTTATAAGCAGTTTAAAGTGATAAATCGAAATTAAATTGGAATCTGTCTTATGTAATAGATTCCAAAAATAGATTTTCGTTAAATTTTATGTTTGCTGTTCTATCTTGTAACTTGAACTACTTATTTCAAAGCCAGAAAATATCTCGATTCGACCTGTTTAATTATTTAACACAATAAAACATACTAAATTTCCATACAGGGAAGAAATTTTTAGTATATTTAGTACATAGAAAATTGTTGAAAAAAGAATTTGTAAAAATTGTGAATGAAATTTATATTTGTTCATAAATTTTATTTGTGTGTGAAATTTTTATTTAAATAAAAAATTTGTTAAAATATTTTGGCAACTAAAAAACAAGCCAAAAGGAAAAACACAATAAAATGATATGTGAACAGAATTATTAAACTCATTAAGTTTTTAAAAAACCAAGTCAAAAACTAGTGTGTGTGAACATAATATAACTTCACATTTTATAAGTACAAGAAATACAGAAATTTATGTTATGAATCTTTTAAGAAATACAAACGGTCTTCGTATCCCCCATACAATTAAGGAGAGGATCCACATTTGGGAACCATTTCTCTATATGACGATGCGAAAAGAAGGAAATAAAAAGTTCTTATATGTATTTAATTTTCAGCAGGCTAATACCCGATTCAAAGACGCCGCTGATCATTTTTACAAAAGCCATCGCCGACGCTAAAATTGTTCGGCGCAGGTTTCTAAACACCCTACTATTGACTTCGCTGCTTTCAAATTCGTATTAATTTTTTGTTTACATATTATTATTGTAGTCAATTTTCTAATCATTTATTCAGTAGTTACTTTGTCAAATATTATACGTAAACAAAAAACCTTAGGGGCAGAGAAGGGAACCATTTAACATTTCGCCCCTTTTAATTGTAATTAAGATAATTAAATTATAATGAATGTAAAGTTTTATTAAATAAAACGAAGAAAATTGATTAAAAAACAACGTAACCAACCACCAACAGCTGCAATATTTGTATTACAACAAAACCACCACAAATTACCAACAATTTTCTAATGAAATTTATAAAATTCCAAAAACTTTTAGGGAAATTTATGTTGGTAAATTTTCGTTTACGATTTATGTTTCTATTCCTTGTGTTATTGTGCATAATTGGTGTAATAATTAATTTGTATAAAAAACCCGATATACGTTTGTGTTTCGTTGACTCCCATCCAGTAGGACAACAGCAAAACGACAATGAGAATTCATTCGATTGGGGTTTGGAAAAACTGGAAGATATTTTGCTGGCCAAAATACAACCAACACCAGGTAAAAGTATATTTTTTCATGAAACATCTTGTCCCCAAATGCAACCAGACTCACCAACATCATCGGTTGGTTTCGATAAGACTCTTAAAGAGCAAGGAACTATTCATAGGAATATGGTAAAATTAAATGCTAGGCAAGCTTGTGCTATAGAATCGTCCGCTTTACACAATCCCAATTCACAAGTATTTGTATTGTTTGCTAGTCCTCGTTATAAGTATCCTAATAATAGTAGTAGTAGCAGTACGGGCAATGAAGCTCTTTTGGATGCCATATTAAGCTATGAAAATGTACATTTAAGAAATATTAATTTATGGACATATGCCGCAAATACACCTATCTATGATTGGTTAAAGGATGGAGCATTATTTAAGTCAAGGTAAGATATAGAGGTAATTGATTATAGAGTATAATATAGATATACTAGACTAGAGGTATATTATAGAGTAAACTGTAGTTTAGATTGTAAATTATAATATAGTCTGTCTAGACTATGTTCTGGACTAGATTTCTAGATTTTAGTCTGTTATATAGTCTAGATTATAGTCTGGACTATTCCCTATAGTCTAGATTAAAGTCAGGACTATAGTCTAGTTTATAGTCTGGACTAAAGTCTAGATTATAATCAAGACTGTAGTCTAGATTATAGTCAGTACCTATTATAATCTGGACTATATTCTAGATTATAATTAGGATTAGAATAACTAATATTATATTAATATTTGTTCTTTTTCCAATCTTTTCCTAGCTACGTCCTTTCCCACATATCGGACTTCTTACGTTATTTAACCCTTTGGCGTTGGGGTGGCACATATCTCGATATGGATATTGTTATGCTGCGTTCCATGGAAGAATTACCTCCCAACTATACAGGCGCTGAATCCAATACTCATCTAGCAGCCGGAATTATGAACTTTGATTCCGAAGGCTTTGGTCATGAAATCGCCTATCAATGTTTACAAAATTTTCAACAAACTTTCGATGGCGGAAATTGGGGTAATAATGGTCCTGGTGTTATAACAAGGGTAATGCAAAATATGTGTGGTACCCATAACATAGAACAAATGATGGATATTAAACGTTGTATGGGTTTTAAAGTATATCCTATAGATGCTTTCTATGCCATACCCTGGCGTCAATGGATGCATTTCTTTGAACCTGAACTATTAGAGTCGACCATGACACGCATAAGAAATTCTTTTGTGGCTCATATATGGAATAAACATTCGATTAAACAACCCATAAGAGTAGGTACTAAATGTGCGTATTGTTTATTGGCTGAAACGCATTGTCCTCGTGTTTATAAAGCGGCTGGTGAATATTTTTAATTATTTATCAAATTTTATTTTGTTACCTTATGTCTAGTTCTATATATGAAAATCATTGCATTCCCCACTTATTCAATCCTATTCGAATATTTTTTTTTTTTTATTTTTTTTTTGTTTATTTTTGTTTTATTTTTTAATTTAATATTTGTATAAATGTATGTGTTAAGTTTAATTTATACTCAAAAATCTTGTGTCCAGTAATTGAGAATCTCTATTTGTTTAGTGCTTAAGTTATTTAATATTTGTTTTCACTTTTCTTTGGTATCTAATCATTTTAATTTTTCAATATATGTAGGTATTAATTTTTTTAATATTTGAAAACCAAAGCAATTTTTATTAAACGCTAATATATACATAATTACATTTTACTATATGTAATTGTATACATATTTTTATATGTATATAATTATATAAACTCTCTATTTTTTATATACGTAATAATATGTATGATATTGTTTTAAAGATTATGTAGTAATTATTTGTTGTATGTAAGTGTAATAACAATTGTAGACAATATACTAAACAAACAAATAGAACAAAGAAAATTTCAATAAATAACAGTTTTTTAAAGAAATAACGCTTTATAAACAAATTTTATTTTTTTAAATAACAAGTTAAAGAAGAATATAAATTCATATTTATTTCATTAAACAAAAATTGTGGTGACAATTTTTTGTCTATATTTTGCCTGTTTTCTAACCGATTTTGGAAGATAAAGAGAAAGCTTAAGATATATCTGTGAAAATTCCATTGCATGCATATGTGGGCTTCAAAAAGTAAACACAGACCCATTCATAGGTCGATTTTGTTTATTTCCAATGACAAAATTGTGGAAAGTTAAATCACAGATAAATCCTCTCAGTAATTGAGTATCTTCTAAAAATCTAAAATTCAATAATCATTACATTAAAATAATAAATAAAACAACATTGATATAGGAAAGTTATTCACATTTTATTAAAAAAAGGAAAAAAAAAAAAACTTGTAATATTTCTTAAACTTTACAAAAAAATTTAATTAAAATGTAAATTCAAAGTTGATACACATAAAACAATATAGCAAATAAAATATATTTAATTCTTCTTAGTTTTTCATTACAAAAACAATAATTTCTCTTCATTTACAACATTGCATTAAGTATTTTTAAAAAGTAAAAGATCTATAAATGATTAGTTTTGCGTACGTAAGTAAAACGTTGCATATGCCTATTGTTGCGTTGTGGGCGATCTACAGGTCTGGCATTATAATAATCTAATCTTAAACGTGGTGGCTGTTGATAGGGCGTCATATAATTTGGAATTCTTAATTGTTCTTGGTTTTCTGGTAATGGTAATGGTGGCACTGGATAATATGGTCTTTCAACTCTATGGTAATCATCAATTGGTCGGCGATAAGAATAAAAATCTTGTCTTCTATTATTTGCATAATAGGGAGGTGGAGAAGGTGATCTTGATCTGTTACGATAACTATCATATGGAGAAGGTGATCTTGATCTGTTACGATAACTATCATATGGAGAAGGTAATCTTGCTCTATTACGATAACTATCATGTGATCTTTTTACACTGCTAGATTGATCTCTATTAGAGTTTCTAGGATGCTCATAATTTCTTTTTCTATAATTGTTTGTTACATTATGTTGTTGTTTTCTTTCTCTTGAATTTTCGCGTTCAACTTTTTCAACACTTCTTTCTATCCAATTATTGATTTCAGTTTTTTCTTCAGCATTTGAATTTGTTTCTACATTTGTTTTCAGTAGCTTATGCAAAGCATCAATATAGTTGTGCCTTTCAATTTTATGGCCACGAGCATTGGCAAATCCTGTTTAAATAAAGCAATAAAAAATAAACATACGTATACATACATACATATGTAAAATAGAAACTACTTACGGTCTAGAGCCTCATTTGGATCTATAGTCATTTGTGAGATCATATAATTACAAATCAAATAACCCGTACGATTTACTCCATGAGTACAATGAACACCAATTAATTTATCTATAAACAAAAAATACAATCTTTTAATTGGAAATAAATTTAATTTATAAATATTGAAAGAAAATCATACCATTATCTGTATTATTTTCCATAAATTCTTTAACAATGGCATTAAATCTATTAAATATAAAAGCAAATATAGTTTTTTATAATTATTTAAAAAATAAAAAACTTACTTATCCACAAGATCTTTAGTTGGAGTTTCATGACCTGGTATCATTAGTTTTTTATGTTCAACACCCTCTTTTTGGAAAATCTTAAGAAAATATTAAGAATAAATTTTGATTATTGGTTTTTATAACTTTTTCTTAAAAAACTTACTTTAGGATCATAATAACGATACGTATTGGTTAAATCTATAATTAAACCTAAATTTGGAATCATTTTTAAAAGTATGCTGCCATCCAAACGTATGTCACTATCAACATTTCTGGCAATATGCTGGGAAGGAAAAGAAATTTAAAATTAAAAATGGAGAAAAGATTTTTATTTAGAAAATTTTCGTAACGTTTTTGTTAGACGGAACATAAGGTAATGTATATGCTGTCATAAGGTGGGAACATAAAAAAGGGTAATCATAATGTAAGAATTTATGTTTCCAACTTTAAGTCCGCTTTGGTACTTCCAAACAATGACAGCATAGGCAAATTCCGATTGTAACTTGTGTATGGTCATTCAAATCGGACGTTTGGTGTCTAACTTGCTCCAAAGGGCATCCAGCTAAATGGTCAGACGAATTTTTTTTTTTTTTTTTTTTTTATAAGTAGTCCCAAACTCATAAATATCTTAACGGGGACACAGTCGAATTTTGGAGAAATTACAAACGGAATAAAAACCTAGTTTCAATACCTAATATTTATTAATATTCTACTATAAGCTATAAACTGAAGTTTACCTTTTGTTAACAATTAAGCACATTTTTGCAAATTATAGGCATTTTAAGTTAAAAAGAAGGAAATCCCCTAATAAAGTTTTACCTTTATACTTGCCACATAGACAAAACCAAGCCACATTCATTCAATATAATTAAGACAAAACTTTTAATTTTGTCAATAATATTTCATTTACAAAATTTAAACACTATAAACTCTGACAAACACTAACTTACCTCTTTCAGTGGTACCTTAAATGCAATAAATCTTGTGCCCTCGATCTTCTCGCCAATGGGTTTGTAATCTATCCACCTTTAAGAAAATCGCTTGCTTTAACATGATTTTAAGTCATATCATTAAACTTACCTGTCCGGTATTTTAGGTGCCATTATTAAATATAGTTTAAAAAGTATTTATGAAGATATTTTATCAAAGAAAACTAGCAATTTTCTTAAAATTTCTAATCCAAAAATATTGTTAAATGTCAAAAAGAAAAAATAAACAAGCCATGTGTCAGTGATGACAAAGTATGTCTATGTTATCGTTATAGTTATCGAATCAGTACACTTAGAGAAATTACAAGCTCTAATTTATTACAAAATGGAAGAATGTAGAAGAGAGACAATACACAGTGTCCCGTTTCAAAAATAAAATGGAAATAAATCTGGAATTTCCAAAAGGCTGGCATAAATAGACCACCCTGATTCAACTCTGATTTATTTGATTTTTTTGCCATTGATAGTACTTTTAATGGTGAATATAATGATGTAAAAATACATATTTTGGAAGTTATAGGGCTTTGAAAATCGAATTTCCCTAAAAAACTCGTATAAAAAAAATTTCGTTATAAAAAAAGTTGGGTAAAAAGGAAGAATTACGTTAGCGAAGCCGCTTTTGGACATACCACAGAGTTAAAAACCCTTCCGCCCGGCCGAAGGCCGACTATTAACAAAAATTATTTCCTCAATTTTTTTTTTTTTTTTGCACAAGAAATTACAAAATACTTAAAAAGTTGTGTTTATGAAACTTTTATATTTGTAAATGCAACCTTAAGAGCTTTTAATTGAAACCTTAATCTTTGCAATCGGATAAAGAGTATAGAAAATATTTTAAGTGAATTAGGGAGGTAAATGAGTACCAAAAGGCCGGTCCGATTTCAATGAAATTTAAGACAGTGTTAGTAGAGGTGTAAGCATAACGGGGGCGGGTCCAGAGGATCCTAAAGTTGGACACCTCGGGTGTTCAGAGATTTTTTATATGAGTGGATTCTGCTAGTCGAGATCTACAAAAAACATTCTCGTATGTGTAGGTTATCACTTTTAGTTTAAGAGAAATTTGGCTTCAAAGATTAAAATTTTTATTTTTGGACCTATCTTGTTGAAAAAAAAACGATTTTTCACCGTTTTTTTTTTTTTTTTTGCGAAAAAAACGATGAAAAACGGTAAAAAAAATTTCTTAAGTAATATACACTATCGGACAAAATAAAGTGCGGTTTTTTACTCTTGCTATTTAGTTCATAATTATTATCTTCTAGGTTCATAATGGTCTACGTTTTTGGTATCCAGGTATTTGTCGTATTATATTCTTTAAATTAATATGCAAAAGAAGTTTTTGAAATATGTGTATTTCAAATATGGGGCAAAAGTGTTGTGTTGGTCATGCATTTTGTGCGACATAATAAAGTGACACTTTACATTATTTCCTAAAATTTTTTTAATTTTTTGATACAAAATGGGAGGCATATTCTTTAGAAGTGCTAAATTTTATTATTCTTTTCATAAATTCTATTAAAATTATTATTGCATTTGAAAAATAACGATAAATTCGGCGATTTGAGAAATTAAAGCAAAAATTTGAAAATCATAAAAAATGGGTAAATTTTGAGAGACCCTGGTTCACGCAGTATTAAAGTCCCGCAAGCAATTATTGGTTTTGATTTTCTTGATCACTATATCTTCCCAACGGTTCTCGGAGAGCAAAAATATCTATTACCAAAAAATTAAACACATCAAACTTTGTAAAAAATATAATTATTTTTTAATTCCAGCATTGCGATTTTAGAAATTAAGGCAAAAATTAGAAAATCATAACAAAATGGGTCAATTTTGAGAGACCCTAGTTCACGCATTATTAAAGTTTTTAGTTATTTTTTTCCTTCACACAATTCCTTATAAAGTAATCTTTCAGAAAAGTATAAATACTATATATGATACTTAAAAAAAAAATTTTATAACTCAAAAAGAACGTAACTACCTTTTTCGCAAAAAAAAAAAACGGTGAAAAATCGACTTTTTTTCAAAATTCACATTCAAATATATATATATATATATTCCGTAAAGATTTTGTTTATTTCAAAAAATCGAGTGAAATTTAGACCCGCTATAGCGAAAAAACTTTACCAAGATAGGCCCAAAAATAAAAATTTTTATCTTTGAAGCCAAATATCTCTTAAACTAAAAGAGATAACCTACACATACGACAATGTTTTTTGCAGATCTTGACTAGCAGAATCTACTCATTTAAATCGGCTGAGATATAACGAATCTGGATCGTTTTAAATTTTTTGAATACCTGAGGTGTCCAGCTTTAGGACCCTGCGGACCCGCCCCCGTTATGCTTATAACGTCCAAACTCAAAACTTAAACTCGCCTGCACCTCTATTAACACTGTCTGAAATTTCATTGAAATCGGACCAGCCGTTTGGAAATTCCAGATTTATTTCAATTTTTTTTTTTTTTTTTTTGAAACGGGACACTGTGCGACATTTGTTGTTGGTACGTTACACAGTATTTTCCCGAAAAACTATATTTTTGAGATTCTGATGAAGGAAGATCCTTCAAACGATGCGTATTGATGAGCTGAATACGGAGAATATATTAAAAAAATTAAAATTGGTCTTCAGTTCCCATCCTGCGATTTAAAAATCATGGGTGTCATACATTTAGGGTAAACAAAAATTCGAATTTTTTATCGAAATGGGTCTCAAAAAGTTCGTATTTTCGGTGTTATTGAAAATAATATTTTAAAATGTTTCACCATGGGATTTTGATACTTTAAATTTAAGTAGCACTTTAAATTTAAGATGAGCTATAGAATTTAAAAGGATGACCACTATGATCTTGGAAATGATTTAGGACCTCGAAATTTTTTAAATAAATGATTTTAAACATTTGTGGATACTTTAGTAAGATTAATCGGAAAATATGTCTATATTACCAGCTTACCTCTATTATAGTTATAAAGATAATTATAATCGAAAAATCTCTTAAAAATGACAACAATTTTATAACAATATTTGTTTTTTTAATGCAGTTTTTATTTCATTTCTTTTTCAAATTTGTGTTTTTTTATTATTTTCATTTTTTGTGTGTGTTTTATTTTTCAATAAGATATTTGTTTGTTAATTCAACTTGTTTGTTGTAATCATGTTGTTCTTGTTGTTATACTTTAATGTTTTTGTTTAATAATTGTATTTTATTTTTATTTGCTATTAATTCAATATTGATATACTCTTTTCCCATCTCTGGAAAGGAAATTCTCTTTCACAGTGTCTCATACTACGAATTAAAAATAAAATTTACTGTATGTTCAATGACTTGGAAAGAGAGTATTTCATATTAAAAAATTACAAATCATTTATAAGTTTTTTTTTTTTTTCAATGTCCGTTGTCGTCCCCTTTTAACTCATTTAGTTTAGTTTTATTTAATAAAATAATCTCAAACATGACGTCTATTATTAGTATTTTGTAAATGTTGCTGATGGACATTTTTGAATATACATCAGGCATCTCCGGAACCACCAACAACCACAACATTTCCCCCATTATTGTTGGGACCACCTTTGGGTGTATAGACTGTAGCATTGGGATCTAAATTGGAAACATTAGCATTGCCAACGCCATTAGAAACTTGAGGACATGTTACTAAAACCGAAGTAGCCACAGAAACGGGTACAACACCGGCACATTGTTGTTGTTGCTGCTGTTGGTGTTGTTGATGCTGCTGCTGTTGTTGTTGCTGATGTTGTTGGTGCTGTTGTTGTTGCTGCTGCTGTTGTTGCTGCTGCTGCTGTTGCTGAGAGTGTGTAGTAACAACATATTCTCCCGACATGGTTTGTTGCACATAATCGGATGCTGCAGCAGATACGATAACACGTCCTGTTAATTGTTGTTGGGCTTGAGCTGCACTAAGACTGGTTAACATAGGAGAGGCTGGACCTGGACCAGTTTGTAGCGGTGGTGTATCATTCATGCGTAGCATAGAACTTGCACCAGTTGAGCTACAGGCTGGCAAACACAAAGTATCAGTGGGCATAACCGCTAAAAGTTGGGCAATTTTTGCTTTAAGATCATGAACTTCATCTTCCTTGGAGCGACGTAGGCCTAGAAATTAAATTGCATTATAAAAATTATTTTGGAAACTTCCATATATTTTAATTTATTTACTTTCTGATATTTCTAATTGTCGTTTGGCATCCCCCAGAGCTGAGAATAAGTCCAGCTTAACTCTCGTCTCTGCCGAGAGATTTTTCTCCAAAGTGCAATTTTTATCTTGCATGGCGGCCAATGCGTTCATTAAAACATCCGTGCCGGGCTGTATAGAATCGCGATTACGTATTTCCTGCTCAAACATGCGAAGCTGAAAATTTAAACAAACATTTTAATGAAATAACAATAGAAATTCTTAAAATATTAATAAATAGCTACGGACTTCTTGCTCCCATTTGCGACCATGTTGCTCAGCCATTTGTTTAGCTTCTTCTGCCATTTTTAAATCACGTCTTAGCTGTTTAATTTCCTCCTCCATCTGTTGTTTCCTTTGCTTACACTGTGAACTACACTCGGGACGTGCTGCCTTTTCTTCAGCCAATTTACGTGCCTTCTTCTCGTTATTGAGTTGAGCATCTAATGACTGTTTCTGCCGCCTTTCCTCGGCCAGGCGACGTTCGACGGTTTGTAGTTGCATCATATCATTGTGTCGGGCATTGGTCAATTCGTGTAAACGTTTTTCCAATTCATCACATTCTTTCTGTTTGGCCTGCAAACAGGATTTTGTTGTCATATTCGTGTCCAATTTTTGTCTTAATTCATTTTCAATCTGTTTCATGTGACTGATTTCGGAACGATATTTTTTCACATCGGCCTCAAGTTTTAGACAGGATTCACAGATCTTGGAGACAACCTTAGAAGCTAAATGAGATATGGTAGAGGTGGCCGAGTTACCAGATGCACCCGACGATGAAGAAGACGAAGTGCTCGAGGAGGAAGAGGACACCGATGAGGCATCGGAATTGTGATGGTGATGAGTATCCTTAGTTGTGTTATTATGATTCTCTTTGTTTGAAGAGTCTTTTGTATGAGAATGATGATTATTAGTATTATTGTTGTTGTTATTGTTGCTATTACTGGAGTTGTTATTATTATTACTGTGGTTGTGATGGTGATTGTCTTTGGAAGCATTATCCTTCTTAGAACGATTACGGCGTCCTAAAAATTTAATATGCAAAACAAAAATAATAAATAAGGAATTAAAAAATTTTAATTTATTATTCATTACCTTTAGTTTTCTCCACCGGTTCCACTGTTACGACATCTTCCGTATCCAAATGTGAATTAACATTGCCATTAACATTATATGTTGATGACGCTGAGGAAGTATTCGACTTCTTCGATTTGGATTCTTAAAAGAAATGTTTAATTTTAATAAAAAAAATATAATCAGACTGTGAAAAATGTGCTATGAGAAAATGTAGTCTGATAGTGACATCTTTTCTATAAGCAAATCAGATTCTGATAAGTTTTCTATAAGAAAATCTAGTCAGATTCTGACAAGTTTTTCATAAGAAAATCTAGTCAGATTCTAAAAAATTTTCTATAAGAAAATCTAATCAGATTCTGAAAAATTTTTCTATAAGAAAATCTAGTCAGATTCTGAAAAATTTTCTATAAGAAAATCTAGTCACATTCTGAAAAATTTACTATAAGAAAATCTAGTCAGATTCTGACAAATTTTCTATAAGAAAATCTAGTCAGATTCTGAACAATTTATAGATTTGTTTTGTTTATTTCGCTTACCATGTTTATCTTTTTGCTGTTGATGATAACTATTATTATCCCATTCTGTGGATTTTTCCTTGTTATTGTTATTATGATTCTGTTGCTGCTGCTGGTGATGATTTGTATTGCTTTCATTACCCTGATTCAATTGATGATAGTTGTTGTTTTTGTTGTTCGTCTTTGTATGGCTCTCATTATCACCAGCAGCTAGATTATTATGATTAGACGATAAACTACCTTTGTGTTTGTTTTCTTTATCCATGCTACGTCGATGATTTTTACCACCTCCACTGCCTCCTCCTATATGACCATTTGATGATACTAAAAAGTGTGATAAAATAATGTTAAGAAAAATAAAAATAATATCGATTGAAAATAAAAGCAGTTAAATTAAAATATTCAAAAGCATGCATTAAATGTGAAAAAATAAGCTGCAAAATATTTACATTTAAATGGTTAACTATAGAAAAAAGTATGTTAAAATTTCTTAATAGAATAGTATTTTTCCATTCTTTAAGAAATCAACACATTTTTCTGGCATAATCTACATAGCGTTTGAAAGAATTATAATAAACTTTAACAAATCGAATCATATACATAATAAAAAGCGACAAATTTTGGTTTTGTTTGTTTTCATAAAGCATATAATACATATAAAATTACCACCACTACCGCCACCAATTTGTACATAGCTTTTATCATCATTAGACGATAATGAAGATGTTGCTGTTGTTGATGCTGTTAGCGTAGTAGATAAATATGAGGAGGCTAACGTAGAAGATGTTGTATTATTGTTATTATTAGAAGTAGAGGAGGAAGTAGTAGTAGTAGAGGATGAGGAGGAATTTGAATTAGCAACACCTGTAAGAGTAACAGATGAAGCCATTGAAGCGGTACCATTTGTTGTAAAACTGTTACCATTGTGATTATTATTATGATGATTATGATGCTGATGTTGCTCTTGCTGTTGATGATGATTATGCTGATGATGATGTTGCTGCTGCTGTTGATGATGATGGTGATTTTGTGCTAAGGCCACAGATCCATTTGCTGTAGCTATAGAATTTGATATTTGTGTATGAGCTGCAGTTAAAGAAGCTCCTGTTGCTAATGTTGAATTTCCATTATGATTATGTTGATTTTGTGTACCGCCACCACTACCACTGCCATGACCTGATGCTACAGCAGCAACGGCATTTGTATTGGAAGTATTTGTGGCCACCACTGTTTGTGTGTCTTCAGAAGGTGTGGGTTCCTCTTGTGGCAGTGCTTGTTGCAATAGTTGCATATAAAATTCATTTTCTTTTGAGACCTCCCGTTGCTTACGTTGTCGCATACGATAGCCTACATAGCTTTTGAAACCAAAACCTAATGTAACCACCGGGTAACCAATGCTAGAAAATTTACAAATGCGTAAAATAAATAGTAAAAAATGTTTAAAGAAATAAATTTTGAAAAAAAAAAAAAAAAATGTAGATCATTTGTCTTTTCAAAATGTGGAAAATTTCTCAGAATCTGACTAATTTTTTCTAAAGAAAATTTCTCACAATCAGTCTGTTTATAGAATCCAACACGGATTGGTTTTACAACATTTTCTCAACAAAACCAATAAATTGTTTATGAAATCCACTAATTAGATTCGAAAATTTAAATATTTTCGTAACCAGTTTATAAGGAGAATTTCAAAACAACACTTAAAATCGTTTATTATTTAAGAACATTAAATGTAATTTAAAATGAAAATATCAATCCTTAACAAATTATTTTCGTTACGTTTTCAAAAACCTATTTTAAGTGGAAATTGGATTGGAATTTCGTTTATAATCGTCTAATGTATAATTTTTTCTAGAGAAAATTTTTTAGAATCTGAATAATTTTTTGGACAAACAATTTCTCATGTTCTGACTAATTTTTTGTACAGAAAATTTCTCAGAATCTGAGTAGCTTTTTCTATAGAGAATTTATCCGAATCTGACTAGTTTCTATGGAAAAAATTTCTCAAATTCAGACTAATTTTTTGTATGGAAAATTTGTTAGATTCTGACTAATTTTTTTGTACATAAATTTTGTCAGATTCTTCCTAACTTTTTGTATAGAAAAATTGTCAGATTCTGGCTAATTTTATTGATAGAAAAATTTTTAGATTCTGACTAACTTATTGTATAGAAAAATAGTCAGAATCTGATTAATTTTTTTATAGAAAAAGTATCAGATTCTGTAAAATTTTTAGTGTAGAAAATTTGTCAGATTCTGAAATTTTTTTATAGAAAATTTTACAGAATCTAATTAATTTTATCTATACAAAATTTTCCCTGAATTTGTCTAGTTACTTTATCTACTTACCAGTGTGCTGCAAACGGCCTACATAAATCTAAATGAGGCATATGTCTGCTATCCTTCCATCTTATACCGGCCTCTAAGTATACAAATAACATCCACAATATAATGGTGGGCAAGCAAATGCCTTTATCTGTTAAACAAAATAAAAATAATCAAATTTAAATTTACAAATCTTTTAAAACAAACGTTAAAATATTTTGTTATTTACCTGTATGCCAAACATATTGTACCCAAACATATGTGCTGGCAGCAAATAATAACCAATTAACTGGTATAAAGAATAAACAAACCAAATCGGATGTTATAGCAATACACACAAACAATACCGAAAATGCCTTTAGATAAACGATAAATAATAAGAAAGTAAATAAATTATTAAATTAAAAGATATTTAAGAGGAATACATACCAATCCTTTATATTTAAATGAATCGTGTACGGAGCGCAGTAGTAACCAGAAGGGCCATAAAAATTCAAAACGGAACATAAACATAAAATCTGCAGTTATCACAATTGCCCATAGTACCAAAAATTTCATATACAATACGGTTGTGCTAAAAATAGATATAACATAAAATTTATTACTCTAGTGATAATAAAAATAAAACAAGTTATTAATATTATGTATGTGGATGGCTGGCTATATATACCAGAGTATGTACTCGTTTGTCATATGTGGTAATGAATAGGGTTTGGTTTGACACCGTAATATCAATCTTTAAGTATCAATAATAATTTGTTTACTTTGGATAAATATTTAATGGTTATTTGAATGTAAGGCCAACCGTATAAGTTAATAAAAGCCTTTTGTTAAACAAATATTTAAACGAAAATATAAAAGCGAAAGCAAAAACAAAACATTAAGAATAAGTCAATACATTAAAGTGTTTAAATAATGCATATATGTTGACAAAGTTTCAAATTTAGTCGATTTTAATGGATCAATAAGTTAGACATGATAACTAATTAAAAATAGATTTTTTATTGTTTTATTTTATTTAAAAAATTAATGATTATTTAAATGGTATAATAGAAAAAATAGATATGTTTATATGTACATAATTGATTTGGCATTGTACCTATTGTGGTGTCTAAAAAAATTTCAATACATTTCTTAAAAAAAGTAATAAAATTGAATATTTTTTAGAAAATTCTCTCACAAAAGAATCTTTAAATATAATATGCCATGCCATTCTTAAGATGTGCTTGCAATTAATCTAATGAAAGAAAAAATAATATATTCTTCTTGATAAGCCAAAATGTTTCTCGTGTCTACAAATTGTCTAAAAGTTTTGTTACTTTGACTTGATCTTATATTTTCAAATAATTTTATAATTAAAGAAAAAAGAAATACATCTTTTCTACTTTGATCCCGATAAGACAGACTGGCTGTCAGATGATCTAATTTTAATTATTCCATTAATAGTTCGCAAATGAAACTAATTATTATAATTATACTTGTTACTCACATTATATGCCAATGTAGATCAACAATTGTTAAGGTGTTAATATAAATCAATGTATGACAAGTTTATATTGTGATAATGATTTGATAATGATCATTATTTTTTTAGTTTGTTTATATTTGTTTTGCCAACATTTTCATTTTAATATTCTTGAAAAATAAATAATATGTACAAATTGGAAACATTTTTAAGTCAAGGGGTCAAATTATTTATGTTAATCGAATAAAAGGTATTTTTAATTAGTTTTAAAGTGACTTGAAATTATATATTTCACGAAGAGGTCAATAATAGTCTGGTATTGAGTTTTATTACAAAAAAAAAAAAAAAAAATTGTTTTATACTCATTAGCTAAACCTTAAAATGTAGTAATTTTATGTGAACAGAAAATATGTGTTAGTCCCCTTGATAAAGTTATATTTTAGAGGCGTGACATTTACTTAAATTCACTGAGAAGTTTACAAAATCTATAATTCTAATATTCAATTTAGCTGATTTTAAATATGAAATAGCTTAGGAAAACAACAAACAAAAATTTGAACATTAAAATGTTCACTATAGACTTACGGTTACACAAAAAAACGACAAAATAAACAAAAATCGCCAGAATAGAAAACAAAACGAATAAATATATAAAAAAGTCGCTAAAACAAAAAAAAAAAAAATCCCAAAACGAAAAATTGTTTCCAAGCTTTAAGAATTTTTGGGAATGAGAAAAAAATGGAAATAGGAACGTTGCAAAAATGGGGGAAAAAAAATCACCAAAAACAAAAATCACCTAAACAAAAAAAAATTGCCAACATGAAAAAAATCAACAAAACTAAAAAAATCGCCAAAAACAAAAAATTATTTAAACAGAAAAAACGCCACACGAAAAAAATCATCATAACAAAAATAGTCAGAACGAAAAAAAAAAAAAAATGCCAAAATTTAAAAATTCAAAAACCTATTGGAAAAAAATCACCAAACAAAAAAAAAAAAAAATGTCAAAGAATTTTTTTCATTTTTATATTTATAATAACAATAATTTTATAGATATTATTTTGTGCCATTTATTTTTTCTAAGAAATGTTAAATAAAATCGTCAGAATGAAATAAACGCCAAAAATAAAAATATCTCAAAAATGCCAAAAAAAAAAAAATAGTTCCCTAAACGGAAGATAGTTTTTCTCTGCTTTAAAAATTTTTGGGAATGAAATGAAAATGGATTGATTTGGCTTAAACTCGAAATAGAACATTGCTAACACGAAAAAATCGACAAAACTAAAAAAATATATAAAAACAAAAAATCACTTTAAAAGAAAAAAATGCCAAAACAAAAAAAATAATAATAATACAATAAAAATAAAAACATTATAACGAAAAAAATTGCCAGAATGAAAAAACAACAACTGTGAAAATATCGCCAAACAAAAAAAGGTCAAACGATTTTTATTTTTTTAATATTTTTTGAGCAAAAATAATAATTTTATAGATATTATTTTGTGTCATTTATTTTATTCTAAAAAATGTTATATAAAAAACGCCAAAACAAAAACAAAAAAAAAAAAAAAAAAAAATCGTCAGAATGAAAAAATCTCAAAAACGCCAACAACACTCCATTGTGAAAAAAGTCGACAAAATAAAAAACGTCAAAATATTTTTTTTTTTTTTTTTTTTTGGTAAAAAATTTTAATTTTTATATTTTTTGGGCAAAAATAACAATTATTTTATGATTTTTTTTTTTTTTTAGCAAAAATAAATTTTATTTTTTCTTAGTATGAAAAATAAATTTTATTTTTTCTTAGTATGAAAATAAAACCACCATTACACAAAAAAGTCCCAAAATAAACAAAAATCGTCAAAATGAAAAAACCTATAACATGAAAAAATGGATTAAATTATAAAAAAAAAATTGTCAACAACATTAAAAACGAGAGAAGAAGATATAGTCGGTCAAGCCGGACTATATGATACCCTACACCATTTCGATCCACATAATATGGTTTTACTTATATACAACTTACTTATGTTAAATATTAACATAATACTAACATTTGTATGGGATTTATGCACGTTAGTGATTTTAGGGAGAGGAGTTTATATGGGAGCTATGGTCAGTTATGGACCGATCTTCGTAAAATTTGGCAGACGGATTTTTGCTGATATAAAACTTATTTGTACTAAATTTCATTAAAATATTCCTATTTTTAAGGCATCTATAAGTGTTAAAACTCTGTTCCGGGAGGACATTTGTATGGGGGCTAGGTGAAATAATGGGCCGATCATAACCAAATTCAATAGGCTTCGTCCTTGTGTTGAAAAAAAGCATATGTACTAAATTTCATCAAATTATCTTTAAAATTGCGACCTGTACTTTGCGCACAAGCTTTACATGGACAGCCAGCCAGCCAGCCGACCAGACGGACGGACATCGTTAAATCGACTCAGAAAGTGATTCTGAGTCGAACTGTATACTTTAAGGTGGGGGGTCCGAAGATTTTTTTTCTGCGTTACAACCTCTGCACAAACACATAATACCCCAACCACCTTTGGTGTAGGGTATAAAAAATAATAATTGAATTATTTAAATTTTATAAAACGGGGAATTTTACAAAACGGGGAAAAATCACTAAAGGTATTCACCTCAGAAATTGCAACTTTGCAAGACCCTTGCAAAGTAAGTTGTGCAAAATTTATTACATGTGGTTGTTGTTGTGTTTACATTAATCGATGCAAATTTTCTTTTTTACAAGGGTCTTGCAAAATTGCAAATTTCTGAGGTGAATACCTTTACCATAACGAAAAATAAACAAAAATAGACAGAATAAAAAAATAAATAAAAAAAATCGCCAAAACGAAAAAAAAAAAAACACCATGGGAAAGAAATCATCTAAATTAAAAATCGTCAAAACGAAAAAAATTATTCCAGTTGTTCAGTTTTATTCGCCCTTTCTGATTAGAATCTATTTAATAAATTTAATTGGGGAAAAATTAAGCTTTTATGGACTTACGATTGAAGCCCAAAGTTAGACTATATGAAGTTCTATGAATTAAGCTTAAAAGTTTAAATTGAACTTATTACACTTCGATGGCTACTTATGGTTAAAGCTGAATTGGATTGATGCTTAAATGATATTTTTTGAAAACGTACAATTGAAGTTAAAGTTAAATGCTATTTAAACCCTAAAATTAAAGCTTTAACGGTGTTTTTTTAATTCTAATAAAATTTAATATAAAATAAGGGAATAGAAAAAGACCTGATTAAGATTGAAACTTTATTTGACTTTTAATGGGATATTAAAAGGATCTTTGTTTACAGCTTTTTTGGTCCTTATAAAGCCTAACGATTGAAGCTAAAACGATACTGTTCCAATATTTACAACTACTTTTATAAAAGTCCTGCCTTATAAATTTATAAAAAAATAAATACATATTTTATAAACGAGAACATTGTGTTGTATAACTATTTAATTATCCTTTCCAAAAATGATTTAATTGTTGTTGTGATTAACATTATTACATTCACATATTACACTCACCTGCCATACATGCTCTCCGTTATTTTGTTACGTTTTATAGGTCTCCGTAGTTTGCCGCAATCGGCATTACGACGCTTCATTTTGAAATTTGTAATTTTTTCAATTTATAAAAATAACCGTTTTGAAAAAAAAAGTAGTTTGATTTTTCTTAATTTTTTTTTCGTAGTTTCAGTTGAATTTCTTTTGAAATCAACTAGCAAATATCGTTTTCACTTTTTTCTCCTCAATATATTAAAATAAAATATTTTTTTTTTTTTTTATTAGGGGTTTTCAATTCTCTTTGAGATTTTTTTTTCTCTCTAGTATTTAATTTAATTCTTTTTTAGTTAGCGTATGTTTTGGATATTTAATTTTCTGCTGTGTAAGAACAACTTGTATTATGTAGCAGCAAAGTATTAACGATGACAACGTCGACGAGTTGGCTGAACAAGACAAGAGAAGAATTGAAAAAAAAGAACGACGTGTAGGGGGTAATAATTATTTAACAATCAAATTAAATGATGCACTAATGAGAGCACGCGAAAATGAAATTCTTCCACCAACACCTTAATCTTTCTTGTTGTTGGTTGTTGTATAGTTTTCAATTTCAAAAATTTTATATATGGTCTGTTCTTTTTTTTACGTATTCTTTTATTTTGTTTTTCTGCTGTTTATAGACTTAAGCTATTTTTATAAAGATCCAATGTGGTTGTTTTTTCTTCGATATTTTGTATTTTGATTACAAAGTTGTTGTTGTTGCTTGATATTTTACGTAGATTTTGCGTTGGCTGTCAAAGGAATACTTTTTCTTGAGTGATGATTATTCTCTTGTTATTATTACGATAGCTGCTGGTATTTAGTTGACAGGTTTTTGTTCAAAACATACTTTTCGTGTTTAATACTTATTTAGCATGTTTTTTTTTTTTTCTATTATAACTCTTCTAATATATTTGTTATTTAAGCCGCAACTGTTGAAAGATATATTTTGCCTTTTTTCGCGTTTAGTTTTCAAACAAAAACAAAAATTTATGTATTGTTGTTGATTCGTTATATCGTTTTGTACGTGTATATTTTTAATGTATTTAAAGAGTTTTTTTCTATTTAATGTTTACACTACTATAAATTCTCTTTTTGTATTCCTTTTCCTTAGAACTGTTTTGTTGTTGGCTATTTTTTCTTTTTGTTGCCCTCTTTTTTTAAGGTTGTTTTTATTTGCTGTTTGTTTATGTTTGCTTTTTTTTTCTTTCTCAGTTGTTGTTTATTTTTTGCAAACAGTATATATTTCTTGTTGTTATTTTTCTATCTGTAATTAGAAAGAATGCTAATAGTATATAAATATAAATGTATTTAAATATTTCTTTTCTTTACAAAATAATATAATAAAATTAAACAAAAACAATTGTAGAGCCGTTGAAAAGAGTAGGGAATTAAAAAAAGAAAAACAAAACAAATTACATAAATTTTACTTTCAAATGTCAATGTTTTTTTTTTTGTGTTGTACGTACGAGTGGTTTTAATTCTAGCTATTTTTAAATTTAATTCCTTACTTTTTTTGCACTTTCAAGAATAAATCCATCAGTTGAATCATTAAATAAAAATTAATCAATATTATTTAGTCATATAAATTAAATTGAAACTGTTACCACTATAATTAAAATTTTATTCTTAACGAAATTTCAAAAATTTTTTCCTTCAAGAAACAAATTTTAATATTTTCATTTAAGAAAAATTTCAGTACATTTCTTTAACAAAAATTTCAACATTTTTCTTAAAGAAAAATATCAATATTTTTCTTTATTCTTAAGTTAAATTTTATAATTATATGGAAATTATGTGTTACTGAAATGCTGATGATTCCATTCCATTTTTTTTTTTAGACAAATTCTTTAAAATTTTCAAATTATTTTCTAAAGAAAAATATCCAATACCCAGGAAAAATTGTATTAATTCTACAACTAGTTCCAGAACACATGAAAATAGCCTGGCACTTGTTCTACTTTGGCGTTACGACCATTGATTTTTGTTTGAAATTGTCACCTCCAGAACTAAGGAGTTATCATTGAAAAATATGTCAGTTATTTCAGTGCTTCGACTATTTGGTGCGAAAATTTAAAGCTAATGCAGAGTTGATAACATATAAAGTCCAAAAAGTTCCAAACAGGAATGCTGCAAAAAATTTAGAAGCCAAGAATAGGACAAGGAAATTAAACCCAAATTTCATACAAAAATACACAAGTTGTATGATTGATGAAGAAACGTATGTGCTGGCAGAATTTTCGCAGCTTATGTGTCAAAACTTTTTATTAATAATGCTCGAGGCAATGTTGAAAATAAGTTTAGGACCCAAAAGCAGAAAACATTTCTTACAAAATTCCTGGTGTAACAACCTTTCTGCAGTTGCTGCAAAACAGGAAAGTCATTTGATATATTCGGATCTATAAATATCAAAATATGTATAAAGGAATATTTGCAAAAAAGACTTTTTCCTTTCGTAAGGGAGTACACGTGTCCACACACTATTGGCCCGATTTGGTATAATGTCACTACGGCAAGAAAGCTCTGGAGTGGAACCAAAACAATAACATAGTTTTTGTACCAAGAGAGGTCAATTTTCAAAATTGTCCATAGCTTAGACCAGTGGAGAGATATTGAGCTCTTGTTACACAAAATGGTCGACAAGTTCATAAGTAGTGGTTAGAACTATACAAGTTATATTTTTCTGTGATCTGTAATAAATGAAAACTCTAAGATCAACTATATCCAAGTTATTGAATATTATATATGTTAAGATTTTTTCGAACGTACTACTTATTAAATAATCTGAAGTGGTTTTGATTACACCAGTTCTAGAACTAATGATTTTAGAACATGTTCTAAAATTTTTCCTGAGATATTTCTTTATAACTTAATTTCTTCAAAAAATTTTCGATTTTTTTTTTTTTTTTTTTTTTTTTGGAAAAATTTAAAATTTCTTTTTAAATTTTTTTTTATTTACTTAATTTTTATAGGCAAATTTTCTTAAAAAATCATAAGTTTTTTCAACATTATTTCTTGGAAAATTTCAGTTTCGTTTCTGTAAAAGATATAATTTTTTTTTTTTAATTTCAAATAACAGAAAAATTTGAATATTTTTCTTAAAAAATCATAAAAAAAAGATTAGAAAACTTAACATTTAGAAAATAATTAAATAATTTTTTTCCTTAAGCAAAAAAATTCATTACTTTTTTAGGAAAAAAAATAATATTTTTATTTTTAGGAAAAGAATATCAAAATTTTTTATTACAATTTGTTCTTTAGAAAAACAATCCATTTTTCTTTTTTTTTTATTTTAATAAATGAATTTTTTTTTTCAACATTTTTCCAACATTTTTTTCTTTAGAAAAAAAATTAATAATTTTCCTTAAGAAAATAATTTCTTAAAAAAAAAAATCAAAAAAATTCTTTAGAAAAAAAAAAAAATAAAAATAATAATAAAACAATGAAGACTTTTTTAGATGATCCCCGCTAGAAATTCAACCCCATTTTTCTTTTTTATTCATTTTTTTTTTCTTTAGAACAAAATTTAATATTTTTTCTTTAGAAAAAAATTCAAATTTTTTTTTTTTTTTTAAATTTGACATTTTCTTTTAAGAAAAAATTTGTATATAGTATAATACTTTTTTTAGAAAAAAAATATAATATGAGAAAAAAATAATAATTATTCTTTAAAAAAATTCAATTTCTTTTAATTCCAATTTTCTTTAGAAAAAGAAAAAAAAATGTTTAAGCATATTTTTCAATATTTCTTCCTTGAAAAAAATTCAATATTTCAAAATAAATATTTCTCCAAAAAAAAAAAAAACAATTTTGTTAATTTTCTTTTAAAATAATTCTTTTTGAAAAAGTATAATTTAGAAAAAAATTAAATATTTTAAACAATTTTCTGTAAACGTACAAAAAATTTTATTTTTTTCATATAAAATAATTTTCTCCTGTACTTTGTTTCGAAATCTTCTACTTGGAACTTCTAGTGGGGATTATCTTAAAAAGTCTTCATTGTTTTATTAATAATTGTTTAGTTTTTTTAGTACTAATCATCGGTTTGGGGTTAGTGTTGTTCAATTTAAAGACGTTGGGATTAACGGAATTAAATAAACAAATTGTTCTTATTTAATTTTACCATAAGAAGAGATAATAACTTTCTACTCAAAATCTAAAGTCTATTTTTCAAAGTTTAAAATTTATATCGTGATTATATTTAAATCGTAATTAAACAGGTTTAATTATCATTTGAAAAACTAAATAATCAGAATAGGCAAATATTTGACGAATTTTTTTTTTTTTTCTTAATTAGCCAAATAGCTTCTACTTAGCATAAATAATAGCTTATAGTAAATTACCTTTTATTTGCACTATTTACTTTAACAAAACATATCAAAGTTATCAAACATTTTTTTTTTTTTTTTCATATAATTGCCAAGTGTGCCGAAAACTTAAGTCACAAGTTTAATTTCAAATCATCTGAATTTACTGTAGTATTATAATTATGATTTTATTTTTTATTATATAAAGTAAACATTTAGAAATTAAAAGTTTTAAATATGTACAACAAAAAAATTAGCCCCAAAATTTAAAATCAAAGTATTTGTTAACATTTTTGTTTACTGCATATAATTATGATTTTTTTTTCTTTTTGTTCTCAAAAATGTGTACGCAAGTTTATGAAAAATTTTAAACAAGTTTTTGTTTTAATTACTAAAATTTTTATACTACTTATTAATAAAACAATAATTTTATTATATAAAAAGAATTTTTTCTGTACACATGAACAATAAAATTTATTATTTCGAACACGTTTTTATAAATAAGTTTTTTTGTTTTTTATATTTTTATTTAAATGTTGTGGTTTTCTCATTAGTACAGATGTTTTTTGTTAAACCTTTTTAACATTTGCTAAAATGTTTTAGCAGCAGCAGCTGTAGGGGGGCTGGTTGGGGAGGATGGTGATATCAGAAAGAAAAGTACAAATGAAAATAATTCAAATGATTAACAACAATTGCCAAAAAGAAATCGAATTAAATAACAACAAATATGGCTGTTTATAATAAAAAATAAAATCAAATCAAAAGAATAAAATAAAAAAAAATAAGAACAGAAACAAAAACAAAAACAAATTGATATAATACTCAAAAAAAAAAAAAAAAAGCGGTTTTACATGAACTAAATACAAAACTATAAACATTTTATAAACAAAAACAAAATTCTTTACAAATTAAACTAGTTGACATTGAAAATAAACATCTCAACTAACTAAATTCATAGTGATGAAAAAAAAGGATGGAAAAAATTATTTATTTAAAGATTTTTCAAATATGTAACTATTTGTTTTTATAATTATTAACAAGTTAACACAATTTTACTTTTTTAAATTAAATTTTAAATATTTATCATTATTATTTCCGTTTTTATTAACACTGTCTCTCGTTTTCTTTTCCTCAGACCTGTCAGTATGTCTAGCTATTTTTTTTTATATATTTGCTTTCCATTAAAGTTACAACTTCCTGTTTCCTGGTTTTTCCAATTTGTATTTAAATTATTTTGTTATAAAAAGTAGATTTTATTCTCGTTTAGAATATGACCGACTGAGCGATCCTCATTATTAATTTAAGAAGCAACGTTGTATACACCTCAATGATTTGTTATAAATGCAAAAAAACAAACGATTTTAACTAAAATATCTAATACGACGACTGCCTTTAAACTTTCTTCCACAATTTGAAAATAAACACAAATACATACACATGTACAATGTATGTATGTATGAAGAAGAACTTGTTCAATAATGTTTCTCTAAGTGAAACATGTTGTTTCTGCTTCAATGCCCCAAGATACTAAAAAGGAAATTGAGTCATGTTGTATTGGAATTGTTCGAGTATTTGGAGGTGGCAGATATGAAGGTAACTATGTACTATACTAGTAACCATAGTCCTCATCATCATCATCATCAGTACCGTCATCACCACCACCGTCATCATTGTCCTCATCTACATACAAACTTGTCGCCGTTGTCGCAACATTGTGCTGAATGCATGTTTTAGTGTTGGTGGTATTGTGTTGTGTTCTGTTAACAACCAATAAAAATGACTACGACTCGATGTGATTTTAAGGGCAGACAAGATATTTTGTATTGAATTTGAAGAAGAAATAATATAAAAATAGAAAAAAAAACATGATGAAAAACAATCGAGTATTTTAAGTGGTTGCGATAAATGTTAACTACCCTACATCTTGTTTTTGACAGATTTATTTTTATCAAATAAAGAAATTTCCTTTTTTTGTTTGTGCTTAAACATTTTTTAAATTTGATAACTATTGTAAAAACTACCAATTTCCCGCCAGAGGAAAAATAAAAAAAGTATATAAAACAGTTGATAATGTAAGAGAGGAAGAGATTTGATTATTTTAACAAATGGTTGACAATTGTGAACATTAATTTATTTGTTTTAAAAATACGCAAAATAAAGAATATTAATAAAATCCTTTTTGATTTTGCAAGAAATTATAGGTATAAAATTTGTTAAAAAAGTTTTTAGGAAAATCTCAGTCTTGAACAAAGGCAAGGATTTATTAAAAATAAGAAGTTATCAAGATATACTTTATATAAAAAGTATTGGGCGAATGCAATAATTCTCATTAATTCCCATTGCGGAAAGACATCATATTTCGGTGGAAGTTTATAGAAATAACGCTTTATCTGATGCCGTTTGTCGAGAGTATTGGGGTTAAAGGGCTTGAAAATGGCACTTAATTCAAAGAAAGATGATATTAATATTTTAATGATCACGCATCGATCAAGAATCGTGCCAAAAGTCAAATATGCTTCCAGAATCATTGGGAGTATATCAAGCAAGCATTTGAAAGCAAGGAAATTAGAATTGTTACATTAACATACAATTACATTGTATGTTAACAATTAAAATGTATGTTAATCCTATACAAATCGGAAGGTAGGCTCCAAAGGTATTAGAAGGATATCTTTATTATAAGCTGTTAAAACCGGGAAAATTATCATTCTAAATATTCAGTAAATTGTTTTCTTAAATGAAATTTTCAAAAAAGATAAATTTTATTTCATTCGGAAATAAATTTTCAATAAATTTGCTTTTTATCGGATGTTTTCAATAACCCAGCAAAAACTTGGTAATGGCATGTAGTTACGGATGTAGTTACTATTCAACATACCGTCTACATTATAAAGAAGTAGTTTAGTGATAAATTATTTATAACCCCCTATGTAACTTATTTATTTTCGAAAAACTACTTTTTTTAGTTTTTTTTTTATTCAGTTTACCAATTAATATTATTAAAGAAGTAATAAATATGTGACGAAACAAAATTAACTTATGAATGAATTTTTAATCTAAAATGGTTTTTAAAATATTAAATTTTTCATTATTGTTAAGTTTTAGAAATTAAAATTTATAAAATCTTTCCAGGTTTAAAATTAAAAATATAAAGAAAAAAAAGAGGTTTTTATATCTTAAAATTCCATTTAACTTAAAACGCAACTATATCCTCTTATTTTAACTTATAATGCCATTATAGCCATTATGTTAGTTTCTAAACTCATTACCTGACAATCAGTTTTTCTGGAAAAACTTCCCTTCGACCAATCCCCTTTAAAATTTTAAATACAATTTTTTTCTATAACAGTTTTTGAAACTTTCGCACAAAATTTGAGGGCTCTTACCACAATAGTTCTTTTGATATAATATTAATATTTCCTTTGTATGGGGATACCATTCCCCAGGCCCTAACTATGCTATTTTTATTTCATGTATAAAACATGATAAGAAAACAGTTTCCACAAAATTTGAGGGCTCTCACTATAATAGTTCTTTAGATATGCCATTAAGAATTATTTGCTAACATTTCCCCAGGTCCAACCCATCCCCTTTGTATCTGAACTTATGGAGGTTTTTAAGAAAGTTATTCTAACAAAAATGGTTAAAACTTTTGCTGTTATAATTTCTAAGATATACAATATTTAATGTTTTCGTTTTATGGGGATATCATTTTCCCTGGTCCTACCCGTTCCATTAGGTGGTTGATGAGAAAGATATTCCCGCAAAATTTTAAGACTTTTGCTTTAACAATATTTAAGTTATCTGATAATTAGTACTTTCTTTGTATGGGGGTTATCGCTCCCCCTAAACCTTCCCGCCCCATTTTCATCACAATTATGTAGATTGATAATAAAATTATTTCCACAAAATTTCAGAATTTTATCTGGAAATATGTGATAATTAATATTTACTTTGTATAGGGGTTACCATTCCCCCTGCTCCTATCGTAAAATAAAGCCTATTTTACTTTCGCTTATCGCAAAATGATACTGTGAAAATTTCAAGAAAATCGGTCCATTGGTTTAGCTGTCTATAAAGCCCAAACAAACAAACACAGTTTAATTTTTATATACATACATACACATTAGTGTCCAGAGGAAAGCCTTTTTTCGAGATTTCGATGTAGGAAGACCTCTCAAACGATGCGTAAAAATTACTTTAATACGAACAAATTATTTAAAAAATTTTAAAAATTGGTCTTCAGTTCCCTAGCTGCGATTGAAAAATCATTGGTCCCATACATTTTGGTCAAAAAAAGTTTCGATTTTTTAATCGAAATGGGTATCAAAAAATTTTATGCTGGTTATGCAAAAAATATTTTAAAAATTTTTCCCATGGGATTTTGTTTCGCTAGAAGACTTTTTAAGGCATTTTGATGAAAAAAATTTTGGAAAAATTTAGAAAATTACATATTATCAACAACAAAAAAAATTTTTTTTTCCATGAAAATTTTTTAAAATGACGAATTTTTTGATACCTATTTCAAGACAAAACTCAATACAATTTTTTAGATGAAATGTTCTAGACCCGTGACTTTCAATCGCTGGTAGGGAACTGAAGATCAATTAAAAATTTTTTTTTAAATATTTTTCCCATATTAAGCTAATTTTTACGCATCGTTTGAGTGGTTTTCTTACAAAATTTTTGTCTACGGGACACTCTAATATACATATATAGATTTTCGATAACTATTCATTCGAAATTTTTCGATAAATTTCTGTTTTATCAGAATTATTTAATAAAATTTCTTTCATAGAAAACTTTTGATAAATTGTTTTTCTATGTAAAATTTTCGATAAATTTTCTTTCTTTAGAAAAATTTGCTTGGCTATGCACTATAAAAAACTTCCGATAAATTTTCTTTTTATAGTAAATGTTCGATAAATTTTCTGTCTATAGAAAATTTTCGATAAATTTTCTTTCTATAGAAAAAATTTACGATAAATTTTCTTTGAAATTTATCTTTCTACAGAAAATATTTAATAAATTTTCTTTCTATAGAAAATTATAAGTAATGTTTTCTTTTATTTAAAAATTTAAATAAATTTTCTTTTATAGAAATTTTCCTTAAAAATCGTTTCTCTTACATTTTTGTCAAACATAAAACAAAATCTATAACAAACTTAAACTACTCTTTAACTAACTGGTAGTTAACAACAATTATTATACAAAGGAGTAGAAAAAGGTTGAGTCTATTGACATTATTGCTTGGCTATGCATTATTAATTATTGCCACAGCAAAACTAATTACAAAAGGAAATTAAAGAGCGGAAAAAATAAATAGAAACTTAATATGTAAAAAACAGAAATAAAAAACAAAACACTTTATATAAACAGTAGATACCACTAAAGAGAAAAAATCTATACTTATTAAAATTATAAAATAATTTAATAAACCCATCTAAAAATAGTTAATAATTTTTTTTCATATCCTTAGAAAAAACTACTACATACATACTTTATAAAAATATGCTACATTTCAAATAAGAGAGAGAGAGAAAAGAGAAACAAAAAATAAAGCAACAGGAAAATCATTTAATAATTTGAAAGCAGAAAAAATACATAATTAAAATATTTCTGTTTTTATTAAAGTATATGTGTATGTGTTAGAAATTATTTGGAGCATATGAAACTAAAGAACAAGAGTATTATTTATAGCAAAAACCATAAAAATCTAAAACATAAAAAACCCTCATTATGTTATAAAAATCATATAGCAAAACGGAAGCGGAAATGTTTCAATCAAAGTAACATGCTGCTGTTTTTGTTATATTCTATTGCCTTATTATACAATACATGGTTACAACAATAAAATTCTTAAAAAAAGAGTAGACTATAGTATAATTAAAGTAGAAAAAAAGTAACAAAAAAAAAAAAATGTAAAAAAACAAAATATTATTTTTGGGGGTTGAATAGAAAACAGGTTTTTATTTTTTGTTTTTACTCCTGTTGAGGTGAGTTGCAGCCATTTATTTTTCTCTTTTGTAATAGTTTAACTCATGTGTATGCTAATGAATCACTGTGGAGACAGACAACAAGTAGATAGTGGAGTTTAGAGTGGATTTAAGTTGATTGTATGTACTCGTTTTTATTAGATTTTAATTTATTTACAAATATGTATTTATGTACATGGCATTTATTCAGAGAGAATTTTGAGTAATTGTATTAAAAACATTACATTAATTTACTTCACAGAAAGTGAAAGGAAGATATTGAGAAAATGTTATAAACCTTTTTAAACCTATAAATAAACAAATATTTCCCTAGTCATTATTGTTGCATCAATTTCACCGTTACCGAAATGTTTGTATTAAGTAGCTCCAATGGGTTCTAGAAGAAGACATGAATAGGGTAAGCGGGAAATTAGGAGTAGCATAGTACTAATATATTCTAGCCATATATATTTTGTGTACAGATTACATTTGAGATCGAAGATATATAATTTTAAGGAATGTGTTTATTACTATGAAAATATGGAAAAATTTAGAAAGTGGCTTCAATAGGCATCGGGAAAATACGTGAATCGGATAAGCGGAACAGGTGTATATAACAAATGTGTCCTTGTTTTTGCTCAACACAGAGTTTTGTTCTAGCTGAGTGTTAAATCCCTCTGAATATAATCCTACAAAGAACAATACCCAAGTATTTAACAATCAGATATTTTACAGTATAATAGGTAGTAATATTCAACAATATTGGAGAGAGAATCCCACTTTGTGATGTACATCTATAGTTAGCCTGTTGACACTAAGTCTGCATAAAATGGAAGCAATCCAGAGTAAGCGGGAAATTAGGAGTAGCATAGTACTAGTAGATTCTAGCCATATATATTCTGTGTACAGATTACATTGAGATCGGAGATATATAATTTTAAGGAATGTGTTTATTACTATGAAAATATGGAAAAATTTAAAATTTTCAAGTGGCTCCAATGGGCATCGGGAAAATACGTGAATCGGATAAGCGGAACAGGTGTATATAGCAAACGTGTCCTTATTTTTGCTCAACTCAGAGTTGTAAAATTGTTCTAGCTGAGTGTTAAATCCCTCTGAATATAATCCTATAAAGAACAATACCCAAGTATTAAACAATCAGATATTTTACAGTATAATAGGTAGTAATATTCGACACTATTGGACAGAGAACACCACTTTGTGATGTACATTTATAGTTAGCCTGTTGACACTAAGTTTGCACTTATGCCCAAACATATCGTGCCTATATAAAATGGAAGCAATCCAGAGTTTTTTAAAAAAAATTTTCGCAAAATTGTGTTTCGTTGGAATATGCTGTGATGATGAGTAGAGTTCAGGTGGAATCATCAGTCGCAGTTTTTCATCAATAAGCTTTGAATTAGAAAATAATTTAACGAACCTTTTATTGAAGCATTTACATAATTTCAGTTTTATTATGTCTACCTAAGACTACCATGACAGATTTTCTAAATAAGATAAGCGTATATTAAAATAATACAAACAACGAGATACATAGTGCTCTTTTTAACAATAAGTTTAAACTAAAGTTTTCATTAGATTAGATTAGATATTTTGGGTTACATCTACAAAATACGTAGTTAATCAAATTGCAAAATCGATTAATTTTTATAGAAGCAAAGAAAATTCCTACTGCCAGAATTTGTTTAAATTATACAAAAGTGTATAAATGTTAAGTGTACAAGATTATCTATGATCAATATTACTTTAAACAGTTCTAAAATTAAAATTATAAAGTTCATTTTTTGGGCACTAAGATTTGAAATAGGATTATATTAGGAAAGTCAAACTTTCCAGTATAAACTTCAGGGATAATATCTGCTTATGATCAATATATGGAGAATATCCTGCGTATTTGCCTCAAACGTGTGAAATTTTAATTTAAAAAATTAAAATTTTTTTAACACAATAAAATAATTTTATCTTTAAATTAAATAATTTCATATTTCAATTTTATTCAAATTTTATTTAGCAGCCATATTGTTTCCTTCCCCATCTCCTTAAAAAAAATACCGTTAATTTTTGTGTTCACTCATTATTTGACGTCATAATTATGAAAATAAAAAAAATCACATACCATTTCACAATATATATTTTTTTTTTCTCTTTTTGCTGAACTTGGAAAATCAAGGTAAACAAGTCATAAATTAAACACTAAATATAAACATTTCATTAAAAAAACATAAAAAATTAACAAAAACTCATACACAATGAAAATGAAAAACAAGGATTAATCACAACGAAAAAAAAAATGTACGAAAATATGATGAAATAACTAGGTTGAGAGCGGAAATAGAAAACGTAATAAAAAAAAAACAGCATCGCAATCGAACAAGGAATTAGGGAAAAAGGAAAAGAAAGAAATAAACAAAATAAAAAAAGAAGAAAGTTACGATTCTGTGCTAAACATCAATGTAACGGTAACCACACACTACAACAACAAAAATACATAAACGTCAACTAACATCATTATTTACATCTTGATTGAACAACTTTTTTACCACCCACTCTCAAATCAACAACAACAAAAATACAAATTTATACACAAAATATGCACAATGCCGAGAATGAAAAGCGAGTGTGTGTGTTGTTATGTTATTAAACATGCCTACAAATGAAAAGCAAGAAAAACAACAACAACTAAACAAGCAACCAAAATTTTCAACCAACAAACATATGTATGAAAGTAGTGGCGCAAATGCAAAAATAAAAACACAAATAAAACAAAAATATGAAAAAATGACAAAATGGAAAATCAGAGAACATAATAATGGGGAAAATAAGGAAAAGAAATAGTATAGAAAAAAACGTATAGACCGAACTTTTTTTGTAACATAATGATGATGCTACAAATCTAAGGAAAATAGTAAAAAAAATAAAAATAAAAACTTATATACTAGAAAACTTAAGGCATCCTTTTACTTAACAATTTTACATTTTTTTACAATTCCTCTTTTGTAACCAACAAAATATCTTTTTAATTTTTCACAAAAATTTTTTGCACACTTGGTTTTTTTTAATAGATAATATATTCACTTTTTTAATTTAATTTAAAACAGCAAGGAATACGTACAAAATATATATTATTCTGTAATATTTGCTTAAAAAGCCTTTTTTCACTGCTGCTATTTTTTTTTTCTTGTATCGTTTTGTGCTCTTTTTTTATTTCGTGGCCTACGTTTTTTTTTTTCTTCCAATTTTTGTATGTATAATTTTAACTTTTATATAGTTATTTTTAATTTATTTTAAATATTCATTGTATTTTTTGTATATATTATATTTTATATTTCATAAACACTGTTTTTTTTATTATTAGTTTTATATATTTTTGCAATTTTTCTCCTTTAATACAAAACAGCAGAAAATTTCTTGCTTCTTCTTGTCGATTTTCTTTTCACCACTGGTTCACCTTTAAAGTGCAAAATAAGTGCTGACAAATTTATGTCAGTGTCGTTGCAAAGTTGTATATATTTAGGGTTGTATTTCTTAAGAAAATTTCACCTCGAGTAGAAAATAGAAATAGAAGAACCTCGAGTAGAATATAATGATGTAAAAATTTTTGACCGCAATTAAATATTTTGGAAGTTATAGGGCTTTGAATATCGAATTTCCCTAAGAAACTAATATCAAAAAATTTTTTGTTATAAAAAAGTTGAATAAAAAGGAAGAATTATGTCAGCGAATCCGCTTTTGGACATACCACAGAGTTAAAAACCCTTCCGCCCGGCCAAAGGCCCGCTATTAAGAAAAATAATTTCCACAAAAAAAAAAATTTTTTTTTTTTTTTTGCACAAGAAATTACAAAATACTAAAAAAGTTGTGTTTATGAAACTTTTATATTATTTTTATTTAATATTTGTAAATGCAACCTTAAGAGCTTTTAATTGACGCCTTAATCTTTTCAATCGGATAAATAGTATAGGAAATATTTACGATTTTAAGTGAATTATGGAGGTAAATGAAGGTACTCATTATATTAATATATTAATATATATTAATTTACGACGTTTAAAAAATTTTATAAAATATTTCAATAACAAAAAAATATTTAGAAAAATTACATTTAGTTTAAGGATTTCAAACACTTATTTAAGATGCCTCATATTGTTTACTTAATATCTATTTAAACACAAAACGTGGCCAAAGTGTAGTTTTTCTTTCATAAAAGATTTGAAATCAAATATTTTTATATATATTAACAAAAACTCATACACAATATATAATAAAAATTTTATTTATAAATTTAATTTATAAATATTTTACAAAATTATCCACCATTGAAAAAATGTTTTCTCTCATAGAACTTTTCTACCGTTTCATTTATATATAAATTTCATAAAAAAACGGTCATGTAATAATTAAAAAAACACCTTATTAAAAAAAAAAGAGTTTTTGAAATAATTAAAATTTCTAAAAATACAATTTTTATTTTAACCCATTAATGCCCACGGCGATCTAGCCAACTTAGAGATTTGAAATTTTGAACAACATGTCAACTGAGGCATATAAACCCATTAACGTTGAAAAATTATTTATATTTGGTTTAGCAAGGAAGCTATAAGCCGTTACATATACGTAACAGTGGGAATTACCCACTAATTTTCGGACCTTGTATTTTCTATATGAATCTCGTGGGTTTTATAGGCAAAACATAAAAAATTTTAAATTTTTTGAAAAAAAAAAAAAACAATAATATTGATATATTTAAGAAATCTTACAACATTTGTACTAATTCATCATTTAAAAACTTTACTAAATTTATATATGGGACCAAGTGACTACATCCGGTTAACGGAAATCCTTCCTCTGCTTCATTTAGGATCGCATCTTTCTCCTGATCTGCATTTTTATGCTGATATATAGCACAAAAATAAGGACATACAAAAAAATCTGATCTGGATGCGTAAATAGTGCCTAATTTTTCCGTAGGCCCCTTACTTATTTATACCAACAATATATATCAAACTGCAAATAATAAACCAATACGGTTCTATAACCAGTTGTTTGAACAAATGATCAGGTTTACTGCTCAAATAATACATTTAATTAAACAAATATTTTCATTTAGTCGTTTTTATATTGAAAAAAGATTAGGCCAAAAAGTACTGGGAATGAACTAGTGTTACAAATACTAACACTTTCTTTTAAACTTTTAAACACTTAAAAAAACAAATTGGATTTGTGTTCTTTCAGTATACAATGAATTTTTTTCGTTAAAACATGTAGAAGGCCTATTATAAGCTACGCGCAAATTACAATAGCGCGTTGTCAGCAGCAGTGTGTGCTGCCATAATCAGCTGATTACTTAGAATGCACTGTTTGTTATGGAGTTGATTACATTTGGTCAGCAGCAGTTAGCTGTGCTGTTTCATTTAGCTCTGTTTCTATATTCACTGCTCTGCATTCAGATTGAGAGCGAGACAAAGAGAGTGAGCAAATAAATGAGAGGCTAAAATACACAAGTAGAACCAAGCTAGATGGTGGTTGTAAATTGTGGCTGCCTACGCTGAATTGTAATTATAACGGCAGCAACATGTTGTGCTGACAGTGATCAGCTGATAATTTTTGCTGATACTGTTGCTGACTATGCGCAATTGTAATTTGGGTTTTACAAATAAATATAAAGTGCTCCCAAATCGGATACGTGTCGTTTTTTTGCTAACAGTCAACGTTAACAATCAATGGGAGCAACAAAACACAGCTAATATTAATATGGATACAAATTAATTTAATAAAAAAATAATAATTATGTTATGTTCACATACACTAGTTTTCGACTAGTTTTTTAAAAAACACAAAGAGTTTTAACATCACTGTTCACATATTATTTTATTGTGTTTTTCCTTTCGGCCTGTTTTTCTTTTGTCAAAATATTTTCACAAATTTTAAATTTAAATAAAAATTACACACACATACACTTTCTAATTAACAAAATAAATTTTCAGACAAATACAATTTATGAACAAATATAAATTTCATTCATAATTTTTAATTTTGACAATTTTTACAAATTCTTTTTTAACAATTTTCTATGTACTAAAAATACAAAAAATTCTTCCCTGTATGGAAATTTAGTATGTTTTTATTGTGTTAAATAATTAAACAACTCGAATCGAGATGTTTTCTGGCTTTAAAAATATATGAAAAAACAAATCAATTTCATTGTGTTTTTTAAGAAAACGACTCGTTTTTCAAAAATCCTTCATATGTGAACATAGTATTACTCGTAAATAGCAATAAAAACCAGTATGATGTGCGTTGCCACATACATCTTATAACAGTGCTGCCAAGTTTTTTACCAAACTATATAAAATTGTCAACATAGTAAACTCTCAACTCTTTCCGGTTGTCAAATTTTGCAAGCAGCAGGCATTTTAGCTGACGGACCAGATTACTTTTAAGTTTTTTAAATAAATTTAATAATAAATAAACAAAAAATGGCTTTCGGTGATGTTAAAACCCCACAAGGTCTTAAGGAATTGAATAATTTCTTGGCCGACAACAGCTACATCAATGGGTAAGTCGGAAAATGCTATACAACATGCCATCACATAAATGAGGTTATGTTCATTAACAATGATCTCACACGTCGGCATTTTTATGCAAAAGTAAAGGATTTTAATAACTTTCTTTTTTTCTTCTCTATTGTTAACTTTAGTTATGAACCTTCCAAAGCTGATTTATCTGTGTTCGAGGCTTTAGGCAAGGCCCCCACTGGAGATGTACCACACGTACAACGTTGGTACCGTCACATTGCCTCTTTTGAAGATAGCGAAAAGGCTACCTGGGGCGGTTCCCCCGTGCCACAAGCTGCCGGTGGTAAACCCACCGTTGCCGCACCTGCTGCTGCTGCCGATGATGATGACGATGTCGATCTCTTCGGTTCTGATGAAGAAGAAGATGAGGAAGCTGCCAGAATCCGTGAGGAACGTGTAGCTGCCTATGCTGCTAAGAAATCCAAGAAACCCGCCTTGATTGCCAAATCCTCTGTGTTGCTCGATGTCAAACCTTGGGATGATGAGACCGACATGAAGGAAATGGAAAAAGCTGTACGTACCATTGAAATGGACGGTCTTTTGTGGGGTGCCTCCAAATTGGTGCCAGTCGGTTATGGTATTAACAAATTGCAAATTATGTGCGTCATTGAAGATGACAAAGTATCCATCGATTTGTTGACTGAAAAAATCCAAGAATTTGAAGATTTCGTACAATCTGTTGATATTGCTGCCTTCAACAAGATCTAAGTAAAAAGATCATATGAAAAGGGAACACATTATAAAGAGATTAAAAAATGAATTATAGCAGCATGTCAGGAGAAATAACATTCAAAAAAGAAAGTGTTTAAAAGTTACTTTAGCACTTTTTTTTAATAAAGATTTGATATTTTGATTTAAAAAAAAAAAGTAATTTGAGCAAGCATAATAATATTGTGTTTTTTGTTGGGTATAAGTGAAAAAGTGATTGAAAGTGATGAAATCCTTGGAGAAAAGCCACGTTGTCAACTATGTTTTTGGTACAATTTTGGGGATATTTTTTCAAAAATGTTTTTTCTACTTATTGTAGAATTTTGTAGCTATTTAAAAAAATTGTAAACATTTGTTTTTATTTTAACCTTTTTCATAGCACTTTTTTAAAAATTGGTACTTTTTTAAATTATTACTTATACTGAAAAATAGCTTATTGAAAATTAGTCCTACTTGATTTTTTTTATTTTTTTTTTTCATAATTTGAAAATTGGTATTTTTTTAAATTGAAATTTCCAATTTTAATTTTTAATTTAAATTGGAAATTTATGCACATGTACGTTCTTTGAAAATAGGTACTTTTCTCTGAAAAATATAAGCATTTTTTAATTTAGTACTTTTTCTAAAAAATGGTGCTTATTTCTAAAAATTGGTACTTATACTTACTTATTACCAGTACTTTTTGCAATTTTTTTTTTAAATTGGTGCGTTTGAAAATTTTTACTTTTTTTTTTTTTTTTTGAAAATTTATAACTTTTGAAAACTTATTTCGAAAATGGTACTTTTTTTGTAAATTGTACTTTAGCCGAAAATTTCTGTAATATTTTTTAAATTTGGTCTTTTATTTTGGAAATTTATAAGTTTTTTGAAAATCGGAACATTTTTCTGAAAAATAGCTTTTTGGAGATTATTCCTTTTTTTAAATTTGTACTTTCTTTTCTTAAAATAGAATTTATTCCTTTTTTTAAATTTGTACTTTCTTTTTTAAAATAGAATTTATTCTGAAAAATTGAGGCTTATTGAAAAGTACTTTTTGAAGAATTTGGTGTTTTTATAAATTGGCACCTTTTTTTAATAGTAGAAACATTTTGAAAATTGGTAATATTTTTAAATATTTTTTTAAAAATAGATAACTTTTTTTTTAGAAATAAGTACTTTTTATATAGATTTTTTTTAAATTCATTTTTGTTAGTCTTTCAAATTATTTTTTTGTGAAATTTAGTACTTTGAAAATTTGATTTTTCCCACTCATCTGGCAACACTTTTTTTTAACCCTTTATTTCTCTCTCTCTCAAGTTTGTATCTTAAGTCTTTTGTTCTTTTTAATCAATATTTTTAATCAATATTTCTAAAGCTTTTCTTACGTTATTTTAAAAAGTAAAGCTTAAAAAAAGCTTTTCTCCCAAAACTAGCTGCTGCAATCAATCTATACAAAAATCTACTGTATAAAAATCATTTAAATTAGTTTTAATAAGTTTAACAAACAGTGAACATCTTTAAAAGCTCAAGGCTTTCGCTAAAAGTGATTTATTTATTTAAATACAATTATTTATATTTAAATAAAAACAATATATAAAAATTATCAATAAATAAATAAATATTATTAAAAAATATATTACATTATGGCAAATAAAATATTCTATACTTGTGTATTAGCCACAGTTTTTGCCGTGGCTATGATAACTTTAACCCAAGCTGATATATCAGGTAATAAAAATTAATTTTTACAATTTTAAAATTAAACTGTGTGGGTTTTTTTTCTTCCAACGAATATTTCTTAGAAGTTTTTATTAAAAAAAAATCTAATTCTAAACCGTTTAAATTCAATTTGTTCTAAGAATTTCTTAAATATTCTTTTGTTAATTTAAATGTTTAATATTGGTTCCGTTTTTTTTTATTAAATCCGTGTTTTATTTTTTTTATAAAATACTGGTGTGTTTGCATGTTTTATTGTTATTATTTTTTATTTTATTCAATAATAAAAAAACTTGTTTAGTTTTTTGTTTATTATTGTTAATATTCCCAATATTACTAACAAAACAGTGCAAATTAAACGTTGACTGTTAAATACGAATATAATTAGCAGATTTTTTTATTTTCTATACTAATAATTTAAGATTTTTATCTTTCTCACCGAACAAACGGGGGAATTCTTTGTTTTTCTAAAATCATGATAAATTATAAATAAACATACATAAATAGATACACATGGTTAAAATAAAATACATAATAAAATTACGTAAATCATTGTAATGAAAAAAATATGTTTATTAAACAATTTCCTATTAAATTTATTAATAAATTTATTAAAGTTAAATATGAATGAAACTGAGAAGGGTGTCGGTTTTACTTTTTTATTTAATAACATAAAGAATATTTAAATTTTTGCAAATCTTTTCTATAATTTTAATACGAGTGAAAGCATAGTGATCATTGATTTTGACATTTAGTTTATTATAGAAAAAAATGTAGAGCATATTTTAAAATTTCATTCAAATATACTTTCACTTTAAAATGGGGTATAGAATTTCATTCAGATCTTTATCTTTTCTTAATTGTTATAATAATATTAATTTTAAATTAAAATTTAATTGGTTATATTATAAACTGTTATACTAGGAAAATAAAATCGTACAAATTTCCAATATAACAAGATTATAACAATCAGGTATTTTGTTTTTTAATGAAAAACATTAGTTTTTAAATAAAATGATAAAAAACTTTATTAAACAAGTAATTATTAGAAATTTCATAGTCTAATAGTTATAATATCAACTGTTATACTATCAGAATAAAATATGTACGACACAAACCTTATTAAAAAAAATTAAATTTAGGAAACTTAATATTGAATTAAACTGTTATATTAAACTAATAAAAAAGTTTCATTTAAAAATTGCAAAAATTAAAATTTTACATATTTTTGTTTGCAGTATAACAGTTAAGCCCAAACTACTTAAGCGCGTAGTCAGAAGCAATGTGAGCTGCCACAATCAGATGATAATTTAGAATACACTGTTTGTTATGGAGTTGATTACATTTGGTCAGCAGCAGTTTGCAGTGCTGTTTTATTAAGTCCTGTTTCTAAATTCACTGCGCTGCTTTCAGATTGAGAGCGAGACAAAGGGAGTGAGCAAAGAAATGGGAGACTCCAATACACAAGTAGAAAAAACAAGATAAATTGTTGCTGCCTACGCTTAAATGTAATTAAAACGGCAGCAACATGTTATTCTGACAGTGAACAGCTGATAATATTTGCAGATACTGTTACTGACTATGCGTAAATGTAATTTGGGCTTTAGGTATTTAAAACTGTTATACTATTAGAAAAAATATACTAGAGTATATCAATTAAATATTAGTGCACTTTTAAAAACGTTTTATAGTACAAATTACATTTCTTTTTTCCAAAAAATTTTGAAAATCTAAAATATAACAGTTATAATTTTAAACTGTTATACAGATTAATTTAATTTGTATTTTTTTAAATTAGAAAATGTAAATTATGTATAATAGTTATATATTTTTTTATAATATAATAAAAACAAATTTTCTTTTAGTGAAAAATCAATTAAGAATTGAATCCAAATCATTCTTGAAATTGAAAAAAAATAAAACAATTAATATTTTTTAACTGTTATACTAATTAAAAAATATCAAAAAACTTATTATTTAACTTTTTTATATAATTTAAACTCTTATACTATAAAAATAATAAACTATATAAATTTAATAATAAATTTCAATAATTTTTTTCAAAAGAATTATTATTTTAAGTTTTATAGTATAACACTTATGAATACTTTAAAAATGTTATACTATTAAAATAAATATAAATTAAATATTAAATCTTTATTACACTTGGTCTTCTTTTTAAATTAACAGTAAAACAGTGTATAATTTAGACTATTATACTATAAGAATAAATAATTAAATAATAAATTTCTATTACTCTGTTTTTTTTAATTTTAGAAAATCCAAATTATAACACTTATATTTTTTAAACTGTTATATTCATAAAAATATTAAGTTTAATATAAATAAAATTAAATAAAAATCAAAAAATCAAATTATAGCAAATTTTTTAAACTTCACGCAGATCATTTTTAACCGTTATACTGATTAAAAATTAAATTAAATATAGAAAATTAGTCTAAATGCATACAAAATTTTCTATAAAAAATTTGTCTAAAAGTAGACAAAATTTTCTAAAGAAAATTAGTCTTAATACAGATAAAATTTTCCATAGAAAATTATTCTAAATGTAGACAAATTTTTCTATAGAAATTTAGTATAAATTAACCCAAAATAAGTATAAATAAAGATAACATTTTTTATAGAAAATTAGTCTAAATGTAGACAAAATTTTCTATTGAAAATTAATATAAATGTAGGCAAAATTTTCTATAGAAATTTAGTCTAACTGTAGACAAAATTTTCTATAGAAAATAGGTCTAATTGTAGACAAAATTTTGTGTAGAAAGTTAGTCTAATTGTAGACAAAATGTTCTATAGAAAATTGTTCTAAATGCAGAAAAAATTTTCTATAGAAAATTAGTCTAACTATAGACAAAATATTCTTTAGACAATTAGTCTAAATGAAAACAAAATTTTCTATAAAAAAATAAGTTTAAAGGAAGACAAAATTTTCTATAGAAAATGTGGCTTTTTGTAGACAAAATTTTCTGTAGAAAATGTGTCTTTTTGAATACAAAATTTTCTATAGAAAATGTGTGGCTTTTTAGAGAAAAAATGGCGAGTAAACTTGTAAGATTAATTTTAAAAATTTCCAAAAATTGGTTACGAGCTGTATTAATTTATTAAATTCCCTTATAAAGTTAACCTGTAAAATATTTTCAAAGATATAAATTAAATTGATTTGTAACCAATAAAGGTTAAAGAACTTTAAATTGTTTTTTAAATTAACTCAGAAAAAAAGTGTAGGTTGTTAAATAAAAAAAAAAAAAAGTATTATTAACTAACTCACGTTATTATAAACATGAAATCATTAAAATTCAAATTTGATATTGAATTTAATTTTCAAATGAAATAGTATTACCAAGAAATAGGTCATATGTTATTTAAAATTTATTATTTTTTTTTTTTTACTGATAAGCTGATTATTTAAAAATTATTATAAGCTATATTCACACCCTTGTTACTCTGTTATTATTAATAATTTTATTTAATTGTAAAAAAAAAATAATATTAAAATCTTCTTAAATATAGCTAAAGGGGGGATTTGTTTACTCCGCTTTTTAGCAGCAAAATTTAGAGGTTTTTTGGAGAAAAAATTCATAATATAAATTTAAAATGCATGACACGTCAAAGACAAATATATTTTTTTTATCAATGTAATAACAAATAATCATAATGAAAATAATAAATATGTGAAAAAAATATTTTGAAATTTTTGTCTTGAACTTAAGTTAATTGTGTGAGTAAAAATGCAAATAATTTGTTTAAACTTTTTTTATATTTAATTTAAATTATTTGCATTTTATTTAACTGAAAAAAAAAAAATAATAATAAACAAAGTACTCATATCATTAAAATTGTTTTATAATTTTTAAATAAGCTTTCATATTAAAGTTAATATTTTATTTGTTTAAAATAAAAAAATAAAAAATTAGCTATCAATTCCACTGTAGTATTTTAAAATCAGTCTACTTAATTTCCTGTAAACATTCCCCCTTTTAATAAAAAAATCTTTATTAATCATTTCATAGAAAATTACTTTTCAATATAATCTGTTGCACTTAAAATTTAATCATATTTTCATTTTTAATAAAACAAAAAAAAAAAAAAAAACCCCACAACACTAGTCCACCTTTAAATCTATTTCAAAAATAAAAATTGATTCATCTTGTGTTTATTTTTTTTACATTTAAACAAGATTGCACTTTTTATATAAAAAAAACTTACTTAAGTATCAATATATAATATTCTTGCCAAGTTGCAAAACTAGTTAGTTGTCATCTTCACTTTAACATCATCTCAAAATGACTTGTAGTCCCAGAACTTCAACTCATTCAGTTAAATACTATACAGACATTTGCTTAAGAAAAGTATAAGGAAACTAATTTTATTTTCATTCATTTATTTTTTCGTATTTTATTTCAATATTACTTATAGTAGTTTAGGGTTCAGGGCCGTTCAAAATGAAGATGAGATGAAGTGAAGCGTTATAAAATTTAAAGGCAATATGTACTTTGTTTTTTTTTTCAAGTTATTTATAGTTTTTTTTTTTAAGTAGTTCTTCTCTATAGTTATGCAAATTTTAAAATAGGCGTTTTAGCATTTTTTTTTTGAAAGACGACAGGAAATGTAACTGATCTTACAATTCTAGTTGTAGATGTTAAATGGGAAATTGTCATTAATAATGACAATTTAATAATGAATTGCACGTATATATTTATACTTAGATGTTAATGGCTATGAAAGATAATCTTAAATGATTTATTGCTTGTTTTATTATGTGAACATGAAATATTTTACTTAAATAAGTTGACAGTTAATTAATTTGTTTATATTATTAGCTACAGTGTCTACATATAAAATTTTGTTTACAATAAGACATATTATCTATAGAAAATTGTTTATATATTTAGACTAATTTTCTATAACAAATTTTAACTACAATAAGACATATTTTCTATAGAAAAATTTGTCTAAAAAAAGACAAATTTTCTACATAAATGTGTAGAAAATTCTGTCTACATATAAACTAAATTTTCTACAGAAATTTATTCTAAATGTAGACAAAATTTTCTATAGAAAATTTTAGTATAATTTTCTACAGAAAATTTTGTCTACATTTAGACTAAATTTCTATAGAAGATTTTGTCTATATTTGGACTAAATTTCTACAGAAAATTTAGACTAAATTTCTATAGAAAATTTTGTCTACATTTAGACTAAATGTCTATAGAAAATTTTGTACATTTAGACTAAATTTCTATAGAAAATTTTGTCTACATTTAGACTAAATTTCTATAGAAAATTTTGTCTACATTTAGACTAAATTTCTATAGAAAATTTTGTATACATTTAGACTAAATTTCTATAGAAAATTTTGTCTACATTTAGACTAAATTTCTATAGAAAATTTTGTCTACATTTAGACTAGAATTTTGTTTAGAAAAAATTTTCTACGGAAAATTTTGTATACATTTAGACTAAATTTCTGTAGTAAATTTTGTCTACATTTAAACAAAATTTCTATGGAAATTTCTTTCTAAATTTAGACTAAATTTCTATAGAAAATTCTGTCTACATTTAGACTAAAATTTTCTTTAGAAAAAATTTTCTATGGAAAATTTTGTCTACATTTAGACTAAATTTCTATAGAAGATTTTGTATATATTTAGACTAAATTTCTACAGAAAATTTTTTCTACATTTAGACTAAATTTCTATAAAAAATTTTTTCTTCATTTAGAGTACATTTCTATAGAAAATTCTGTCTACATTTACACTAAAATTTTGTTTAGAAAAAATTTTCTATGGAAAATTGTGTATACATTTAGACTAAATTTCTATAGTAAATTTTGTCTACATTTAGGAAAAATTTCTATGGAAATTTTTTTCTAAATTTAGACTAAATTTCTATAGAAAATTTTGTCTACAATTAGACTAATTTTCTATAGAAAATTTTGTTTACATTTAGACTAATTTTCTATAGAAAATTTTCTCTATATAAAGACTAATTTTCTATAGAAAATTTTCTCTATATAAAGACTAATTTTCTATAGAAAATTTTCTCTATATAAAGACTAATTTTCTATAGAAAATTTTGTCTACATTAATATTAAATTTCTATAGAAAATTTTGTCTTCATTTATACTAAATTTCTATAGAAAATTTTGTCTCCATTTAGACTAAAATTTTCTTTAGAAAAAATTTTCTATGGAAAATTTTGTCTACATTTAGACTAAATTTCTGACGAAAATTTTTTTTACATTTAGACTAAATTTCTCTAAAAAAATTTTGTCTACATTTAGATTACATTTCTATAGAAAATTCTGTCTACATTTAGACTAGAATTTTGTTTAGAAAACATTTTCTATGGAAAATTTTGTATACATTTAGACTAAATTTCTGTAGTAAATTTTGTCTACATTTAGACAAAATTTCTATGGAAATTTTTTTCTTAATTTAGACTAAATTTCTATAGAAAATTCTGTCTACATTTAGACTAAAATTTTGTTTAGAACAAATTTTCTATGGAAAATTTTGTATACATTTAGACTAAATTTCTGTAGTAAATTTTGTCTACATTTAGACAAAATTTCTATGGAAATTTTTTTCTAAATTTAGACTAAATTTTTATAGAAAATTTTGTTTACAATTATACTAATTTTCTATAGAAAATTTTGTTTACATTTAGTGTAATTTTCTATAGAAAATTTTGTCTACATTTAGACTAAATTTCTATAAAAAAATTTGTCTACATTTAGACTAAATTTCTATAGAAAATTTTGTCTACATTTAGACTAAATTTCTATAGAAAATTTTGTCTACATTTAGACTAAATTTCTATAGAAAATTTTGTCTACATTTAGACTAAATTTCTATAGAAAATTTTGTCTACATTTAGACTAAAAATTTTATCTACATTTAGACTAAATTTCTATAGAAAATTTTGTCTACATTTAGTGTAATTTTCTATAGAAAATTTTGTCTACAATAAGACTAATTTTCTATAGACTAATCCTTTGTATATTTTAAATAAATTTTGTCTTCAAAGAGATAATATATTATTTCCAATTATTTCTCCTTAGGTGTTATTATTTGTTAATTAATTTCTCCTGGAAATTTTTTTAATGGATTCTATAGAAGAAAAAACTAATAAAATTTCTTATCTTTTCAACCTTTTGACAAACAAATTTTTATAAAATGTTATCAATCTTCAATGACCTAAAATTGTATTTACGTATTTATTAATTTAATATATTTTTTTATACAAAACAAATAATTAATTAATTAATAATATTTTCAAAATGTTATACTTTTTCATAACCTGTTTTATTTAAATCATTCTTTATGAAATTCCCCCAATATGATTTAAATACATAATAAAATACGTATTAATTAAGATACAGATTTAAATTGTCAAATAAATTAAAACATTTTATTTTTATTAGAATATTTAAAATATTTATTGAAAACAAGTAAGAGAAACATATGACGAATCTTTTTTAAAAATATCAAATGAAATCAAATGTATTTATTTAATTTATTTAGAAAATATGGGAAAGAGACAACAACAGAATTTGTTTTAAGAATGACTAAATAAGGAATTTTTTAAGTACAAAGATAAAAAGTATTATTTAACATATTTCTATAAAGCTTTGATAAATTTAGATATTTTTTTAATAATATTTTATACTTATTAAATATTTTCAAATCTTTTATTTTTAGAAAAACCTGTAACTGATGTCTGTTTGGGTTGTATTTGTGAGGCCATTAGTGGCTGTAATCAAACTGCCTATTGTGGTGGTGGTGTTTGTGGTTTGTTCCGCATTACCTGGGCCTATTGGGCTGATGGTGGCAAATTGACTATTAACAATGAAGATCCTGCTTCGGAAACTGGTAAGTGTGAAATTAACTACTTTAGTTCTTATATTTAATTATATTCCTTTTTTAGCTTATCCCAACTGTGTCAATGATCCTTATTGTGCTGCCAATACCATTCAAAATTATATGCGCAAATACTCTCAAGATTGTAATGGTGATAATGCTGTGGATTGTTATGATTATGCTGCCATTCATAAGTTGGGTGCCTATGGTTGCAAGGGTGAATTGTCTTATCAATATGGTACCAAATTAACTGAATGTTTAAGTAGTTTTGGTGGCATTAATGTACGTTCCAATTAAATAAGTGATTTATTTTTTTTGAAAAAAAGAATTTAAATCTGAGAGATTTTGTGAATGCTGCAATGATTAATTTATATTAAGCCATTTTTTTAAATATATATAAATTATATTATTTTAATTAAGTTTTTTTTACGTAATTATTTTATTTTAATTAATATAGAAAATTATAAAAGAAAATCGGTAAACTTATGCGATAAAATATAAAAGAAATAAAAAAATCATTTTGTATTAAAATTAATAACAAGTTATAATTTTGTTATATTCAGCTGGGCCGAATCTTATATTTTTCTAAAGGATAACTAAATTAAAAATATTCTGAAGAAAAAAAAAAAAAAAAAAAAAAAATATTAAAAATTATTGATTAGTCTAATTGTAGAAAAAAATTTCTATAGAAAATTAGTCTAATTGTGGACAAATTCTTAATAGAAAATTAGTCTAAATGTAAACAAAATTTTCAATAGAAAATCAGTCTAAAAACAAACAAAATTTTCAATAAAAATTATTAAATTTTCTATAGAAAATTAATCAAATTGCAAACAAAATTTTCTATAGAAAATTAGTCTAATTGTGGACAAATTCTTAATTGAAAATTAGTCTAAATGTAAACAAAATTTTTTATAGAAAATTATTCTAAATGTAGAAAAAAATTTTCTATAGAAAATTATTATAAATGTAGAAAAAATTTTCTACAGAAAATTAATCTAATTGTAGACAAAATTTTCTATAGAAAATTAATATAATTTTAGACAAAATCTGAAGGAAAACATTTTTGGAAAATCTTCTAAAGTTTTTTTGTAAAATTGTGGAATTTTTGATGATAATTCTAAAAGGATGAATAACAATTGAAATTAAACATTAAAAAATCTACCTAGGTGTAAAATTTCTTTTAAAAATATTCGCTAACAAAAATGCACAAAATCACAAATCAATCCTTTCTCGGGATTTTGGCAAAAAGTCTTCAACAAATGCTTAATTTCAGGTGTCATTCATCCTTTTAGATTTGTCAACAGAAATCCCGCAATTCCCAAAAAAACTAAAAAATTTTCTAAAAATTATTTTTTTACTTTTCTTTTTATATCGTCCTAATCCATAACGGGGAGAAAAACTTTCTATTTCCAAAAAATTAAGAACATATTAGATGATATAATAAATATAAAAATTTTCTGATTCCAGCTTTACGTTTTGAGAAATTAAGGTCAAAAATTGGAAATTCGTTGAAAAAATAGGTAAAATTTAGGAAACCTTGGTACTTGCAGGAATCAATTTTTAAAATTTTTTTTGCTTCAGAATATTTTTTATTTAGTTATTTTGCAGAAAAATATATATGTAACTTAAAAAAAAAAAAAAAATTATAAAACAGATAAAGAATGTGATCATTTTTTTTTGAAAAAAGGGGAAAAAAATATTTTTTTTTTTTAAAGATCAAATTTAAATTGTCCCCGTAAATATTTTTTTTTCAAAATTCTTTTATTATACTTTTTTGCTATTTGTTTTTAACAAAATAAAATAATTAAAGAAAAATTCGGATAAAAGTTGGACCCGTTATAAGGAAAAAAAAACTTCACAAAGGTAGGGAAAACAATAAAATATTTAATATTTCAAGCCCAATATCTCGTAAACTACAAGATATAAGTTATGCCTACGACAATGTTTGTAGATCTTGACCAGTAGAATCTTTTCACGTAAAAATACCCGGGTACCATTTTTAACTTTAAAGTGCTCGCATTTCTTTATTAATAAAGATATAGCCACGAAACTTTAGGTGGTCGTGATTATACAGTATAAAAACTGAAAAAACCTAAATTTTGTTAACTTGGTCTATATGTAAAATGGCTTTAAAGTTAATGCCTACGGGAGTCAATAGCCATGGTACCCGGGTACAACCATATTATTTCTGTATTTTGCACTACACTATATATTTTCTTTTACTATTTATTATGACAGTCTAAATTACCAATTTATAAGTAGTGACTCCATTAGGATTTGAAGGATAACTAGTATCAGAAATAAGCTTTTTTTGATATTTCTAAGTTATTTAGGAGCTTTAGAAAAAACATAAAGGATAATATGTGACAAATTAAAAAAAATTTTCGCATTATCGCTGTTTTGAGCCAGTATTTATAAATATGAAAATGATAGTGCATATTTTAGCCCTTTTTAACATCTTTCACCTCATTGACTTTGGTTTTTATGAATTTTTTTCAGTATTTCAATACCATATAGTAATGTCTACCACTTTTAATCCAAAATATCATGCAAATGCTCAAGATATTGAAATTATTTCATATATTCGTGCTATGGAAGGTAAGCTTTCTATATTGTAGTTCCAAACATGATAAGACGCTATGACAACACTGACAACATTCCTTAGTGTTGTAAAAAAGTTATTCTTAGACGTGACCTATTTTTGGTTAGAATATTGTATGGATCCTATCTTAATTGTGGATGAAGTCAGTGCTAATACTCTGTAGGACTGTAAGAACGTTTATATGGAATGTGTGTTTTATTTTAGTTCAAGTCTTGTTTAAAATTAAAATTTATACTTTTTACAATCTTTTGTTAAAAAAAAAAATCGTGATGTTTACCAATACTAATTTATGTATTTTATGACGATTTTCGGAAATGGCCATATATGGATTTTTGAGGTTCGAACCTGAAAAAAATGTTATAGGTCAGTTTTTACGTTAATAAAAATTATTTTACATGTTTTTATCAATTTGCTTTAAGATCTAAGGCCAATTCAATGGTCGTAATAAATAATTTGTATAAAATAAAAATAAAATAAAAATGAATAAAATCAACAAAAATTACATGGTAACCTGGTACCACGGGTATTGACTAGCGTTAATTTTTTTGGGTATGTACAGTAGGGTTAATGGTACACTGCAGTACCCTGTGATGTTGTTTTTTACACGGTTTTACCACATACATATCATTACGCATATCCGTCGTGAACTGCACTACCACCATTAAAAGGAATCATAAATATTTAACAATTTTTCTGCGTCTTGCTTAATTTAAATTAATTTACTCAATATGTTTCAAATACAAAATAGAGATGTTATATATAATTTTTAAGGAAATTGTGTTTACTTTAAAATATATAATAAACTATTTTATTTTTTTTGAAATTTATAGAAGAATTTTCTTAAAACAAAACAAAACAAAACAAAACAAAACAAAACAAAACAAAACAAAACAAAACAAAAAAAAAAAAAAAAAATTAAATTATGTTAAGACGAACACATTTCACGTAAATTTGAGCCTGAATAATTTCAAAATGCTTATAGGTATACAAATTATTTTTGCATATGCTATAAAATGGTTAATGTAAAATTTATAAATGTAAAGATCAGAAAAGTATATAAAAATTTCACTATATATTATCAAAGTTCAAAATGATTGTTTGTTGAACACTTTTTTTTTCAAAAAATTGCGTTGTGTAACCAAATTTACAAGTTGTCATATTTTTTTTCAAAACCTTTTAAAACATATTGAATCTAATTCAGAAAAGTGTCGAAATTAACAATCAACATTTTTTACAGACTCAAAAATTAGAACTTTTCTTTTAAAATTTAATAATTTTCGAGCACTGTTAGATGTGAACGTTTAAAACTTTTCAAAATAACACTTACATGCTTTCCTAAAGTCCAGTTTTTTAGAAAATGTCAAAAAGTAGTTTATATTTTAAGTGTGAAGCAACGCAGAAGCAGAATTTGTAGTCTAACCTCGCGAGTGAGGAAATTTGCAAATTGCGCATCTCTGCCTTAGTTTTATCAAAATCGTTTCAGCGGTTTAAAAGATTCAGACTTATTACCATTTATTTTACAGCTGTGTTAAGTTATTATACCCACCATCAAAAAGATTTTGTCATTCCGTGTGTAACATGTCGAAGGAATCATCTAAGACCCCACAAAGTATATATTTTCTGGGTTCTGGTTCGATTTTGAGTCGATCTAGCTATGTCCGTCCGTCTGTCCGTCTGTTGAAAGCAGGATAGGGCTCGAACGGGATAACCTGGGGGGACGAAATTTGACACAAATATTTGTCTTATATAAGGTTTGTTTGGGATTGAAAATCAGTTAACAAACAAAAAAGTTATGGGCTAAAAACTAGAAGCACAGGGTGTCCGTTTTATAGAGTTCTGCTATTTCTTCAACAAAAGCATGTACGACAACGAAATTTTGTACGTATAGTTCGGCGATCGATATAAACTCGGAAACCAAAAATGGGCGTGGTCCGCCCACTTTACCGCCCACCTCCCATATAAAGTGAAAATCAATGAAATTGTGTTCAAATAGTTTAAGGACCAATGTAAACTCGCAAACAAATAGTGTTCAAATAGTTCAAGGACCAATGTAAACTCGCAAAAAAAAAATGGGCGTGGCCCGCCCACTTTACCGCCCCCTCCCATATAGCGTAAAATTTGAAAAAGTTGATGGTGGGTATATAGATTCGGCCGGGCCGAATATTCGCGCTTGTTATGAATACCGTTGTTTATGTTTACTTGAATTTGTGGTAATGCAGTGCACATTTGTTGTGTGATAAAACCGTAATAAAAGGTAAATATTAGAAATTTGCAAGGTTTTGTAACATTTTTAAAACATATGTACACATATTGCCTTATTAAAGGGTACAATATATTTTCTTCTATCAAAAACCAACTTTTTTGTCCTACAATTAAAACACTTTAAATTATTTTTATTTTCTTTGTAACTAAATAACAATTTATTTATTTCTTTTATTTTATATATATAATTTAATTTTATATATGTATTATAATTTTTTATTATTATGTTTTAAATAATTTTTATAATTCTTCTTTAATTATTAGAAAAAAAAAAAAACATTGCTTTTCAATTGTAGTTATCGTATTGAGTAAAATGTTTTCAAGTTTTTTGAATTTTTTTTTAATTAATTATTTTTTTATTGTTTTATTTATTAAATTTTTGTTAATTATATTCTCTAAACGGTTTTTGTTAGTTATAATCTTTTAATTGATTTTGCTTTATTAATAATTCAAATCAATTATTTTTTAAATATGAAATCTAATTTAGAATATATTTTATGTGGTATTTGTTGTCTTTGTTTTAGTAATTCTTATTTTAAAACCTAAATAAAAAACTTTTTTTTTTTTTTTTATTAATTTCAGTAACAATTTTTATTATATAACACGCTGGTTTTTATATGTTTTTTAATAACAAAATTTCTACTTTTAAAAACTTATAAAAAAAGGAACAAACTAATAATATTTTTTAAATATATATTTGTTTTTAAAAAATATATTTATATATGTATGTTTTATTAAGAACTTTATGCAAATTCTAAAATTTTTATTATTAATATTTTGTAGGTTATTTTTTTTGTTTGTTTTAATAATTAATATTTTATTTTAATTTCTTTTATTTTTAAATATTAAACAACCTTTTTATTATTTAGTAATGGAACATTAATATTTAGGTATAAAACAAATTATAAAATTTTAATATAAGAACAAGAAAAAAAAAATAAATAAATAAATAAATAAATAAATAAATAAATAAATAAATAAATAAATAAATAAAATAACAATTATAATAAAAATGTATGAAAAATAATTTTTTTTTAAATAATTTAAATAATAAAGTGCCTTTTGTAATGTGTTAAGTGTAACCTTTTTGAAACAAAAACTCTTTTTTATAAGAGTTTGTTAAAAAGGTTTTCTTTTTGTTGTTTTTGGTGTTATTTTTTTTAATAAAAATAAGGAAGTAACTAAAATTTTTGGCACTGGATTTTTGGTGTATATGAGATAGTGTAAATGTGGAAAACTCGGCTTTAAAACAGTTTTTCTTTTAAAAAATTGTAACAAAAATCTTTTTTTCTTTTAAAATATTTTATTTGTATTTTCTTTTATAATAAAAAAGTGTCCAAACCTTTTTTTGTAAGAAAAAGAAACAGATAAAATTAAAAGAAAAAATAATGCATTTAAAACTTAAAAAATAAAAATGTGCAAAAAAAGAAGCTAAAATTAATCCTTTACCAAGACATTTGTTTAAATATAATGGTATTGAGTATTTTTAATTAATATTTATTTTCCTGCCAAGTAAGCAATAGGATTTATATTAAAATTATGCCCAAAAGTATACTTTACTTTTTTGTAATTTTTACAAATATAATCTTGAGTATTATATTAATAAACCTAGCAAATTTTCTTCAAATATTTGTATAATATGACAAATAAGGTAGTAGCTAATTTATGACTATTGAATTTTAAAGTAAATTCTGCCCCATTGTGCAAAAAAAAAAAAAAATTGTTACAAAATTTAATATCCTAAATTGTAGGGACTATAGCAAATATAGACAAATTGTAGAGAAGGATTTAAATTAAAAAAGAAATTAAATTATAATCACCCTGTTAATATACGAAATGAGCCACAGGGTATCAAAATTGACCAACTCAATGTAGAAAAATATCAGGCAGCTCGCACATTTTTAACAGTAAAGAATGGTTTCGATGATTAATTCATATTTTTGTATTAAATTTTATAAAGTAAAGTAAAAAAATTTGCTTAAAACATAAAGTTATTTTTCTTAATAGAGTTTCAATTTTGAAAATTTTCTTATTTTTATTAATAAAATTATATTTATTTTAACATATTTTTAAAGATAAGACATTAAGGAAGATTAATAGAAAAATTTTAAATTGATTAAGATGTATACCCTACATCCAGCATTGATCGAAAAATGTGTAATTTTTGAACGAAATTTCAAGTTTATCGGTCTAGAAAATGTGGCTGACTCAAGATTTTTTAAATTTAATAAATATTTATTTTTAACCACATATATTTAGAATGATTTGAATTTAAAATATTTCCTATTTCGACTAAAAATATAGACAAGAGAGAATATTTTATGAAAATAGTAAAATGTTCAGTAACATAATTTTTAGGTACATAAAAAATATATTAAAATAAATTTTTTTAATATTATATTTAATTTGAATAATTAACAAGATAACAGCCTGTATATTTGTCTATATTCCAAAACTCATTTAGGTCTCATTAAAAGAATAATTTTGTATAAATTTTCAAATGAGAAAAATTAAAAAAAAAAAAATATATATTTTATAATTTTTTTGCAAAACTTTAATGATTTTCAAATATATAAAAAAACTTTTCAGAATATAAAAATATAACTATTTTACCTATACATTGATATATAAAAAGTTTTCATAACTTTTTAATTAAAGGAAATATAGCTACCTAAAAACAGACATCTCAGTTAAAATTTTAATAGTTTGATTTGTTTTATGGTGAAGGATTAAAAATAAACTTATAAAAATAATAATAAAATTATGATAAAAATCATAATGTTTAGTAAGTGACAATTAGAAAAAATATTAATATATTATTAAGCTTTAAGTACATGACTTTTCTTCACTCACTCAATAATTAAAATAGAAGCTTTTAAGCTTTAAATAAAAATAAAATAAAATTTGCTTAAAAACAATAATAATAATAATAAAATTAGAAATTAAATAAAAACAAGCGAGAATGTTATATTCGGCCTGGCCGAATCTATATACCCACCATCAACTTTATAAAATTTTACGTTATATGGAAGGTGGGCGGTAAAGTGGGCGGACCACGCCCATCTTTTGTTTCCGAGTTTACATTGAATCTTGAACTATTTGCACAAAATTTCGTTGACATTTCACCTTATATGGGAGGTGGACGGTAAAGATGGCGGACCACGCCCATTTTTTCTTTACTAGTTTACATCGACCCTCGAACTATCTGTACAAAAAAGTATGTGTACATACTTTTGTTAAAGAGATATAAGCAGATGAAGCTACAATGTACACCCTGTGTTTTTTAGTATTTTGCCCATAACTTTTTTGTTTATTAACCAATTTTGCCCATTTTCAATTCCAAACAAACCTTATATAAAAACAAACCTGTAATTAATTTCGTCCCCCTAGGTTGACCCGTTCAAGCCCTATCTTGCTTTCAACAGACGGACCGACGGATGAACATAGCTAGATCGACCCAGAAAATATATACTTTATGGGGTTTTAAATGATTTTTTCGACATGTTACAGACGGAATGACAAAATCAATATACTCCCCATCTTTTTGATGGTGAGTATAAATATTTATACATAAAAATAATACTTTTTTCCAGATTGAGTTCAAAGTTGAAAGAAAAGAAATTAAGGTGTTTTAGAAAATATTAATCAAATGACATAATAAACATTTATTTTACTTAAATAATGTTTTTTTTTTAATATAATTAAATTATTTTATTAAAAATGAAATCAGAAATTATAATGTTAAGAAAATATATATATTTTTTTAATTTAATTTTTTTTTAATAAATCAAGGTTGTATATAAATATATTTTTAAACCTTTAAATTATAAATTTAACTAAAAAAAAATAGAAAAATTTAGTTGTTTAATAATTTAAAATTTATTTTATTCATTTATAAAAAAAAAATAAATTTCGTTACAATTCAATTAAAAACTCCAATTAAAATATGTTTAATAAAAAATAATAAACTAATTTTTTTTACATTTTTAAATTATTTAAAATTTATCATTATCAAATAATGCTTATTATTATCAAATAAATCAAATTATTTTATAAATTTTTAAATTATAAAAATATAAAATATTTGTTTTTTTAGTTTTTAATAACTTAAAATTTATTTATTTTACCAAAAATTAAATAAAATATAAAAATAAATTTATAATAAATTTAATTTATTATTAAATTTTTATTACAATATATGCATTTTATTTTTTAATTAAATGAAAATTTGTTTATAAATATTTTTTTTTTTATTTAAAATTAAAAATTTAATTTTAAAATCTTATATTTTTAAGGTTTCAAAAATTAAATTTCTTTTTTTTATTAAAATCAAAAATTCGATATATAAAAATATTTTAAATAAATAGTAAAATTTTATGGTTGAATAAAAAAATAAAATTTTATTATTATTTTTTTTTTTTTTATCGGAGTCAAATAAAAAATTCAATATTAAGAAATGCTTTATAAATAATCAATGAAAAATAAAATATTTATTTTTATTTTTTGGTGGAAAATTGGCATTTAAGAGAATGTTTTTTTATATATTTTTAATTATGAAAATAAAAAAGTTGTTAATTAATTAAAACAAATGTTGAGATCAATCACACTTTGTTATACGTGGGTGTGTTTAAATATTTTTCAATATTTTAATTATTTTCTTTTCTTTTTTCTTTTTATTTATTTATTTTTTGTGGAGTTTTTTATTTTTAATTTTCTTAATAACTTAGTTACTTAATTATTTCTTGCAATTGCCATCATGGGCCAACAGTAATTCTTTAGCTTCTTTTTTACATTTTTTCTTTTCCTCTTTGGCGATAAGTTTAGCTAGGCGTTCTTCCTCCTTGGCCAGACGCTTTTCTTCCTGACGAATAAAAAAAGGAAGGAGAAAGAGAAAATTAGAATGAATGAATGAATAAATAAATAAATAAATAAATAAATAAATAAATAAATAAATAAATAAATAAATAAATAAATAAATAAATAAATAAATAAATAAATAAATAAATAAATAAATAAATAAATAAATAAATAAATAAATAAATAAATAAATAAATAAATAAATAAATAAATAAATAAATAAATAAATAAATAAATAAATAAATAAATAAATAAATAAATAAATAAATAAATAAATAAATAAATAAATAAATAAACAAATAAATAAATAAATAAATAAATAAATAAATAAATAAATAAATAAATAAATAAATAAATAAATAAATAAATAAATAAATAAATAAATAAATAAATAAATAAATAAATAAATAAATAAATAAATAAATAAATAAATAAATAAATAAATAAATAAATAAATAAATAAATAAATAAATAAATAAATAAATAAATAAATAAATAAATAAATAAATAAATAAATAAATAAATAAATAAATAAATAAATAAATAAATAAATAAATAAATAAATAAATAAATAAATAAATAAATAAATAAATAAATAAATAAATAAATAAATAAATAAATAAATAAATAAATAAATAAATAAATAAATAAATAAATAAATAAATAAATAAATAAATAAATAAATAAATAAATAAATAAATAAATAAATAAATAAATAAATAAATAAATAAATAAATAAATAAATAAATAAATAAATAAATAAATAAATAAATAAATAAATAAATAAATAAATAAATAAATAAATAAATAAATAAATAAATAAATAAATAAATAAATAAATAAATAAATAAATAAATAAATAAATAAATAAATAAATAAATAAATAAATAAATAAATAAATAAATAAATAAATAAATAAATAAATAAATAAATAAATAAATAAATAAATAAATAAATAAATAAATAAATAAATAAATAAATAAATAAATAAATAAATAAATAAATAAATAAATAAATAAATAAATAAATAAATAAATAAATAAATAAATAAATAAATAAATAAATAAATAAATAAATAAATAAATAAATAAATATAAAAAAAACTGTTATTCTATATAATAACAGTTTTTTTTATATTATTATATTATATTAAAATATTTTCGAAAAATTATTAATCAGAATCTGAAAATGATTTCAAATATTACTATAATAAAATAAATAACTCAAAATCAAAGTATTTCAACAAATTAAATTCAAATTCTTTATAGAAAAATCTAATTTCAATTACAATTCAATTATTTTATTAATTGAATGATATCTTCAATTATTCAAATTATTACGTTTTTCTATTTATATTTGATTAATTTATTAATTGATGTAATACGAAAAATAACTGAAAGCTGATAAATTATTTTATGTTTAGTAAAAAAATATTAGAAAATTGAATTTTGATCACTTAAGTAATTGATAAAATTAAAAAAGTAATTGGAATAATTATTTTTACAATTTTTATTTATTTAATAAAAAAAAAAGAATTTAAAATTTAATTAAAAGTAACAAATAAATTGAATTAATAATTTAAATTTCATTTTCTGAATCTTTTTTTTTATAATTTTTGTTATTCGTTACCTTTCTGGCTTCTTTTTCCGCTTTGAGTTTAAGTTTTTCTTCCTTTCGTCGTTCCACGGTTTCGTTTTTCTTATTGTCAGATTTTTCTTCTGCAAAAAATAAGGAAAATATGAAAAGAAATTTATAATGAAAATAATTTATAAAGTCTAAAAAAAAATTAAACAAACATTTTTAAACATATTAAAAATTGTATCAAACATTGTTAACAAAAGTCTCTACTAAATATTAAACATATTTTATTTTCTATAATTTTTTTGATAAATATTTTGTGTTTATCGCCCCTGTGCATTATAAATTTTACTGTTGATTTCCTTTAAAGTTATTTAAACGTCAATTTAAAATAATTTTTCTTATTTTTCCCCTTTCTAACTATTTACTCTTTTTTTTACATTTCCGCTAATAAAATGCATTTTTCCTCTTCCTCATTTTCTACTTTAAATATTTTCATATTTACAAATCTCAATTTACATTTGGTTTCCTCTACTTCTATAGCTCTACAGTTACTTTCTTTCATTCCCTTCCATTAGGCTAATTTTCCAACATTCATCAGAGTTAAATGCTTATGAAAATTCAACAACAATATTATTATAGTTTGTGGGATTGTTAAACATCAAATATAACCACAAAAAAAGTTGTTAACAATTCCTGTTGTTTTTATTGTAAAGAAGAAGAAATACAACAACAACAAAAATTTATTCATTGAAACAACTTTTGAAACAAACCATACAGAAAAATTGTTTGGAAAAAAGTGCATAAGGAGCATGTACTTAAATGAAATTGAAATTATGAGTTTAAGGCGAATTTAAAGATAGTTATAGATATGTATCAATTAGATAAAGTACTTAAACAAAAACTTGTTTTACAAAAAATAATTTAAACTAAAAAATAATTTTTCATCAAATTACATTTGAATTTATAAACAACAAATTTTTCATTGATTGAAAATTTTTAGCATTCAATAAAATTTTAATAAAGAAACAACTTAATATTTAAAAATTAAATATTCGTTTCAGATATTATTTCGAGATATTAATCACAAGTTTTCAGAATGAAAAAAAAAAAACAATATGGGTTTTTTTTTTTTTTTAGTAAATTTTAATGAATTAACTTTTTTTTTAATTCATTATGTTTCTCGCGATTAATCCCTTTTTGTAAAACTAAGGATGTTGCACAATATATTGGAGCATATCTCCAAAATGACTTGTCTGATTTTATTCAACTAAATTTTAAAAAATTCTAAATAAAATTGTCTTCAAGTCATTCTTACATTATTAAGTCTAATTTCTGAAAAAAAAAAAATATATATTTTTTAAAACTTAAAAGATAAATTAGTCATATTTTATCTCATTAAAGGCTCCACAAAAATTAGAAAAATTTATCGAAATTGTCGTTTATTTCTAGAATTTAGAAGTTCCTAAGTATATTTTTTTAAGTTCTAGGTGGTCAACTTTGACACTCATTAGCTGATGCCATATTATAACAGGGAGATTGTAAATTAATTTTCTGAAAGCTTAAGATCTTCTCTATAAACTTCCTATACATAACTTTTCGATTGCAACAACAGATTAGGAGAATTCGGCCTTTAATTGTAAAATTTATGAGGCTGTAAATGTACCCTGTAGCTTATCCTATGTATATTATAACAGGGCGATTAAAAAATATTTTTTCTCCTATCAAATAGAAACTCGAATATTTAGGAGGTAAAAAAGGGTAAATTCGGTAACTTTATATCTCCTGAACTAATAGAGATACAAAAAAAGTTTAAACGTTATTGTTATTTATTTTAAAAATAATTGGATAGGTGTCTGATACTTTTTTGAAATTCTGATATTTTAAGAAGAAAACGGGTAAAAGCTGTATTTTGGTACTTTTTTGGTACCCTATCTATCTTTTAATCCAGTAACCATAGAAATAAAATGTACATCAAATTGGTACCTTATCGTAAATTGGCGAATACAAAATTGGTACTTTTTGGAAATTCGAACGTTTAAGGGGTAGAAATTGTACCTGTTTTTGGTACTTTTTTCACAAAATATTTTTTTCTTTTTATGGACACATAATATGAATAATTTAATATTAGATCACAGTATAATTTAGAAATTCATTGGAATACAATCTTTGTTACATCCCGGGGCAACAAAAAGTACCAAAAAGGAGATAAAATAAATTATGCAATTTTTTATTATATTAAACTTAGAAACATAAACTTTAGTACATGCAGTCCTAAGTAAGTGAGAATTCACAAGAGGTGACATTGTGGTACTTATTTTTCTTCTCATGGTACTTTTTGAATTTTCTAAAATATTGAACCTAGAAACATAAAATTAAAGATATATGATCTTAAGCGAATTAGAATCCATAACAAGGGACTTTATGGTACTTTTTGAATTTTCTATAATATTGAACATAAAATGATGAAATTAAAGGTATATGGTCCTATGTGGGTAAGAATTCAAGGGGTAGGGGGGCGATACTGTACTTTTTTGTTCTTCTAATGGTACTTTTTGAGTTTTCTATAAATAAATATACGAGTATATATATTCTCCTAAGTGAATGAAAATCCCTAAGAAAGTACTTTGTGGTACTTTTCGTTATTATATTACTCTTTGAATTTTTTGTAATAATTATTAACTTTTGGTTCTGTGTTTGGAATCCACCATCCCTATTGGTAAAGTAAAATGTAAGAAAGTGGTAACTAAAATATTTAAAAATTTATTTTATTATTAATGTTGACATAACACCAATATTAAAACTGTTCCCACGGGTGATAGGAATTATAGTTGAATTTTACGGTTTTTTTTTTTAGGTGTTGCAGTACACAGTACAGTATGTCTGTTGAAAGCAGGATAGGGCTCGAACGGGACAATGTACGAAATTTGACCCAAATATTTATCTTATATGAAGTTTGTTTGGTATTGAAAATGGGTAAAATTGGTTAATAAACAAAAAAGTTACGGGCAAAATACTAGAAACACAGGGTGTCCATTTCATAAATATTTGTGCCAAAATTCATCCCCCTACATTGTCCCGTTCGAGCCCTATCCTGCTTTCAACAGACGGACAGACGGACGGACATAGCTAGATCGACTCAGAATCTAGCTAGGACCCAGAAAATTTATACTTTGTGGGGTCTTAAATGATTTTTTCGACATGTGATACACGGAATGACAGATTCCGGTTGGGTATAAAAACGTTCTTAAAAATTTAACAATTTTATATAGAGCTTATAAAGAAATACCATTTCTGAAATTTTTCAAAAATTTACTTAAAATCATTTGTGTGTTATAGGCCGAGGGAAATAAATGAATTAAGAAGTGAAAAACATTTACATGTTTTTGAACAAATTTCAAAAAAATCTCCTACTTTTTCAAGTTTTAACTAAAGATAAATATAACTTTTTAGCGGGGCCATATATTTTTATAATTACTGTGGTAATATTATTTAGACTACAACTTTCCTCTTACCCTATCCATCCTATATTTACTCCTAATGTGAAAATTGTTAAGAAAATTTATGCTAACAAATGTAATTTCCAATATTTCGTTTGCATAGGAGCTACAACTACCTCTACCCTAGCCGTACCATGATCATTTCAGTTGTTGAACTTAAGAAAAAAAAAAAAGGAGAAAAAATGATACTCGTTCAAGCCCGACCATATGATACCCTACACCATTGTGTATGAGTATCAAAATTCAAGAGGGGGACTTATATTAGACCTTTAGCCAATTGTGGAATAATACTTTTACAAAGTGTAAAATAAAATATACGAATACGGAAAAATACGTTGATACTGAAAACTATATAATTTTATGCACTTTAGGATGAATCCCGGAAGTGGGTTTATATAGAAGCTATGGTAATTTATGGACCGATTCTTAGAAAATTTGGTACTGTTGTTTCTACTTATGTATATAAAACTTATTTGTGTCTAATATTAACTTGATCATATTTGTATGGGATTTATGCACGTTAAAGTGATTTTCGGAAGAGAGGTTTATATGGGAGCTATGATCAATTATGGACCGATCTTCACGAAATTTGGTACACAGATTTATAATAACTAATATAAAATTTCTCTGTGCTAAATTTCATTAAATTATTTGCTATATTAAAAGTGTTTACTATCGTCCTATTCCGGGAGGACATTTGTATGGGAGCTAAGTGAAATAATGTACCGATCATAAGCAATTTCAATAGGCTTCGTCCTTGTTTCAAGATATCTTGATGACTTTGTTCACAAGGTTTACATGGACAGACAGCCAGACGGACGGACATCGTTAAATCGACTCAGGAATCGATTCTGAGTCGAGCGGTATACTATAAGGTGGGGCTCCGATAATTTTTTCTGTGCATTATAAACAATAGTTCTTTAGATATGCTATAATGGAGGGTTCTCTTTACTCTGCTCTGATCGTAAAATTATGAAAAATATGAAGTGGAGTTCACAATGGACAAGACGGACGGACAGACAGAGACACATGAGTAGATTGTCTTAGAAGTTCACGAGGACCAACAAAATATATATTCTTTTTGTGGTCTTAGCCGAATATTTCAATATGTTACAAACGGAACGACAAACTCAATATATCTTATTGGATGGTGGGATAAAAAATAAGATTTAGGAACAACTCATAGTGGGACTAATCGCAAACATTTTGGTAATAAATCTGTATCTTCTAAACTACTACCGGATTGAATTGAAAAGTATGGAAGAGTTGTAGAAGAGTTGTAGAAGGGGACCTAAGTTTTTCGAAAAATTATCTTGTAGTCACTCTGTGATAACACGAGAAAAGCTATAGGGTGTCAAAGTTGACTACCACAGGTAAGTAAAAGTTCAAACAATTTATTATATTTCTTTAAAAAATATCACGTATTTTTTTTTTAAATTTATTGCCGATATTTAATCATAAAATAGATTAAGATCGATTTGGCACTGAACTACTTTCCGCCCGGCCAAAAACGAATGCAGCAGGACAAATTTTATGAAAAAATTTACGTTTCAAAGGACTCTTTTTAAATTGTACAAAATAACATATTGGTATTACATTTTTAATATTATTTCTTATGTATTGTATAAAATAAATATCAGTCTTTCATTCTTCAAAAAATCAATGAAATAGCTTCAACAACTAATTTTTTACAATTTTTTAAACATTTTTTTTGGAAAGCTTAGCTACATCTTCATCATAAATTTCAGTTCGATTCGACTAAATGCTTAGGTATATGGATTTATTACCAACATTTTTGTGTTTGGCCCCACTGTGCAACTAGAACAAAAACCTAATTAAAAAAAACTATTTTTATTTTAATATAATTTCTTTTACTTTTTTTGGCCATAAATGAAGTAGTTCCAAGGTGGCTTAGGTCACACATATGGTTTGTAAATTAAAAGAAAAATTTTCAAAAATTGTTTTATGACTTCATTGTTAATAAATTGTTTTTATCATTATTACAAACGCTTTGCCAAACTTATATACCCCGACTTTTTTCCCTTAATCATTAAAACATGAAAAACAAACGAAACAATAAGGGGGAAAAACAAAACCCACAAGAAACCAAACGAAAAATTTATAAATATAAATAAAAATAAAAAATAAACTTTAAACAAAAAATCCACTTACTGTGATTATTATTGTTGCTGCAAAACAATGGAAAACTTTTACTAGTTGTAAATGATGTTGTTAAAGTTGAATTGCCCGTTGCATGAGTGGAGGACGATGACGATGTCGACGACGATAACGATGATGATGCTGCTGATGATGATGATGATGATGATGATTTTGAGGCTGTTGCTGACATTGCTGAGGAAGTAGATGAGGAAGATTTCATTGATGACGTTAACAATTTGTTGTTGCTCGTTGATGTAGACATTTTAGTTTGGGATAATTTTAGATTTATATTATTTTTATTAGAATCCATAGAGGATTTTTTATCTTTTCTTTCTGTGGCTGATAAAGAGCTATAAGTAGATTTATTAAGTGTATGCTTAGAGGCCAAAGGACTTATTTTAGAGGCTGCAGCTTTGAGCGGTGGTGGTGCTAAGGTATTATGGGAAGCACTTATATGTATGTTCATGGGTCTTTTGGGGGGCGAAGAGGGATCTTTGGTGTTCGCTGAAGAAGTTTTAGAGGCTGCGGCAGAGTCCTGATTTGAATGGCTGGGTTTGGTATAGGAAGCATAGCTAAGTAAGAGATTTATAAATGATTTTTTTTTTTTTACATTTAGATAAGATAAATGGAAATTACTTACCGAAATCTAGGATTGCTTATGTGTACCGGTGAAGGATGTGGTACTTTGGCAGGACTACGAAATTCTTTAATGGGCGGTAAACGATTTTGTAAATCCACTATTCTACCCTTTGCATGTCTACGACCCGGATATGTATGGGTAGAAGATGGTGTGAAGGGTGGATTATAATTACTGCTCGTACTACTGCAAGAACCACTGGAAGAGGAATTACTTAAAGATTTTAAAGGTTTGCGTGGTATGGCTCCCGAACAGCCCGAAGGACAGCCACTATGATGTGAATGAGCATGACCCACCCCTTCTTTAGGTGATAGAGAACCCTGCGATGTACCCGATCCCGAAGTGGAGGTGGGCGAATGAGGTGATATGCTAGGTGTAGGTGGTGCCAAATGGTTATTCAAAACCATTGAACTTTGATTATAAGAACATTGTGTGGGTGATATTGGCGAGGCGGGTGAACACAAATCACTTGAAATGGAAGACGTTTTCGAGAAGACCGAGGCTGCCGACGAAGAACCCGTCGAGCTCATTGAATATAAACTATCCGACTGGGAGACACGACCATTGGGACTGCGTGGATAACGTGAAGTGTTATGCATATGAAATGCATGATGACCACTATGAGCATCATTCATGGAATACGAACTGGCTGAGGCAGTAACACCACCAGCTGTTACACCCACGGAAGCCCAACTTTTGGCACCCATTGAATAGCTGCTGGCTGATTCTTGTATACGCCAGGTACCTGAACTAGAGGTAAGACGATTAACACGAGCCCGACAAATAACACAACGCAGTGGTAATAATCTTTGAGCCACTGCACTTTGTATGGTCTTGACAAAACAACGTCGACATACCACCCTATGACCACAGGGTGATGTTTGCATAGTGGCGCGGGCATTAATGCATATAACACATTCATCTTCTTGTGAAGTGGGTGGATCTGGTTCACTTTCTTCGAGTTTACTTAAGAGTTTGTCCTGGAAATAGAAAGAAAATAAAGGAAATAAATTAATGTATCTATTAAAATAATAATAATAATAACACAGCCTTAAAGTAGGCTTTAAATTTATTTTATAATATTTGCTATTTTAAACTAATAGATTCTCTTAACACGAGCATATTTAAAAGAGAATGGATACAAAGAGTATAACAGTTATTTAAGTGAGTGTGTGTGTGTATAATTTATTTTATATAAAAGTTGCCATATATTTAATATAAATTAGCATTTTTTGTTTAATTAAAAACGCTTTAATGCTTAAAATAGTATTACATATTTAAACTTGTTTACAATTAATTTAATTGTTAAAGAGGAAATAAATATTTAGTAAAAAAATTTAATAGCTAATTAGTTATACTTAAAACTTTTCATTGTTCTATATTGGCATTTTTCTTTAATATTTGCTCTAATTAAAAAATAATTATACAATTTCTTTGTTTATATTTAATGCTATCAGACACACCAAACTATTGCCATGAATTTGCAAAAAAAAAAAAAAATTACAATGATTGTAATGATTGTTGTCAAATTATTATAAAAACTAATATTAATTATTTATAATGAGCTACTGTCTAACAATTTTTAATTATACGAATACAAGGTATCAAAAAAACAATCATCAATAGAAAAAATAATGATTAATCAAGTTTGATGGAGTAGCATTTTAAAACTGTAGACAAATATTTAAAGTACAGTGGCTACAAAAGCAAAAGTGTAAATAAAACAAACTAATAAATCATTTAAGTAATGACTTGGGAACTACAGCTTAGTCTGTAGTCTAGTTTATAGTTTAATTTATAGATAAGTATATACATTAGTCAGAAGTCCAGTCTATAGTTTAGTTTACAGTGAAGTCTATCGATTAGTCTATATAGATTAGTCTGTAGTTTATAGTATAATCTATAGTTTAGTCTATAGTGTCGTTAATAGTCTATTTTAGCCTAGTCTATTTATAGTTTATAGTCAAGTCTATATCATAGCATATAGTCTAGTTCATAGTCTAGTTTATAGTATAGTCTATAGTCTATTTTATAGTCTAGTATATATTCTAGCTTATAGTCTAATTTATAATCTAGTTTAAAGTCTGGTTCATAGTTTAGTTTTAAGTCTAGTTTTTAGTTTACTTTATAGTCCAGTGTATAGTCTAGTTTATAGTTCAGTTTATAGTCTAGTTTATAGTCTAATTTATAGTTTAGTTTATAGTCTATTCTACAGTCTTGTTTGTAGTCTAGTTTATAGCATAGTCTACAGTTTTGCTTATAGTCTAGTTTATAGTATAGTCTATAGTCTAGTTTATGGTCTAGATTATAGTTTAGTCTATAGTCTAAATTATATTTTATTTTATAGTCCAGTTTATAGTCTAGTTTATAGTCTAGTTTATAGTCCAGTTTATAGTCTAGTTTATAGTCTAGTTTATAATCTAGTTTATAGTTTAGTTCATAGTATAATTTATAGTCCAGTTTATAATCTAGTTTATAGTCTGGTTTTTAGTTTAGTTTATAGTATAGTTTATAGCCTAGTTTATAGTCTAGTTTATAGCCTAGTTTATATTCTAGTTTATAATCAAGTTTATAGTCTAGTTTATGGTTAAGTTTATAGTCTAGTTTATAGTCTAGTTTATAGACTAGTTTAAAGTCCAGTTTATAGTCTAGTTTATAGTCTAGTTCATAGTCTAGTTTATAGTCTAGTTTTTGGTCTAGTTTTTAGTCTAGTTTTTGGTCTAGTTTTTGGTCTAGTTTTCGGTCTAGTTTCTGGTCTAGTTTTTGGTCTAGTTATTGGTCTAGTTTATAGTCTAGTTTTTAGTCTAGCTTATAGTCCAGTTTATAGTCTAGTTTCTAATCTAGTTTATAGCCTAGTTTATGGTCTAGATTATAGTCTAGTTTGTAGTCTAGTATATAGTATAGTCTATAGTCTAGTTTATAGAATAGTTTATGGTCTAGTTTATAGTATAGTCTATAGTCTAGTTTATAGTCTAGTTTATAGTCTATTTTTTTAGTATAGTTTATAGTATAGTTTATAGTATAGTTTTTAGTATAGTTTATAGTATAGTTTATAGTCTGGGTTATAGTCTGGTTTATAGCATAGTTTATAGTATAGCCTATAGTCAAGTTTATAGTCCAGTTTATAGTCTAGTTTATAGTCTACTTAATAGTATAGTCTATAGTCTAGTTTATAGTTTACAGTCTAGTCTATAGTTTAAATTTTGATTTAGTTTATTGTTTGGTTTATAGTCTAGTCTTTTCTCTTATCTAAATTCTGGTTTACAGTCTGGCATATAATGTAGTATATAGTCTAATTAAAAATCTAGTTTTTATATAGTTTAGTCTTTACCCTTTATTTTTCCCACCACAAACCACTGTGCTAATGTAACATCAACTCATAAAATCAATATAATTTTAAAAAAATACTAGAACTAATAATATTTCTTACTCTAACATCTGTTTCTTCATTTCATCTTTACGCTACATTAGACCATTAAATTAAATAACAAAATACCTTGACATTGAATTTCTATGCTTAAAACCTTAGAAGCAAATCTTTTTCTCAATGTTTTCTTTAAGAATTTAGTTATAAAACAAGTTCAAGTTATAGAAGTCAAAAAACTTTAAAAGTAAGCCAATATTTTATTTATTTGTTTTTAATATTTATATTTGTTAAATAAAGTTCTTCAGTAACAGGGGTGTTGTAGGTGGTTTACCTTGACCAGTATAAATCATAAACAATTTTTAACTGTTTCAATATTTATAAAAAATTTCAATAATATAATACTAGTGCATTTTAAATCAGTTATTCATCCATATCAAAGGCTTGGTGACGTAGTAAATATGTTAATAAGAAAAACAAAACACCAAAAATTACCGTTTTAAATATGTAGTTTAAATAAAAAACATGTTTTAAATGTTTTATATTATGATTACAGGTACAAAATAGAAATAGAAATGTTATGGTATCTCCAGCCAATTTTCATAAGTTAACAAATTCTCATAATTAGCTTCCGGCAAAAAATAAAAACTAAAATTTTCATTACTTTTATGATTATTATCATTATAACCAGGTAATTAAAAGTTGTTATATTAATATATAAAATAAAGAAAAGAATAATAACAAAAAGTTAAATAAACCATAGTAGACAATTTAAAGTAGATGGGAGAGTAATTATTAAAATTAATTTATCTAAAACAGTAAATGTTCAACTTTATTTGAATGAAGATAAAAAGAGCGAATAATAATAAAGTAAATAGTTACCAAGAAGCTAAAAAAGAGGTAAACAACAAATCTATATTGTAGCCTATAGGCTTGTTTATAATCCAGTCTATAGTCTGGTCTATAGTATAGTATAATATATAGTTTAGTCTATATTGTATTCTTCAGTTCAGTCTATAGTGCAATATATAGTCTAGTCTGAAGCCCAGTCTATAGTCTAGTATATAGTCCAGTCTATAGTTCTTTCTATAGTTTTGTTTAAAGTTCAATATTTCATTAAGTCTATAGTCTATTCTTTTGTCTAGTCGGTAGTTTCAACTATAGTCTAGTCTAGAGTTTCGACAATAGTCTAGTCTATACTATCGTCTATAGTCTAGTCTAGAGTTTTGACCATAGTCTAGTCAATAGTTTCGATTATAGTCTAGTCTATAGTTTCAACTGTAGCTTAGTACTTTTTTCGACTATAGTCTACTACAGACAAGACTAAAGTCGAGATGGTAAACTAATTTCGACTGTAGTTTCGACTATAGTCAAGTATATAATTTCGACTATAGTCTAGTCTATAGTTTCAACTATAGTCTATAGTTTCGACTATAGCTTAGTTTATAGTTTCGACTATTGTCTAGTCTATAGTTTCGACAATCGTCAGCCTATAGTTTGGGCTATTGTCAGGTGTACAGTTTAAACTATAGTCTAGTCTATGGTTTCTATTATAGTTTAGTCTATAGTTTATACTTTAGTCTAGTATAATCGACTATAGTTTAGTCTATAGTTTCTACTATAGTCTAGTCTATAGTCAGGTGTATAGTTTCAACTATAGTCTAGTCTATAGTTTCGACTATAGTTTAGTCTATAGTTTATACTTTAGTCTAGTCTATAGTTTATACTTTAGTCTAGTCTAAAGTTTCGACTATAGCTTACTTTATAGTTTCAACTATATTCTAGACTATAGTTTCGGCTATAGTCTAGTTTGTAGTATCGACTACAGTCCATAGCATGGTCCATTCCATAGTATATTCTATTGTCTCGACTATAGTCTAGTCCATAGTATAGTCTATTCTGCATTCTTATCTATAGTCTAAGCGTGTTTTTAGTTACATTTTATTTTAAGTTTCCATTGTTATGCCTTTACCGTTAACTAACTTATGTTAACTTGGCGGAATTCAAGTCACAGTAACCTTATTTATATTACTACTGCTACTAATATTTTATAATTGACATTTGAAATATGAACTTCTTCTAAGTTACCTCCTTCTCTTTGCAATAATTATGGGTTCTTTTAAAACAATGTCACACTTTATAAACTCAAAACCACCCTATTTAACCTTGTTCAACGTTAGGAAAAAAAAAAAAAAAATACAACATTAAACTTAATAATAGTACTTTAAATTAAATTACTGTTTATATGACCATTTAAATATACACTCTCAGTTTTAATTATAGCTTTAATATTTGCCATTATTTTAATAAATTAAAAAAATAAAATATGAAATTTAGTATAGAATTATTCTAAAGTAAATAAATATTTTATATACAATATTATTTATTTTATTCGTTATAAAAACCTCTTAAATTTAATCATAGAACTTGAGACATTTAGTTAAGGTCTTTTTTTATTTACACTTGAACTTGATTTTAAGTGTTTTATTGAACTTGCATTCGAAAACTGGTTATTTATGTTTAAAATTCTTTTTTAAAAAAGATTTTTATAAAGATTATTTTGAACAGTTTATTTTATTGTTTAATGTTTGTTAAATTTAAGTTTATTTTATATTCTTTTAAAACATTTTATTTATTTTTAATTTATTGAAAACTTTTTGTGGAGATTTATTTTTATTTTACTTAAATTATTTAAAGTTTATTTTTAAATTATTTAAATTTTTATTACCTATTTATAAACTAACTAATGTTTGATTGAGTGCTTGTTAAAAAATGACACTTTTAAACAAATGTGCTAATAAGTAAGACCTTAACTAAATTTCAAGTGTTTGTGGTTACCATAATTTGTAGAAACGTTTTAACTACAGGGGTATAGTTATAAAGTTTTCTGGGCTGTTAACTATTTAAAATCAATTTTTTATTTCTATGTAGTTTGTATTGTAAATATGATGATTAAATAGCAGAGCTAGTTAACTAATATTTAGTTTTATTTGCAAACAAAAACAAACTTCTATTTAACATTACAGAAACTTCTCCGCTACTTACAAGATAGTACAGAGAATGGTAATGCAGTAACAAAGTTATTATTTTTTTTATATTAAACAAATCACTATTTTATAATCAAAACGAAATAAAAAATAATTAAATTTTGAATATAAAACATAAAAAACATAACTACAATAAATGTTCGATAATTTTATTAATTTAATTTAAACAGTTTTGCTTCAGAATATAAGAAAGATCTCTAAAATCTAAAAAAGACCTGCTTCCCTGAAGAGAGAGGGGGATAGAGAAAGTTAATTTCAATCATGACATTTTCAGATTTATGCGAATTATATACAATTTTCCTGGGTAAGCACATTTGTAAATCTTTAATAATTATGACTAAAATATAAAATATATACTATAAAATGGACTAGACAATAAGCTATATATTTTATAAATTAGACTATGAAGTAGACTATAAACTAGACTATAAACTATACTATAAAATATACTATAAACTATACTTTAAACTAGACTATAAACTTCACTATAAACTAGACTTTAAACTTCACTATAAACTAGACTTTAAACTGGACTACAAACTAGACTATAAACTAGACTATAAACAAAACTTTAAATTGGACTATAAACTAGACTATAAACTAAACTATAAACTAAACTATAAACTAGACTATAAACTAGACTATAAACTATACTAAAAACTAGACTATAAACTAGACTATAAACTAAAGCATAAAAAAGACTATACACTAGACTTTAAACTGGACTATGAACTAGACTATAAACTAGACTATAAACTAGACTATAAACTAGACTATAAACTAGACTATAAGCCAGACTTTAAACTAGACTATAAACTTGACTATAAACTTTACTATAAACTAGACTATAAACCAGACTACAAACTGTACTGTAAAGTAGACTATAACATATACTATAAACTAGACTATAAACTAGATTATAAACTGTAATATAAACTAGACTACAAACTAGACTATAAACTGGAATATAAACTTCACTATAAACTAGACTATAAATTAGACTATAGATTAGACTATACTATAAACCAGACTAAAAACTAAGCTATGTACTAGACTATGGACTAGACTATAAACTAAACTATAAACTATACTATAAACCAGACTATAAACTATACTATAAAATAGACTGTAAACTATACTATAAACTAGATAATTAACTAGACTATAAACTAGACTTTAAACTAGACTATAAACTAGACTTTAAACTGGACTATAAAATAGACTATAGACTAGACTATAAACTAGACTTTAAGCTGGAATATAGACTAAACTATAAACTAGACCATAAACTAGATTATAAACAAGAATATAAACTGGACTATGAACTATACTATGGGCTAGACTATAAACTATACTATGAACTAGACTGTAGACTTGACTATAAATTGGACTAGGGAATATACTATAAACTAGACTATGAAGTGGATTAGACTATACTATAAACCAGACTAAAAACTGAGCTATGTATGTATGACTATGGACTAGACTATAAACTAGACTATAAACTATACTATAAGCTAGACTATAAACTAGACTTTAGAATACACTATGAACTATACTATGAAATTCACTATATATGAGACTATAAACTGGACTATGAACTAGACAATGAACTAGACAATGAACTAGACTATGAAATAAAGTATAGATTAGACTATGAAATAGCCTATAAACTTGATTATAAGCGAGACTATAAACTAGACTATAGGTGAGACTATAGACTAAACTATCAACTAGTCTAGATAAGCTAGACTATAATGTTGACTATATATAAACTATATATTTGATAGCAGACTAGGCCTTAGACTAGACTATAAAAATGATTATAAATCATGCTATTAACTAGATTTTAAACTAGACTATAGAATTGTATAGTAACTAAATTTAAAACTAGGCTATGAAGTAGACTATACCATAGACTATAGACTTGACTATAATGTAGTCTGTGAACTAAACTATAAGCTAAATTTATAGCTTAAAAGTAGACGTTCGACTTGCCTATAAACTAGATTTTAAACTAGACTATAAGTAGACTATATACTATAATAAAAACTTTAGATTAAACTAAAATGATTATGATTTTTTTAAGATTTAAGATTTTTTATATAAAAAAATATTTTCTTTAAATCTTCTAATAAAAAAGATTTACTATTTATTTTCTACCAGCTGGTTGGAATATATTTCAAAGTGACTATCCTAAAGGAGACTGTTTTATATGTTGTGATATCGATGAAAAATATGATATTCAGTTTAAGCTTTATACCAAGTGAGTTAATATAAAAAAAATTTTCCATTATTTCTTTTATTTCCATTTAATTTAACACATTTTCTAATTTAACACATTTTCTAGTAAAAATATCAATAGACCTCAGTATTTATATTTAAATGATAGATATGGTTTAAGAGCAAGCAATTTCGATAGAAGTAAATATTTGGCAATTTATATACATGGTTTTGCTGAATTACCGAACGATAAAAGTCAAAGTAGTCAGCAAATTAAAAATGGTAAGTTATCTTCTGATTCCCATAATAATAATAATATTTTATAAATAAATTTAAACGCCATTTATAAGCTTTTCTTAAAGGCAGACATACTAATGTGATTATTGTCGATTGGAGTCGTTTAGCATCTTCACCTTGGTACGATTATGCTGTCGATAATATACCCGTAGTAGGCAGATATGTGGCACAATTTATATATTATCTTTTGGATCAAAATTATCCTCTACGAAATATACATTTAATTGGTTTTAGTTTGGGTGCTGAGGTAGCTGGTTATGCTGGTAAAACATTAAAGCAATGGGGTATTAATTTGCCCAGAATAACAGGTTTGTTTAAAAAATTAACTATCCTCCCCTCTTGTTTTAAATGAAAAATTCATTGTAGGACTTGATCCTGCTTGGCCTTTATCCGATTGGAGTAGTTCCCATCACTACTTGAGTCCTAGGGTTGCACAATTTGTTAATATTATACACACAGATGCTGGCAATTTTGGGAATCCTAATGATATGGGACATGCTGATTTTTATGTTAATGGTGGTCATGCTGTACAACCTGGTTGTCGGCGACAGGAAATTTCCAAAGGTGATTGGGTAGGCGCTATGAGTGAGTTTGTAAATTGTTTATAGTTTTATGGTTTATTAATAAGTTTTATATGTTTGAATTTTCTAAAGGTTGCAGCCATCAACGTGCCTGGATATATTTTCATGAATCTATTCTTTCAATATTTGCTTTTAAGGCTCAAAGATGTAAACCTTCAAAATTATTTTGGAATTGTAATGATATTGGTGGCTTAGCATTTATGGGTATGGGTGCTGATAAAAGGTAATATATAGACTAGATTAAATAAAATTGAAGGTTTGTAATATAATTTACAAAATATAAGGATTTGCTTTAAGAAAATTATGTAGATTTCATTCAATTAAAAATATTTTTAAATAACTTTTTAAATACTATTTCTATGACCTTATACAAAATCCCACTTCAAATGTAATACAGAAGCTATTTTAAAAACTATACAAAAGTTTCTATGTCTAAAGATGAATATTTTTAATATTTGTTTATAAAAATTTTTAATTTGTAGACTTAATTCAAATATTTTAAGCTTTTTAAACTATTTATATTAACATTTTTAAAATTTTTGTAGCAGGTTTTAAATTTTTTTCGTAAAATATTGCAATCTCTTTATAAAAGTTTTTAATTTTTTTTCTTTTTTTCGTACTTTTTTAAAAAAATTTTTAAAGCATAAATTTTCTATAAACCTTTTAAAAACTGTATTAAAAAATTTCAAGCTTTCGAACTGTTTATACCAACATGTTTAAAATTTTTGTAACAGGTGTTTGAAATTTTGCATAAAAGCTTTTTTTCCAAACTTCTATACATTTTGTTATTTTATTTTCTTTATAAAAGCTTTTTAAATTTGTTCACACTTTTTATAAAATCTTTTTCAAACTACTTATAAAAAGCCATTTTAAAAGTTTTTTCGAACATGTAACAGCTTTTTTAAAAGCTTCTCAATAAATTTGTCCGAACTTTTTTTAAAAAGCTTTTTCAAATATTTTGAAAAATATCTGTTAAAACCTAAGTAAAATTTCTTACGAACTTGTTAAAGCATTTTGTAAAAGTTTTCCAAAATTTTTATAAAAAGCTTTTCAGAACTTTTTATAAAAAAATGTTTCAAAAATTTTGTTAACTCTTAATAAAAGTACTTTTTAATGCGATTTTTAAATGTTTTCCGAACTTTTTATAAAAAACTTCTTCAAATATTTTGTTAAATTTTTAGTAAGCGTTCTTGTGAACTTTTTGAATTTCTTTGTAATATTTTCCGAACCTTTTATTAAGAGCTTTTTCAAAAATTTTTTTTAATTTTTGGTAATTCCTTGATAGAAGTTCCTAAAGACTTTTTAAGTATTTTGAACTAGTTTTTCGAATTTTTAAAAACCTTTTTTAAACAATTTGTAATTTTTTTTTTAAACTCTTAATTAATGTTCCTGTGAACTTTTTAAAGCACTTCGTCAAAATTTTCCGAAATTTGTATAAAGTTTTTTTAAGCATTTTGTAAAACTTTTAATAAAAGCTTCTACGATTTTTTGAATTATTTTGTAAAAGCTTTACCGAATTTTTACAAAGAGTTTTTTCAAATATTTTGTTAAGCTCTTAATAAAAACTCATAAAAAAAATTTTGAAGTATTTCGTAAAAGTTTTACCAAACTTTTTAGCAAAGTTTTGTTAAAACTCTAAAGAAAAATTTTTCAAACATTTTTAAAAGTATTAACTATCTATAAAAGGTTTTCCAAAATTTTTTATACAAAGCTATTTTAAACATTATGTAAATGTTTTAAAATCTTTAATAAAAGCTTTTTAAAACTTATTAAAGCATTTGGTAGAAACTTTTTAAAATTTTGTGAAGCTTTTTATAAAATTAAATTAAAAAAGATTTTTATTTCAACTTCTTTACAAATATATTAAAAGCTTCTTGAATCACTTAATAAAAGCTTATATTGATTTTTTTATAAAAGCTTTTTTATCACCTATTAAAAATGTTTGCAAACTTTAAAGTTTAAAATTTGTGTAACTTTTTATAAAAGCTTTTAAATTTTTAATAAAATCTTTTTTTTTTTTGTAAATTTTTATATAAACTTTTTAGATTTCTTTTTTGAAGTCTTTTTATTAAATTTTTTCAAATACTTTTGCTATTTTTTTAAAGCTTTTAAATGCTTTTGAAATTTTTTTAATACATTTTTTTTTTTTCAAATAAAGGCCTATTATTACAATTTTATTTTTTTATAAAAAGCTTTTTATTATTTTTATAAAACCTTTTGAAAAATTTTATTTAAGTTTGTTGGCTTTTTATAAAAGTTTTTTAAATTTTTGTATTAAAGCTAGTTTTATTTTTACATCAACTTTTAATTTTTTTTAGAAATTTTAAAAACTTAAAGCTTTTTCAAAAAAGAATTTTTAAAATATTTATAAAACTTGGTTTCTATTATTAGTTTTTTTTTTTACATAGTTTAAAGTTTTTTCTTTGGTTTTCTTTCCAGCTTTTCAAGAACCTTTAAATTAAAGCTTTTTAAGTTTAAAGTTTTCTCTAAAAACCTTTTTAAAGAATTATCAATTTTATTATTAAAGCATTTTGAAGCTTTTATATTAAAACATACTATAAATTGTATGTTTTTATTAATGTTATAATATATATTTTTTAAATCATATTTAAGCTTTTTTTAGGTAAAATAAAACCTATTTGAAGCTTATTTATTATAAGCTTTTATTAATAATATATAACAATTTTTAAATATTTTTGAGTTTGCTTCAAGTTTTAATGAAAGCTTTTCAGAGTTTTTAAAATATTTTTTGTTTCAAAGCTAAGTTTAAATGAAATTTTTCAAGCATTTGAAAACATACTTTTTCCTTAAATAATTTCTAAAAATTTATCAATGGTTTTTAAGCTTTATTAAACCCTTTTCCAGATTTATATGAAAGTTTTTTTTTAAAAAGATTTTTATATAAATATTATGATTTTTAAAAGGATTTTTTCTTTCCTCTAAAGCTTTTAAATCTTTTTAACTCTTTTATTTAACAATATTCTCCAGTTATTATAGTAATCAATTTATTTAAATGATTTTTCAAAGCTAGAAAGTTTTCTAGCTTATTATAAAAGCTCGTATTGAAAATTATATAGAAGCTTATCTTTATAAAAAGTCCTCTATCTACAAAAAAAAAAAAAAAAACGCTTTGGTAGCATAATAGTTTGTTTAACATTGAAATATGATTAAATATTCCTTTAAAGTTTTTTAATATGTGTGTTCTATATGAGCTTAATGTTTAAAAAGTTCGCTTTAAACAGTTTTTATTTAAAATAGTTTAAACAAGTAAAGAAAATTCAACTACATTTAAAAGCCTTATTAATATTGAATTTTATTGCAACAATATGTAAATTCAACAGCTTCTTATTTCAATAAATTTTTAGAAAGCTTTTTGATTAAAAGATTTATTAATAATAGAAAAACTTTTAAGAATATTTTAAAATAATATACAATATTTTATTGTTTTATTATTTAAAAAAAGTATTTCATTTATATAACTTCAATAAAACTTAAAGCTTTACTATTTCTTAAACTAGGGCTTGTTAGAAAAATTTAATACCTACAATATTTATATTAATTTTCTTTTTATTTTACTTATTTTTTTTACCAGATTACGTGGTAAGTTTTATTTGACTACAAATAGCAGATCACCATATGGACGAAATAGAGTAGAGCCTGCACCGTGGTAAAGGTCAGCTTAATCAAAAATATTACATAATTTAAATGAGGAAAAAATGAAAAACTATTATTTTTAAAATTTTAAATGCATGTAATAAACAAATTTAATTAATAAATAGATTTCATATTGTTTAAAAATTTATTTAAAGGTAAAGGTGAGTGTAAGAAATGATGAAATAATGAATCTTTGTCCTACTTTAAAATAAATTGTTGTGAATATTTAAATTAAAATAAATTGTCTTATAAATAATATATAAAATTTCCTAAAATGCTAAAAAAAAATAATATGACTAGGGAAATAAACTTTTTGAGACGCTTCCATTCCAGCAGTTTATTTTCTGATTGTAGCTTTAATTTATTTAAAGTTTGTGCCTTCTAGAATAGTTTACTTTAAGTAATTTTGCGCCTTATTATTATTTCTTGGTATCTTTTTAAAATAATATAACAAAAGCTTATCATATTTTTTATAGTTCTCAAAAATTTTCATACAAAACCTGACCCCTTATTTTTAAATAAATATTATTAAGGGGAGTGCTTTTTTTAATACCAGTAACTATAAAACAAATCGCCCACCTTAATTTAAAATCTGTTGTGTTATTATTTTGTAATTTATTTATATTATTAACTTGTTATTGTTTTTTTGTTTTCTTATTGAATTAATTTACAATTTACATATCACACCCATCTTTTTTATTTATAGTATTTTCTTAAAAAAAAAAAAAAACTTCCAAATCTATATTTAACTACTACCTCTTACGTTTAACATTTTTAAATCTTATTATTCTTATCACAAGTACATGTTCTATTTTATAGTCTTCCGATTTTATTGCTTTAAATAACAAAGTAAAACAATCACTAGTAAAATAAAACACAAAATGATTTTCCTATAATTCAGACGCGTGCTTTTGTAAAATCATGTTTAATCTATTTATGCAAAATGCTTTTTTTGCCATGGGTGGTGAATAATTAATTGCGTACAATTGCTAAGAGGGATTAAACAAAGACAATATAGTTAGTTCCGTGTGTGGCCATTTAGGTAACAAAAATTTAATATTGATTAAAAATTTAAAACAAATAGCTAGCGATTATTTGTAATAATAGTGAAAATATTAAGCAAACAAAAAAGGTGCACTAAATTGTGGGGAGTAGACAGAGGTGGGGGAAAGGGGTGAGGATTTTGAAAGCTTTTAAAAGAGGCAATGTAGAGGGTGAAAAGTCATAGAAATACTATTTATTACCTGGATATGATTTTGAAATTATATTATTTTTCGATTACTATCAATTTGCTTTTGGTATATTTATTTTTTATATGTCATAGTTTTGCTGCTATTTGGAAAATGCTATAGTTTTGAAATTGGTTATTTTGCTGTTGCAAATATTTTGATATCATTTCTATAGGAAAAAAAAGGCATAAAAATACTATTCACTACATTGCTTCTGTTATAATTTTATATTGTTATAGTTTTTTTCTTGTTTTGAAATTGCTATAACTTTGCTATGGCTGTTATATTTTCTTTACTATTGTTATACCCTACACCACCATAGGTTTGTACTGATGTTTGTAACACCCAAAAATATAGGTCTAAGACCCACCTTAATTTATACCAATCGGCTTAGAATCACTATCTGAGTCGATTTAACGATGTCCGTCCGTCTGACCGTCTGTCCGTTCATGTAAACCTTGCAATCAAACTACAGGTCGCAATTTTGAACAAAAATTAATGAAATTTGGCAGACAGGTTTATTTATGATCGATCTATTATTTCACCTAGCTCCCATACAAATTTTCTCCCGGAAAAGTATTTAACGATCATAAATCCCTTACATATAGCAATATTTTAATGAAATTTGGTTCCATATAAGTTTAAATATGTGTGCCGAATTTCAAGAAGATCGGTCCATAATTGACCATAACTCCCATATAAGACCCTCTTTCGGGAATCACTCAAAAGTGAATAAATTCTTATAAATGTTAGTATCGACGTAATATTCTGTATTTGTAAGTTTTATTTTACACTTATTATGAGTATCGGTCCACAATTGGCCACAAGTCTAATTAAAGACCCCTCCCCGAACTTTGATGCATACAATGGTGTAGCGTATCATATGGTCGGGCTTGATCTACTATAGCTTTTTTTTCTCGTTTTTGTTATTGCTAGTGCTAAGTAATTATTCAGCTTTTGCTATAGTTTTTTTGATTGCTTTTACTATTTTTATAGTTTTGCTACTTTTGTTGAAATGACTATATTTTTGCTATTGCTAAAGTTTTGTTACAATTTAAATATGGGGAAATTTCCTAAAACTATTGTTCACTACATAGCTACTACTATAATTTTTATTGGCTATTATAATTAATAGTTTTGTTTTAAATATAATTTTGCTACTGTTTTGAAATGTCTACAGTTTTACTATTACAATTATTCTGTTATCATTTGTAATTATTTTGCCATTGCTATCGTTTTCTTGTTGTTATATTTTGCTCTAGTTTTTGCTATAATTTTGCTGCTTGTTTAAAATTGCTATAGTTTTGTCACGGTTATAAAATTGCTATAATTTTTCTATTGCTGTTAATTTCTTTGCTATTATTTTGTTATTGCTACAATTTCTTCACTATTTATTGATTTTGCTATTGTGTTGTTACTATATTATAATTTATGCTATTGTTTTAGTCTTGCTATTTTTGTTGAAATTACTATAGTTTTGCTATAGCTAAAGCTTTGTTATAATTGAAATAAGGAAAAAATTTCTAAAACTATTATATTGTAATAAATAGTTTTGTTTTAACTATAATTTTGCTACTGTTTTGAAATTACTATCGCTTGTAATTATTTCGTCATTGATATTGTTTTCTTATTGCTATAGTTTGCTTTAGTTTTTGCCATAATTTTGCAGCTGGTTTAAAATTACTGTAGTTTTGCTATTCCTAAAGTTTTGTTATAATTTGAAATTGGGAAATTTCTAAAAAATAATATTTACTACATCGCTACTGCTAAAATTTAGTAATCTTTATTATTTTGCTATTAAAGTATAGCACTTTTGCTACTGTTTAAAGTTGCCATAGTTTTGCTACTCCTGAAGAGAACGTATTTTAGTAAAACAATTTAATATATTGCTACTAATATAATCATTTTACTATTGCTTCATTTTGCTTTTGCTATAGTTTTGCACCAGATTTAAAATTGCTATAATTATTTTGTTATAATATGGTAGAATTCTTGAAAATACTATTCACTACATTGCTACTGTTATATCTTTTATATCATTACTATTATACTATTGCTATAATTTTGTTTAAGCTATAGTTTTGTTACTGTTTATAAATAGCTAAAGTATTTTTTATTACTATTGTTTTGCTATTACAATTGCTGTTATATTTTTTTGTTATTGATATAACGTCATTGCTATTTCTATAGCAATTTCGCTACTGTTATTATTATTTTTTTTGCTGTTTCTATGATTTTGTTTAAAAAATCTATTATTTAGTTTTGCTGCTATTATTTTGCTATTGCTATTTTTTTTTTGCTAAATCGTTTTTATTTTTATTTAATTAATAGTAATAATTTGCTATTTGTGTAGTAAATTTTCTGTTATTTCATTATTTTTATATAGTTTGGCTATTACAATTACTTTGCATTTCCCATAGCAATTTTATTGCTTCTTCTGCCTATGTTCTTTTTTTTTTTTTTTTTTTTATTATTGCTTTACTGTTGCTATTTTTTAATTTCTATTGCCATACTATATTATTTCTATTATTTTTTTTTTGTGTTACTATTAGTAATATTCGTTCTTAGTTATTTTTATTTCACAGCTATTGTTTTGTTAAAGATCTGCTATTGCTAATGCTTGACTATTGCAATGATTTTACTTTAGCAATTAAAATGTTATTGGTATTATTTTGCAATTACTATTTTACTACTAGGGCTATTGTTTTGTTAATGAAATAGCATTAATAGTATTTTTTATATAATTATTTTGCTATTAACATAGTCTTATTATATATTACTATTATTTTCATATTAGTATATATATAGTTATGCTATTGCTCCTGTTTGGCTTTTGCCATGGGAATTGTTTTATTATTTTCTTTTGCTAAAACAAGTTTTTTACAATTGCTATTTTCATACTATAATTTTGCTATTGCTATAGCAATTGCTTTACCATGGCCATTGTTTTGCTAATACTATTTCCATCGTATTTTTTTTTATTATTTTTTGCTATTAACATAGTCTTACTATATATATTACTATTATTTTAATATTAGTATGTAAATAGTTACGCTATTGTTCTTGTGTGGTTATTGCTATGGGAATTGTATTGTTATTTTGTTGCTAATACTATTTTTCGCTATTTATTATTGCTATATTTATACTTTATTTTTGCTTGTTTTGCTAATACTATTTCTATAGTATTCTTTATAACATTGTTTTGCTCTTAGCACAATTTTATTAAATATTACTTTAGTATATATGTATATAGTTATGTTATTGCTCTTGTTTGGCTATTGCCATGGGAATTTTATTGCTATTTTTGCAATTGCTATTTTTGTACTATAATTTTGCTATTGCTAGGGTAATTGCAATTTTTTAATTTCTCTTGTTTTTTTCTGCTGTTACTATTACTATTTTTTAAATTATTATTATTATTATTTTTTTTTTAAATCCCTATAATCTGGCATCTCTTTATTTCTTAATTCATTGCAAAACAAATAAAGAATCTTGATTGTTCTTTAACTTAAATATTTGTTTACAATGTTGAAATAAAATATTGATTTTAAATTAGCAAACAACAAAAGATAACTTAACTAGCTAAACAAATTGTGGTTAAAATATAAATTTCAAATTATTGTAATCATACACTTGAGCTGGAGTTAAGGTCTTACTTGTTAGCACATTTGCATAAAAGTGTTACTTTTTACAAGTCTCTATGACAATTTTAGATTTTTTTTATATATAAAATACATATTTGAATAAATATTTTAAAATTTAAATAAAATTAAAATTTTAAATAAAATTAAAGTTTTATTTAAAATTAAAGTTTTATTTAAAATTAAATTCATTAACTGTTTATAGATTAGAAAAAAAGTAACATCAATTTAATATTTAAATAACATTTTTTTATAATTTCAAAACTTATGAAACAAGTTTGAAATGCAAGTTCAATAAAATCAATGAAGTTCAAGTGTAATTAAATAATTTTATTTAAAAAGACCTTAACATAACAGCTTAAGTATTATAACTATTTTTCAATAGGCTGTTTAGTATTGAAAAGTATTAAATTTCAATTTTTCAGTTTTAGCTTAAACCTTTACTGTAGCTTTTTAAATAACGATTAATTTAAAGTTCTTTAACAATTTATTATAATTGCTGAAGTTTTTTAAACCTTTAATTAAAACCTAGAGTTTATATTAAAATGTCAAACTAAATAGTGGTTTTTATTAAAAACTATAATTAAGTTTTTGTGTATATTTTTTATATTAAACAAGTTCATAAAGGGTGGTTTAAGGTGTGTGACATTGTAGATACAAAATATATATGTTTTATGGTATTTAATAAATTTAAGAAGTGAGTAACAATATAAAAATGAATACATGCTATTTATTAAAAAAAAGACAAAAAATTAGCAGTAGCAGTTGTATATATAAAGGAAAAAACTTTTTTTACTACTTTATTTTTTATGGCTTAAAAGATATTGATTTAAAAAATTTAATTGCTTGTTATTAAGTTGACCTGTTTGAGTTTTTACTGTAACTTTGAAATTAAATATTCCAAAATTATTGAAAGAATAAAATGAAATTTTCTATAATTTTCTAAATTATACTACAGAAAAAAGTTTTTAGTTAACACAATTCTTCATTAATTAGTTTAGAACATGTTGATAAATTATATTGTTTGAAGAAGACATATTTTCCTTAAAAATATTTGTATATAAGTATGTATTCTAAAAGTTTAACTCCTCTTCTTTCGATGTCTTGTTTACTATAAAAAAAATCTGCTTAGTAGTTTAGAATAAAGTTAGGAGTTTAAAAACTTTTAAAAGAGAAAATCTAGAAGAGAAAAAAAAGTATTATAAATACTATTTATTGAACTGCTATTAATATAATTTGGATATGGCTAATATTTTTCTTTTGCTATTACTTTAATTTTGCTATTGCTAAAGTGCTATAATTTTGTTATTATTTTTATATTGCTATAGTTTTGTTTTAGTTATAATTTTGGTAGTGTTTTAAAATTGCTATAATTTTGCCACTGTTATGAACTGCTATAGTTTTATTATGGCTACATTTTTGTTATAATTTAAATATAAAAAAAATTCCTAAACATATTATTAACTATATTGCTACTAATATAATTTTGTTATCGTTATTAATTTGCTATTGTTTTAAGTTTTTAACTAAAGTTTTGCTAGTGTTTTAAAAGTGCTATAAGTAGTTTTGCTATTCTTAAAGTTTTGTTATAATTTAAATATGGAAATTTCTTAAAAACATTATTAACTGCGTTTAAATATGCAAAAATTCCCAAAAATATTATTCACTTCAATGCTGCTGCTATAGTTTTGTTATGGTTATTATTTTGCTATTGCTATTGTTTTATTTTTGCTATGGTTTCTCTACTATTTTAAAAATTTATATAGTTTTGGTATTCTAATTATTGTGCTCTTGTTTATAATTATTCCGACATTCGTTTTCTTGTTGCTTTTGCTATAATTGTTTGTTTTAGCTAAAATTTTTTTAGCTATAATTTTGCTAATGTTTTAAAATTGCTATAGTTTTGTGACTATTTTCAAATAGCAATAATTTTGCTATTGCTGTAGTTCTATTATAATTTAAATATAAAGTCTCAAATTTAAATTATAACAATTTTATTATAACAATTTTGTTTTCTTATTATATTATATTCTAAAATATTATATTGTACATTTTTCCGAATTATTTCATTTTATCTAGATGTGAAAGATAATTAAAATCAGACTTTGAAATAAGTATGACAAAATGCTATTAAACATATTTTCAAGCAAAAGGCATTTACCCGTTAGGGGGTACCAAAGTAAAACTTGTGGACCATAATTAGTCATTAGCATAGTAAAAAAAATTGTTTCAGTGCTACAGCACACTTCATTAGCATTCTGTGTCTTACCTAAAAAAAAAATTCTAAATAAATTTGTCCGTACGTCTGTCTGTCCGTCTGTAGATATTATTTTGCTGTTTCTATTGCAATTTTTTATGTCAAATATCAAATAAGGTATTGTGCGTTTGTGTTGTTATATTTGAAATACATAAAAAATAGGTTTATATATTAAATTTTAAGTATGTGAAACCATGTCTCAAAATCACTTTATTAATTGATTCCAAGCTGTCCGTCCATCCGTCTGGCTGAGAGACTGATTTTGATTAAAAGGTTTATATAGACAGTTAGATGGACAGAGGTACAGATATCATTGAATTCACTTAGCTAGAGATCCTAAGGTGATAGCACAACAAAATGTATCCAATATTATTGGGCACAGGATGCTGATGGACAAGTATCAGCATCCTGTGTCTTATCTAAAAAAGAAATTCCAAATAAATATATCCGTCCGTCCGTTTGTCTGTCCGTCTATAGATTTCATTTTGTTTTTACTATTGTAATTTTTTATATCTAATATCGCTTCAGGTATTGTGCGTTTGTGTTGTGATATTTGAAATATATAGAAAATAGTTTTGAATATTCAATTTTAAGTATGTGTAACCAAAATCTTAAAGTCACTTCTTGAAATGATTTGAAGCTATCCGTCCATCCGTCTAGCTTATACACTGATTTTGATTACATGGTTTATATCGATAATTAGACAGACAGAAGGACGGTTATCATTGAATCTACTTAGCTTGAGATTCGAAGATGATGGCACATTAAAATATATCTTGGATAAATATTGTTGAGCATTATATATACCAATACAAGTACCAGCCTCCAGTGTCTAATCTAAAAAGGAAATTCTAAATAAATATGTCCGTCTGTCTGTCTGTCCATAGATTTTATTTTGCTGTTGCCATATCTTTCTTTTTTATGTCTTATATCACTTTGAGGGGAAGGGTATTATGCGTTTGTGTTATAAAGTTTAAAAGAATATAGAAAATAGGTCTGTATATTCAACTTTAAGCATGTGTAACCATAGTCTCAAAATCATTTCTTGAATTGATTAAAATCTGTCCATCCATCTGTCTAGCTGGCAGACTGATTTTGAGTACAAGGTTTATTTAGGTAGTTAGACGTACATTGTAGAGTCAACTGAACTAAAGATTCTAAGATGATTGGTATACTTATAATGTATCCTGGGCCAAGATTTTTAGGCATTATATACATACATCAATACAAGTAACAAATAATAAAAAAAAAAAATACATACGTACATATATATAAAATTTTGAAATCAAAATATTTTTTTTGGGAATAATTTCCAATTTTGTTGTCTCTGGTCAGGGGGTACTAAATCAAAGTTTGTGGAATATAATAGAATTTTAGTAGAATTGATTACGTATTTTTGGTGCCGCCGCATAATTTATCAGCCTTATTCATAACATGAATTCCAAATAAACATGTCCGTCTGTCTGTCTATACGTCTATTGATATTGTTTTACTGTTGCTATTTCAGTTTTTATGCTACTATAGTGGAAAGGATATTTTTCATATGTTCTGGTACTTAAAATACATAGAAAATATACTCGTATATTCAGCTTTAAATGTAAATAATTATAATCTCAAAATCTCTTATTGATTTGGTTTCAAGCTGTCCGTCCATCCGTCTACCTAGCAGATTGACTATGATTAGTTATAAAGTTTACATGAACAGTCAGACGGATGGACGGACATGGTTAAGTTAACTCAGCTATAGATTCTAAGATGATTGATATATTGTACATTAAAATATTTCCCGGACCAATATATCTAGGTATTATATATATCAATACAAATGCCAAAGCAAGAAAAAAAAAATTGAAATATTTTTTTTTCGCGAATAATTTCCAAATTTTGCGGAATATAATTGGACGCCAGTAGAAAGGATAATGTATTTTTTGTATCCTGTATTTGTGGTGTCTTATTCATAACAGAAATTCAAAAAAAAAAAAAAAAAAAAAAAAAAAATATGTCCATCTGTCTGTCTGTTTTTTTATATGGTTTTGCTGGTAAATACTATTGTACTTTTTCTATGATCAATATCACTATAGTGGGAAGGATATTTTGCGTTTGTGCTGATGCCTGAAATACATGGCAAAAATGTTAACACATTTAGCCTTAGGCATGAATAAACATAGTCTTAGAATTATTTATGGAACAGATTTCCTGCTGTCTGTCCATCCGTCTAGCAGGCTGACTAACTTTGATTTTAATGCTAATATTGACAGTTAGAACGGACGGATATTGTTAAAATAATGCTTTAAGTAAAATAGCAATATCTTAAAGTGGAACTTGGATTCATATTTTTTTACATTATAAATCTTAAACCAGAAGCATATTACTCAGCTTTCTAAGGCGTGTAAAGTTCCAAAAGTTTATATATTATAATAAAAACAATATTTTTAAAGTATTATTATTTAAAAATTCCTAATATTCAAAAATTTTATAATTAAAAAAAAAATCATATAAGTCTTTATAAAAAGCGCAAATTTAAAGATTGTTTCATTTTATTTAATATTAATTTCGATTTGAATATGTTTAAAAAATTTAATCCAAAAAAGTTATTGAAATTTTCAAATAAATCTAAAAATTTTTGAGTATTTAAAAAACTTTTTTTTAATGAAAATGAAATTGAAAATAAATCTAAGGTCATTTAACAATAGATTTATTTGTTTCAAAATCATTGTGCTCAAGTCATTGAACTCAAATAACATATTAAATAAATAAATTCACAAGTAACTAAATATATAAAAATATGGAATAAAAATATTTTAATATTAAAAAAAATTCTAAATTGTACTTTATTAAATAAGTTACATTTTTGTAAATGACATTTGGCAACATCTTTAGATAATAATTTACAGAATTTAATAACCTTTACTAAATTTTTATTTAAAAAAAAGGAGCGGCTGTTACATTGCTATTTTACATTATTAGCATTAACAAGTTTTAAATAAATTTGTATAAAAAAAATTGCGTAAATATCTCACGTTACAATAAAAATATTACTCAAGTTTTTACGTTAAAAAAAAAGACTTTCTTTTATTGTATCTAGTTTTTTATTTTATTTATTTTTTTAATTTAACATCTTCAACAAAAATGACGTCAAAATAATAAAATCCTGTTGCTAATTAATTAAAATACTATTTATTTTGTTTTCCTAAACTAAACGTTACGCATAATAATTAACTTAAACTTAATTGAAGAATAAGAGATTTAGAATAGAGTATAAGAGAGTAAAAAAAGAGTAACAAATTTGATAATCAAAACCATGTTTGTTGTTTAAGTCTTTTGTTTTGTTTTACAAATTGGTGCGGTTCAGTAGTTTAAATAAAATTTTAATTATTGTGTGTTAAACATGTTGTATTTTATTATGTTTAATTTTTTTTCTTATGATTTATTAGTTCTCTTGCTTGTTATATTGACAAAAAGAAAAAAAAAACAAAATAAAATAAAAATGTATATAGTTCTTCTTTATTTCTTAAATGTTGGTTTCCTCTTTAAGATTTTTTTGGGTAAGGGGCCAAGTTAAAATATTTGTTTTATTATTGTTGTTTTATTGTTATTGTAGCTATTTTTTTTTAATTTTATAGTAGAATATTTTTTTTATATATGTATAGTTTATTTAGTCAACAACGTGGTTTTTTATTTTTCTGTTTTGTTTTGTCATTTCGCAAGTTTTTATAGCAATCAGTTTGATTTTAGACGTGTATTGTATCGGTTGCTCGAGAATTTCGTTAAAAAAGATTTTAGAATTTCGAATTTTAAGAAAAAAAAAAAAATAAAAAAATAATAATAATTTTGAAATTAAAAAAAAAAAAAAAAATAACAATAATTTAAAAAAATAATGAAATAAAATTTTATAAATTCAGAAATATATAAATTAAAATTAAAAAAAAAAAAAAAAAAAATTGAAAAAACAGAAAAAATTTTTAACATTAAACAAAATTATAAGTTATTTTAATGAAATTAAAATTGAAAAGATAAAAAAATAGAATTTTAAACCAATTTTTAGGTAAAACTATTTTAATTCAATAAATAAATTTCATAAAATTTTGGCTCATATTGAAAAATAATAAAATTTCATTGAAATATTTTCTTATCTTGAGTATTAAAAATAAATCCACAGTGCAAAGTCCATTAGAGCAAAATTCAAGTCCCATTTTCTAAAATATTTGTTTAAAAAACCCTTGGGCCCGGTCTTATGGTGCTCACTTAGTGTCGAAATCGTACTTAAGTTGTAAAAATTGTTTTATATTTAAAAGCTTAAGTGTTCCTTTTCAATCCCTTAAGGATTTCCTTCCTAAGTATGAATATTTTCTGAAGTCTTCAAAAATATTTATAGAAAATAAACAAAAATAAATAAAAACACAAAAATCTAAAAACATTTTTTAAAATTTAAAAAATCTGTCAAAAAACGTTTTAAATTAATCTTCTCTGTGAGACTTTATATTTTGTTCCAACAGCTTTTTTAATTCCGAAGCTCACAAGCTGCATATTTTAAATTATTTCAAATTATTTAATAGTTTTTTTTTATTTTATTTACTTTTGATATTACATTAGGGTGTCATGGAAAAATCTTTTGCATAAAAAATAGATTTGATATATCTAACGATTTTTAACGATTTTGATTTTAAGCAAATAATAAGTTAAAGCAAAAGATATTCAATAAAACGTTTAAATAATTATGAGAAAAAATTTTAGGATAATTAATAAAATAGAACTATGAATTTTAGTTGAAGAAAAATTCTTGAAAATTAGAAGGGATCTAATGCAAATACATAAAAGCTTTTTGCTTTTTGTTTATTTTCTTGTCAACTTGAGTTCTGAAACGAAATACTACTTAAGTGTAAGCTTTTACTTAAATTCTGCTTAACTAAGTTAGCACTTAAGTAGACATTAAGGGAACAATATAAAACCGGGCCTTAAATTTCAATATTTTAGTATTTACTAGTTCCAATTTCTCGTTCTAAATTTAATAAATACTTTATTTTTATCAATACAAATAAATTTTTTGATTTTTTTTTTTTTTTTTTTGCTAAAATCGATTCATTAATTTTTTAAACACCTCTAGCAAAACCAAATTTTTTAAAATCTTAAGAGCTTTGTAATAACAAACCATTTTCTTTATTGATTTCCATTTTAAATTTGAATTCAAAATTTATTATTTAATTTATTTTAACTTAAAAATTTTATTATTAAATTTAGCATTAAAATCAAATAAATAAATAAAAGACTTAAAATATTTTTTCTTAAAATACTTCTAACGAAAATCATTTAAACTTTTTGAAAATTGTTGTGCAAATTTAATAAACTGACTACTAAGAACATTTGAAATTAAATTTAGGAGTAGATTTTTCTTCTACCAGAAAAATCATGACAATACCAGCCACTTCAGCGCTATGTGGAATATTTACATTTTTATTGGGTAAGTAACAAAAAGGAGCAATACTTAATATATTTATTAAAAACTTATTCTGAAAATTGTGCACGACATTAAAAAAAAAAAAATTTTAATTAAAAATTAAAGTAATAATTTTAAAAACTATTTTTTTTTAATACAAAATTTAATAATAAATAAATTAAATAAATAAAAAATATTAACATGAAATTTTTAAAAAATAAAATATATAGAAAAATGTTCGTATATTCAGCTTTAAACTTGTATAACCATAAATTCAAAATTTTTTATTGGTCTGATTTCACGCTGTCCGTCCATCTGTCTAGGTGGCAGACTGACTTTGTAACTAATCAAGGTTTACATGGATAGTCAGACGGAAGGACATACATTGCTAAATTAACTCAGCTAGAGATTTTAAGATGATTTACATGTTGTTCATTGAAATGTATCCTCGACCAATATTTTTGGGAATTATATTTTCATCAATAAAAGTACTAAATAAAAAAAAAAAAAAAAAATAAAAAAATAAAAAAAAAATAAAAAATTATAAAATGCGTATAAAATTTTGAAATCATGTTTTCCTTCAGTTTTGATAATGCAGTGCGCGATAAAGCAGTCCTAGAAAATGCTATTAAAAAGCAATGTTATGCAACGTTATGCTAATTTTTAATCAATTTATTTATTACATGTCAAATATAAAATTTTATTATCTATTTAATTCAATTCAGAGATATTAATAAAAATGTTGCGACAAGTAAAATGTTTTAATATAAATAAGTAAATTAATTCAATTAAAAAAAATCAAATATTTATCGGTGGGCTTCATAAACCATTTCATTTTGCTCTCCGACAAAAATTGTGGAAATTACAAACGGAATGACAAACTTATATATACCCATTAATAACTTTTTTTTTGATCATCTAGTTTTATAGTATTTCCCACAGTGCAATGGTTCTAATTTAGAGCGTTTAAATTTCTGGTTTATAATTCTGTATAAATTGTGAGAGTCTACAGTAATTCAATTCTTATAACCTACACCATTATAGGTGGGGAGGGTATTATGCGTTTGCACTGATGTTTGGTTTAAATTTATGTACTGAATTTCAAGAAGATCGGTCAATAATTGACCATAGCTCCCATATAAATCCCTTTTTAGAAAATCACTTTAACGGGCATAAATATATGATTCTATATAAATGTCATTCTATATAAATAAGAATATAAATATGTATGATAGTGACAAATTTTAAGAAGATCGGTCGATAATTTACCATAACTCCCATATTAGGCTCTTTTTCGGGATTCACCCAAAAGTGAATAAATTTATACAAATTTTAGTATCGACGTAATCTGTATTTGTATGTTTTATTTTACACTTATGGTCTAATTTGGTGTAGGGTATCATATGGTTGGGCTTGACTGCCTATATCTTTCTTCCTCGTTTATATATGTATAAGTTTGTCATTTTATACAAAAATATACTTCAAGGGCATAAAATTTAAAAATATTTGTGATTATTGGATTAAAAATAAATTTGAGAATTTATATCTGTCTGTCTGTCCATCAGGATGTTTTTATATTGAAATAGATTTTATGAAGTCCATAGTCCAATAAATATATTTCTCTCAACACATAAGTAACATATACATAGTCTGGGAAATCTTGGACAGATTTCAAAATAAAAAACAGACAGACGGTCGGACGGACAAATTGCTATTTTATGGAATCCTAAATGAATATAATACAAACTATAAATATAAAAAAAAAATGTTATATATAACCTTGTTATCATTAGTGAATAGTAAAAACAAGCAAATTATTCTAAAAAATAGTGATTTCAAAAGTTATTGTTAAAATCCTTTTCTCAAGAAAAAAAAATAAAAAAATTTAGTTTGACACTTAGAACTAGAAAGTTTTCTGATTAAGAATTTCAAGTTAAAGTTTGGCAAAGTCATTCTTATTTTCACAAAAAATAAAATAAAGCTTCTCCAAATTTTTTTCTCAAAGGAATCTCCGTAAGATTTTTTAATGGTGATTGATTAAGAACGACGCACGTTGGGGTAAAATGTGTCAAAAGTGGCGCTTAATTGAATTTTAAAATTTAAAGTTTTGTAATAAAGTTGGGTTTCAAATAAAAAAATAAAAATAAAAATAAAAAAAATTATGCATCAGTATCAATTAAAATCTTTAAGCTAGGTTGTGTTGTTTTCTTATAAGAAGCTGTCAAAGTTAAGGATTTTTTTACATTTTTGAAAAATAGTAAAAAATTAATTTTCATCAGATTTCAGCGTATTTATTTTAAATAAAAAGTCTTTTAAGGTAAAAATTTAAAATGAAACCATCAACTTGAGATATTTAAGTGTACTTTTCAACAAGTATTTGTAAATTATATTTTGTCCTAATATTTTTGTTATTTTTTTAAAAAATTTCCTAAAATACACTAATTTTCAACTTTCATGGAATGCAACTTAAAATTTTACAGGATGTTTGTTCTGAAAATTTTCTGAAAAATATTATATATTGTCCACTTTAATATTATTGAAAAAAATCGTGCGCATATATAGCCCGATTTGAGAAAAAAAATTTTTTCAAAAAAACCAGTAGATTTCATACAAAAAACAGCTTAAGAGTTAGAAATTTTCTTTGTTTTATCAAACATTAAACAGTGGGGAAGAATCGAAATAAATCTGTTACTTTTAATCGGCTGACTTGATTTGCATGAAATTTCACATAAGCGTAGGACTGTAGCATTTCAAGTTTGGAATTGGGATCTAATATTCGCATTAGGAGCAGAACTATAGGGGTTCAAAATAGAGTACTAGTGTCATGAAAAATGTTTAACCACTACCGAATTTTTGTTCCTTAACCGATTTCCAAGATTTTTATATCAGCTTAAAGTCCTTGATAAATCCTTTAGAAAACATGCTTGCATATACTACTTATCTTATATATTTTTCGAGTTATATACATTTAAAATTTAAAAAATCTCCATTTTACAAGATCTTGGTTAAGATTTTTCCATATATATCCAAATATTTTCAACCGATTTTATTAAATTTTATGCATTTTTTTAAAAAGCTAAATTATCTATTGAAAAAAACAAAGAAAACGTTTAGGCATTATCTTTATTGAGTCAAAAGTTAAACGATTTTGAATTGGAAAGTTTGCAAAAATTAACAAACAGACGGACAGATGGACGGACATTAGAATTCTTTCAAAAAAAAAATCTTAAAACTCGAAAAATATTTTTTTTCCACTTCTTGATTAATATGAAAACCAAATGAAAGTATTAAAATTTTGATATCACATTTCCCTCATTTATGTTGAATTTTCGACACATTTAACCCAAGTGTATAGACGGACGGACAGACATTACCGTTCTGCTAAAAAAAATCTTAAAATTTTAAAACTGAATTTTTTTAACTAACAATTAATAAAAAACTAAAACGTGATCATTAAAATATGGATATCACCTTTTACCCCAATGTGCGACGCATTAAAAATGTTGTTGAAGACATTTCCCTCACGAACATCTGAATCCAATTCTATAATAAATTACATCTAAATAACAAAGACTAATACCTAAAAACATTCGATTGTAAGCATGTGGTTAAAAACCCGTAAGTTAACTCTTTGTCCAATATAGATGTGGGCTCCTAAACTTGACCTTCTTAAAAACTCCGAAATAGTAACTCCTCCAGATGTTACTAATTTTATATTATGGTTTTCTTAAATCTTCTTTAAATTACTTCAGATTTTTAAAAACAATAACGCATTGTTAACTTTTGAGCTACAAGTGCTTGTAATTAGGTTAATGAACTAAATACTAGATACTTATAAGTATTCCTTATAAAAAAATCTTATTGTTTTATTAAAAATTAAAAAAAAAAACTCAATTAACTAAACACCACATGAACTTTTGTTTTGTTAATTAAAAAAAAAAAAAAAAAAGAATCTCAGCAGTATGTTGCCCTCATTTATATATAATTTATTATTTAATACAAATATTATTAATACTTAAATATTTTCAACTATAAAAGTGTTAATTTAATAAACAGTAACCGGCTAAAATACCTTCCACACACAACTTTTGGGCAAACAAAACGTTCATTTCCGCATTTATTTATTATTATTATTTTTTTTTTTTTGTAGATAATATTGTTAACAAAAACTATAAACAATAATACAGAAAAGAAGAAGAGAAAAGAAGAAAAAATTAAACAAAATGCCATGATACAGTTTTAAAAAATGTTTAGTATTTTGTTAAATATTTATATTTTTAAATCCAAAAATATTTGTCTAATTTGATGCGAGTTAGAGAGCGAGAAAAACGCAATTTCAGTCTATTCAAAACATTAATAAAATATGATTTAAACAAATTATATGCATAAAAAATTAACTAATGACAAAAACAAAGTTAACATTGACTATGTTTTACACAATATTAATGATTTTTTACAGTTTTTTCTTTATTTTTTGTGAATTTAAATTGATCATTTGAGACATTAAAATTATTGTTGTTTATTTGCTAGACAATTTTTTAAATTGTCGTTAAACTGCAATAAATTTAAAGATAAAAACAAAACTGATAATTGTTTAGTAGTTGTTGTTGTCGTTATTACTACTACAACGACTATCAATAATCCCCAAATCACGTTTTTTATAATGTGTGAAGAAAACGTAATTTTTCAAATTTTAAATGTGGCTGACTAATTGGGGAAGGTTGAATATGAAGAATACAGGAAATTTTTTAAAAGAGAACTTGACAAATTAAGCAAATATTCTATGAAAATAGTTTTATATGAAACTTGAGAACTGATAACTTTTTCATATATGAAATTTAAAACTTTCAAAACTTTTTCTATAGAAAAGTTTACTAGAGAATGATAAAAAAGCATTTAATTGAAAAGCTAAAAATGGTTTTAAGTTTTCAAAGAAAATCTCAAAAAAGAGCTCAAAAAACTTTTAAAGAAAAGCTAAATAAAAACGTTTAAAGAAAAGCTGATAATGTAAAAAAGCCCAAAAATCTTTTAAAGTTCAAAAAAGCTTTTAAAGAAAAGATAAAAAAGCTTTTATATAAAAGCTCAAAAGAACATTTAAAGAAACGTTTTTAAAATATACGAACCCAAAAAACTTTTAAAGAAAAGCTAAAAAAGCCTTTAAAGAAAAGCTGAAAAAAGCTTAAAAAAAGCAAAAAAAAACTTTAAAGTTCAAAAAAGCTTTAAAAGAAAAGATAAAAAACCTTTGAAATAAAAGCTCAAAAAACTTTCAAAGAAAGACTTAAAAAAAAGCTCAAAAAAACTTTTAAAGAAAAGCTCAAACCAAAAAGTTAAAAGAAAGTTTAAAAGCTTTTAAGGAAAATTAAAAAAACCATTAAATAAGAGCTCAAAAACACTTAAATAAAAACTAAAAAAAAGAGCTTAAAAAAACTTTAAAGAAAATATAAATAAACCTTTTCAAAAATCTTTTTAGTGAAAAGCTAAAAGAAAGGATTTTCAGCGAATAGCCAAGAGAAGTTTTTCAGTGATATGTTAAAATAAAACCTTTAAAGTGAAAAGCTTAAATAAGTTTTTGTTGAAAAGCTCAAAATAACGTTAATAAAAAACGATAAAAAAAAATTAAACAAAAAAGGTTTTAAATACTTTATATCAATAATTTCTAAAAAGCTTTTTAAATTAAATAAATAAAACCTTTAAAGTGAAAAGCTTAAATAAGCTTTTGTTGAAAAGCTCAAAATAATGTTAATAAAAAAAAACGATAAAAAATTAAACAAAAAAAAATTTTAAATACTTTATATCAATAATTCCTAAAATGCTTTTTAAATTAAATAAATAAAAAAAATCTTTTGAAGAAAATAAAGCGCTTTATAGATGAAGTTAAAAAAACAGATTTTTTTTTAGTGAAAAGCTCAAAAAATTGTTCACAGAAATATTTAATATAAGAAATAAAAAACACTAAAAATTTTTGTCAAAAAAACCTTAAAAAGCTTTTACAAAAAATATTTTTAAATGTAAAGCTCTAACAAAAGTTCGAAATTAATCAGAAAGCTTTCTAAAGGGAATAAGTATAAATTGACAAAAAATATTTTTAAATGAAAAGCTCAACAATTTCTGAAGCTTTCCCAAAGGTAAAAGAAGCTTTTTATAAAGCACATTTTCAAAAATTTCTTTTTAATATGAAATTGATAACTTTTCTATAGAAAGATTTTCAGCTAAGAAAAAAGTTTTTTACTGTAAAGCTAAAATGAATGCTTTTTAATGAAAAGCTCATATAAGCTTTTATCAAAATAGTGTTAATAAAAAAAATACGATAAAAAATTTTAAACAAAAAAGTTTTAAAATACTTTATATCAATAATTTCGCAAAAGCTTTTTAAATTAAATTAATTAATTAAAAAAAAAAACCTTTTGAAGGTAATGAAGCGCTTTATAGATGAAGCTATAAAAACAGATTTTTTAGTGAAAAGCTCAAAAAAAAAAAAAAAAAAAAATTAATATAAAAAACATAAAACTAAATAATTTTAAAAAACCTTAAAAAGCTTTTGACATAAAATATTTTTAAATGTAAAGGTCTAAGAAAAGTCCAAAAATAATTTAAAATAAAATTTAAAAAGACTTTCTAAAGGGACAAGTTATAAATAAAAAAAAATATATATATATTTTTAAATGATAAGCTCTAAAAGGCTCAAAAAGTTCTGAAGCTTTCTGACAGGAAAAAAAGGTTTTTATAAAAATTTAATTTTCACATGAAACTGATTACTTTTCTATAGAAAAGTTTCATATGAAATTGGCAGCTTTTCTATAGACAAGTTTCATATGAAATTGATAGCTTTTCTACAGAAAAGTTTCATATGAAATTTATAGCTTTTCTATATAGAAAAGTTTCCTATGAAATTGAGAACTTTTTTATACAAAAGTTTCATATGAAATTGATAGCGTTTCTATAGAAAAGTTTCATATGAAATTGATAGCTTTTCTATAGAAAAGTTTCATATGAAATTTATAGCTTTTTTATATAGAAAAGTTTCCTATGAAATTGATAACTTTTCTATAGAAAAGTTTCATATGAAACTGATAGCTTTTCTATAGAAAAGTTTCATATGAAACTGATAGCTTTTCTATAGAAAAGTTTCATATGAAACTGATAGCTTTTCTATAGAAAAGTTTCATATGAAACTGATAGCTTTTCTATAGAAAAGTTTCATATGAAACTGATAGCTTTTCTATAGAAAAGTTTCATATGAAATTGATAACCTTTCTATAGAAAAATTTCATATGAAATTGTTAACTTTTCTATATGAAATTGATGACTTTTCCATAAAAAAGTTTCATATGAAACTGATAGCTTTTAAGTAGATTTTTTTCATCTGAGTATTTCTTTTGGTTTACCTTCCCCCTATTTTTCTGTTAATGTTTGAGAGGCTTGTTATGAATTTAAATTTGTTAGATGAGCATTAATTGATTTTGTAAATCTTATTTCACGTTCAAGTTCAGGGTAGAATTTTGATTAAAGACAAAAACTATAAAAGTAAAAAAAAAAAAAAATAATAATTAATTATTTAAATTTAAATTTTTAGCAAAACAAAATATTTAAGCATATAAATTTAAATATTAACCACTTGTTACATGTATTAATTCATATACTTTTCATATTTTTATTACAGCGGGTTCTCCTATATTTTATAGTCCCACACCCAGAGGTGACTGTTCAAATTGTTGTGAAATAAAAGAACGTGATGATATTAAATTTATGTTGTATACCAGGTAACTAAGTACATAGTGATATTAAAGAATTTCTATATTTTTGTTCTTTTGAAAAGTTTCCTCGAAACAATTTCATTAATTTGTGTTTTAATTAAATTTTGTATGTTTCAGAAAAAATCCATTTAAATTTCAATATTTATATTTGAGTGATGAGAAACGTTTGCGCAAAAGCAATTTCAATTTCAATTATCCTTTGGCAATTTATTTGCATGGCTTCTCTGAATCAGCGACGGGTGAAAAACAAAGTAGTCAGGAGGTTAAAGATGGTAAGTTATTAATATGCATATAAACACACACTCAGACACATGTACATTAAACGCACTCACATCAAACGCTTACACATACAAAGTATGTATGTATGTGTGTTGTTTTAAAGGACATTTTATTCCCCACAGAAAATTAATTGCATATTTGTATGTATATGTAAACTCTCATGTGCATTTTTTTGTTATTGTTTTTTGTTTTCTTTTTGTCTTTAAAAGCATTTTTAAAAAGCGGAAATTACAATGTCATACTCATCGATTGGAGTCCTATGACTGCTGTACCCTGGTACACTAATGCTGTAGATAATTTACCCATAGCAGCCAGATATGTGGCAAGATTTATACGTTTTCTTTTACAGCAGGGTTATCAAGTGTCAAAGATCCATTTAATAGGTTTTAGTTTGGGAGCAGAGGTGGCTGGTTTTATAGGCAAACAACTGCAGGAATGGGGTATAGTTTTACCCAGGATAACAGGTTTTAAATTAAAATAATTTCCTATTATATTTCCATTTAATTAAATATATATTTATTAAGGTCTTGATCCCGCTTTACCCTTATTTGAAGATGGTAGCTCTAATCGCCGTTTGAGTCCTAAAGATGCTCAATTTGTGGATATTATACATACAGATGGTGGTATTTTGGGTAATCCTGAAGCCATGGGTCATGCTGATTTTTATCCTAATGGTGGTCATGCTTTACAGCCTGGTTGTGTACGTCAGGAAATTGCCAATAATCGTTGGATGGGCATTTTAAGTGAGTTGTTGTTATTATCGTTGTAGTAATAAAAATTGTTTGTCTATTTTATCATCATCATATTTATCATTTACATTTTCAGTAGGCTGCAGCCATCAACGTGCTTGGGAATATTTTATTGAATCTGTACGCCGGCCTTTTGCCTTTCCAGCCAACAGATGTGAACCTTCAAAATTATTTGGCACTTGTCGTGATGGCAATGGCAAAGCTTTCATGGGCATGGGAGCTGATAAAAGGTGAGTGGGTGTTGTTTTGTTAGAAAAGCAATTTTTATAAAGATTGCTATGGGGAAAACTAAAAAGAGAACTTAACTTTGTTAAGAAAGTTAAAAGGAAAATGTGTTTTTAAAGGAAGTTTTTAAATTAAAAATTGCAAGATTTTAAAATATATTGAAAGGATTTTAAAGGAAATTTTAAAAAGATTGGTTTAATTTTCATTAAAGCTACACATGATTGTACTTGGGAATAAGTAAAGAATATTAAAAAGCTTTTTAATGATAACTCGTTTATTAAAAGATTTATTGAGAAAAAGGTATTCCAAGCTTACTTTTATTTCGTTAAATAGCTTTTTTAAAGTTTTTTTTTTTTTTTTTTTTAAAAAGACATTTCGATTTTCTTTTATTAAAAGCTTTTTTCTGATTTTATTCGAAAATTTTTTATTGAGTTTTCATATAAAAGCTATTTATTAAAGAGTTTTTAATTATAATTTTTTATAAAATTTTTTATTGTTTTCTATACAAGTTTTTTTTTGTTGATTTTTATAAAACCTTTTTGAATACTATTTTATTTTATTATATTATATTTTTTGTATTCTCAAAAAAGACTTTTAAATATATTTTTTACGTATAGCATTTCTATATACTTTTGACTTAAAAAGCTTTTCGATATTTTTTTATTTTTATTTATATGTAAAGGCTTTTTTATTTATTTGTGCAATAGAAAAGTTTATTTTTTTTTGCGTTCTAGTTTTTTTTTCTTTTTAACAAAATTTTTTTAGATACAATTTTGTGAAACAATTATTTGATACTTAGAAAACTTGTTAAGTAAATTTTTTATATAAAGCTTTGTTTCAAAATTTGAATTGCTATTATATCTTATAATCGTTTTTTTTTGTTTTTTCTAAAAACTTAAAAAGTTGTTTGATATTTTTAAAAATGTGTTTTATAAAAAGTTTCATTTCCCTTCAGAAAGCTTTTTGTAGAATATCATTTCAGAACTCTTTACACATTTTTTTCCTGCGACTTTTATTTAAATTATTTGTATATTTAAAAAGCTTTTTTTAATTATTCGTTTAACAGAAAAGCTTTTTATAGTTATTTTAAATAATTTTTTTGTTCTTTTATGAAAATTTTTTTTCGTCTCCTTGTTTTTATTGTTTTTTATCTAAATAGTATATTTGTTCCAAAAGCTTGCTTTGTGGATTTTTTTGTGAAAAGCTTATTTCTTCATTAGAAAGCTTTTTAGAAGTTTTTTTTTTAAATAAGCGTTTTTGAACTTTTGTTAGAGCTTTTTATTAAATTTGTCAAGTTTTTTGAGCTTTTTTGAAAAAATTTTTGGTTTTTTGTAAGGTTTTTTATTTTTGAATATTATTTTTTGTGAAAAATTTTTTGATTTTGTCTGCTTTCATAGCTTCATCTATAGAGCGCTTTATTTCCTTTAAATTTTTTTTTTGTGTTTAATTTAAAAACTTTTTAAGAATTTTTCCTATAAAGCATTTTAAAACATTTTTGTTAAAATTTTTTTGTCGTTTTTTTTTAACACTTTTGACCTTTTCACTAAAAATCAGTTTTTGAGCTTTTTACTAATAAGCTTTTTCTGAGCTTTTTACGAAAAAAGTATTGTTTGGTCTTTTCATTAAAAGCTTTTTACCAAAAGCTTTTTTAAGCCTTTAACTAAAAGCTGTTTTTGAACTTTTCGTTAAGAAGCTTTTTTTTGAGACTTTTAACTAAGAAGCCGTTTTTTGGGCGTTTCACTTAAAAGCTTTTTTGAGCTTTTCACTAATAAGTCTTTTTTGGGATTTCACTAAAATTCTTTTTGAGAGCTTTATACTAAAAAGCTTTTTCTGATCATTTTACTAAAAAGGTTTTTTGAGCTTTTCACTAAAAAGCTTTATTGAGGTCTATTTACACTTTGCTTTAAAAAGCTTTTTTTAATTTTTTTACTGAAAATCATTATGAGCTTTTCGCTAAAAAGACTTTTTAATATTTTTTTTAATAATTTTTTTATTTTTTTTTTTTTTTTTAATTTTGATCTTTTGATTAAGCTTTTTGATCTTTTTTTATAAAAAAAAGTTTTATATTTTTGAGCTTTTCACTTAAAAATCAGTTTTGATCCCTAAACATATTTTACTCTTCAAAAGACTTTATGAGATATTTTATGTATAAACTGTTTAGTATTTTTTCTTAGATTTTTTTATAAAAAGCTTTTAGAACTTTTTTGTTAAAACAGCTCTTCATTTAAAACCTTTATTATTTTTTTTATACCCGCCATAAAAAAGATGGGGGGTATATTGATTTTGTCATTCCGTGTGTAAGATGTCGAAGGAATCATCTATGACCCCACAAAGTATATATTTTCTGGGTCGTGGTTAGATTCTGAGTCGATCTAGCTATGTCCGTTCGTCTGTCCGTCTGTTGCAAGCAGGATAGGGCTCGAACGGGAAAACGTAGGGGGACGAAATTTGGCACAAATGTTTGTCCTATATAAGGTTTATTTGGGATTGAAAATGGGCAAAATCGGTTAATAAACAAAAAAGTTATGGGCTAAAAACTAGAAAGACAGGGTGTTCGTTTTTTACTTTTCTGCTGATATTTCTTCAACGAAAGCATGTGCGACAACGAAATTTTGTACGTATAGTTCGGGGATCGATATAAACTCGGAAACCAAAAATAGGCGTGTTCCGCCCACTTTACCGCCCACCTCCCATATAAGGTGAAAATCAACGAAATTGTGTTCAAATAGTTCAAGGACCGATGTAAAGTCGGAAACAAAAAATGGGCGTGGTCCGCCCACTTTACTGCCCCTTCCATATAACGTAAAATTTGAAAAATGTTATGGTGGGTATATAGATTCGGCCGGGCCGAATATATTCGCGCTTGTTTTTTATTTTAAAAGTATTGATAATCAAAAAAGCTTTTTTAATTTTTTAATATTTAATAATTTTATTTTAGATTTTTTATAAAAATATTTTTTATAAATGTTTCAGTTTTTTCATAAAAACCTTTTTGAGATTTATTATACAAATTTTTGTAGTTTTTTATTTTTTATTTTAAAAGTTTTGATAATCAAAAAAGCTTTTTTAATTTTTTTGTTATTTAATAATTTTATTTTAGATTTTTTATAAAAAGCATTTTTGTATTCTTCATAAAGTCTCCATCCAAAAAGCTTTTCCGAAAGTTTTCTTAAAAAAACTCTTTTTAATTGTTTTATGTAAATAAATTGTTTTATTAAAAAAGCTCTTGAGATTTTATTTAAAAAGTTCTGAATTTTTTAGAGTATTATGAAGTTTTTAAAAAGTAAGACGTTTATTTTTTAAAAACCTATATTTATGTAAAGTATCATTATGTCTAAGACAATTGTTCTTTTCTGAAGCTTTTTCATTTAAAAAAATTTTTTTTTAGTTTTTTTTTTTAATTTTTAGCTTTTTACGAAGCGAAACTTTTTTATACTAATTTTTACTCCAGCTAAAACAATTGCTGTGATCTGAAGCTTTTTTATTAAAAGACTCTTTAGTTTTTTAAATATTTTCCCTGACTTTTGTTATAAATTATTTTTTTGCTTTTAAAAAGGTGATTTTTTTTTTTTTTTTAAGTTTTTTTATTGTTTTTATTTTTTTATGCAGGGTTTTATTGTACTTGAAAAATTGTTTACTGCCTTTTTCTTTAAAAACCTTCTGAGTTTGGATTCTTTATGAAAAGCTTTTGTGAGCTTTTATATAAAAAATATCTAAGTATTTATGAAAGCGTTTCTTTTAGTATAAATTTGACTTTATACAAAGCTTTATATATTTGCTGTAATTGAAAGAAAAAAGTTTTGAATAAAAGCTTTTATTTTGAATTTAAAATTCAAATTTTTTAAATTTAAATAAATTTATTTTTGTTATTTTCTATAGACTTTGTATAACAATTTCTTATTATAGCTTGAATTTAAAAAAAGCCCTTATATTGTTAGCAAAATAAACTTAAAGCTTTATTAGTTATTTGATTTGCTATTGACTCTTCAAAATTCTAAACAAACCCCCATATATGAAGCTACAAATACAAGCAATTTGAATGATTGTCATCAATCATCGTTTGTTATGCAATTGACAATATCAAACAAGGAGTTGGGAAAAATATACACAATGGCATTGAGCAAATGTACTATAAAATTAAATCTAAACTAAACTAAACTAAATTGTATAAAATAAATATTTAAAATTAAGATTTATTTGAATTTATTTTCTTTTTCTCTAAATCAGCATTTATATTTTATATATGCTAAACATGATGATTGATATTTCTTTATAAATTTCTACACATTTTTTATTAAGAAAATTGTCTCCCTCTTATTTTTCCAATTTCGTTTCCATGCAGATTACGTGGTAAATTCTTTTTGGATACAAATGATGAACCACCCTTTGGACGTAATACTTTTGGCTCAGCAACTAATGATAACTATAAGAAAACATCAGCTGCTCTTACCTTGTTACCAAGCATACAAAAGAAACTAAATGTACAAGAGTTGGAGGAGCTAGAGGAACAGGAGAAGAATGAGCAGCAGGATAACTACAATGTGACAACAGAAATTTTACAAGAAAATGACACATTGAAAGATGTTGTTGCAGCAACAATGACAGCTGCAATAAAACATAATGGTTTACAAAGAAGAGATGATTTTGCAACAACACAAACAGTAGAAACTATGATGCATAAATTGCCAACTGCTGATGGTTGGAATAGTGTTAGTAGCAGGAGTAAAATTGAACTAGAAACGTGACAACTTAAATAAAAGAAAAAAAAAAAAAAAAAAAATGGAGATAAAAAAAATAAAAAATAGGAATAAAATCTTATGATAAGGTTAACATGAAACGTGTTTAATACAAAAACACATTTTTGAAAAGATAACAATATAAGTTTAGGAAAGCAAGAGTGGAACTTTGAATTTACAATTTCTCTTCCTTTTTTAAACTAAAGGAATTTTTATAAAGTTTATTATTAAATTAAAAAGATATGAATAATTTTTATAAAGGTTTTACTCTTTTAAACAATGTTAACCGGTTTAAGTTGAATTTTATTTTCGAAAGTTTTATATTGAAGAAGTATTGTTAGTAATTTAAGTTATTTTTAGTTTTTTTAGCTTATAGTTTATTGTATGTGATAAAATATGTATCAAAAACATAAAATTTCTTTAAGGAAATTTTCCCAGCTTTATAACATTTATAATAACTACATATTTAGTATAAATAATTATTTATTAAGTTTTAGTTTTATATGAAGTTATAAAAATACTTATAATATTTTGAGCTGTAAAAAGATATATAAAAAAACTAAATAAAATTTGAAAATATTAACAGAAATTTTCTCTATGTGCAATAGAAATAAAGAAAAAAAGATTTTATTATAAAACAAAATGGAAATTTATGTTCTGTTTTGAGAAAACTCATGTGCGGCTGCAGAATACATTATTTAAAAATACATTTCTTTTGAATTTTGCTCATAAAATCCACGTATATGTAGAATTTAAAAGTATTTTAATGAATACTTTAGCTACTTTTGATTTTTGTTGTTAATTCTGCTACTTATCCATTTTAATGAAAAACACAACACTCTTCAAATTCATCATAATATTTATTTACATATTTACAAGATTATAATTAATCTAAACATTAATAAAATATTTCTTCTTAGTCAAACGATTACTTCAACAACTCTAAGACACTTGATGATCCCTGTCCATAACGTCGGTCTTTTATATCCCTGTCCCTATTCCGTCATGTTTCGTTTGTTCTAAACCCAACCCACTACAAGTCAATCCCTAACATGTTAACCTAGAAGATATTCCTCTACTTTTCCCCTCATTTCCTACATATATTTTACAGGGAAACACTGATTCTGTGGCACGAGATTTCTCAGTCAATTAGGATGCAAGTTGCCCATAAACCACTTTTTTTTAATTGACTCTAGTTATCGAGATAAATCGTTATTTGAAAAATTAAATAATCACAAACTGATTTTTATTTTTATTTTTTTATGTAACTTGTAAATTAGTATTTTCTCTAATTTCTGAATAAAATCAATGCATAAGATTTATTTTAATGAAATATGTCTTGTTTTATTTGCAACAAATTTGTCTTTATGATTAAAAGAATAAAAGTACGAATTTTTTACATTTTCGAATTTTTATGATTTTTTGAAATAAATTTTTTTGTCTTTAAAAGCAAACGCAAAAATACACCCATATTTTGGAAAAATACACAAAAAGTATTTTATAACGGATATATTTTTGGAATATTAAGATTTTTTTTTTTGCAGAATAGTAATGTCCGTCCATCTATACATTCGGATTAAATGGGTCGAAAATTATAATAAATTCAGGAAAATGTGACATCAACTTTTTATTAATCACGTTTAATTTTCATACTTATAAATAACCAAAAAATGCATTTTAAGAATTATAATAATTTTTGTTTTCTGATTTGTTATGTCCGTCCGTCTGTCCATACATTGGGGTTAAATGGGTCAAAAATGATAAATAACTCAGGGAAAGGTGATAACAAGATTTTAATGATCACGTTTAATTTTCATACTTATAAATAACCAAAAAATGCATTTTAAAAATTATAATAATTTTTGTTTTCTGATTTGTTATGTCCGTCCGTCTGTCCATACATTGGGGTTAAATGGGTTGAAAATGGGGCTTACTTCAGTAAAAGGTGATGTGATATCACTATTTTAATGATCATCTTTTATTTTCTTCTTTATTAGTAAGTAAAAACATAAATTTTTAGAATTATAGGATTTTTTTTGGCAGAATAATAATGTCCGTCCGTCCGTCTACACATTGTGGTTAAATGGGTCGAAAAAGACGCTTAATTCAGAGAAAGGTTATATCAATATTTTAACATTTGCACTTGGTTTTTATATTGGTCGAAAAGTAAATAATTTTGGGAATTTTAAAAGTTTTATATTTAAAGAATTCTGATGTCCGTCCGTCTGATGGTTAATTTTTGCAAATTTTCCAATTCAGAATCGTTTATTTTTGTACCCAATAAAGATATCGATTTTAAATTTCCTTTATTCGAAATATATATATATATATATATTGGTCCTAAAATGATGAATTAAAAAAAATTCATGTTTATCGATTAATAACAAAAATATAACGCAAGATTTTTAAATTTATCGATAATTTTAAATTAAAAAAAATATATTTCGATGGATCTGGCACTCAACTGCTTCTCAACCGTCCAAAAATGAATGCAGAAGTGCAGATTTTATGAAAAAAGTCAGATTTTCAATTGCACAAAGAAACATATTAACAGTTTTTTTTTTTTTTATATTTTTTCTTGTGTACATATCAGTCATTTAGATTTATTACTAAAAATAGATTTAATTATAAGTTTAGTTGTGTAATAAACTATACAAAAAAGTCTCTAAGTCAGCCAAAGGTAAAAAGAGGCACATACAAATTTAATTTTTTTCCAGAAAATGGGCTATATACCTCCTGTTGACCACGTTTTGAACGTTTTATATCAATGAGCAAAATTTAGATCACCACTTTCATTATAGATATCCTAAATACTATCATTACCTATAATTTTGGTATTACAAATTAAAAGTAATTTTTTTTTTTTACAAAAGTGCATATAAACTAAATTTTTGTAATTAAAAAGTGTTATTAAACAATTTAAAATCTAAAAAACTATATTACTTAGCCCTAAACAAGTGAACTTGTTCTAGCAAAGGCACTTTCATATACGAAAATGCCACGATAATAAGCACAAATACCATGTGTAACATAAATCAAACTTTAGCTGTAAACGCCTAGTGTATCTTTGAAGATACAACCGGAAAATTATAATTTCTAGAGAATTGTCTACTTATATCAGTATAATATTTTTCAATATCTTTAAAGAACAGTTAAAAGTACTACAATATATTTTTTTTTTTTTCGTTTAAAAATATTCATAGGTTCTCAGACTTTACACTTTGAAAAAGGTCATTTATTTAATTTTAATAAAAAATATTTTATGACTTCATTTTGAAATATTTCCAAAACGGCGTAATTTAGAAATAAAAATATTTTTTTTACAAAGACATGTTATGTTTTAAACGATATAAAACCAATTTAAGAAAAATTTTACGAAAATTGTGGCCGTAGGAATTTTTTTAATGGTTGTATCTTTAAAGATACCAGGGACATTTAAGGGTTAATTCAATGGTTACATCATAAAAAAACTTTGAATAGTAGTTGCATATTTTTATAAAAAAAACCCTTAATTTTAATAAAAATATTCCATTTTCTAAACCACATTTTATTTCTGCTGATATTTAAAGGTCAGCCTAAAAATATGCAATACTTATTACCAACAATTTCCGTTAACACTTCAAAGTGGCAACATTTTGGTAATAAATAAAAGCTTTTCTAATAACATTTTATTTATTAGTGACCGTGTTTACATGCAAACACACAACAATCGATAATAATTAATTGTTTGATAAAAAAAAAAAACAACAACAACAAAAATGCCAAACACGAGACAAGCTAAGTCATATAATTAGTCATGAATGTAAAGAAGAAAAATACAGTCACAATATTATAAATATCTATAAAATTTCATTGAAAAACGTCTGTTCAATGGCGATAAAGTTATGAAAATGAAAAGGAAGTGAAATAAAAAAAAAAAAAAAAAAAAAAATTATGATAAAAAACAAAATATGAAAATATCAATTATAATTTGTCGCATTCATTTGTATGTAAATTTATTTATAAACCCACAATAAATGTTCGGGCTAAATAAAACCAATACTAATAAAAAATGTAAATGTATATGTATATATGGCGGCACATCACTGTCAATACTTGTTAAAATTAGCAATGCATGTCAAAAGGATATAAGTCTAATGGCAAAAAAAAACCTAACTCATAATAACAATAATAAATTGAAATATATAGCAAAAAAAGTGATATTTATTTTTATATTTATATTCATATTTTTTTAGTTCTTTAACTTAAAATTATATTAGTTCAAATGTATGTGTGTGAAAGAGATATTCAAGAGTTTAGCATTTGATGTAAACGATATGACACTTGAGTATGTGTAAATAGTTTGGAACAAAATGTATATTTATAATACACATGATATGTAAACATACGCTTTATTTTAAATGTAAAAAAAAAAAAATACCAAATATCAGGTTTAAGAGAAAACAAAGATAACCAGAATAGAGAAATAAAAAAAAAGAGGAAATGGAAATGATTGATTTATAGGTTGATTACATATGTAAACACAATGTAGGCTTATGAGAGAGCTAGAAAATGTGTAGGAATTTATAGCCTAAGTAGATGTTTTATTAGGAAATAAATACATGTAAATGTTAATGAAAATAAATGTTCTTGAAATGAAATATTATACTATTTATTATTACAAGTTTAGTTTGAAAATTGTTTGATAAATGGAATCATTTACATAATTGATTTTAAATTGAATATAATAAAACAAGACATAAATGTGAATTATTAAATAAAAAATAAATAAAATAAACGTATGATTAATATTAATTCTGACCTAAATGTTTTAAAAAGCTATAACGCTATATATTTTTCGCGATTTTGTCCTATAATTTTTAAAATAAAATTTCTAAAATTTTTTTAAAAATATGTTGAAATTCTCTACAATTTTCTAAATTATGCTAATAAAAATTTTTTTTGTTATCTCAATTCGATAACAAGAAAAAAATTTCAAAACAGGTCTCAAAAATTGCAATTTTTCGTAACTTTACATATTTAAATTTTTTAAACAAATTTTTTCAAAAAGTTTAATATTTTTTGACAATTTCTAAAAGACGGGACCCCAAAAAAAGGTGTAAGTGTAATTTTGAAAAGTTCTGAACGTTCACCCTACAATCAGTAGTGGTCAAAAATGATCAATTTATGATGAGAAGTTGAAATTTTTGAGTCTGTAAAATATGTTGATTGTTGATTTTGGTACTTCTGTGAATTAAACTATATAGATCAATATGTTCTTAAAGGTTCTGCAAAAAATTATTACAGCCTACCGGTAAACTTAGTCACACGAGGCAATTTTCCAAAAATACCCATATTTTCAATAATAACAACTTCGCCTCCTAAAAATATATAGTAAAATTATATATATTTTTCTGATTTCTATATTAATCAATTCTAAATTAAATATTTAATATCATGTGAAAAAATTATGTTGATACTTATAAGCATTTAGAAATTATTTAGTCTTAAATTTTTGAAATATGTCCATATGAACATAATTCGCATTTGTTCGTATTGTTTCAAGAAAAGTATACTAAAAATTTTAAAATAGTAAAATCTATTATACATGGTTTTAAAGAAGACACAATTTCCTTTAAAATGATATATAATATGACTATTTTGAGTTTGCAATGTTTCGTGTAAATATATTTTAAATTAGCAAAACCCCAGAAATTGCAAAATCTTCATCTTTCCTTTTATTATTGGTAATGCAGTGAGATAAGACAATGCGGTAAGGCCGTATCAAAAACAACATGAAAAAACGAAAGATTTTACAATTTGCAACTCTTTGCTAATTTCAAATTTATTTACAAGAAACGTTGCAAACACAAAATAGTCATGTTATATATCATTTTGAAGGAAATTATGTCTTCTTTAAAACTATGTATAATAAATTTTACTATTTTAAAATTTTTAGTATACTTTTCTTGAAACAATACGAACAAATGCGAATTATGTTCATATTGACTTATTTAAAAAATTTGACACTGAATAATTTCTAAATGCTTATAGTTATCAACATAAGTTTTTCACGTGATATAAAATATTTAATGGAGAATTGATAAATGTGAAAATCAGAAAAATATATATAATTTTACTATATATTTTTAGGAGTCGAAATTGTTATTATTGAAAATATGGGTATTTTCGGAAAATTGCCTGGTGTGACTAAGTTTACCGGTAGGCTGTCATAAGTTTTTGCAAAACCTTTAAGAACATATTGGGCTATATAGTTTAATTCACAGAAGTACAGAAATCAATAATCAATTTTTTTACAGACTCAAAAATTTCAACTTCTCATCCAAAATTAATCATTTTTGACCACTGCTGGATGTAGGGTGAACGTTCAGAACTTTTCAAAATTACACTTACACCTTTTCTTTGGGTCCCGTCTTTCAGAAAATGTCAAAAAATATTAAACTTTTTGAACAAAATTTTTTAAAAGTAGTTAATTAGAGTTTAAAAATATATTGTTTTTTAATCAATTCACATCGAAAGTTATAAAAAATAATATTTTTTAAGTAACTTTAGGACACAGAAATAGCCCGCGTATAAATAGATTGTCTGAGAGAATGTAAGACTTTAAAAATATCATATTTTAAAACGTTATGTTTTTTTTTTAAGTATTTTTATTTAATGTTTTCAATATAGTTTTTTTTTTAATCTTAGCGTATGATTAATATTAATTATGGAATAGTTTCAATTTATTGCTAATAACTTTAAAACCTTTTAAGATTTTTTTTTCTTTTAAGCCAATTAAATATTAAGAAATATCCCTAAACTAATTTAAAATGTTTCATATTTTTTTTTAGAATATTTTGTTTTTTTTTCTTGGGAATTTATTATATTTTAATTTAGAATATTTTTATTTATTTGCCAATAACTTTAAAATCTTTTAATGTATTTTAACTATTAAAATTGCTTTAAAAAGCAATTTTACAAAAGTCTAGGAATAAATTTAAAAGTGATGTTAAACTTTATCTTTTTTAAGGAATATTTGTATTATTAAATGTATTTATAATTTGGCTTATCTAAGCGTATGATTGATATTAATTATAAAGGATTTTTATTTAATCATAAACAACTTTAAAATATTTCAAGATATTTTGAATATTTAAACGTTTTTTAGAGCCAAGATTAAAGGAATTAACTCAAAAAACTTTAAATATTAAAAAATTTCCTTAAATATATTTTAAAATGATGTTGAATGTTATATTTTTAAGGAATATTTTTTTGGAATGTTTTTAATTTTATTTTATTATATCCGTATGATTAATATTATTTATTATATCCGCAATAACTCTTAAATCTTTTTAGATATTTCTACTAAGAACCTTAAGGTAATTAAAAAGTCCTTAAATATATTTTAAAATGAAGCAAAACTTTATATTTATTTTAGGAATAATTTGAAAAGACGTTTTTATTTGTTCGGTTCATCTTAGCGTATGATTAATATTAATTATGGAGCATATTTATTTAATCGCCTATAACTTAAAAATTTGTTAATATATTTTAACTATTTGAATTGTTTTACTAAGCCAAGATTTAAAGCTTTTAACCAATAAACTTAAAATATTAAAAAATTTCCCTAGATATATTTTAAAATAGTAAATGAGTAAAATGTTATTCTTTTTTAAAGGAATATTTTTCATTAAATGTATTTATTAGTTAATTAAGGAGTATTTTTATTTAATCACTTATAACTTAAAAGTTGTTTAATATATTTTGGATATTTAAAATATTCCAAGTTAAGCAAAACTTTTTAAACTATTTTACAAAGCCAAGATCTAAGGCTTTAAGTCTACAAAATTTCAAGTATTAAAAAGTTGCCTTGAATATATTTTAAAATGAAGCAAAATGTTAAATTTTTTTAAGAATATTTTCTATAAAAGTTTTTACTTTTTTTTTTTTTTTGGTTTATCTTAGCGTATGATTAATATTAATTATTGAGTATCTTTATTAAAATGACAATAACTTTGTAACATTTAAAGATATTTTAACTATTTTAATTGATTTTAAAAGCCAATATTTTAAGCTTTTAAGTAAATTATTTTAAATCTTTGAACATCCCTTGAATATATTTTAAAATAAATTGAAATTCAAAATAATTTAGAATATATTTTCTTTGCTCCTTAAAATTTAGTTTTTAATTGTATTAAAAAATCCAAGATCTAAGGCTTCTAACTCTTTACACAAAATTCTTTTGCTTTACACAAAATGTTTTAAAATGACGTAAAACGTGGTATTTTTTTATGAAATGTTTGTTATAATTAAATATAGTTTTTGGTTTATCTAAGCGTATGATTAATATTAATTATGGAGTATTTTTATAAAATCAACAATAATTTTTAAACTTTTTACGATATTTTAACTATTCATATTGTGTTTTAAAGCTAAGATTTAAAGCTTTTAACTGCTTTGCTTTAAATCTTAAAAAAATTCCTTAAATTTATTTTAAAATAAATTAAATTGTAAAATTTTTGCTGAATTTATTATCTTTTTCTCTCTAAATTTTATTTTATTATTTAATTTTGTTTGTTCTAATTTTGATATTATATATTTTTAGATTAAAAACCAAAAAACTCGCTTTAATAACTTGCATTAGCTGGTCAATTTTTTTCTGCAACATATGCACGTTCTTTATATAGTTATTCTACATAACGGTTCGTTAGATTTAATAAACCAAAATTATAATACAACAAAGACTATGAGCCAATAACTAAAATAAATATAAAAAATGTCCTTCCTATTGCCAACTAATTTAACTACATGGTAAAGCCTAAACTTGGGTAAACTCTAGCTGTTTTTTTTTATTAATAAAATCCTTGTAACTATAAATAAAGAGAGGAATGTGTTGTAGTGACTTGATTTAGCTGCTTTTTTTCTTATTAGTTTTTTTTTTTTTTTAGAATAAAATGCAAATGTTAGCAGAAAATTTTGTTATATAAAGAAAATAAAGACAGTAGAGAAAGAAAAAATATATAAACTATGGATTAGTAAAATTAAGAAAAAAATTTTCAGCAAACACTAGAGCACAGATAAAAGAATTGAATGGAGTATTTAAAATAATTTTATAAAAGTTTAATTTATTAAAAAATAGCAAAACAAAATAGTATTTAAACTATATTTTTATTAAAGATTTTGTTAGAAAAAAAGCTTTTTAAATATCTTTCAAAAATATAAAATTTTTGTACCTTTCAAACCACTGTTCCTAGTTAAGCAAGACAAGAAATATACAAATTTGATATGAAATTTTACTAAGAGTTTTTTGTCGCATAATTACAGGAAAAAGCTAAAAATATGAATATTAAATTAGCTTTTTTCCTTCTCCTAATATTACATTCACTATATTGCTCTATTACAATATTCAATTAACTTTTAACAATTTTTTTTCAACAATTTTGTATTATACATTAAACGAAAAACTCTTCAAATAATTTATGCAAACTTAGAAAAACTTCTAAGAAAACTAAAAGCTAACTTTCGAAGTACAAAAGGATAAACAGTTAAGCTTAAAGGAAATTGTTAAACATTTCTACAGTTTAATAAATTTATTTGCATTACATGCAACAAAGAAGTTTTGAATTGAAGCTCTGGGTAATTTATCTAATTTTAATTGATGTTATTTTCTACTTCATACTAAAAATTGTTAGTTGGAGATTTGTGTTCTTTTTGATTTTTATTTTATTAATCTCCCGGGTCCTATTTTAGTGACTTGTTTTCTATAACTAAATGTTGTGTTTTAAACCAAAAGGAATATAAAAGTAGTTTTTTTTTTTTCCTTTTTTAGTATTTAAATGAATCATAAATTTAGTGTAGTTGTTGTTGAAATTTATGGCATTATAAAAATCTGACACTTTAGTTTGTAGTAATATATGTATTTATGTATGTAGAAAGGTATATACATATATTGCATGTTTGTTAAACACGAAAATCACTTTTTATTTTATGTCCAAGCTGTCAAGGTGGAAAAATTAGAAAATAAATCCTACACACACTACTGGGTAGCAAAAGGAGAAGGTAAGCTAAGGGGCAGGATATAATAAAATGTGAAATTTTAAAGAATATATATTTTTTTTTTTCATAAGAAATTCTGAGACGTTATATTTCTTTATACGTCTGTGTCATCCGTTTCTCAGTGGGGTCAAACGTAAAATTTTTGGTAATAAATCTGTATCTCCTAAATTACCGATCGGATCGAATTGAAATATATGAAAGAGTTGTAGAAGAGGACCTAAGATTTCAGAAAAATCATATTGTGGTTATCTTGTGATAGCACGAGATAAGCTACAGGGTGTCAAATTTGACTATAGCGAGTATTTAAAATTTTAAAAAAATCTTAACTTCTACAAATCAAGTTCGATTTCAAAGATTTTTATATTTCTGTAAAGTGCTTGGAAAGATAAAGAAAACATCTTTATATTCAACTAAACTAAATTATCTCTTACAGTTAAAAAATACATTTACGCTTGAATTTTGATTTTTTGCCTCGACTTTATTCCGTTTTTCTCAAAATAAGTCCTGGGTTATATGAGGGAAAATTTTCGTAAAAATATTTTATAATCTCTAATAGATTCCGAAATAATATGTTGAGAAAATGTTTTTATTAACTTAATTCATCTAGACGTGAAAAATATATATAGTCAGCACCTGAGATACAAGCCGATCGGCTCCAAGCCGATTTTGTGTCGCCGCTGTTTTTATCAAAATCAAATCTTTAAAATTTTATTCAAATTTAACAAAAAAAAAAAAAAAAACATATTTTTCTATCTTATTTGAAGAAGTGAATGCAGTGGCTCCATAAATTTATTACAATTAAAGAAAATAGAACGTATAAAAGTGAATTAATAATTGATGAAATCCTCACTTCTATTTCAATTACTTTAGGTTTTTTTTTGTAGATGGGGAGCAGAGAAACAAGCCGAGGCAAAATTTTCGGCGGCGGCGGCGCAACACTTTTTAATTGAAAATTTAGCCGCCGCCGAATTAGTTTAATTTGCGCCGCCGTCACCGAAAATTTTGCCTCGGCTTGTTTCTCTGGTCAGCACTCTGAAATTAGTATGAAAAATGGTTATTTTTCACAATTTTTTATTTTAATAAATAAATGTTTTTCTTTAGTTATTTCAAAAGACAAGGCTTCTTGAATGGTTAATAAAGAAATTTTAAATTTATTTAAGTTTACACCCTGCATCCAGCATTGATCGAAAATGGTAAAAGAAAGTTTAATTTTTATCGATTAATAAAAAAGTCACCCGAGTTTTTATTATATTTATTGACAATACTCGTACATCGATTTGACACTAAATGGCCTCCATCTCGACCACAAACCAATTCAGGAATGCAGATTTTGGAAAAAAGTTAACTTTTCTAAAGGCTCCGTTACTCTACCGTAAATGTAACCTAATCAAATTAGGTCACTCTATGTTTTTACGTGACAGCTGTAAGAACAGTGTTGACAGCTTTTTATTTCATTGTACTAAATTTGCGTAAAAAAATCGCTATAAATCAATTGGACAATTTATTTTGCTGTTTTCTTTGCCAAAAAAAATTGTCAAAATAATTTAAATAAAGCGTAGAGTTGAATCAATAATTTAAAATTAAAAATGTTTGTCATAAAAGCACAAATTTTGTTTTGTACACAAATCGCTAAAATACAAACCAATAAATCTAGCGATTTTCAAACTAATTAAAACTTACTGGAAATATGTGTAATTAACATCACTAATGTTGATGTGTACAAAACAACAACATAGTATTGACTACATTTACGTTTTTTGGGTAACCATCCACATACGTTACATTTACGTTTTTATATTTACATTTACGGTAGAGTAACGGATCGTAAAGACTTTTTTTACTTGCACAGAAGAACCATATTAACATAATATTATTACTATTATTTCTTATATAATGTATAATATAAACATCAAGCTTTCATTTCTACAAAAACTATTTAAAAAGTTTTTTTTTTTTTTTTTTTTTATATTTCTTTATAAATATATTATTTGAGTTTCAGTTTTTTTTTTGTATTTTGGATTTTTTTGTTTTGTTTACACTGTCGGACAAAATAAAGCGCGGTTTTGTACTCTTGCTATTTATTCCACAATAATTGTCTTCTAGATGTATTATGGGAAACTTTTTTCATGTCGATTTTTTTATCGTCTTATATTGTTTAAATTAATCAGCCAAAGATGTATCTAAATTATTTGCATTTCATGTTTGGGGTAAAAGTGTTGAGTTAGTGCGACAAAATAAAGTGACACTTTACTATTTTCTTTTAGTTTATATTCCAATTTTCCATTTTTTTTATTGAAAAACGGAAGAACCATGATTTAGAAATACTAAATTTTAATATTAACGTATAAATGTATTTTAATTCTATTAAATTTGTTATTACATTTGACAAATAAGAATATATTTGCTCATATAATTATGAAGTCTTCGACCACAATCCGGAAAGATTTCTTGATTCCTGATCGGGAAAATTAAGAGAAATGAATACAATTGTCTTTAATATACACAAATTTAGAATACGGTTATTAAAAAATAACTAAGTTGAAAATTATAAGAAATTGAGGGGACTGAAACACAAAGATATGAAGTAAAATCGTAACGATATAGCAATTTCCGCGAAAAGAGAATAAGTTTTATTATCCAAAAAGATAAAAAAATAATAATTAAAGTACCAGAATCATTCAAAAATATAATTTGTTTGGAAGAATGAATAAATATTTGATAAAAGAAAAAAAAAATCGAAAAACCAAAAATAATTTGGAACGAGCCACATAGAAGTTCGAAAATTTTATTTTTTATAATGTCAGCTCGTATAAGAAGCATTTTTATAGCATTGGTAATTTTTTGTATTATTGCGATTTTTTTTTCATTTTTTGGAATGTTTTTGTTTCAGCGATTTTTATGATTTTCAGTGATTTTGAAAATATTTGTATTATAGTAATTTTTGTTTTTTTTTTTTTGGGATTTTTTTCCATTATTTGGAATTTTTTGTTTTTCTTTTTAGTGAATTCAAAATTTTTTTATTATAGTGATTTTTTTTGCTATTTTACCGATAATCGTTTTTCTGTTTTAGCGATTTTTATATCTTTTTTGCGGATTTGAAAATATTTGTATCGTAGCGATTCATTAATTTTATTTTTCGTATAAAACAACTATTGCACAGTGTATAATAAATTTTACTATTTTAAATTTTTACCATACTTTTCTTGAAACAATACGAACAAATGCAAATTATGTTCATATGGACATATTTCAAAAATTTGAGACTGAATAATTTCTAAATGCTTATAGTTATTAACATAATTTTATTCACGTGATATAAAATATTTAATGGAGAATTTATAAATGTGAAAATCAGAAAAATATATATAATTTTACTATATATTTTTAGGAGTCGAAATTGTTTTTATTGAAAATATGAGTATTTTCGGAAAATCGCCTCGTGTGACTTAGTTTACTGGTAGGCTGTAATAATTTTTTGCAGAACCTTTAAGAACATATTGATCTATATAGTTTAATTCACAGAAGTACCAAAATCAACATTCAATTTTTTTTAGAGACTCAAAAATTTCAACTTCTCATCATAAATTGATCATTTTTGACCACTGCTGGATGTAGGGTGAACGTTCAGAACTTTTAAACATTACACTTACACCTTTTCTTGGGGTACCGTCTTTCAGAAAATGTCAAGAAGTGTTAATCTTTTTGAACTAAATTTTTTAAAAAAGTTAAATATATAAACTTTTTTGGCAAAAAATTTTTGAGACCTGTTTTGAAATTTTGACTTTGAAATTTTTTTTCTTGTTATCGAATTGAGATAACAAAAAAAAAAAAAAAAAACTTTATTAGCATAATTTAGAAAATTGTAGAGAATTTCAACATTTTTTTAAAAAAATTTTAGAAATTTTATTTTAAAAATTATAGGGCAAAATCGCAAAAAGTGAAGGCCAAAAAAGAGAAATTTATTTTTTGAAGTTAAATATTTTTTAAACTATACGAGATAATTCAGCACAATAAGCAAGATTTTTCCTTGTCTTACTTAGGAGAATTCAAAAGTGTAAAAATATTTCAAATCGGTTAATATTTGTAAAAGTTATAAGCCCCGATATGTTTTTCACTCTCGAGGTAGTCAACTTTGGCCCACTGTAGCGGCGCCCGTGCTGCAGCTACAGACTCTATCTAACATTATTCTGAAAGCCTAACTCTTCTTCTATCGATGTTTTTAGTTTCATCTAAATCGGTTTAGTGGTTTCAAAGATCCAGACTTATTACCATTTATTTTGTTTTTTGGCCCCATTGTGTATTGTTTTAGTGATTTTTTCTATAGATTTTTATGGTTTTTAATGATTTTAAAATATTTGCATTATAGAATTTTTACTTGTAATTTTGTTTTTTATTATAAAACCGTTTTGTATATTTTACCAATTTTTGTTTTAGCGATTTTTATGATTTTTAGTGATCTTAAAATGTTTCCATTGTAGCGATTTTTTTTAGTAATTTTAATTTGTAGTATAAAACCTTTTCTTTTTTTTTTTGCATTTTAGAGATTTTATTCTATAATTTGGATTTTGTTTTTAGCATTATTTGTAATAAAATGTACTATAGTGTTTTTTTAAATTTTTATTTTTAATACTAAACCTTTTTTTTTTGTATTTCAGCAATTTTTTGTTGTATATTTTTTTAATAATTTGAAAATGTTTGCATTATAGTGACTTTTTTTTTTTTTTGTAATATTGTTTTTTAGTATAAAATTATTATTATTATTTTTTTTTGTTTTTCAGCATTTTATTTATATTTAGGCGAATTTTTCTATATTTTGGAATTTTTTTCTTTTTGAACGTTAGCTATTTAGTATAAAAACGGATTTTTTATTTGAGATTTTTTCTTTTATAATTTGTGCTTTTTATTTTAGCGATTTTTATAGTTTTAGTATAAATCCGTTTTTTTTTTTTTGTATTTTAACTATTTTTCTTTTTTATAATTTAGAGTTTTTTTGTTGTTGCGATTTGTATGATTTTTAGTGATTTGTAAATATTTTAATTATATTGATTTTTTATAATTTTGCTTTTAGCACAAAACCGTTTTTTTTTTTGTTGAAATTTTACCGAAGTTTTTTGTTTGTTTTAGCGGTTTTTAAATTTTTTAATGATTTGAAAATATGTGTATAGTAAATTTATTTATTTTTTTTGCAATTTTAGTTTTTAGTATAATACCGTTTTTATTTGTATTTTAGCGACTTTTTTTTATTAATTTAATATTCGTTTTTTTTTGACGATTTTGATGATTTTTTTGTTATTTTTATTTTTAGTATAAAACCTTTTTTTTTGGTATTTTATTAAGCGATTTTTTTTAATATAATTTGGAATAATTTTGCCAAATCAATATGTTTTATATTTATATATTTATAGTGTTTTTGTGTAATTTTTTATTTTGAATAAAACTTTTTTTAGCGATTTTTATAATTTTTCGCGAATTTTAATTCTTTGTATTATATTGATTTTGTTTGTAATTTAACTGTTTAGTATAAAACTGTTTTTTTTTGTTTGCGCATTTTGATTGTATTTTAGAGACTTTTATTTAAAAATTTGGATTCTTTTTTTGATAATCTAGCGATTTTTTGTAGTTTTAAGTTTGTTTTTTTTTTATATATTTTAGTGATTTTGTTTTAATTCTTTATTTGCACTTTATTATTATTATTTTTTTTATAAGTGAGCAACTTATTTAACTTTTTATTAATTTGAAGATCCTTTTTATCTAATCAGATTTTAGTTGTAAATTTCGCATTTTTTTCAAAAGTCGAAGACGCCCTAAAGTGCTATTTTCCCCTTTATCATGTTTCAAATAAAACTAACTATGATTCAATTATTTTTGCAATTTTGTATTTTACTGAGTTTTTTATTTTTTAATTTGTTGTTTATTATACCCTTCACCACAGGTGTAAAGGGTATATATAAGTTTGTCATTCCGTTTGTAATTTCCACAATTTTCGTCGGAGAGCAAAAAAGTTTATATTTTCGGAATCCTTGTAAGAAGCGATGACGATTGGACCATGTCCGTCCGTCCGTCCGTCCGTCCGTGTGTCGGTTGAAATGGCGTTTATGAAGCCCACCGATAACTGACATATATAATATGTATGTCAAACGATCGGAAATGCTTTCGAGAATTTTGCTATTGGAATTCAGCAAGATAGGTTCATACAATGCGGAGATATGTTCAAAAAACCGGTTTTTTGAACCGGTTTTCCAGTTTCTGAAGCCTCTGTATACACTACGGACTTCGTTTTTACAAAGAATTCTCGGACATTTTTTTCTGAATTTTTGTTCTGAAAAAATGAAATAAATCGGTTCAGTAATAACTGAGATATCGGACAAAACGCATTTTTTATTTTTTGAAGCCTTGGTTTAAGCTATAGATTTTTATTTTTATACAGATCGGTCACAAATATTTTTATAAAATTTCAGTTTTTTGAATCAGGAAGATCGGTTTATAAATGGTGGAGATATGCTTTAAAAACCGGTTTTTAGAACCGGTTTTTTAGTTTCTGAAGCCTCTGCATATACCAGGGACTTCGAATTTTTAAAGGGGGCTCGAAAATTATTTTCTGAATTTTTGTTCTGAAAAAATTAAATAAATCGGTTCAGTAATAACTGAGATATCGGGGAAAACGAATTTTTTATTTTTGAAGCCCTTGTTCAAGCTATAGATTTTTATTTTTATATAGATCAGTCATAAATATTTTTATAAAATTTCGTTTTTTTTAATAAACCAAATTCGTTCATAATCAACAGAGTTATGGCCCAAAAACAAATCTGTTAAGAATATAAATACACCAACAAACATGTATATTAAGCATTGTAATGACTATTAGTGACGTTTTTTGTTTTTTTTTGTATAGACAAGTAGTTTAGTTATCAACAGCAGTAATATGATGAATAACAGTGTTGTTGTTGTTGTTCTTTGTATATGCAGTCTGTACAAAAATAAATAGATATGGAATTGTTGTTGTTTATTTTTAAAAACTAAAACATATCTGTTAAGAATATACATAAATACATACACAAACATGTATATTAAGCATTGTAATGACTATTAGTGACGTTTTTTGTTTTTTGTATAGACAAGTAGTTTAGTTATCAACAGCAGTAATATGATGAATAACAGTGTTGTTGTTGTTGTTCTTTGTATATGCAGTCTGTACAAAAATAAATAGATATGGAATTGTAGTTGTTTATTTTTAAAAACTAAAACATATCTGTTAAGAATATACATAAATACATACACAAACATGTATATTAAGCATTGTAATGACTATTAGTGACGTTTTTTGTTTTTTGTATAGACAAGTAGTTTAGTTAGCAACAGCAGTAATATAATGAATAACAGTGTTGTTGTTGTTCTTTGTGTATTCAGTCAGTTTGTACATACAAAAATAAATATATATGGAATTGTTGTTGTTTCTTTTTTAAAAGCAAAGCCTGTTATGATTGTTTTTTTTCATATTCAAATTTTCGTAGTTTGAAAAAATTTAGATTTAGAAAATATGCAAGCATACGTTAAGGCGAAAATTTTATTAATTGTCGGTAATATGGTAATATGATGTCGATAAGACGGTAAGATGGTAATATGGTGAAGGGTATCAAAGATTCGGCACAGCCGAATCTTTTTTCAATTTCATTTTAATTTAATTTTTTGTATTTCTTTTTTTTTTTTTTTGTATTAATTTGTAGATCTTTTTATATTTAACGATTTTATTTTTAAATAATGAAAAAGACCAAAAGTGCTATATTTCTCCTTTAACATAATGCTTAATATATAAAAAGAACTAAGTATGTTGCAATTATTTCATATATAAAATATATTTTTATTGCATATTGAAATGTTTTTAAAAATAATTTTATTATTTTTAAATTATGTCTCGATTTTACTAAAGTTATAACCAGGGCAAGTTTTTATATGCACAAAAAAAATTTAAATATGCGCTTGAAGAAGCACGAAAAAATGGTATAATATGCATAGAAATATGCAAAAATAGCATGAATATGTATATAAAAATCAATGAATTTATGCATTCCTATATATTAATGTGTAGAAAATATGCACAAATATGCATTTTTTGACTTTCAATCTCTAATAGATTACGATGTTTATAAAAATAAAACTATTTTAATTTTAAGTATCATATTTGACGCTTCCGAATTTTTTTTTCTTTGCAATATTTACAAAGTACTCAAAATGCTCACCAAAAAATTTTTAGAGAAAATTCGATTGAACTCCAAAAAATCACCAAAAAATTTTGTTTTTGTTAAGAAAACTAACTTTTGTATCCATTATATGCAAATTTATGCAAAGATTTAAAATATAAGCATTTTTTGTGAAATTCTTTTGAAATATGCAAATGCTTACTTTCCAAGCGAAAAGCTTGAAAAACTTGCCCTGGTTATAACATATGCAACATAAAAATGTACGAGAATCAAGAACACTTTCTATACACTATTTAATCTGACAAAATTCAACTAGAAAAACATTTATATTATTGTATGTAAAATAGGAAATATTATTCAATTTTGACAAAGAAAATTGGAAAAATTTTTGAGGCTGTTCTAGAAAACTATTTATAACTCTACCATTCTTAAATGGATTTCGCAGAATTTCAATACCAAAATTTGCGAGACTATATGCCATTAACGTGTTGAAAAATTAATTTACTTATTGGACTGTGGGCTTCCAAAAATCCATTTCAATATACAGACGGACTGACAAACAGCCATAAATTATCAAAAGTTATTTTTAATTATAATAATTACGAATATTTTTCAACTTGAGGTCGTTTCTTATAAAATGATAAAGTCATATATGTATACCCTTTATTTTATATGAATGATATAAAAAATAATATATAGAGATTGTTTTGGATTTGAACAGACAGTCTGATGGATATCGTTGTCGACTTTTCTGCGTAAATGAAGCATAAAAATTTATTATTTAGGAAATCCTAAATAAATATTACACAAATTAATAACACATTTTTAATTTAATAAGATTACTAAGAAACAATAATGAATTCCTAAAAATACAATAAACAACATTAATTCAATTTACTTAACATTGATAAGTCTTCGCCTTCCAAAAATATATTCCCTCTTAGCCTACCTTCCCCTTATTTTGCAAATATATAAAAAAGCTACTGGACAAAAAAAAAAAAAAAAAAAAAAAATCAACACTAAGTAAAACAATTTTGTTCAGTTTTGCTTCTTTACAAAGACCACTCCTTATTTTCTTTGTATTTATTTATTTGTTTTTTTTTTTTTTTGCTAAACATTAAATGTCCTTTCTAGTTGGTTTAGAAATGTTTACAGTATTTAAAAAGTTGATTTTTTGTGCAAGTGTCTATTTTGCTAGAGAAAAAGAGATAGAGAGTGTAGAAATATAAACGAATTGTTACCAGATTTATACTTAAAAAAAAAAAATACCTAAAAAGAAAGACGTAACCAAGCCTAATATTTCAAATGTCCTTAACATTAAATTAAATAATATTATTTATCACCAACAACGAGTGTATGTATATAAGTAGTTGAGTGTGTATGTTAGAGTATTACCCGGTTTCTGCCACGTTTGTTTTTTTATTTTCTATTTTTCATACATTTACAGTTTTAATATTTTTTGGCGTGTCATATTTCATTAGCACGAAAATAGTCAGGTAATTTTCAACAATAAAAAAAAAATAAAATTGTAAAAAAATATAAACACAAATTCTAAAAAATCTAATAAAAACAATTTTAGCTTATTAGCTGACTCAGGGCTTAGATTTGTTGTTTGTGCAATTTTTAGATGTTTAAAAAATAATCTTATTAATATCATATTATGACAAAATAATTACAAAATAAATTGGTTTAAGTATTTATACGTTCTTTTAGTATAGACTACATAATAATTATTTGCTATTGAAAAATATTGCTCAAGGACTTTTAAGATACAGGAAAAAACTTTGAAGACTATTGCTTTGATTAAGTGTCTTTTCATACACAAGAGGGTGGTTTTTCTCTTCAAAATAATCATGGCCAAAATTTTCTTTTAAATTTATGAATATTAATATATGTTTCTGTAAGAAAATTACGCATGTTTATGTTTAGATTTGAAGGTTGTTTCTTTTTTTTCTTTTTAAAATTTTAAATAAATATGTTTTAGGGGACAAAAGAAAGGTCAAAGGTTAAATTATTGTCATTAGATGTGAAAATAATTAAATGAATAAGATGAAGAAAATGTTTTTGAAAGAAATGTATAAGAAAAAGAATTTTAGATTTTTGAATAAGAAAAAGATTTAAGCAAAATTTATTTTCAATTATATCGACAAAATTACTTTTAATAGCTCCGAAGCTCCTCAGAAAATAAGAGGTAATTTGATTTAAGTTTTATTAGCATTTTATTAAACCTAATCAGAAATAAATGAGAACTGAACTAGAACTAAACTAGAACTGAACTAGAACTGAACTAGAACTGAACTAGAACTGAACTAGAACTGAACTAGAACTGAACTAGAACTGAACTAGAACTGAACTAGAACTGAACTAGAACTGAACTAGAACTGAACTAGAACTGAACTAGAACTGAACTAGAACTGAACTAGAACTGAACTAGAACTGAACTAGAACTGAACTAGAACTGAACTAGAACTGAACTAGAACTGAACTAGAACTGAACTAGAACTGAACTAGAACTAAACTAAAACTGAACCTGAACTGAACTAGAAATGAACTAGAACTGAACTAGAACTGAACTAGAACTGAACTACAACTGAACTACAACTGAACTAGAACTGAACTAGAACTGAACTAGAACTGAACTACAACTGAACTACAACTGAACTAGAACTGAAATAGAACTGAACTAGAACTTTTTTTTTTTTTTTTTAACTAGAGTTGAACTAGAACTGAACTAGAACTGAACTAGAACTGAACTAGAACTGAACTAGAACTGAACTAGAACTGAACTAGAACTGAACTAGAACTGAACTAGAACTGAACTAGAACTGAACTAGAACTGAACTAGAACTGAACTAGAACTGAACTAGAACTGAACTAGAACTGAACTAGAACTGAACTAGAACTTTTTTTTTTATTTTTATTTTGAAATTTTAAATAATTATTAACAATTTTCTTAAAGCTAACCCCGCGAAGCCTTTTGGCTTATCTGCAGGGTGAAACAATTAAAAATTAAAAATAGAAATAATAATTTGATATAATTTCATTGCGAATTTAAAAAATACGATTTTAATAATTTTTTCCTCTTATATGGATTTTGTATGTTGAGTAAGTTTGTGGGCATTTTATTAAGAAGAGTTGGTAGTACGACTTTTAAACTGTTTTTTCCATAATTATTTCGGAAACGTTCAACCTGGTATCTTCCTTCAGTTCGGTGCCTTGTGTTGTAGGTATGATCAATTGGAATAAGGAGTGTTGGGTCGTTATAAAATTCATTTATTAAAGTGCTGCTGTAGATACTTTTTATGTTTAAAACTTGTAGTTTGCTAGCTATGGATGTTGATCTAGTTGATCTAGTTTTGTTGACGTTTGTGTTGTTATCTGCGTGAATGTCGTTGTTTACTTGACTGATGTTGTGAACATGAGTGTTTACGTGTGTGTTGTTGTTTACCCATGTGTTGTTTACTTGCGTGATGTTGTTTTCGTGTGTGTTGTTAACGCTGATGTTGCTGTTTACGTTTGTATTATTGTTTACATGTGTGTTGTTTGTGTTGACATATATCGTGTTGTATTGTATTTGTTGATTGTGTTGTCGATTTTTTAGCAAAATTTTTAGGATTTGGTTTTGTGTCTGCTGTAGGCTGGTGCAGTACGTTGAACTACCCCACGCTGTGATGCCGTGCCTAATATAGGATTCGGCTAAGGAGAAATAAGCCTGTTTGAGTACTGTACGCAGCTTTCCTCCTCAGTTCAGAACTGAACTAGAACTGAACTAGAACTGAACTAGAACTGAACTAGAACTGAACTAGAACTGAACTAGAACTGAACACAGTTCAGTTCTAGTGTTCATTGCAAACGGTCGCATTTTTTATAAACTCTTGAAAAAAACAATTAAAAACTCCCCCAGAGTGAAATTTCATCAAAATAAAAATTCTTAAAAAACAAAACAGACTATCGCCAACAATTGTGAAAAAAAAAAAAAATATTTAAAAAATTGTTAAAAACAAAGGTGATTTTTTCTAAAAAAAAATAAACAAATATAAATCCTTAAAAAATACCAAAAATAAAATAAAAAGCAAAAACAAAACGCACACAACAAGTGTTTACAAAAATAAAAGTGTTAAAATGAGTCAAATCATACTGTGTAACCAATGTAAAAAAGAAATAACAACAACAAATTATGTGAAGTGCTACAATTGCAATTCTAATTACCATTTTTCAACCTGTTCCCCCCTCTCTGAGAGCACGTATCTAGGAATGTACGGTGAGAGAAAAACATCGTGGAAATGCCATATATGCAAACCTCGAAGCCGATCACCTAACACATTATACCAAGCTGTTGTTTTTGATGATAAAAACAATAAGAAACAGGCACGAACAGATGATGATGAAGAGAATGCAGAGAACGATCAAGCTAAAAAATTCAAGGAGTCAATGTCATTGACCTCTGTCAACTCTAAACTATGCTCTGATATCGAAGAATTCAAATCAGATTTAAAAGAGATGAAAAAAACAATGGATCAGTTTGCAGCCAACATGAGTAATGCTCTTGCTACCATTACTCAAACAATAACTACACTAACAGAAGAAGTGAAAGAACTACGAGAGAAAGATAAGCAAAGGGATCAACAGATTAGTACTATGGAAGCAAGAATAAATAAACTGGAACAACAAATGATATGCAAAAACATAGAAATAAAAAACATTACCGACACAAAAACCCCAGCTTATGACATAGTCAAAGCAATTGGAGCTTCAATTAACGTAAACGTAAACAAAGAAGACATAAACAAAGCATATCGTTTAAAAAACCAAAACAACAAAATGATTATTGAATTCTCTACACTTAGCAAAAAGGATGAGTTTATGAGTAAGATCGTTAGGCACAGAATTGATGCAAAAACAATTAACCTTAGTGAAGAAAATGTAGATGGTCAAACCCCTAAATATATATACATAAATGATGAATTGACATTTAACGACCGTCGTCTCTTGTGGCTAGCTAAAACAAAAGCGAAAGAGGCTAATTGGAAATTTGTTTGGGTTCGCAATGGTAATATATTCGCCCGTAAAAATGAAAACTCACCCCTATTTGTCATTAAAAACACTGCAGATATAGATTTCATCAACAACATAATGTAAAACATATTTTTCAAATAAATATTTTTAAATAATAAAAAAAAAAAAATGAATCAAAATACAACACAAATTTTAAATACTTTCAATGAAATCAATACAAACATGTTAAGTTATCCCATATCATTAATATATATGAACATTCGGTCATTGAGACTCAATTTTTCCAATTTTCTCACAACAATAAATAATATATTAACCAAAATAAAATTAATAATTTTAGTAGAAACAAACATTACTGATAACGAAAACACATTTTACAACATTAAAGGTTTTAACTCTGTTTTTCTGAATAGAGAGAAGAGAGGTGGAGGTATTGCTGTATACATTGCAGAACAATTAACATTTAATCAAGTCACTGTAACAACTAATTCTGTTGAAACAATACAAGTAGACATAAATATAAACAATAAAGTAATTTCTCTTTTATCAATTTACCGACCCCCGCACGAAAATATTCCCCTATTTATAAAAGAGCTTGATGCTACTATAAACAAAATAAAGAAAAAACAAGAAATTATATTAGTGGGAGATGTAAACATTGATATATTAAGAGACAATATTACAACAACAACATATCTTAATATGACAACAAGTAATGGTTTGCAATGTATGATAAATGAGAGTACACGTGAAGATCCAAAAAGAAATACATACACGTGTATCGATCATTTGTTTACGAAAAACAAGAAAACAACATCAAAAAATTATGCTGCAATAATAACAACAACAATATCTGACCACTACTCGTTATTTTTTTGTGTAGATGAAAAAGTAAACAACCAGAGAAAGGAAACTCTTTTAAACCAAGGGCCACAATTTCAGAATTATAAAGTAAATAAACAAATACGTGAAACAAACTGGAACTGTTTAATAAATCAAACGTCCAACCCAAATGACATGTTTAATAAATTTAATAACAAATTTTGTGAAATATATAAAAAATCAATAAAAAAAGAAATTAAGTTAAAAAAAAGATCATCAACTCCTTGGATAAATGATAATATTGTAAAATCTTGTGATATAAGGGATAAACTTTTTAAAAAATGGCGAAATAATCGCAAAAACAAAACTTATGAAAACGAATACAAAACTTTTAGAAATAAATTAAATAAAATAATCCTTTTTGAAAAAAATAAATATTATAAAAATAAGTTTATTGAGAACAGACATGATATGCGAATAACATGGCAATTAATAAATGAAATAATTGGCAAAAAATCAACAAATATAAACAGTTTTATAATGAATAATTTTAAAAACGAAAATTTAACAGATATTGTAAATAACTTTTCCTTAAACTTTAATACTAATGTCAAAAGAATCTTACACAGTTGTAATATTAAAACAATACCTAATCCTAACATTTCGGTAACTAACACGATATACGTCGAACATACAACCGAAGAAGAAATTCTCCATATTTTAAAATCCCTCAACGTTAGAAAAGGTGCCGGATCCGATGGAATACGACCTAGGGATCTCAAAACAAATGCTGGTATTTTTGCCCCTGTTATAACTAAATTAATAAATGCCAGTTTAGAACAATCAGTTGTACCAGATATACTCAAAACATCAATTGTCAGACCAATTTACAAGAATGGCGATAAATCTGATTTTAATAATTATAGACCAATAGCTATTCTTTCGATAATCGATAAAATTCTTGAGGAAGTAATAGTCAGAAGACTCACAGACTTTCTTAGAAAATATAAAATCATTAATAAAAACCAGTTTGGATTTCAAAAAGGCAAAAATATAAACAAACTTCTTGGAAATTTTTCAAATTATATTAATGAATGTTTAAGTCACCATATGCATGTCCTCGTCCTATTTATCGATTTCAGCAAAGTATTTGACACTCTCTCACACACAAAATTATTGGAAATACTCGAAAAAATTGGTATAAGAGGAAACATACTGAAATGGTTTAAAAGCTATTTAGAATGCAGAAATTTTTGTGTGAAAATAAACAATAAAATAAGCGACAAAATGACATATAACTGTGGGGTACCACAAGGTTCCAAACTAGGTCCAATATTATATATAATTTATGCAAATGATATGTTGAAGTGCTTAAAAGAAGGTACAACTTTTGCATATGCTGACGATACCGCCATAATAGTAGCCGAAAGAAATATAATTTACAAAAGAAACTAAGAAAGTCAATATTTGTCCTCTACCACTTAGGTAACTGCGCCACCTATGATGTGCTGCGTCAAGCATATTTTTCGTTAGCTGAATCTTATATTCGACATGGTATAACAGCATGGGGAAATGTAAAATACAGTAGTACACTACAAAAAACACAAAACAGCCTGCTAAAAATTTTATGGAAAAAACATCAACTCTACACCAATAACAATTTAATCAACACAAATGAATCATACACACACGATACAATCAACCTTGCCAAAAGCTTAAATGTACTAAATATTAAAAACATTTACTACACAACTATAATAAAAGAATTTGATAATGACACTCGATTTTTAAAACCAATTGATCATGCTCATAACACGAGAATAAGATCACAAGGAAGATTCAAAATAGAACGCTTCTTTAACGAATATGGGCGAAACACGCTTCCTGTTGCACTGCCTACCATTTTAAACAAAATACCAACAAATATCATGAATATTAAAAACAACTACAAAAAATATAATGAAATAAAAAAATATCTCATAAGTTTGCAATGAACAATCAAAATTATAAAACAATGTGAATTTCTATTAACTTTCCTGCAGACAAGCTGAAAAGCTTTGCGGGATTCATCTATAAAAAATTCAACAATTATAATAAAGAAATTAAATTAAAAATATAAAACGAAACTACCAGAAAGAAGAAATTAACACCTCAATGTCTTATTAATTGAAGGATGGCTGTACCTGGAATTATATACACCTGTGAAGACTCTTTTCATTCTTTATTTTATTAAATAATACATCTATTTTATATTTTATTATTTTTATATTGTAAATACATATCTGAAATTTTTAATAAATAATAATAATAAATAAAAAAAAAAAAAAAAAAAAAAAAAAAAACTAGAACTGAACTAGAACTGAACTAGAACTGAACTGGAACTGAACTAGAACTGAACTAGAACTGAACTAGAACTGAACTAGAACTGAACTAGAACTGAACTAGAACTGAACTAGAACTGAACTAGAACTGAACTAGAACTGAACTAGAACTGAACTAGAACTGAACTAGAACTGAACTAGAACTGAACTAGAACTGAACTAGAACTGAACTAGAACTGAACTAGAACTGAACTAGAACTGAACTAGAACTGAACTAGAACTGAACTAGAACTGAACTAGAACTGAACTAGAACTGAACTAGAACTGAACTAGAACTGAACTAGAACTGAACTAGAACTGAACTAGAACTGAACTAGAACTGAACTAGAACTGAACTAGAACTGAACTAGAACTGAACTAGAACTGAACTAGAACTGAACTAGAACTGAACTAGAACTGAACTAGAACTGAACTAGAACTGAACTAGAACTGAACTAGAACTGAATTAGAACTGAACTAGAACTGAACTAGAACTGAACTGGAACTGAACTAGAACTGAACTAGAACTGAACTAGAACTGAACTAGAACTGAACTAGAACTGAACTAGAACTGAACTAGAACTGAACTAGAACTGAACTAGAACTGAACTAGAACTGAACTAGAACTGAACTAGAACTGAACTAGAACTGAACTAGAACTGAACTAGAACTGAACTAGAACTGAACTAGAACTGAACTAGAACTCGACTAGAACTGAACTAGAACTGAACTAGAACTAAACTAAAACTGAACCTGAACTGAACTAGAACTGAAAAGAAGTGAAAGACAACTGAACTCTAAAACTAAATAAGAAATGAACTAGAAAAAACTAGAACTAAACTAAAATTGAATTAGATATGAACTAGAACTAAGGACATTAACAAGATAACACATATGTATATGTATAAAACGTGAAAATATATCCTTTACAATATCAATACATCATTGCACACGCTTAAATGTTTAACAGAAAATAAATGTGTTGTACGAGTTAAATCTTTTTTATTACATTCAGTTTCAAAAAGCTTCTTTTTCGTCAACCGAAACTATATAGATTTTATTTTGTAAAAATAAATCCTTTTTATCAGCGTAAAAAATTTATTATATTTGAGATTTAGGAAATAAAATTTCAATTATTTCCCACACATACTCTAACAGCTGGCGCACTTTTCAAACATAGAACTCAAAACAACTATGAACAAGATAGAAAAAAAAACTAAATATTATCTTGGCAATTTTTGTAGCTATGTTAATACATACACGTATATATGTAAAGATTTATTAATATTTAAAAATACAATAGTTTTTGTATGCTTATCTTTTCTTTACAATTTTTCCTTGTTTGCATTATTTGTTATGTTAGAATATTCTATGAAACTGTAACAACTTTTACATAGAGACAAAAAAGAAAGAATATTTATAACAATTTCGTTTCCTATATTTTACATAGAACTTTGTTTTCCAACGAAACCAGTTCTATTGACAGGCAAAAAGGAAACGGAAGTGTAGTTGCATATAGAAAAGAACCAACTGACTTTTAGAGTGTGTAACGCAAAATAATGTTTCCTCTTTTATTTTGTGCTAAAGTTTATAATTTCAAATGAAAGGAAGTAAACATAAGATGGTTAGGGAATAAATTCTGCTGACTAGTACATTAGTGGTATTTTAAAAGTTATACTTTATTACAATAAAAATAAGAAAAAAATAACTAAAACTTTTGAGATTATGTGGGTCAACATGTTATAAAACAAAATTTTCATTCTTTAAATTTCTTTTAAAAAATTAAATAAATTTATTATTATTCATTTTTAATTTTATTTTGCTAGATTTTTTGTAATATTGTTATTTTAACATATTTGATTAAATTATCTTTTACGCTAAATCACAAAATTGCAACGGATGTTGACAAAGAATAAACTTCCGTTTCCCTAAATGATAACCCAAAAATTTTTATGCGTATCTGTTATATTTATTTGGGTATTTAAGATAAGTTTTAAGCAAATAATAAAATTAAGTTCCTTAATAAATTCCCTAAGACATTAATTTCAATTTAATGCTTTTTATTTTCACAAAATTGTTCTAACTTTCTTTTATATTCTTTATAATTATATTACAAAATTCTATTCTATTGATTTCAGTTGAATAAAAGGTTCATTTTTTCCTTTCAATTCTCTTTAAAATTTGTCATTTTTTGTATAAAAACTCATATAGTTAGTAGGAAGAAAAAGAAATGAGTCATTATTCACTTTATTGTTCAGTTGGCTAATTTTACTACCCTTATACTCATATTCCTCTCCCTCTTCATAATTCTATCACTCGTGCTCAGCAATTATAGTTGAATATAGTGATTCACAATAACCACAACAGCTACAACAACACATCAACAGTAGTTGAATGAAAAGGAATATTGTTGTGGTATTGTTTTGTTTGTATAGAAATGTGTGAAGCCCTAATTACAGTTTGTCATGAGAAGTGTAAATGAGTTGTCACACACAAACATGCGAAAGCATTTACATACATATTAACTCATACACATGTTTACTGGGATTTTATGTACAGGAAAATTATTTGTCTAAAGTGAAAAGAATAGCCTAAAAATACTTGGTAGAAATATTTTTGATGGAAGGTGCAGAAGTTATATTTTAGTTACTTTTGGATGATAAACTTTATGTGACAGTTTTTTCTAACACTAAAGGGTAAAAATTCTGTTCTAGTTCAGTTCTAGCTCAGTTCTAGATCAGTTCTAATTCAGTTCTAGTTCAGTTCAGTTCTAGTTCAGTTCTAGTTCAGTTCTAGTTCAGTTCTAGTTCAGTTCTAGTTCAGTTCTAGTTTAGTTCAGTTCTAGTTCAGTTCTAGTTCAGTTCTAGTTCAGTTCTAGTTCAGTTCTAGTTCAGTTATAGTTCAGTTCTAGTTTAGTTCTAGTTCAGTTCTAGTTCAGTTCTAGTTCAGTTCTAGTTCAGTTCTAGTTCAGTTCTAGTTCAGTTCTAGTTCAGTTCTAGTTCAGTTCTAGTTCAGTTCTAGTTCAGTTCTAGTTCAGTTCTAGTTCAGTTCTAGTTCAGTTCTAGTTCAGTTCTAGTTCAGTTTTGGTTCAGTTTTAGTTCAGCTTTTATAATTCAGTTCTAGTTCAGTTCTAGTTTAATTCTAGTTTAGTTCTAGTTCAGTTCTAGTTCAGTTCTAGTTCAGTTCTAGTTCAGTTCTAGTTCAGTTCTAGTTCAGTTCTAGTTCAGTTCTAGTTCAGTTCTAGTTCAGTTCTAGTTCAGTTCTAGTTCAGTTCTAGTTCAGTTCTAGTTCAGTTCTAGTTCAGTTCTAGTTCAGTTCTAGTTCAGTTCTAGTTCAGTTCTAGTTCAGTTCTAGTTCAGTTCTAGTTCAGTTCTAGTTCAGTTCTAGTTCAGTTCTAGTTCAGTTCTAGTTCAGTTCTAGTTCAGTTCTAGTTCAGTTCTAGTTCAGTTCTAGTTCAGTTCTAGTTCAGTTCTAGTTCAGTTCTAGTTCAGTTCTAGTTCAGTTCAGGTTCAGTTTTAGTTTAGTTCTAGTTCAGTTCAGGTTCAGTTTTAGTTTAGTTCTAGTTCATTTCTAGTTCTGTTCTGGTTCAATTCTAGTTCTATTTCAATTCTAGTTGAGATCTGGTTCAGTTCTAGTTCATCTCTGAATCAATTCTAGTACAGTTCACGTTAGCTTACTGAAACTATAAACTATAACTAAATAAAGAAGGAACATTTTCTATAAAAAATTAATCGAAAATCTTCAATAACACATTATTTTCCTGTCTACCTGTCTACCTCGTTTCCTGTCACAAATTTGTGCGAGCTAAAACTTTTGATATTTTCCATAATCCTAAATGCAATTCCCTCTTTTCCCCTCAATCTCTTCCTAAAAACAATTTTTTTTATCTTTGTCTCTTAAAAGTTTGACAATACTGACAAACATTTCAATAGCATTTGTTTTGTATACTTTTGTTTACCCTTACTGGTAATTATACACATCAACATATTTGCTATAAAACCATCATTTAATGACAACAATTGATAAAAACTATCAAAGGATTTAGGCACAAATTACAAAAAAAGGATAATGCCATCATAAACTATAGACAAATTTTCAAAATAAATATGAGAGTGTTGGTAAATAAATGTTCTATTCATTAAGAAATGTTTAGCAAAGGCATTTAAGTGTTATTAATAGGTGGGTGTTTTTGGATTGCCTAAAACAATTTTATTTTAAATATTAATAATAAATGTAATGACTTTGAAAATATGTTATTATTAAATATTAAAAATTATAAAAGAAATTTTTCTTAAGGATTTAATTAAGGTTCATTGGAGCGTATGAATATTATCTATTTAAGAAATTTATTTGGTGATATAAAGAGATTTTATTTAACAACTGACATAGAATTGAAATTGATAAAAATGTTGAAGATTATAAAAATTTATTATTAAAATATTATTTATAAAACAAAAGTATTTCCATAAATATTTTGATACATTAGTGATATGTATGTTGATATGAATTTATACCATACTAAATATATTATTAGGTATTATTTTCTTCCTTTTTCTAGTTACTATTGATAATTTTGTTTATGCTTATTATAAATGATAAATTTATAAAATAACATAATATTTATGGTTTTATGAACAATAATACAAATTCTTAAATATATAATACTTATACGTTCCAATGAACAAATTTAATAATCGAAAGAATGTTATTTTGAAAAAGTTACAAAAGTGGTGAGTATTTTCACTGTCATTTAGAATTGAATATTATGTTCTAGTTTAGTTTTAGTTCAATTCTAGTTCGGTTCTAGCTCAGTTCTATTTCAGTTTTACTTCAGTTCTAGTTCAGTTCTTATTCAGTTTTAGAGTTCAGTTCTAGTTCAGTTCTGGTTCAGTTCTAGTTCAGTTCTAGTTCAGTTCTAGTTCAGTTCTAGTTCAGTTCTAGTTCAGTTCTAGTTCAGTTCTAGTTCAGTTCTAGTTCAGTTCTAGTTCAGTTCTAGTTCAGTTCTAGTTCAGTTCTAGTTCAGTTCTAGTTCAGTTCTAGTTCAGTTCTAGTTCAGTTCTAGTTCAGTTCTAGTTCAGTTCTAGTTCAGTTCTAGTTCAGTTCTTGTTCAGTACTTGTTCTTTTCTAGTTTGTTTCTAGTTTAGTTCTTGTTCAGTTCTTGTTTATTTCTACTTCAGTTCTTGTTCTTTTCTAGTTCAGTTCTAGATCAATTTCCGTTTAAATTCTATTGTAGGTCTTGTTTATTTCTACTTCAGTTCTTGTTCTTTTCTAGTTCAGTTCTAGATCAATTTCCGTATAAATTCTAGTGTAGATCTTGATCATTTCTTTTACAGTTCCAGTTCAAGTCGAATTCATTTCTATTTCAGTTTAAGTTCAGTTCTAGTTCAATTCTGGGTCAATTCTACTTTAGTTCTAGTTCAGTTCTAATTTAGTTTTAGTTCAGTTTTAGTTCAGTTCTAATTCAGTTCTAGTTCAGTTCTAGTTCAGTTCTAGTTCAGTTCTAGTTCAGTTCTAGTTCAGTTCTAGTTCAGTTCTAGTTCAGTTCTAGTTCAGTTTTAGTTCAGTTCTAGTTCAGTTCTAGTTCAGTTCTAGTTCAGTTCTAGTTCAGTTCTAGTTCAGTTCTAGTTCAGTTCTAGTTTAGTTCTAGTGCAGTTCTAGTTCAGTTCTAGTTCAGTTTTAGTTTAGTTCTTTTTCACTTCTAAGTCAGTTTTGGATCAATTCTTGTTTAGATCTAGTTCATTTCTAAATAAGTTTTGGGTCAAGTTTGGTTCAGTTCTAATATACTTTTTATTTTTTATCTTCGTTATCAAAATTTTTCTACTTGCCCCTTAAAATAGGCAAGACATTTTTCTTCTCAAATACTAGGAAAACAATTAATTAATTTGTGTCAGCTATAAATTCCTAAACTGTAGTATTTATTTCTTTATACTTTACAATTATAAAATATGATGACATTTGTAGTTTTAATTTAATTTGAGACCGCTGAGTAAATATGTGCCTCACATGCTCTGCTACAATGTTACACATACCACAAAAAAAAAAAAAAAAAAAAAAAAAAGCTGAAAAAACTTCCAGCTTGTTATCTAATACATGTTTTATTTAATATGTCCATGTTGTTCTTAGCCAACTTAACTAAATGCCAATTACATTTTTAGTTTCGCAAGAAAAAAATATAAAAATACAAACACATCCTTGTTTCCTTGTATATGTATTAGGGGTCGTAGCTTTGTAAAATGTTTTTCTTTGAAATTCGTAGTAGACTAAAGTCGTCTTGAACAAACGCACGTAAACGACAAAGACATTTTGTCACATGTTAAAGTTAAAAGTTTTATAGTCTTTCTTGTAGTTTGTTATCTAGTCAGGACATGGACAATTTTTTTTTGTTTTTTCAGTTTTAAACAAGTGTAGGGGCATATTATAGTTAGCCTTATGGCGATGGTAAAGCACATGTGTTATAGGCCAATAAGTTTATGTGTGTGAATGTATGATGAGCAGTATAAAGAACAAGTAGTAGAAAAAAAAACATAGTGTTAGTTGTAGATTGCAAGTGACATTTTTAAATTATTCTTTAGCTAAAGAAGAATATGTTGGTGTTGAGTATGGTTAGTGAGAGAGTTTAAATGTTGCAGCATACTTTAAGGAGTTAAGATAAAATATAATATAGTGGTTGCTAATAAGAGTTATATTTAGAAATGTTTTAATTTATAAAAAATATATATTATTTTTCTTTAAATATATTTAAGCTAAATTTTTTCTTTTTATTCTTATTGTGTCTTATATTGTGTAGCTCACTTTTGATTTTCGTTGCTACTTGAACATTTTATTATTCTGTACGTGTTTTTTTATTTTATTTACCTTATAGTACCAGTGCGTTTATTTAAAATTGTTTTGTTTAAATTCTTAAAAAAAAAAACCAACCATACACCACGTATAGGTCATAGAAACAATAGCACGACTAAATGTTTGTTTAATTTAAACTATAGTTTTACAAATTGTTTTCTATATTCAATTACATAAATGCCACTCGTTGTTAGGAGAGTTAGTAAATAAATTTTATTTTGAAACCTTTGAAAAACTTTTAAATAAAACCTAGATTTTTTTTTATCACAAATAAACTCGTGGAATTAGTAAAAAGCGGGGAGAATATTAAAAAAAAGGAAATAATTTACCAGGAAGTTAATTAGTAAACTAAGAAGGTATTTAAGAAAAAAAAAAAAAAAACTAGAAAAAAATGAGCAACTTAATGAGGATTAAAAGAAATGCGTTAGCAAAGTTAAAAGAGAAATGTTGGTAAATTTAGCTTTAGAGCTACATATAAAATTAAATAGTTATTTATAATACTTTTAAGACCTTAAAAGGAATTGAATTATAATAAGGACTTTAACTAATTTTTGTATTTAAGCTTAAGATAAATTTTTCAAATTAATTTTGTTTTTAATTTGTTCTATTCATATAAATTCTATTATATAAATTTATTTTTATGCTATTGAAATAAATCTTTAAAAGCTAAATATATTTTTTTGTTAAGATAATAAAAATACCTTAAACTTTTACATTTATTTTCTTATTAATTTAAATACAAAATATTTACTTTTTCACCTTAAACACTTACTTAATATTTAATTTCAAATTAAATTAAACATTAAGTATACGCCTTGTAATCCTCTAAATTCTTAGAATTTAAATAAATTATTTGCAGCAGTCACATTACAACAATTTATTTAAAAGCTTCTTTATTTTACTTTAATTTTTCTATTTTTAATTTAAATTCAATTTATGGAAACTCAGGATGTAATCCCTTAAGATTTTCTTGATGTTTTCACAGATGTTTACCAAATGTCGTGGTATTTTTAAATTTTGAAAGTCATTAATATAATAGAGTATTTTTCTGGTATTAAAATTTTAGAAATTTAATCATTTTGTCTTTAATAAGGGTATTCAAACACTGAAAAATTAAAAAAATAATAATAATTTAATTTAGTCAAATTTTTAAATAATGAAAATAAAATATCTCTAGAAGATAAATTACAAATTGATCGAAAAGTAATGTTGAGCAAAGTTTTAAGGAGGATCTTTGCTTTTAGAAAACTTATTTTATAATTATCCTGTTGAAGAATGAGACGAGCTACAAATTGTCATAGTTAATAACATCAAGCTTGGAAAAGATTGAACTAATTTCGATGATTTTTTATATTAAGGAAATAAAATAAAAGTTATCTTTAAAAATTTTAAATATATTTAACTTGAATTTTGAAATGATTTTTTTAATATCAATTACATTTAAATTCCATTTATAAATAATACATTGAACAATTTTTTGTTTATTTTATTTTCTTCTAGTTGTAATAAATTGTCAAAGTCAAAACTTTGAAATGAGTATTAGTTAGAAATGTTAATCTTAAAAAAAAAAAAAATTGTATCCCTATTTGTTTACTCTACCCCAACATAGTGGAGAGATTATTATTCTTTTGTATTGTTGTTTATAACGCTCAAAAGTATTAGTCTAAGACCCACCTTTATGTATACCAATCGACTTAGAATCACCACCTGAGTCCATTGAAAGATGTCCGTCCATCTGTCCCTCCGTCTCATATTAGAGTAAAAAAGCTCGAAAATAACGCTTTAGGGAAAGGTGATATCAGTATTTTAATGTATACATTTTATTTTTATATTGATCAAGAAGTAAACAAAATTATTTTTAAGATTTTTATTTTTTTCTTTGAGAGAGAATTCTGATGTCTGTCCGTCCGTCTGTCCGTTTATCTCTTTGTTAATTTTAGCAAAGTTTTAATTTTAAAATCTTAATAAAGATATCGACTTAAATTTTTTTTTAAGTTAGCAGATAATTTTATGCTTTAACTAATTACAAAAATTAATTAAATAAAACCAATTAAAAAAAAAAAAAAAAAATAAATTAAAAGAAGAGATAGACTAAAATCTGTCGAAAATGTTGGGCCACGTATGGAAAAGAATTGACCAAAATAGTTTTAAATTAAGATTGATGAAATTGCATTGAAATTTAAATCTATACAAAACGAAAACTATAAGAGATAAATACTTACAGTTACGGATAAAAAAATAAGGTTAAGTATATTTATTTGAAATTTTTTGAGTTTTCGACAAAATTTTATGCATAACAATAAAACTTTTAATGCCAAATCATTGCGAATATATTCAGTTATTAATCTATATAAAAATCCTTTAATATTATCACAAGTGCAAAATGTCCTTTTTCAGTGCTGACAAAAAAATTGAGTCAGCAGTAAATTTTTCAAAAATTAATTATTATTATTTTTTTTTTACAAACATTGTTTGAAGTTATACTTTTTTTTTTAAATCTTGATAACGATATTAAACATAAAATCTCTAAAAAAGATAAGAATCATTGATAGTCGATAATTCTAAGAACTATTTATGCCAAAAATGATCTATAGATTAAGAACTTTAAAAATATGGCTAAAATCAAAGGTCCCAACAAAAAATAAGTACGAAAATTAATAGTTAAGTAATTTTATTTTCAATTAAAAATCAGCAGTTTAAAGTGTTTTAAAGGAGGATTAATGTAAAAACAGTTCTTTGGGAACAGAAAATCTCCAAAAATGTTTATCAAGTCGTGGACCTTTAGTACCAATATGTCAATTCAAAATTAGCTAAGAACATAATTTTTTCTTCTATGAATATGAGAAGACAATTGGCGAAAACATAATTTATTTAAAATACCATTCCAGAAGGTCCCAGTCTTATAATACAGACTGGGAAAGTCCTTAAATAGCATCATATACCTAAAAGTATAAAAATTGCATGTAATCTTTATTTATTTTATAAATGAATATAAAAATTAAATTTAGTCGCAGAACTTTTGTAGAGGCCCAAGAAATATAGATTTAGAAAAATTTTATACCCCCTATATAATTAACCATATTGGTGTTGTTAATATAAGTTACTACTATTTCAAATTGTCAGGTCAATATCTCTGCATCAGGGAACTCTAGAATGATCTTACAAAGAAATAATGGTTCTTACAATTGTTTTATTATATTCCTAGAAGAAATTTATGTCAACAATTTCAAATAAATATTCTTGACCCTATTTTTTTTTGTCCGTAACTGTATATGCTAATATACAGGATTTTTCAAGAGCTTTAATATGATATAAAAACGTTTTAAATTGTGTAGGGATGAAAAATTTGGTTAGTGGTTAAAAATGTTTTATGTCAGAGGAATCCTATTTTGAGATCTTATAGCTCTGCTCATGTGATTTTAAGTTGAATTTTCCTTCTTAACTTAAGATTTTGCTCTCCTCTGCAGTGACTATGAGAAATTTTATGTAAATTCAACCAGCTGTTTAAAAGTTACATTTCCAAATTTTTTTATTCTGACCCACTTTGTATGGCTTCATAAAGCAATAGAAAAAAGTCTGAAAAAATTACACCTGAGTGTATATATAGTTCCATTATAATTGCGCATTATAAATTTGTAATATTCTTTCAAAAGTCGAAGGCCAACATTTGAAATATTGAATAAATATTTTACTAAACTTTCAAGTTCTTTTGATAAGAAATTTTAAGTTCTGGAGAAGAACTGAATAAAGATCATCATTACGTATGATCTTTAATTACAGGTATATATCAACATTTTTATTTGCGAACAATTTTTTGGGAAATTTCCGCACGGCTTTTTGAAGGCATTCGAAAAATTAATTTCAACTGATATGCGGACAGATGGACAGACATTGTTATTTCATCTCACCTACCTATAAAGACCCAGTATATTTAGATTTAAATATTTATAATATGTTTTCTTAATAATAGTCTTTATACAGAATCTTTAATCAATTACACTCTGCTACAGAATTATATTTTAATTTTCACTTTTATATCTTTATTTTGTCCAATCCAGTATTTGTAGCTATTTTTATACAAATACCAATTCTTCAAAATTAATTCTCTTAAGAACGTTGGAATAAAATGTGTCAATAGTGGCTATTAATTGAATTTAAAATTAACTTTTTGTAATAATTGAAATTTGGGAAAGTATTACACATATACTACGATGGCTGATCGATAGACATACTTAGCTAAATAAATTAAGTATGTTCATCATATTATTTTAGTATATTAAACAAATTTATTGTAAATTTAAAATAATTCTTTCTCCCAAATGTACGCGTAAGAATTTTAATTAGCTCCATTGTGATTTAAACCATAATTTTTACCTAAAAATATCCAAAAATTTTTTCTCCTTCCTATTATTATTATTATTAATATTATTATTATAATTTAGTAAATATGACTCAGTATATTTTACACAAATATTATTTGGACTTGTATCAGTTCAGTGTATCAGGCTGTGAAAGATTTGTGAAAATATATTTATTAGTATCTGAGTTATTGAAACAATTATATGTTTTTCCAAATCAATTTTAAAATCCTCCAATTTATTTCTTATAAAACATTTAATATAAAAAGGAGAATCCATTTTCTTTATCCTACACAGAGAAAATAGATTCGTTGTGGCAACCGAATTTATAGCCAATCGAATTTGTTCGATTCCAAGTACTATCTCATAATTTGGTTGCCATTACTGTATGAATATAATACACGCAACCGTTTTCAAAAATAAATTAGTAAAAAGGAATAAAATATTGAATATTCTTAGACAAAACTTACATGTATTTTAGGAGCGGATTTATGAGTTCTCAAAATAAGGTGACATAGAACATATTTACCCTATTTACCCGATTTCAAAGATATTTTAACTTAAAGCCCTTAATAATGCCTTTTTAAAAATATGTGCAATTTTTCTCTTATAGTTTTAGAGTTATATGCAGCTTAATTTCAATGCAGTTGCAGATATATCTATTTTACAAGATCTTTATCAAGTTTTTTCCATAATTAGCCGAAAATTTTCAAGTGAAATTAGTTGAAGAACGATATTGTCTATCAACTAAAGGAAATTTGTCTATAGTCTATATTTTTATTGAGTTCAAAATTAAACGATTTTGAATGTGATAATTTGCAAAAATAACAAATAGATGGACAGAAGGACGGACACCAGAATTCTCTCAAAAAACTAAATTTTAAAATTCTAAAAATATATTTCTTTTCTCATTAATCAATATAAAAAATTAAAATTTAATATATTAATAACACCTTGCCCTGACTTAAGTGCCATTTTCGATTCTTTTTACCTTAAACGAAATTTTTTATTTATTTTTTTTTATTTGGAGTTTTCAAAATCTTTCTCAAAGAGGGATGTTAAGTATATTTATAAATTAAATCTCTGTTTGATAATATTGAGTTTCTTAAAGAAAATTTAAGGTTTCACTCAAAAGTCTTTCATTTTGGCAAATAAAAAAATTTGGCAAAAAAAAAAAAAAAACATTTTTCCATTCCTAAATATTCAACTAATTATTACATTAACACTATATTTTCTAAAAAAATCTTATTAGTTTAAATGATACCTATTTTTCTTTTGTTTTCTTTTTAAATATTTGTTTCTTTTGAAATTTTTTATGACTTCCTGGCATTTTGAGCCTCAAGATAAAAAAGGAAGCGTTAACAAAAATTTCAGTATAACAATCCTTTGAAAAAATTTTCTTTCTATTTGATTTTTTATATTTTTATTTGTTCAAAATAATCTAGCAAGGATTTTAGTTTTTTTTGTTAATACCCATACGAATAAACTGCTATCATCGTATGTTATCATTAAATCTAAAATTGCTAGGATATAAGTAAAATAGAAACTATGTATAGCTAACAATTGAATTGAGAAGATAGAGAGAGATAGAGAGAAAAAAAGAAAACTAGAAATGGAAAAAAAATCTAATATTATATGGAACACAAATCCCAAAGGACAAGAAAAATCAACAGAACATTATGTTTAACATAAAATAAATATTAAAGAAGTGAACTAAGCGTTTAGGTAAAAAAGGCCTTAAAAGGAAAATTTTATTAAAAAAAAAAATTAAATTAAAAATTATATTGAATAAAAATTTAATTATAAAGATAAAAAAAGAAAAATGGTATAATGAAAATTAAATTAAGGATTATTAGGAAATATTTTTCAAAAGGAATTTATTTTGAGTTTGAGCAGAAAAAAAAGCCTAAAGACCTTGATAATTTGCATAAATTTTTTGCAAAAAATTCTTTTCAAAATTTAATTTAATAAAATTTTCTTTTAATCCCTTTTTACTTGCTTTAAGACAAATATAAATTTTTATATATTTAAAGCAAAAAACCCATAAACGAACATAAAATAATGTAAATTCTTTGGGGATTGTGTATTTTTGCACAACATGTTTAACTTTAACAATTTTTATAGCTCATGAGATTTCTTGTATTTTATTTTATTTCTATTTAACGAAAAAATAAAATATAGAAAAAAACTTAAAAAAAGAAACAAAAATGTAATAAAAGCTCTAGCCTTAAATAAGAAAAGTTATGAGATTTTTTTTTTCCATAAAAGACTTTAATATGGCCTAGAGAAATTTAAAGGGCGCCAGGGATGTCAATATAAATGAGTATTAAACTAGTTAAGCTTAAAGGATTTTATTGCTAGAAGCAAGAAATAAAAAAGTTTTCAAAACTTTTAACAAAGTTCAGGAAAAAAATTAAAAGTAAATGAAAAAACATTTTGTGAATAAAAAGCATTAGAAAATTGTTAATTAAGACAAAGAAATTAATTTATTATAAAGGACATCTGCACAATCATACTATTTGAACAACATTTTCCACATGTTTTTCATTAAAATAGTAATTTAATTATAAAGGGCTACAGCATATATGAGTACTACTAATTAAATAAATATTAAGCTACATTTCCTATGTCACCATTTCTTTAAAGGCAAATCCAGTAAAATTTTAATTAAAAATGTTTCTTATTTCTGACAACATAACAAAACAAATTATTATTTCTTTAACTTAAAGGTTTTTGAAAAATAGTTTCAAACTCATATAAAATCTTTAGATATTAAAAAAAAAAAAAAAATAGTGCTATAAAATATTGTCTTATAGAATTTAATTTCTTTTACCTGCCATAATATTTTTTGATTTATTTACTTTATAATAGTTTAAATAAATCTTCATTTTACTTTGTAATCTTTAGCTTATAAAAATCTTAATATAATTGAATTTTTTTTTTCTAAAATTTCTTCAATAATTTGCTTTGTCTTTTCCAGCCAAATTGTAAATAACCTTGACTACCCTAAAAAAGTTAAAAAAGAATTCTTAAAATTTTACCCAACACTTGCTAAAAAAAAGACTTCCTTCAACAATAATAAAAAAAAAACAAAAAAGATACCCTCAAAAATAAAACAATTTTAAGCTAAATTATTTACCAAACTTATAAAAGTAGACATTTTGTAGCCTTAACAGTAAAAAAAAAAAAACAAAGAAATAAAAAAACCTAGTGGCCGTTTGCCATTTGGCTTAAAGCAGCCAGTATTTTGTTCTTATAATTCTTATACACAAAATTCAAAAACCTTTAAAATAAATAACCGCAAAGAATTTAATATTTTGTTTTCTTCTTCATTTTTTTTTTTTATAAAATAAAGTAAATAGTTTTCCTTAGAAAATAAATTTTAGACCCACATAAATATTATAACTAAAAAAGTTTTTTTGTCTACTAGTTTTGATTTTATATCATAGATAAAACCAAAAACATTAAACTAACCTTTGGCTGATTTATTTTCATAAAACTAACATTTTAAATTTTTTAGTTAAAGAGATATTTTTTTCTAATTCCTAGGTCATATAATAAATTTTGCGAAGCTTTTGTTTCAGTTTTTAAAATAATATTTGAAAAGAATTTTTGTTGGAATAATAACTTTTTTTGGGCATTATATTTATGACAGGTTTTTTAGAATTTCTTATGCCAAAAGGTTACTAAATTATTTTTTATTCATAAGATTAAGACATTAGGATAAAATAAATTTAATAAAAGAAAATATATACGCAAAGTATGATTAGCAAATAAGTCAGAGAGATGGAGTGTATAAATAAACTAGACTATAGTCTAGACTATAAACAAGAATATAGTCTAGACTATAAACTAAAATATAGTCTAGTTCATAAACTAAACTATAGTCTAAACTATAAACTAATTTATAGTCTAGACTATAAACTAAACCATAGTCTAGACTATAAACTAATTTATAGTCTAGACTATAAACTAAACTATAGTCTAGACTATAAACTAAACTGTAGTCTAGACTATAAACTAAAATATAGTCTAGTTCGTAAACTAAACTATAGTCTAAACTATAAATTAATTTATAGTCTAGACTATAAATTAATTTATAGTCTAGACTATAAACTAAACTATAGTCTAGACTATAAACTAAACTATAGTCTAGACTATAAACTAAAATATAGTCTAGTTCATAAACTAAACTATAGTCTAAACTATAAATTAATTTATAGTCTAGAATATAAACTAAACTATAGTCTAGACTATAAACTAAACTATAGTCTAGACTATAAAATAAACTATAGTCTAGACTATAAACTAGACTTTAGTCTAGACTATAAACTAGACTTTAGTCTAGACTATAAATTAGACTATAGTCTAAACTATAAACTAATTTATAGTCTAGACAATAAATTATAGTCCAGACTATAAATTAGACTATAGTCTAGACTATAAACTAAACTATAGTCTATACTATAAACCAAGATATAGTCTAGTCCATAAACAAAATTATAGTCTAAACTATAAACTAATTAATAGTCTAGACTATAAACTAAACTATAGTCTAGACTATAAACTAAACTATAGTCTAGACTATAAAATAAATTATAGTCTAGACTATAAACTAGACTTTAGCCTAGACTATAAATTAGACTATAGCCTAGACTATAAACTAAACTATAGTCTAGACTATAAACTAAACTATAGTCTAGACTATAAACTAAAATATAGTCTAGTTCATAAACTAAACTATAGTCTAAACTATAAATTAATTTATAGTCTAAACTATAAACTAAACTATAGTCTAGACTATAAACTAAACTATAGTCTAGACTATAAAATAAACTATAGTCTAGACTATAAACTAGACTTTAGTCTAGACTATAAATTAGACTATAGTCTAGACTATAAACTAAACTATAGTCTAGGCTATAAACTAAACTATAGTCTAGACTATAAATTAGACTATAGTCTAGACTATAAACTAAACTATAGTCTAGACTATAAACTAAACTATAGTCTAGACTATAAACTAAACTATAGTCTAGACTATAAATTAGACTATAGTCTAGACTATAAACTAAACTATAGTCTAGACTATAAACTAAACTATAGACTAGACTATAAACTAAACTATAGTCTAGACTATAAACTAAACTATAGTCTAGACTATAAATTAGACTCTAGTCTAGACTATAAACTAAACTATAGTCTAGACTATAAACTAAACTATAGTCTAGACTATAAACTAAACTATAGTCTAGACTATAAACTAAAATATAGTCTAGTCCATAAACTAAACTATAGTCTAGACTATAAACTAAACTATAGTCTAGACTATAAACTAAACTATAGTCTAGACTATAAACTAAACTATAGTCTAGACTATAAACTAAACTATAGTCTAGATTATGAAATAAACTATAGTCTAAACTATAAACTAATTTATAGTCTAGACAATAAATTATAGTCTAGACTATAAATTAAACTATAGTCAAGACAATAAACTAAACTATAGTCTAGACTATAAATTATACTATAGTCTAGACTATAAACTAGACTATAGTCTGGACTATAATGTTGAACACAGTCTAGACTATAAACCATACTATAGTCTAGACTAAAAACTAGACAATAGCCCAGATTAAAAACTGGTTTATAGTGTAGACTATAATCTAGTTCATATTTCGGATTATAGTCTAGCCTATAGTCTTATTTATGGATTATAATCTAGATTATATTTTAGATATAGTCTGGAATATAGTCTAGTTTATATTCTTTACTATAGTAGAGTTTGTAGTCTAGACGATGTTCTAACTTATAGTCTAGACTATGATCTAATTAATAGTCTATGCTATAGTCTAGTTATAGTCTTGACTATAGTCTGGTTTGCAGTCTCTCTTCTCTTATTTTTCATATAATTATATTAGTAGCACCTGATAAATTTTCCTTTCTTAATATCGATTACATCAGTTTTTTTTACTGAAACATTAAAGAAAAGTTAATACTTTAATTTAATTTCAGTCAACAAGCATAAATAAAACCGATAAGCATCCTTTATTCCTACTGAAACAAAAAATAAGAAAACTCAACTGAAACGTCATCTCAGGAAAAAAATACAACCTTTAAACTAAAGGGAAATAAAGACAAAATAGTAGCATCAATAACAGCGGCAACATGAAAATATTTACTACTTAAAGGATGTTAAAGGTGGTCTCTTATCACAGCCCTCAAATAACAAAAAGGAAAGAACACTGAACAGGACTAAAAAACGAAAAGAAAGGCTAAAAGAGCAATAACAACAATAATAATACTTGTACCTTTAGATGGTTGAAGAGACTTAAAGGTACTGCAACTACAATCAAAACACCTACATTCTTAAATATTTATGTATTATATGTATATGTGTGGGGTATTTAAAGGACAAAGGTCAATACGTGTTAGCATTTTTTGTTTTTATATGTCTGTATTAAGTAGGGGTTTCTTTTTGCTTATTTTATATGTATTTAGTATTTTTATAAGGAGGATAATGTAGTAGAAAATTTAATTTTTAAAGCTTAATAAACTAACCACAATAGACAGTGGATATTGAGAGACAGACAGACAAGAGCTATGAACGTCAGATCTTTTTTGAAAGGCAATGCAAAAGTCTTTGTTTTAGTTTTGAAGGATGTAAACAAAAAAACTACTGAGAGGAAAAAAAATGTATATATAATGACAATGTTGGAGATGTTTTTAAGAGATTTTAAAAGTGAGAAAAAGAAGGAATTTGTTTTTGATGATACAAAAACAGTTGTTGAAATTTAATTGAATTGATTATAGTAAGACATGTTTTTTGTTTTTTTTTTTTTTATAAGGATTTAGTTAGCATTTTTTATTAAAGATTTCTATATGAATTTGAGAAAATTAAAGATTCATTTGTGTTACTGTGTCTAGTCTATAAACTAAACTATAATTTAATCTATAAACTGGACTATAATCTAAAGATAAACTAGACTAATCCACACTATAAGCTAGAGTATAGTCTAGACTATAAACTAGACCATAGTCTAAAACATAGTCTATATTATAATCTATAAACTAGACTATAGTCAAGACTGTAATGTAGATTATAGTCTACGCTATAAACTAATTTATAGTCTACACTACTAACTGAACTAAAGTCTACACTATAAACTGAACTATAGTCTAGGCTAAAAACTTTTTGCTTTTTTTATTTAGCAGGATACCAAAATTTTATGTTTATTTGTTTTTTTCTTTAATTATTTTCGCAACTTTGCTTTAAATTAGAAATTCGTTGAATTATTAACTAAAAGAGATGACTGTATGAGTAAATATTTAATTAAATATTAATCATACGCTCATATTCCACTTAATTCTTATTGAAGTGTTATCACATTTTATTTAATAAATGGAGGTACTAGTGGGCTTTTGCTACTTTTTGCAGCTCATATAAATTATAGAAATCCAACCAAAATACCCAGGATCTGATTATGAAATGATTTAGTGATGTCTGTCCATCCGTCCTCTTGAGCTTAGTTTAAGTTGTAATATTGAAGAAAATAAAATTTGTCACCATTTTTTTTTCTTCTATTTTTAAGACGCAGTCTATCTATTTATTATATTTATGATAGATTATTTTCAGTAGCTTATGTTGGCGTCTAAGATATCAGAAAAACGCTTCCAATAAGTAATACATTTTGAAGTATAATTTTAAATTATACCATGAGACACCACATATGTTATAACCATAGGTCTTCGGATTTAGTTCATATGTGGCATACGCATACTTTATACTATCGCAAAAATAAAATTATTTTTGCGTTTTGCCATTTATTCACAATTCTGATTAAACAAAATTTAAAAAATTTCACAAAGTCGATTTTATTATGTCTGTCCATCGGTTCACTTCAGCAAAGTTTGGTTTGCAGTATTAATACTTTAAAAGCGTTTGTTTTTTAAACAATATTTTTAATTCTTTCAATTTCGTTATTTAAAAAAGAATTAATAACCCTTTTGCTCCTTTTTAGTTCAGTAAAATTCGATTGCAACTTAAAAAGTTATGAATATACAAATCTGGACACTTTTTATATTTTTTTAAATATGTTCATGATATATCCGATTTTTATTTTGTCAATAACTTATAAACTGATTTATTTTATTTAAGAAGAAAATTTATTGAGATATAACGGTTTTAGTAGTGAGCCATATATTTATGTCTTTTTATGTCAATATGATTCTTCATAATGGGAGAATAATGTGTGTCCGTATGTCCGGCTTAAAGAAAAATTTAATAATTTATGTTAATGTGTTTTTTTTTATGCTCTTAGACAGACAGACGGATGGACAGACACTTCTAAGTTGATTCAAGCTAAGGAAAATGCTATATGTGTCAAAAGATTATTAAACAAACTTCTAGCTGTATTATAAAATAAAGTTTTACTTTTAATATTGTAATTGAAAGTAACCAGAAATGAAATTGTGTTTTAAGATCAAAAATTTCCAGACCTGAAAAAATTTTAGATTCACAATTCAAGATTTTTGGTTTTATATTAAAGTCAAAAGTTTCTTAAATTGTAAAAAATATTTAAAACTAATAATAGTCTTTTTCTATGTTATTATAAATCTTCATAATGATAAAATTACATCTGTCTGTATGTCCGGTTTAAAAGTAAGTTTAGTTAATGTTTTTTTATGCTCTTAGACTGACGGACGGATGGACGGACATTTCTAAGTTGTTTTAACGTATGCAGAATGCTAAGTATATGTGTCAAAATGTTATTAAACAAACTTAATCTAGTTCTACTATAAAATAAATTTTAACTTTTAATAATGTGATTGAAAGTGACCAGAAATGAAATTATGTTTTAAGATCAAAAATTTCTAGAGTTGAAAATATTTTAGATTCAAAAATCAAGATTTTTGGTTTTATATTAAAGTTAACAATTTCTTAAACTCCAGAAAATATTTGAGATTAGTAAGAAGTTATAGTGATAGTTATATGTTTATATCTTTTTTGCTGACATTATAAATGTTCATGCTGATAGAATTACGTCTGTCCGTATGTCCGGCTTATCTTTGGTTTATGTTAATATTTTTTTATGGTCTTAGATAGACAGACAGGCAGACAGATGGACAGATAGATAGACATGGCAAAATTAATTTAAACTGTGAAAAAGTTAAGATACGCTTAAAGACACTGAAACAAGTTTACTGTGGCTGTAGCATAATATAAATTTTTACTTTTAGAAATATGATTTGATTTAACATATTTGAGATTGTATTTTAAGTTCAAAGATTTCTTGAGTTGAAAATATTTCAGACTCAAAAATTAAGAAATTTAGATTTGTTTTAAGTTAATAGTTATCTTAGGCTGTATGAAATATTTTATATTAAATACTTTTTATTTTGGCAGTAGAATTGGAAGCTTTTTTTGATAGTAATCTGTGTAATTTTTATTTATAAAATTTTTCACCAAAGATAGTTTAACTTTAATCGCTATAACTTCTATTTTGTTTTGATGTAACAAATTTGTAGGATCATAATATTAGTCCATTTCATCAAAGCAGTGAAGAAGTTTTAATTATAGCCAAATATTTATGTCTTTCTCTATATCAATATAAATCTTCAGGATATTAGAATTACGTCTGTCCGTACGTCCGGCTCAAATGCAAGTTTATGCTACTTAATAATATTTTTTTTTTTTTTTTAGAAAGATGGACAGAAGGACGGACGGAGGGACAGACATTGCAAAATTGATTAAGACTATAGAAAATGCTAGATATAACAAAATATTCGTACTTCTAGAAATGTGATTTAATTTATCATAAATAAAATTGTGTTTTAATGTCAAAAATTTCTTGAAGTGAAAGTATTTTAGATTCAATTAAAAATCAATATTTTTGGTTTTGCTTTAATATTGAATTTATCTTGAGATGTACAAAATATTTGATATTGATTGTTTTTTTGCAGTAGAATTGAAAAGTTGTTTAGGTAGCGTTCTGTATAATTTTATATCTATAATAGTTTTACACTTTAATCGTTGTACCATTGAATTTGTTTTGATGTTATAAACTGATATTAGTCGCGATTCACACACAGCAATTTTTCTTGCAATTTTGACTTTGTAGGCGATACAGGTAAAGCGAATGTAAATGTTTAGTATTCCCTTCTCCTCTCTCTCTCCTATAAACTCAGAATTGCGGCAAGTAAAATTGCTGTGTGTGAACCCCTACTTATAATCATTTTAAAGTTTTAAAGAAAGTTTTATTATTAAGCCTAACATCATGCAATAGTACTTATTTTATATTTTGGCTTGTACTTTTATTAATAGAAATAGCAATAATTTATTTATGTACATATGTATATGTGATTTGGAATAAAGAAAGGATCGTGTCAAACGATTTGTTATAATTTTCTTATCGATTTTTTTATAAACAGGGATACTTTTCTTCATTCCTGGTCACATATATCAATTGATGGAAAATTTATTTATTTTTAAGACTATGTGTATGATACCTACATTCCTAAATCATTGTTTTACTCAAGCGTTTAAAATAAAAACCTCTTACCAGTGTTTCCTGTGTTGGCAAATCCAAAAATTAGAAAAAATAAGAATTGATTAAGTTTTTAATGAATTTAGAATAGTGATATTGTGGCTAGGCAAAAAAGCTAACATTTATATACAGCAGCAGCGGCAGTAATGTGCAAAATAAAAGCAACATATGGAATATTTTATTGTATATAAGTTGCTATTCTTTAAAACCTAAAAAAGTAATGAAAATTGATTACAGAAAGCGACAAAATAGTATTAATTTTTTCTGTAGTACGGGATTTTTCAATCAATTAAGATGCTTACGTTTATGAAATTCTAATCACTTTTTTGAATACATATTGCACTGGGAGTCAACTAAAAATTTTTAAATTTTCACTTTTTGCAACTATATACAGTGGTCAAATCTATCTACTGTAAAAATCTTACATTATTTTCTCTACTTTTTTGCCAGAAAAAAGTGCAATTGCATCCCTCTTTGTGTTATAAAATATAAAACAAATTTTTTTTTTTTTTTTAATGAAAATTATATATCGGGACTATCTGATTTAATTTTAAAAATTATTAAAAAATTATAATTTAAATTATCTCCAAATTATATGAATATAATTTGGAAATAGTTTAAATTCCAATTTTCAAAATTTTTTTGAATTTTTTTTTTTTGATAATCATAATCACGTGTATCCAAATTGATTGAAAATTTTCGTACCCTAGAAAAATTTACTTATTTTGTCGCTCTATATAATAAATGAAAATTAGTTTTTAATTAATTCTTAATCTTGGAAATAAACTAAGTGCACAATAAAGGTGTATAAAATTGTGTGATGATTTAATTTATTTTTATTATTTTGCAAATTAACTATAGTTTTATTTCTTTTCTTAAAATTTTTATTAAAAGGTTTCTTAGTGTTCTTTTAAAATTTTTTTAATTTATTTGAAATAGAATTTTACAATATCTTTCTTTTTTAATAATTATTATATCCTTCACCAATGCATATTGGGGTAAAAGGGGTCGAAAATGGCGCTTAATTCAGGGAAAGGTGATATCAATATTTTAATGATCACGTTTTATTTTTTAATTGATTATTAGTTAAAAAAATTCAGTTTTAAAAAATTTAAGATTTTTTTTTAGCAGAACGGTAATGTCTGTCCGTCCGTCTATACATTAGAGTTAAATGGGTCGAAAATTATGCATTACTCAAAGAAGGGTGGTATCAACACTTTAATTGTTTAGGTTTCAACGAAACCGAAATGGATAAGACACCACGAATGCTGATGAAGTGTGTAGCGGCACAGAAAATACGTATTCCATTCTGCTGGTGTCTAATTATAGTCCACAAACTCTGCTTTGGTACCGCCAAACAGAGACAACAAGGCAATTTACGATTGCAAACTTGTTTATGGTCCTTCGAACCGGATGTCGGCTTACGACACTATGTAACCACATCTTAAACAGCGTTTACGACGCTAGGTTCAACCTCTTTTTTATTTGCCCCAAACGCCTGGCGCTGCAAACTGAGTCCCTCAAAATTGCACCCAGTGCAAGGCGGGCGACATGTTTAGGTTTCAACGAAACCGAAATGGATAAGACACCACGAATGCTGATGAAGTGTGTAGCGGCACAGAAAATACGTATTACATTCTGCTGGTGTCTAATTATAGTCCACAAACTCTGCTTTGGTACCGCCAAACAGAGACAACAAGGCAATTTACGATTGCAAACTTGTTTATTAATAATCACGTTTAACTTTTTTATTTATTAGTAAGTAAAAAAAATGTATTTTTAGAATTATAAGATGTTTTTTGGCTGAATGGTAATGTCTGCCCTTCCGTCTATACATTTGGATTAAATGGGACAAAAATTATGTTTAATTCAAGAAAATGTGATATCCAAATTTTGATGATCAGTTTCTATTTTTCCTATTTATTAGTTAGTAAATAAATGCATTTTTAGAATTCTAAAATATCTTTTGGCAGCATGGAAATGTCCGTCCGTCTGTCTATACATTTGGGTTAAATGTGTAGAAAATTCCACTTAATTCAGGGAAAGTTGATATCCAAATTTTAGTACCTTCATTTGGTTTTAATATTAATCATGAAGTGGAAAAAAAAATACTTTTCGAATTTTAAAACTTTTTTGAAAAAATTCTAATGTCCGTCCGTCTGTTTTTTAATTTTTGCAAACTTTCCAATTCATAATCGTTTAACTTTTGACTGAATAAAGATAATGACTAAGAGTTTTCTTTGTTCGATAGATAATTTAGCTTTTTAACCAACTACGTAAAATATAACAAAATCGGTTGAAAATATTTGGCTATATATGGAAAAATCTTAACCAATATCTAGTAAAATTGAGATTTTTGATAAGTAGCAAGCATGTTTTCTAAAGGATTTAACAAGGACTTCAGGGTGATATATAATTTTGGAAATCGGGTAAGGAACAAGAATTCACTAGCGGTTTAACATTTTCCATGACACTTCCAAATCCAACCAGCCAATTAGAAGTTACAGTTTCGATTCTTCCCCACTGTTTAATGTTTGATAAAGCAAAGAAAACGTGCACTTAAGCTGTTTTTTGTATGAAATCTACTGGAGTTTTTTTTGAAAAAAAAAAAAAAAAAAATATTTTCTCAAATCGGGCTATGTATGCGCACGATTTTTTTTTTTCATAGTATTAAAGTGGACTATATACTATTTTTCAGAAAATTTTCAGAATAAACATACTGTAACATTTTAACTTGCACTCCATGATAATTAGTGTATTTTAAGACAATTTTCAAAAAAATAACAAAAATATTAGGACAAAATATAATTTACAAATATTTGAAGAAATGTACACTTAAACATCTGAAGTAGATGGTTTCATTTTAAATTTTTACCTTAAAAGACTTTTTATTTAAAATAAATACACTGAAATCTGATGAAAATTTTATTTTTTACTATTTTTCAAATTCTTAATTTTGACAGCTTCTTATAAGAAAACAACACAACCTAGCTGAAAGATTTTAATTGATATTGATACATAATTTTGTCTATTTTTATTCGATACCCAACATTATTACAAAACTTTAAACTTTAAAATTCAATTAAGCGCCACTTTTGACACATTTTACCTCAACGTGCAATGGTATAAAAGACATATAAAAGTTTCTCAGTCCGTTTGTATTTTCCTAAATTTTTGTCTTAGAGAAAAAAGTTTATATTTTCTGCAGTCGAAATAACGTTGTCTGTCCGTTTATTTGTCGGTTGAAATGGCATTTATGAGGGCACCCGATATTTTAGATTTATGATATATTTATTAAACGATTGGTAATACTTGCGAGAATTAAGCTATTGAAATTAATTAAAATCTTTTAAAAAATGGCGTAGATATTTCCAAAAAAGATTTTTCGTCTATCTGAAGCTTCTATATAAGCTAGGGACTTCGTTCTTTCACAGAAAATTTAAAAAAAATGTTTTAAATTTTCATATTAAAAAAAAAAAAAAAAAAAACAAATCGGCCATTGAATATTAGACATATCGGAAAAAAAAATTTCCTTTTTTATAGCTTTCATATAAGCTACGAACTTCGTTCTATTACAGATCGGTGACAAGCATTTTTCTGAAATTTCATATTTTTTTGAATCAATTAAATTAATTTATAAACAACCGAGTCATTGTTAAAAAACTGAAAAATTTACTATATAAACTAAAACATTGCAATGACTATCAGTGTTGTTGTTTTAATGTTTATATAAACAGTACTAGCTTGGTTTCCAGCAGGAAAATTATGTAATGCTTCCTCCCTGCAGGCTTTTGTGAATGCATCCATACGTCTCCGAACAAATTTGAAACACATTCAACTTTCCTTTCTGTTAAAAATCCTCAAAGGATGCCTCGGCCTCCTTTAAAAAAACTCGAACTAATTCTTGTTTCCTTTTCATTAGATAAGTAATAGAAGCTGTACCATTCACTTATTAACTCGTTCATTACAAGTAGAAAAAAATTATAGTTGCGAGACTTACAAAGCTCAAAATCATTTAGTCTTATTTCAAGCGTCGATAAAGAAGTTAGTCCGCATATTTTTTTTTTTTTTTTAATTATATTCCAGACTCTTTTGTAATAGCATTACACATAAGATAGCGCATTTATTTATTTAAGAGTCCTTACCTTCCCACTTCTTTTTGGAAGGGAGAAGGGAAAGTCATGCCTCTATTGTTATGCCTTGTAAAAAGAAATAATGTTGGAATGCAAGTGGCATGCCTTATGAATTCAAAACAAATCATTTTAGAATGTCTATTTGGATCTCTTATTTAGTTATTTCCTAGGTATCCTTTGAATTTCATTATCAAGTTTCAATAAACTCTTTATTTATTTATTCGCCTTAGTATAATTAGACCAATTGACTTTGAATCATTTTCTGAATCAATTTTACGATGTCTGTCCATCCGTCTACCATTCCATCCTTATAAGTTTTTTAAAAAAACTAGAGATCAAAGTTTTAAAAATAATTTAATAAATTTTGATACATAAATCTTTTTTAGCAGTGAATGGAATTTTGTTAAAATGATTCTATTAACTCTTCTTACTGTAACTATAAAAAACGGTGTCTAATCATATTATAAGTCTATTTAATGATGTCTGTCCTTCCGTCCGCCCGTCCGTCTTTGCAAATCTTTTAAACAAATTACAGGTGGCAGTTTAAAAAATAATTTAATATATACGTTGGTTCATAAATCTTATCTAGTGTAAAAAGAAATATTGCTAAAATTATTTTATTTATTCTTTTTAGTATAAGTATAGCAATTTGCGTCGAATCATATCTGAGTATATTTAATGATGTCTGTCCATCTGTCCCCCCGTCCGTCCTTGTAAATTTTTTACACAAACTACATTTCTCAGTTATAAAAATAATTTATAAAATGTTGAACATAAATCATAATTAGTGCAAAAATAAATTTTTTTGAAATGATTATATTAATTCTTCTTAGTATAATTATAACAATTAGCGTCGAATTATATTCTGAGTCTATTTAATGATCTCTGTCCAACCGTCCATCCGCTCATCCTTGTAAATCTTTTAAATAAACTACAGATCGCATTTTTAAATATAATTTAATAAATTTTGGTACATAAATCTTACTTAGAGCAAGGAGGAAAATTTTTGAAATGATTTTTATAAATTTATCTTAGTACAACTATATCAATTGGTATCGAAAAATATTTTGAAACTATTTAATGAAGTCTGTCCATCCGTTCGTCCTGATAAATATTTTGAACAAACTACAGATCACAGTTTTAAAAATATTTTAGAAGAAATTTTGTTAAAATATTTTTATCACATTTTTATTATATTGCTATAGTAATTATACTACTTTAACACTCAGCGTCGAATCATGTTCTGAGTCCATTTAATCATGTCTGTCCATCCGTCCGTCCTTGTAAATTTTTTCACTTTTTGAGTTGTTTTAATAAGCTTTTTATCATGATTTTTGTAACTCGTTTTTGGAAGTTTCTAGATTTCTATTTTTCTACACAAGATTCTATAGACTTTTCTTTTTATATAAATTTGTAATAAATTTATCAGTCGATTTTAATTAAAAAATAAAAAAACTTTTAACTATAAAATGTTTAAATTAGTAATTCTTTTTTATATTTTCTTTTTTTATTTCGATTAAAGTCAACTTTTTCAAATTTTACGTTATATGGAAGATGGGCGGTAAAGTGGGCGGACCACGCCCATTTTTTGTTTCCGAGTTTACATTGGACCTTGAACTTTTTGAGCACAATTTCGTTGAAGTTTCACCTTATATGGGAGATGGGCGGTAAAGTGAGCGGACCACACCCATTTTTAGTTTCCAAGTTTATATCAACCCTTCTAGTTTTTAACCTTTTTATAACCGATTTTGCCCATTTTCAATCCCAAATAAACCTTATATAAGATAAATATTTGTGCCAAATTTTGTCCCCCTACGTTGTCCCATTCTGCTTTCAACAGACGGACGGACATAGCTAGATCGACTCAGAATCTAACCAGGACCCAGAAAAAATATACTTTGTGGGGTCTTAAATGATTCCTTCGATATATTACACACAGAATGACAAAATCAATATACCACCCATCTTTTTGATGGTGGGTATAATGAGATCTCATGAAGCTTTAACTTAATTATTTACAAAATTAACTTTTTAACTCCCTCCCTACTCTCTTCTCTTGTTAAGAAAATAAAGGAAAGGAAAAAAATATTTTTGTGTTCTCTTAGAAATGCTCCATCTTTTTCTCTTATTGCTCTCTTATATATAACTTTTAGGAATTCATATGAATACTTTATAATAGTATTGAGTGTTTTAAAAATATTATACATTTATTATTTTTACAAGGTATTAAAAGGTTTAACTAAATAGGAGGATGTTAATTATATTTTTTTTTTCTTAAAAACTATAATCTATTAATATTTTATAAATAAAAAAAATCTAAAATCTTACTTACAATTTTATGATGCAAAGCTGATAATTCACGTTCAGTAACACGTCGGCTGGCTGCCTCACGACGACGCTGACGAAATTGACTGTATTTGTAGGCCAACATGACACCAGGTAAGGCCAAGGCCTCAAAAGGTGATTTACGACCAAAAGGCATTTTGTTGTTTATTTAAGAGATAACAATAAATTTTTAGTTGAGTTAATATAGTTATTTAAGAGTTAATATTTATTTTAGTTACTTTTAAAGAAGATGATATTTTTGTTGTGATTTTTGTTTTATATAAAAATTTGTTTTGTTAAAATATTGCTTTTGTTGCTTAGAGATGATAAGTTGTAAGAGAAGTTGAGCTTGATTTTTATTATAAATTTTATATTATTTTAACAATTTTATTTTATTTTGCTTTATTTTATTTAAGAATTTTATTTTGAAATTGAATTTTTTATTTTAAAAATTTTTTATTTTAAAATTGAATTTTTTATTTATTTTGCAATTATTATTATTTTTTTTTTAATTTTATTTTATTTATTTTTTTTAATTTTGTATTTAATTTTTTTATTTTTAAATTTTATTTTCTATTTATTATGTTGAGCCATTATGTGAATTTTTTTTTATTTATTTTTTTTTTATTATTTTTATTTGGTTTTATTAATCATTTTCTTTTAATTATTTTCCGTTTCTTTAACGTTTTTTTCTTGATGTTGTTTGTTAGTAAAGGTGTTTCTTTTTCTTCCTTATTTTTATTTCTCTGTAATGTTGCTTTTATTACAAACACGTTTCTTTAATTGTCGTTACTTTTGTTGCCTTTAATTTATATTTTCTGGGATTTTTTCTTCTTTTCATCAGCTTAAAATTTCTTTTGGTGAAGTATTATTATTTTTTTTTCTAGCCAAGTTTCCTTTTTATATTTTCTAAGACATATTTTCTTATTAAGCTTTAAGTGTGTGAGTTTTGCAGCAGTATTAGATTGATATTATGACTTTGAGTAAGAAATAATAAAAAAATATATATAATTTATTAATGATTCCAATTAAGAAATTATGAGGCTGAATTATTAAAAAAATTTACCTACCTAAACTCAATTTTATTTAGCAAATTTTGTTAAACTTTTTTGTTAATTTATTTTAAGTTTAATACATTTAAATTTATTTTAGATTTTTTTTATTGAAAAATATTGTTAATGAAAATATTTCAATTTATAAAAAAAAATAAATAAAATTTTAATTTCCCACGTTCAAAATTATTTCTCTAAGGTCCAGTTTAATATATAAAAATTGCTTACAAACCACGTTTTTAGTCGATTAATCGATGTCTGTCCTTCTGTCCCTCCTTTCAAATATTTTAATCAGACTACTGGTCGTAGTTTCAAACATATTTTTATTAATTTTGCTACATAAGTCTTGTTTAGCTCAAGGGAGAGTTTTATTAAATTTGGTTAAAATTAGTTTATATATTTATTTTTCTTAGCATAAAAAAATTGTCTTCGAATCAATTTTTAAATTGATTTAACAACATACGACCATCTGTCCGTTCGTCCTTGTAAATTTTTTTAAACAAACTTCAGGTTACACTTTATAAATAATTTAATAAATTTTTTACATAGGTACGTATTTAATCTGAGAAGGAATCAAATTTATTAATACGTTTATTAATTATCATTGGTATAGTTGTTCCAGTTGGTTTCACATAATTTTCTGTGCTGACTTAGTGATGTCTGTCCATCTGTCCGTCTTTGTAATAATAAATGAAACCATAAAACGAAAAATTTTTAAATAATTTTATACATTTTGGTAAATTATGTTTATTTGGTCCAAAAAGGAATGCTATAGAATACGGTTTAATTTATTTAATAAATTTTTGTAGCATAACGATATTAATCGGCTTCGAATAATTTTCAAAGTCGATTTAATGATGTCTGTCCATCTGTCTGTTTTTGTAAATATCTTAAAGAAAACTACAGGTAGCCGTTTTAAGAATAATTTAATTAATTTCTGTACATCACTGTTATTTAGCTTATGGAGGAATTTTATTAAATTTGCTTAAAATAACTTAATAAACTCTCCACAGTGTATAATAAAGGGTTTAGAATTACTTTTTACGTTGATTTTACGTTGTCAGTTTGTTCGTCCATCCGTCCATCCGTCTTTATAAACATTTTAATTATACTACAGGTAACAGTTTTAAAAATAATTTGATTAATTTTGGTACATAAGTGTTATTTAGCTTAAGAGAGAATCCTTTTGAATTTGACTGAAATTAGTTTATTAGTTGTTTTTTGTATATACTGATTGACTTTTTGTTACTTTCTGTTATGATTTAACAATGTATTTCCATCTGTCCGTCCTTCTGCCCTTTGAAGTATTTTAATAAAACTGCAAGTTTCAGTATTAAATACAATATGATATATTTTGGTACATAACTTTTATTTAGCCTAAGAATCTTATTGAAATTAGATTAAAATAAGTTTGTTATTTATTAATTAGTACAATTATGCTGATCGTTTTTGAATTTAATTTTGTGTCGATTTAATGATGTCTGTCCAGCTGTCAGTCTAGCTTTATAGTCCTTTTAAACACACTATACTTAGGTCGCAGTTTTGAAGATAATTTGATGAATTTTGGTTCATAAGTCTTATTTCACAAAAAAAAAAAAAAAAAAAAAAAAAAAAAATCCTATTAAATTAAAATAAAATTAGTTTATTTATTTTGCTTAGTAGTAGGCTGCGAATCACTATCTTAGTTGATTTAATTATGTCTGTCCATCTTTGTAATTTTTTTCAAACAAACTACAGTTTTCGGTTTTAAAAATAATTTAATAAATTTTGGTACATAAATCTTATTTAGTCCAAGGAAAAATTTTGTTAAAATCAGTTTACTAATTTTTCTTAATACACCATTATACTATTAGGTTAAGAATCACTTCTTAGATCAATTTAACTATGTCCGTCCATCTGTCCGATCCTCTGTTCTTGTTAATATATAAATTGAACTACAAGTCGCATTTCTAAAAATAATTTGTTAAATTTTGGTAGGTGAGTTCTATTTAATCCAAGGAAGATTTCTATTGAAATTAATTGAAATCAGTCTCTTAATTCTTTTAGCCCCCATACATATTTTCTATCACAATAAGGATTTGATGCTTATAAATCTTTTAAATATGAAAATATTTGCACAAAATTCAGCATAATTACATATTTTATAGTACTCAGTCATCTCAGCAGATTTCAATCAAAAAAGTTCATAATAGGGCATAGTTTCCACACAAAATCCCAACCAAAAATAACTTAAATGTACTTAAATCTCACGAAAATAATAGTATAAAGAAAACATTTTTCACAAAATTTTTGTATCAAATTTTTTCAAGTTCGAGTCCATGTTAATGTAATAATTAATGAAGAATACAGTTAAAAAGATATATTAGGCACTACCAAAATGGAATGCATTTTCTAGCCCGCCATTAGTAATTTTTAATTGGCTGTAAACAATTATGAAAAACTTGAATTCCGCCTGTAATTGACTATAATGTGTATAGTTGATTTTTTTATTAATGAGTGATTCCATGTCAAAACGGACAGCAATAGGACTTGACATCTCCCATGTCAATGAAATTCACTACAAATATTGGCAATTGGAAGTGTTTCACAAATCATAAAATTTTGCATTCATGCCCCTTTCCGGTCCAAAAAGATGTCGGTTTGAAAAACGAGAAAAAGCTAAAAAATTTACAAAGGTACATTTGTTTAATTGCTAATAACTTCTAAACTATATACGGTAGTTATTTAGTTTTAGTTTCATAATAAAGGCAAAAATATTTCCTTTATAAAGATATTTATAATTTTTTTTTTAAATCAAAAGTTGAAAGGTCAATGTTGGACTTATAATAATCAAATCATTATATTTCAAAAAACGGTATTTTTAAAATTCTGAAAAAAATATATAATATTGACGTAACTCTCCTTCCTACGCACAGAAAATTTCAAGTTGGAGTCTCATCTAGTTTAGAAGTTATGGACCAAAATAAAATTTATTTACTTATAACTTCTTAACTATACACAATAGAATTTTAATTTTAGTATCATTTTAAAGATTAAGATAATATCTTCAAAATTATGTGTAGTAAATTTATTTAATTTAGAAGTTCAAAGGTCAAATTTAAACTTATAAAAATTAAATTTTTAATTTTCTAAATATTTTAAATTTTTACATACAAAAAAAAATGCTTTTTACTATATTTTGCTTCATAAATCCTAAACCAAAAGAGACTCCAACTTGAATTTTGGCTCTTGTATAGAATGGAGTTAAGTTATCAATATATATATATTTTTTTTTAAGAATTTTAAAACACCGTTTTTTGAGATATTCAGCTTTGACTATTATATTATAGATTTTGACCTTTGAACTTTCGAAGTAAATAAATTTTATATGCGTTATTTTAAAGCCAATATATATTTCTATTAAATGAGTTACAAATTAGAATTTTACAATGTATAGTTTAGAAGTTATGAGCAATGAACTATATACACTTTTGGATAAAATTTGATATTTTTTTCATTTTTAAAACGTTGTATTTTTGGACCGGAAAGGGTCTTGAGCAACACTTGTAATAGGTAATAACTGTAGCGAATTTCATTGAAATCGGAGACATGAAATCCGAAAATTACAGTTTTTTGTCCGTTTTGATATGGAATTACTCTAATATGTATTAATTTTTTTTTTTAATTTATAATTTTATAAATACTTGAAATTGAATATAAAACTTTTATTTTTTATTTGCAAAATTCTTGAAATATTTTTTAATTTGTTTTAATTAAAATAATATATATATATATATTTTTTTTAAAATTTTTAGATTAATAATTATTTTTTAAATATTTTTATTTGCTTTTAATTAACATTTAATAATTTTTTAATGTGTATGTTTGTATAATTTTAAAATTTAATATAACAAAGTATAAAAAATGTAAACATTTTTTTTTTTAGTTTAATAATTTTTATTAACATACTGTAAATTTTTAAAATTTATAATTTTATAATTCTGTGAAATTCAATATATATATATTTTTTGTATTATTAGTTTAAATTGTTCAGATTTTTGTATGTTTTAAAATTATTTTTAATTGTGAAATACATTTCTAACAGCATATTTTAATATATTAAATTATTAATTTGGTAATTTATTGCCTAATTTTTTATTTCACAATAAATCAAGAAATTTGGAATTTTCTAAGTATTTTAAATAGGGTTAAATTAAAAAAAGGTAAATTAAAAATTATAAAGAATATTTATTTTAAATATATTATTTTTGTATTAGCAACAGTTTTAAATTTAATATATATTTTTTTTTAATTATAGTTTTTTAATACCCTTTTTAAAAGCCATTTCTTTATAAAACCTTTAAAGTTTTCTTAAATATTATAAAAAATATAAGTTGCCCTGATTCTTCTTGTTAATTTGCCATTACAACCTTTAAAATCCATTAACAATTGCCTAAGATATTAAGAAAAATCTAAGACAACTACTAAAAATAAAATACACCATTTTTTAATTTAAACTCCCGAGCGTATGAATATTATTAATTTCAGCATACCAAAACATTTGCATACTTTAAGGAGTTTCCTACAAACAATAACAAACATACACAAACTTGTAAACAAACAAAGGAGAGAACTAACAATTATACAAACACATTAAGTAAAGCTTAAGCAACGAAAAAAAAAACTTTTTGTTATTATTTATTTCTTTTTTAACTCTTTATAAATAAGAGTAAATATAAAAGGAGAGAGAGAGTGCAGATATGAATATGAATGTATTATGTTTTTGTTGTTGTTTTATTATTATTATTTCTTGGTAAAATAAATTATTTTTTGTTATTTTGTTTATTAGTAGTAGGCACATTTCTTTTTTGTTTGTTTTTTTATGAGTGTGTGTAAGTGTTATAATATTTTACATATTTTTTTTTCTATTTATTTTCTTATTACATTTTTTGTTGTTTTTGTAGTATTTATTTATTATTTTTATGTGTCTTTTTCATTATATTAGTTACATTGTTATTATTATATATATATTTACTGTTGTTGTTTTATTATTAATTGAGTAATTCAAATGTTGTTTTAGTATTTATTAGTTTTTTTTTTTTTTTTGTTCTTTCCTTTTTTTATTTAGTTAATATTATTTATTGTTATTTTTTTGGGGTGATAAATAAAAGTTAACTTGTAAAAAACTGATGTTGTAGTATGTATAGTAATGTTGTTGTATAATATACTTACAAGTAATAAATATTTTTTTTCTTTATTTTTTGCATTCCATAGAAATTCAAAAACCTTGACCTAACTTGTTTGTTTTGGGAATTAATCATAGTTAAGGGGTAACAAGAAAATGAAACAAAAATCATGTTATTTTTTTTCTTCTTTTCATTTTGAATAGTTTATGTTTATTTTAATGTCGTTTTTTTGTACAATTTCAAGCAACATTTTTGAATTTCAAATGACTTTTTTTTTTTGTAATTTTTAGTGTGTTGAGTAGTAGAGGAAGTAAGTAAAGCAAATAGGGTCATATGGTTTTTAAAAATTCTTATTTTGCATTTAGCTAGAAAATTTAACACATTTGTTTTGTTTTTACAATGTTTCTTTTTTTGGGGTACGTGCTAAATTGTAATTTATTTGTTAAATGATAAAAGATAAAAATATTCAAAAATTGTGTTTTTGACAACATAAGCAAGGACAAAATGGAATTTTGTTATAGAGTATTTTTTATTTTTTTTTTTGGTTTAAGTAGATTTTGTCAGAGAAGAGGGATGGTATGTCCAAGTTAAACAAATTAATTTTCTTAACTTGTCCATTAAAACAAAATATTGTATTAGAAGTTAAAACTTATTAAATGACATCATAAGGATTGCTAAGGATTTAAAAAAATACAAATTGTTAAAAATTTCTGGTTTGATTGTAAAAATACTATTTTATATAGATAGCCCTTGTAAGTATTCTAAAGTGTATGTTTATATGTGTGCTAAATATTTTTGAGTTTGAGAAATACTTTGATTGTAAATTCTTTAACTTTATTTTCAGCCCTGTCTTTTTTTGGTTTTTTAATTTGCATTAAATTTTTTAGGAATTTCTAAACCATATTGCTTTAAAAATCATTGAATTATAATCTTAAAAAAATATATATTTGTTAAAAAAAAACGAATTTTAAGGTGTTGACTTGTTTTTTTTTTAAATACCCTTTTTAGGACTTTTATTTTTGAAATCCTCTTTTTTGGATACTTTTTAAAAATTACACTGTGCTAAAATATTACTACAATTCCGTAAGTAAGCTCCCTAGTGTTACCAATGAGCAATTTTTGAAACAAAATTATAAATACATTAAAAATCTGACTGTAATTAAAAATATGATTCGCAGAAACAATTATTACGTTATTTTTTCAATTAACATAGTTGATTGAGGTAAAATGTGTCAAAAGTGGCGCTTAATTGAATTTTAAAATTTAAAGTTTTGTAATATAGATGGGTACTGAATAAAAATAGACAAAATTATGTATCAATATCAATTAAAATCTTTAAGCTAGGTTGCGTTGTTTTCTTATAAGGAGCTTTCAAAGTTAAGAATTTTTTTACATTTTTGAAAAATAGCAAAAAATCCAATTTTCATTAGATTTCAGTGTATTTATTTTGAATAAAATGTATTTTAAGGTAAAGGTTTAAAATAAAACCATCAATTTAAGATGTTTAGGTGTAATTTTCTTTAAGTATTTGTAAATTATATTTTGTCCTAATATTTTTGTTAATTTTCTGAAAATTATCCTTGAAAACACTAATTTTCAACTTTTATGGAAAGCAACTTAAAATGTTACAGGATGTTTGTTCTGAAATTTTTTTGAAAAATAGTACATATTGCCCATTTTAATACTATAAAAAAAAATCATGCGCATATATAACCCGATTTGAGAAAATATATATATTTTTTTTCAAAAAAAAAAAAACTCCAGTAGATTTCATACAAAATACAGCTTGTCAGACATTTTCTTTGCTTTATCAAAAATTAAACAGTGGGGAAGAATCGAAATAAATCTGTAACTTCTAATTGGGTGGTTGGATTTGCATGGCAATTCGCATAGGCGTAACAGACGATAGTAGAATTTGGAGTTTAGAAGCAGAATCCAATATACGCATCAGGAGCGGAACTAAGATGGTTCAAAATAGGGTACTAGTGTCATGGAAAATTTTTAACCACTAGCGAATTTTTGATCCTTGACTATAAGGTGATATTTTTATATCACCTTAAAGTCCTTGATAAATCCTTTAGAAAACATAATTGCATGTACTACATATCTTATATATTTTTCGAGTTATATACATTTGAAATTTCAAAAATCTCAATTTTACAAGATCTTGGTTAAGATTTTTCCATATATAGCCAAATATTTTCAAACTATTTTTTTATATTTTATGTAGTTAATTAAAAAGCATAATTATCTATTGAATAAAGAAAATTTTGAGTCGTTATCTTTATTGAGTCAAAAGTTAAACGATTTTGAATTGGAAAATTTGTAAAAATTAACTAACAGAAGGACAGATGGACGGATATTATATTACTTTCAAAAAAATCTTAAAATTCAAAAAATATTCTTTTTTCTATTTTTTGATTAATATGGAAACCAAATGAAGGTATTAAAATTTTGATATCAACTTTCCCTGATTTATGTCGAATTTTCAACACATTTAATCCAAATGTATAGACAGACGGACGGACCAAAAAATATTTTATAATTCTAAAAATGCATTTGTTTACTAACTAATAAACAGAAAAAATAGAGCATGATCATCAAAATTTGGATATCACCTTTTCTTGAATTAAGCGTCATTTTCGTCCCATTTAACCCAAATGTATAGACGGAAGGACAGAAACTACCATACAGCCAAAGAACATCTTATAATTCTAAAAATACATTTTTTTACTTACTAATAAATAGTAAACGTGATCATTAAAGTGTTGATACCACCCTTGTTTGAATAATGCATAATATTCAACCCATTTAACTCTAATGTATAGACAGACATACAGATATTACCGTTCTGATAAAAAAAAAATCATAAAATTCTAAAACTGTATTTTTTAACTAATAATCAATAAAAGAAATAAAATGTGATCATTAAAATATTGATATCACCTTTCATAATATTCAACCCATTTAACTCTAATGTATAGACAGACATACAGATATTACCGTTCTGCTAAAAAAAAATCATAAAATTCTAAAACTGTATTTTTTAACTAATAATCAATAAATGAAATAAAATGTGATCACTAGAATATTGATATCACCTTTCCCTAAATTAAATGCCATTTTCTACCCCTTTTATCCCAATGTGTGCGGGACAGCATTTTGTGACAAAATAGCGAACAAAAATAGAAAGATTTTGTGTTTTATTATTTTAATTGTAGGAACAATTAATTTAAATAAGTATTTAATTTAAAAATTAAAAAAAAAAAAAAACATAATTAAAATTTTTAATAAACAAAAATATAATGGAAATGTCTTGAAATTTTTTGAAAATGTTAAAAAAAAAAAATCGGATTTTTTTCTTGGTCGAGGGAATTTATATTTCGTTTTTTAATATTTTCTCGTATACCAGAAAATATCATATATATAATTTAAGTTAGAAATGGATCTTTTATATAATTATTATTATTATTTTTTTTTGGTTTCAAAATTAATAAAAGGCGTATTATTTATTTAATTAAAAAAAATAATTAATTTTTCAGTAATTGCGTATGAGTAATATTTATTTTTTAAATAAACACCTTGGAAGCGTATGATTTATATTAAAATTTTTATAGTGATAGCGTAAGAGTTATTGGGTACTTTTTGTAATAAACACCTTTTGGAAGCGTATGATTTATATTATTATTTTTTTTATTTATTTTATATTATTTATAATTTCTTTAATATATTTATTTTATTTGTATTTTATTTAATTATTTTTTCACAATTTTAAAAACTTGACTTTATAATTTTTATTTTAATTTTATGAAATTATTTTTCACTTATTTAAAAACTTTATTTGTTAACATTTTTATTATTAGGTATTAATTAATTTATATTTTAATTAGCTTAAATCAAAACTTTTTTTTATTTTTTTTTTTATTTTTCTTATATGGGTTGATTTTGTATTTTTTTCTAATGTTAAGTATAAACAATGCGACAAAATGTATGATTACGTTAAATGTCTACAGAGACTAGACCACTAATGACGCAGTTGCCCACGCAAACGTACAAAAGAAGCGGTAGAGTTTTTGTTATTTTTTTCAATTTTATTTCACATGAAGCCATAACAGGGGGATATATTACTATTAATGATAGTAGTGAGATAAAAAAACAACAACAAGTCTATAAAAATTGTTACAGTTGCGAAAAAGAGCAAAGAAAGGAAGAAAACAGAAACACAGCAGCCCAAAAAGAAGTAAAAGAAAAATAAAACAGAAGTTGCTATAGGCAAAAATAGCGCCAACTCTGGTTAAAAAATGGAAGCCATGGCAACTTAAGAGATGCTTTTTGTTAAGAGAGAAGGAGAGTGAGAGTATTTAAAGATGTTTAAAGTGAGATAAAGAGAAGTATATATAAAAAAATAAAACAAAGATTATATAGGGGATGCTAAATAAAATAAGAATAAAAAGCTAGAAATAAAACAAAATTTGTAAAAAAAAAAAAAATTTAATAAGAAAAAAAAAGAGCTAAAAATAAGTTTTTATTTAAAAACAAAAATCCTCAAAATAAATTTTCTTAGAAATTGTCAAAATAAAATTGGAAATAATGTAATATATTATAAATATTTTGTAACACATCTGATTTTTTATTATTATTATTTTTTTTTATACAATTTCTTTCATATTTATATATTTTCTAAATTAAGTAATTTTATTTAAATATTAAATATTTATTTAACATCTTTGGCTTAAAGGTTACCGTCGGCATTTTTTCTTTTGCTACATTTATTATTCATATTTATGGAGCCTTTTTAATAAATTGACATAAATTGTTATGCTCGAGTTATTTTCATATATTTTTCTTTATTTATTTATTTTTTTGTAAGTCTATCGCGTGTGTTAATTTCATTTATTAATTGTATTTATTTGTCCCCAACACCATGTAAATCCTGCAACCATAACACACAAATACACATTTTTTTCTCTAGCCTTTATAGCCACTAAGCAAACACAAACTAACGCATAAAATTGACCACAATTGACAATTCGACCGCTCGATTACACCAATAAACTTAAACTGAAAAAAAAAGAAACAACAAATATTTTTGCACATTACTTATAAAAGCCAATGGGCTAACATAATAAAAGTAACAACAAAAACTAAACTAAATATAAAGTATTTAGCAAAAATATACATACACACACATAAACATAAAAAAAGTATTTTTGCAAAAAATATAGGGAAATTTTTGGTTAATTTGTAAACAACTAAATATTACTCATACGTTAACAAAAAACCTGTAAAGTATAGCTACAAAATTATAAAATTATTTAATAATACCTGCTCATGAGCTCGTTTTTTTGTATACAAACTTTAAGCTCTCTTTTTCTCCGAGTAAAGTTTCTGTATAACAAAAACAAAACACGAACAAAAAATACTATATCATTGTTTATATTTAATATTTAAAGGAGCTGCAAAGAAAATAGAGTTTACATATTTAACTCACTCTTACTCTCACTCTCTCTCTATCTTTATTTGCTTACTTCTATACAAACCTTTATATTTATATTAGAAATACAAAACTCTGTATTTTCATGAGCCTTAATACATACATACTTTCATAATCTCTATTTTTATGTTTGTTTTGTAAAGAGTGAGAGAGAATTTTAAAACGAGAGTATGTAAATGAACGAGGAGTGTTATAATTGTTAATACGACTCGTATTACACGAGTTTTCTGTTTATTATTGTTTGTTGTTACTCAAGCTTAAGAATGTAAACAAATAAACAAACACTTACAAACACATTACATATAAAAAATCTCATATACATAAAATAGTATTTTTTAATGTAAACAAATAGCATACTTTTGAAAACAGAGACGGGACTAGGTTACAATTTTTGTTGATATCACTGTGTGACAGTCATTCTCATATATGAAAAAAATCTATATACTCACGAAACTAGATACCATATATAGTAAAACTGCGTACTCAGTTTTTATCTAGGATGTATATTTTTGCAAAAAAGGACTACAAAATTTCGATACACATTTGATAAAAAAAAAAAAAAAAAATAAAAAAATATTTACGAATGTCATATTAGCCCAATATGGATATAAAATGAAAGCTAAGAATACCTGCAATATTATAATATTTTTTGTTTGAATGTTGAGGCAACAAAAAATATATATACATATATATACAGTGGACGTCCAGTAGTACGAATGCTCTTTATTACGAATTTCCAATAATACGAATGGCAAAATTTATGCATTGACTACTCTATAGTACGAATAGGTAGGCATTTTTTCTATTCCATAGTGCGAATGGTGGTTTTTTTATAAGAACTTTTGTTTTATTTACGTATGAATGAAGTTTTTATTATGTTTTTACTTCATTTTTTCGCGGTCATCCACGTTTAGCGAAGTTATTGTGAAGTTTTTTTAGTTTTAAAACTGTTTTGTGTTTTTAACTGTCAAAATGTTGCAAATAAAACGATGTAAAAAAAAAAAGACAATTTCTTTGCAAGATAAATTAAAAATTATAGCAGACCACGAAAATAAATCATCGTTGTTTGAAATTTCAAATAAATATGGATTATCCAAATCCACAATATATACAATCATTAAACAAAAAACGCAACTGCTGAATAATTCCATGAGTTCGTTAAAAAATCGGTATAGACTTACAAGTGGTGAATTTAAAAAAATGGAGGATGCACTTTACGAGTGGTTTTTAGCACAAAAAAAAATTCCATATCATAGTCAGTGGAGTACAATTAAAATGCAAAGCTGTGGAGCTGCACAAAAAATTCTACAATGGTCAGTTTTGTGCCAGTGATGGTTGGCTAACAAAATTTAAAAAGCGTTATGGAATACGATTGTTAAAAGAGTCTGTTACGCCATTCTTTAATAAGTTAGCTTGTATCATTATGGAGCATGGGCTATCAAACGAGGCAATTTTTAATGCGGATGAATCCGTTCTCTACTGGAAAATGTTGTCAAACAAAACATATGTTCACAGTGGAGAAAAATCTGCTCCAGGTAGAAAATTGTCAAAGGAGAGATTAACATTTTTAATGTTTGCTAATGCTGCAGGAACAAAGAAAATTAAACTTTTTGTAATAGGAAAAGCTCAAAACTGAGATCTTTTCGGAATAAAATTCTTCCTGTTGAGTACGGAAACTCTAAATCTGCTTGGATGAATGCTGCTCTGTTAAAAAAATGTTTTTTTGATAAATTTATTCCAGAAATAAGTTTTAGTAAATTGTTTTAATGTTATTAATGATTTAAAAAAATTCAAAATAAAATTACAGGTAGAGACATTTTTAAAAGGAAAAAACTGCCAATTAAGGCTCTTCTAATATTAGACAACGCTCCAAGTCATCCACCGGCAGATGAACTGGTTCATGATACTAAAGATGGACAGATTTGTTTAATGTATATACCCCCCAATGTAACTCCACTAATACAGCCCATGGACCAGAATGCAATTAGGCTCTTAAAACTGCATTACTGTAACAGTTTACTGTCAAAAATTGTATCTTCCAACGAAAATTTAGAAACGTCCCTCAAACAAACCACTTTATTTGAAGCCATTTCATTGGTTGCTTTAGCCTGGGAAAAAGTATCCAGTGATTCCATAAAGAAATGTTGGAAAAAAATTTTGGGCCATGACAATTTTCCAAATTCACAATTTGATTTTATTGATTTATTTGAATGGAATCTTGATGATCGAAGTGAAGAAATTGAATTGGATGATGATGTCGATGAGGATAATATTTTATTAGTTCCTGACAATAACTCTACAAAAGTAAAACATGCGGATGCAATAAACTGCTTTGACACATGTATTAAATGGGCTGTTGAGAACAACATTGAAACCTCGAAAATACTATTATTGAGAAGTCTTCATGAAAAGGCTGTAGAAATCAGTTTAAAAAGTAATAACCGTCAATGTTTAATGACGGATTTAAATGGTTTTTTTTTGTTATATGTATATGTACATACATTAGTATGTTCTTTCATGCCTGTTTAAGTACAAAAAATGAATTCAAAATAATACAAATTAATTATATCTTGTTTCGTTATGTAGTTTTTTATAATATATATCTATATATATAAAAGAGTAACGTTACTGACTGACTGACTGATTCATCATCCCACAGCCCAAACGGCTGGAGCTAGAGAGACGAAATTTGGAACGTAGGTAGGTCTCCCACCGTATAGATCCACTAAGACGGGATTTTTGGAAATTCGAATGTTTAGGGGGTAAAATCGGTAACCTTATAACTCGCGAACTAATAATGATACAAAAAAAGTTGAATATTTATCGTTATTCATTTAAAAAATAATTGGACATGTGTCTGGTACTTTCGTCCGTTTTAGGGAAAAAAGGGTAAAAACTGTATTTTGCTACTTTTTTGGCACCATATGTATCTTTGAAACCTATCAACATACAGATAAAATTTATATCGTATTCACAACTTATCAAAAAATGAGAAATACAAATTTGGTACTTTTTTGAAATTCAAACGTTTAAGGGGTAAAAATCGTACCTATTTTTGGTCCTTTTTTCATAAAACCTTTTTTTATATTTATTGAAATATTCATATGAGTATTTTAATATGGGATACCACTACAGTTTAGAAATTTATTGGAATACAATTTTTGATACTTCCATGAGTGAATAAAAAAGTACCAAAATGAGGTAAAGGCGGGAAATTACATTTTATTCAAACTTAATAATGAATTCTCAATTACAATAAACATAGAAACATGAAATTAAGAAAATGTCGATAAGAATTCACAAGAGTAATGAGAGATGTAGGTAAGAATTCAAGAGGATGGACTTCGTGGTACTTTTTTCTTCTTCTATTGGTACTTTTTTGCATTTTCTGTAATATTTAACCTAGAAACATGAAATTAAATACGCATGGTCCGATGTTGGAAAGAATCCACAAGGGGGGTCTTTTTGGTACTTTTTCGTTCTTCTTATGGTACTTTTTGAATTTTCATAATTATGAACATAGAAACATGAAATTAGGGATATGTGGTCCTTAGTTAATGAGAATCCACAAGAGGGGACGTTGTGGTACTTTTTCGTTCTTCTAATGGTACTTTTTGAATTTTCTATAATATTTAATCTAGAAATATGAAATTAAAGATATTTGGTCCTAAATGAATGAAAATTCATTAGAGGGGACTTTGTGGTACTTTTTTGTTCTTCTAATGGTACTTTTTGAATTTTCTATAATTATGAACCTAAAAACATGAAATTAAGGATATATGGTCCTAAATGAATGAGAATTCATTAGAGGGGACTTTGTGGTACTTTTTTGTTCTGCTAATGGTACTTTTTGAAGGCGGGAAATTACATTTAATTCAAACTCAATAATGAATTTTCAATTACATTAAACATAGAAACATGAAATTAAGAAAATGTAAATAAGAATTCACAAGAATGGAATTTGTGGTACTTAAAGATACATGGTCCTGTGGGTAAGAATTCAAGAGGATGGACTCTGTGGTACTTTTTTCTTCTTCTATTGGTATTTTTTTGCATTTTCTGTAATATTTAACCTAGAAACATGAAATTAAATACGCATGGTCCGATGTTGGAAAGAATTCACAAGGGGGGACTTTGTGTTACTTTTTCGTTCTTCTAATGGTACTTTTTGAATTTTCTATAATTATGAACATAGAAACATGAAATTAGGGATATGTTGTCCTTAGTTAATGAGAATTCATAAAAGAGAACTTTGTGGTACTTTTCCGTTTTTCTAATGGTACTTTTTGAATTTTCTATAATATTTAATATAGAAACATAAAATTAAAGATATTTGGTCCTAAATGAATGAGAATTCATTAGAGGGGACTTTGTGGTACTTTTTTGATCTGCTAATGGTACTTTTTGAATTTTCTATAATATTTAACCCAGAAACATGAAATTAAAGATATGTGGAATTAAATGAATAAGAATCCATAAGAGACGTTTTTGTGGTACTTTTTAGTTCTTCTATTGGTACTTTTTGAATTTTCTATAATATTTATAGTAGAAACATGAAATTAAATATGCATGGTCCTATGTGAGAAAGAATTCACAAGAGGGGTCTTTGTGGTACTTTTTTGTTCTTCCAATGGTACTTTTTTAATCTTCTGTAATATTTAACATAGAAACATGAAATAAGGATATGTAGTCCTAAATGAAGAAGGGACATTTTGGTATCTTTTTTCGTTCTTCTAATAGTACATCTTGAATGTTCTGCAATTTTCATCCTTAGAAACATAAAATTGAAAATGTAAGGTCCTAATTGAATCAGAAACCTTAAAATGGATTTTGTGGTCCTTTTTCTTTATTCTAATATACTTTTTCGTAATTCTGATATTTATTTTTCATTATTCTAAGATTAACGAAGTAGCGGGTTTACAGCTCGTATATATATATATATATATATATATATATATATATATATATATATATATATATATATATATATATATATATATATATATATATATATATATATATATATATATATATATTAATAAAATCTAAATATTTTATGTGAATTATTTGAATTGGAACATAAAAATGCGTTGTTCAATAATACGAATTTTTCGGTACTACGAAAGGGCCTGACAATACATAATTCGTACTAGCGAACGTCCACTGTATATCCTTTTGAAAATGTTACCTTTTACTAGCTACTTTCAAGTATATATCAGCCTAAAAAAATCATTCTCCCATGTGAAAAAATCGTTACATGGATAATACTGGAGACTATTCTGTATGTTTTGCGTCAGGATGTAAAATTTCCTTTTTTTAATTTTTAAGAATATTATAAGTTATAATTTTATAATTTCAGTGTAATTTTCTTACATCATAAACCCTTTCATACATTTCAATATATCTTAATTTTAATACCTCAATTTTTAACACTTTCCACCCTAGCTGCTGTTTTGATAATAATGACTATCATCTCCTTAAGCAGCCACTGAAAAGCTTAACAAGCTTTCAATGGTAATCGAAGACAAAAACACAAATACTCAATAATAATCAACATGATACAAAAATCAAATAACACATACATACGTAAACATGCACTAAAATACTGTAAAACCTTAACAAGATACCAACAATATTTTAAAGCAAACAAACTCTTGAAAATAACACACCCATTTACACTAAAACCTCATAGATTTACAAAGATATTTTTAAAAAACCACCATCACCTTTACAGAGATCAATATGCGTATAATAGAGATGTATAATAAAGAAAGAAAAAAAATTCTTTTAAATCCTTACAAAAAACATACAAACAAATTTATTTATAATCGTAAAATATACACACAAGGTCAGTAGAACCTTTTCAGGGTAAAAATTGTTTAACATACAAACATATAAACATTTATATATTTTTATAGCTGTTGTTGTTGTTGTTGCTGATGCTGTTAACAACAAAAATAATAATAAAACACAGCATGTTTAAAATATATAAATGTATGTGTGAAGACGACATTAATTTTTTTTTGGTATAACAGTTATATGTATCAAAATAAGTATATATAGAGATAGTAATATAACTGTTATATTTAAACAAAAATACATTGTACATGAAAACTCTGAAAAATGTTTATATTGAAGTATAATAGTTTGCTGTGTGTGTTTTACCATTGAAATCAGCTGTTTTATTACAACAACTAGCAGAAATTTCTCTCTCTTTCCCGCTTTGCCGTGAATAATAAAATGGTTTTTTTTTTTAAAGAGCCAGTAATCATATTTGTTTTTTATGGCCCAATTAATGACGTCAATGGAAAATAAAATATATAAGAGAGAAATAATGCAGGTTTTATTAAGAGATTATGGGAATATATTTTATGAGAAATATTGATAAAGAGAAAGGTTTTATTAACTGTTTAGTAGTTTAAGGCAAGTTTTTTGATCTTAATTATTTAAAATAGCAGGTTCGATTGCAATTTTCGTTTATAAGTCCTTCTATTGAAGGTTTATATTTTAGGGGACGGAAATATACGTAATAACACGCTGCAAAGAGTCAATATTGAAAAATTATTTTTTTGTAAAAAAAAAAAAAAAAAATATCATGGCTGGAAAGCTAAGACTTTTCTCTCTATAATTCAATGATTAGTGTTTAAGTTTATGCTTTTCTGGCTAGAGTGCGAGACATCAAAGTTAAGTTTTTTTTAATTAAAATTATCTATATATATAAAAGAGTAACGTGACTGACTGATTCATCATCCCACAGCGGCTGAAGCTAGAGAGACGAAATTTGGAACGTAGGTAGGTCTCCCTCCATATAGACCCACTAAGACGGGATTTTTGGAAATTCGAATGTTTAGGGGGTAAAAAAGGGTAAAAACGGGTAAAATCGGTAACCTTATAACTCGCAAACTAATAATGATACAAAAAAGTTGAATAGTTATCGTTATTTGTTTAAAAAATAATTGGACAGGTGTCTGGCACTTTTTTGAAAATCGGCCGTTTTAGAGAGAAAACGGGTAAAAACTGTATTTTGGTACTTTTTTGGCACCATATGTATCTTTGAAACCAATCAAGATACAAATAAAATTTATGTCGTATTCATAACTCATAAAAAAACTAGAAGTATAAATTTAGTACTTTTTCAAAATTCGAACTTATAAGGGGTCAAAATCGTACTTATTTTTGGTACTTTTTTCATAAAACATTTTTTTATATTTATTGACATAACCATATGCGTATTTTAATATGAGATCTCACTATAATTTAGAAACTTATTGGAATCAGTGTTACCGTTTGGCGACTTTAGTCGCCATTTGCCCCTTTTTCAACCACCTGACCACTTTTTTGGCCCCTTTTTTACATGGCGACTAAATGGCGACTTTTTAAGATTATGTGCTAAATGAGGAGAAACTAAGTTGTATGAAATATATCGACCCATTATATATTAATTTCAACAAATAAATTAATAATTTTGGGACTGTCTTACAGTATTGTGATATAAAAAACCGCGGAGTATTTATAAATGAACTGAAACTGTTAGTAATTAAAAATAATGATAAAGTTTATCATCATATGCCAATTTTTTTGGACTGGATTGAAAAAATGAAAAAAAGATTCGATGAATACTTATATCCTAATTAAAATTTTTACTTTCCTAAAAGCAATTCCTAGAGTTGGCCCCTTTTTTTCAAAAAATCCCCTTTTTTGGCGACTTTTTATTTTGAAATCCCCTTTTTTGGACACTTTTTAAAAATTCTCAACGGTAACGCTGATTGGAATACAATTTCTGATACTTCTATGGGTAAAAAAAAAAAGTACCAAAAAGGGGGTAAAGGCGGGAAATTACATTTTATACACTATGAGTAAGAATTCAAGAGGAGGTACTTTTTTGTTCTTCTAATCGTACTTTTTGAATTTTCTATAATTATGAACCTGGAAACATGAAATTAGGGATATGTGGTCCTTAGTTAATGAAAATCCATAAGAGGGGTCTTTGTGGTACTTGTTTGTTCTTCTCATGGTACTTTTTGAATTTTCTATAATATTTAACCTAGAAACATCAAATTAAGGATACGTGGTCCTATATGAATAAGAATCAATAAGGGGGGTATTTGTGGTACTTTTTTGTTCTTCTAATGGTACTTTTTGAATTTTCTATAATATTAAACCTAGAAACATGAAATTAAAGATAAATGAATGAGAATCTATAAGACGGGTTTTTGTGGTACTTTTTTGTTCTTTTAATGGTACTTTGAAATATGATGGTACTTTTTGAAATTTGGTCCTAAATGAATTATAATTTATAAGAGGGGACTTTGTGGTACTTTTTTGTTCTTCTAATATTACTTTTTGAATTTTCTATAATTTTTTTACTTGGAAATATGGTCCTAAGTTAATGAAAATCCATGAGGGGACTTAATGGTACTTTTTCATTCTTACGATTGTACATTTTGGATTTTCAATAATATTGAACCTGGAAACATGAAAATAGGGATATGTGGTCCTTAATTAATGAAAATCCATAAGAGGGGTCTTTGTGGTACTTTTTTGTTCTACTGATGGTACTTTTTGAATTTGCTATAATATTTAACCCAGAAACATCAAATTAAAGATACATGGACCTTTGTGGCACTTTTTTGTTCTTCTAACGGTACTTTTTGAATTTTCTATAATATTTAACCAAGAAACATAAAATTAAAGATGTTTGGCCTAAATGAATGAGAATTCATTAGAGTGGACTTTGTGGTACTTTTTTGTTGTTCCTATGGTACTTTTTTAATTTAATATAATTATGAACCTGGAAACATGAAATTAAGGACATGTGGTGCTCAGTGAATAAGAATCCATAAGAGAAGACTTTGTGGTACTTTTTGAATTTTCTATATTATTTAAAGTAGAAACATGAAATTAAATGTGCATGGTCCTATGCGAGAAAGAATTCACAAGAGGGGTCTTTGTGGTACTATTTTTTGTTTTTCTAATGGTACTTCTTGAATGTTCTGCAATTTTCATTCTTAGAAACATAAAATTGAAGATGTAAGGTCCTAAATGAATCAGAAACCTTAAAATGGATTTTGTGGTCTTTTTCTTTATTCTCATATGCTTTTTCGTAATTCTGATATATATTTTTCATTATTCTAAGATGAGAAACCTGAAATTAAAGAGATATTGTTATTTATGGATGACATAACACAACTATTAAAAATTTTCTCAAGGTAGTTAAGAATCTTAGTTTAAATTTGTTATACAGTATGGTTTTTATAAAAAAGTTCCGCTAACAAAGTAGCGGGTTTACAGCTCGTTTATTATATTAACCTAAAAGTTTGCACGGATTTTTTAATGCACAATCCTTATTTACTATAATTTCTATGTAATTAAATAAAAATAAATTTTAAATTGGAAATGAGTTTGCCAAATAATTCGCAAATGGATTTAGCTTATAATAAGTAATATTATTTAAAATATTCTTAAGATTATTGGTGTAAGATTTTATTTATTTATTATTGAAAAGTTAGATACTTATTATCAGAAAATTATAAAAATATCCCACTATGTTTCGGCAAAAATTTATAAGTTTTTATTTTTATTTTTTTGTTTCAATCCAATATAATTGTAATGTTTTTGAAAAAAATTCCCTGAAAATTGAGTACAATTAAAATCCTAACATATTAGGACTTTCAATTAAACAATTAATTTAGAAAAAACATAAGGCAACAATTTGTTTCTTTTTTTTTTTTAATTATACCCTTCATCATTATAAGTATGGAATTTATAGTATATTTGTGTTTGTAATTACAGCCATCAGAATATATTTCTAGATCCCTATTTCCATCTCAGAGTATAAATTTAAGGACATTTTTAATTTGATGTTGATTTAATGATGTCTGTCCATCTGAATGTCTGATTAGCTTAATCTAAAATCAAAATATATATATTGACCATTCCATGAAAGAACGCCCGAAAAGTGTCTTTCGATTTTTATTAAATTTTACACGTGTAAGGTCTATGGGTGTCTATATAGATTTCCGTTTTCAGATTCGCTAAATTCAGAAAATTCGCGATTTCATAACGCTTTTTCACTTTCGAAAAAAATCTAAAAAATCTCGAAAGTATACAACTTTAAATACAAATATTTCTTTGAAAGCTTTGCGAAAATTTATGATTTAAACGGCGTTTGAATTGAATTTATATCAGCTTAAACATGAATATTTTACAAATAAAAAACGAGAGAAAAAGATATAGTCGGTCAGGCCCTACTATATGATACCCTACACTACGCTGACATTTATATGAATTTGTTCACTTTTGGGTGATTCCCGAAAGGGGAGTTATATGGGAGCTATTTTAAATTATGGACCGATCTTTATAAAATTTGGTACTATCATTTATGTTTATATAAAACTTATTTGTGTCGAATATTAACTTGATACTAATATTTTAGTAGAATTTATGGCCGTTAAATTGATTTTTTGGAAAGGGGTTTATATGGGAGCTATGAGTAATTATAGACCGATCTTTTTAAAACTTGGCACACTTATTTAGACTTATATGAAACTTATATATGCCGAATAATATTAAAATATTGTTATATTTAAGGGATTTATGATCGTTAAACCCTTTTCCGGGAGGACATTTGTATGGGGGCTAGGTGAAATAATGGACCGATCATAACCAATTTCAATAGGCTTCGTCCCTGAACCAAAACAAATTTCATAAATTTTGGTGCAAAATTGAGACCTGTAGTTTGATTACAAGGTTTACATGGACGGACAGACGGTCAGACGGACGGACGGACGGACATCGTTAAATCGACTCAGAGAGTGATTCTAAGCCGGTTGGTATAAATTAAGGTGGGTCTTAGACCAATATTTTTGGGTGTTACAAACATCAGCACAAACGCATAATACCCTCCCACCTATGGTGGTGAAGGGTATAAATACTTTTTTATTTGAAAAATTTTTAAAAATGCATTTTAATGCAATTGCATTTTTTAAATGCATTTTTCTTTAAGTAACTATGGAAAATATACTCTATGGCAATTTCAATTTTAACTAAATTTTCCAGTTCTTTTTCATTATTTTACTTATAAAACCTTCCATCTTCAAATGTGTTTCATTAACAACTATTTTCATATACTACCTTTATTTCCTCATCCTTAACACTTGTAAATATTACTAGAAAAAAATCCTAAATAAATGTCATGAGTTGCTAAGAAATATTTAGAAAATTTTCTGTTTAAAAATTCCTTTCACCCTTTGACTTTTCAACAAATTTTCTTTTCATTTACAGCTAATGAAAATTTACAATAAATTAGGTCACTTACTTTATGCTTAATGAACCCCAACTAAATGCTTATGATTTTGCTAAGAAACTATTTTTAAATTTTAAGAAAAATTAAATAATAAATAAAATGCTTTAAATATAATATCGATTAGTAAGTGTATATAGCTGAAGACATAAAAGTTAAAGGATAATGAAAGTATTTCTAAGGATTCTGTTTTAAATAAAACTGAAGCCATTTAAATAAATGAGTGTAAAACAAAGAAATCAATTAAAAGGATTGTTGTCTTTAGTTTTTTTTTTTTTTTTGATAATAAATTGTAATTTTATTATTAATTATAATGACAATGACATATTTTTAATAGCTATCATAATTGTTTCCTGGTGTGGAAAAATACAGATAGAGAAAGGGATAGGGAGAGAGAGAGAGAGGAGAAGAAGTATTACAAAAGGAAAAATGAGGCAAAGATGCTTGAATTTTTTTTTTTTTTTTGATACACATACGTTGGTGTTTATTTACTTTCATAAATGTAAAGGAATTTTTTAAAAGTGAAACAATTTAAAACTGGACTTTTTGAGATTATTAAAATTTAATGAATATTTTAATGGAATTATATATAAATGATAATTTTTAAATAATTTAAAATACAAAATATTTTTGTTGAAAAAATAATAAATCTTTTATATATCCTTGTTCTTCCTTTATTATTAGCTTTTACTGTTTATGTTTCTATTATTATTTTTTTTTTTGTGTATTTTTTTCTTAATAAGGCTCTTTTTTTATTTATTTAGTTTTTGTTTTAATAATGTTGTTTTTGTTTTTGTGCATATATGTATTAATAAGGATTGAAACTTATAAGAATTTAATGAAAGAAAACGGAAAAAGAAAATAATTATTTTTTTCTTGGGATTATTAGTTTTTCTTCATTGTTTTCTTAGCATCATACTTTTGTATTTCTTATGCTATTTATAGCACAAAAAATTAATCATCATGCTGTGACGTCAATGACAGATGAAACAAAAAAGAAAGAGAGATTTTTTTTCTAGGTTTAGGTCGGCTTCTTTGAAATAGATTATAATATCGAAATAGAAAAGTAGATCAAAATTAGATAAACTTAAATATTAAGCAACCTACTTTTAAGGTATTTTATATTTTAAAGATTTAGTTTATAACACATTTTTTAGGAAATTTCAAAATTATGATGCTAAAAAAGTGTATATATAGTATTTAGTGTTAGAAATCTGGTAATTCTAAGATGACCAAAATAATTAATATAGAAATTCTTGTTAAGAAATTTTGTTGGCTTTTCACAACCTTTCAAATCTTTAAAATCGCTTGATTACTTTTAAAAATATTAATATTTTTACAAAAATACCTTATAATTAATATCAATCATACGCTTCGTATTCCATTTTGAAATAACTTTATATAAAGTCTCTAAAGCGAACATTTAAGATACGTATGTTTTTATAAAAACAATAACAACAATTTTATTACGCTATAATGAGAAAAACCTTTGTACAGTGGGACTCATTAAACAAGAAATATTATAAAAAATATTACATAAATAATTTATGAAATTGAAAAAAGATATTTCAATGTTATATATTCCATATATTCCCATATATTCCATTCAAATAATATAAGATATAAACTTCAAATAAAGGCATAAAATAAATCTAATAATATCTACTAAGCTGTTCTCTAGAATTTGTATTTCTATACAGTGGGATTAATAAGTAATAAAATTAAAAAATAAATCTTTAGCCTTAAAAACAATTCAAAAATATATTTGAAAATTTTATGATCTCTTTTCACATATTTTATATTTTTCTATCGTAAAAATGAATCCCCTTCTTAAATTTCCATTTAATCTACTTCAAAAACCATTAAAGTTAATTGAATGTTTCAACCAAATTCATATTTTATTTGTTGTTTTATAATTTTCCTTCCTTACATATCTTCAATACACTTAACCTCACTTAACTCTTACAATGGCAAACAATAGTTTCAACTGTCATTTGTCAAAATATTCTTTTAGTGTTTTTTCTAAGTAGAAAAACTTCTCAAATTGAAGATGATGCTATTTTTTTTTTCGGAACAATGACAAACCAAACTTAAACTCTATATTGTTAAGCTATGACAGCAAAAAAAGTTTTTATGAACGTAAAATTGCCAAAGAATAAAAGCGGCCAAACAAAACTTAACGAAGTTATAACTGAGGAGAGATGAGAACCGGAAGAGGGAAATAAACAACAATGCAAACTATTGAAATTCAATTTATGTGTTTAACTACTAACAGAAATATACCGTGAAATATACAGACAAACCCACATGTGTTTGGCCAATATAGGAACAGTGAAGGGTAAAACAATTAGAAATTTTTTAAGAAAAAAAATTTCTTTAGAAAATTTTTTGTCTGCTTGGTCAGACATGGAATTTTCTTTTGAAAATTTTTCCTTCAGAAAATTTTTTAAGTCAGACATAAAAATTTCTTTAAAAAATTTTTCATGTCAGACATAGAATTTTCTTTAGAACATTTTTTGTCTGCTTGGTCAGCCATAGAATTTTCTTTAGAAAATTTTTTGTCTGCCTGGTCAGCCATAGAATTTTCTTTAGAAAATTTTTTGTCTGCTAGCTCAGACATTGAATTTTCTTTAGAAAATTTTTTGTCTGCTGGTTCAGACATGGAATTTTCTTTAGAAAATTTTTTGTCTGCTGGATCAGACACGGAATTTTCTTTAGAAAATTTTTTGTCTGCTGGTTCAGACATGGAATTTTCTTTAGAAAATTTTTTGTCTGCTGGTTCAGACATGGAATTTTTTGTCTGCTGGTTTAGACATGGAATTTTCTTTAGAAAATTTTTTGTCTGCTGGTTCATACATGGAATTTTCTTTAGAAAATTTTTTGTCTGCTGGTTCAGACATATAATTTTCTTTAGAAAATTTTTTGTCTGCTGGTTCAGACATGGAATTTTCTTTAGAAAATTTTTTGTCTGCTGGTTCAGACATGGAATTTTCTTTAGAAAATTTTTTGTCTGCTGGTTCAGACATGGAATTTTCTTTAGAAAATTTTTTGTCTGCTGGTTCAGATATGGAATTTTCTTTAGAAAATTTTTTGTCTGCTGGGTCAGGTATGGAATTTTCTTATGAAAATTTTTTGTCAGCTGGCTCAGACATAGAATTTTCTTTAGAAAATTTTTTGTCTGCTGGTTCAGACATGAAATTTTCTTTAGAAATTTTTTTGTCTGCTGGTTCAGACATGGAATTTACTTTAGAAAATTTTTTGTCTGCTGTTTCAGACATGGTATTTTCTTTAGAAAATTTTTTGTCTGCTGGTTCAGACATGGAATTTTCTTTAGAAAATTTTTTGTCTGCTTGGTCAGATATGGAATTTTTTTTAGAAAATGTTTTGTCTGCTGGCTCAGACATGGAATTTTCTTTAGAAAATATTTTGCCTGAATTTTTTTGTCTGCGTGGTCAGACATGGAATTTTCATTAGAAAATGTTTTGTCTGCTTGGTCAGACATGGAATTTTTTTAGAAATTTTTTTGTCTGCTGGCTCAGACATGGAATTTTCTTTAGAAAATTGTTTGTCTGCTTGGTCAGACATGGAATTTTCTTTAGAAAATTTTTTGTCTTCTGGTTCAGATATGGAATTTTCTTTAAAAAATTTTTTGTCTGCTGGTTCAGATATGGAATTTTCTTTAGAAAATTTTTTGTCTGCTGGGTCAGGTATGGAATTTTCTTTAGAAATTTTTTGTCTGCTTGGTCAGACATGGAATTTTCTTTAGAAAATTTTTTTTCTGCTTGGTCAGACATAGAATTTTCTTTAGGCAATTTTTTGTCTGCTTGGTCAGACATGGAATTTTTTTTAGAAAATTTTTTGTCTGCTTGGCCAGACATTGAATTTTCTTTAGAAAATTTTTTGTCTGCTGGCTCAGACATGGAATTTTCTTTAGAAAATTTTTTGTCTGCTGGCTCAGACATGTAATTTTCTTTAGAAAATTTTTTGTCTGCTGGCTCAGACATGGAATTTTCTTTAGAAAATTTTTTGTCTGCTGGCTCAGACATAGAATTTTCTTTAGAAAATGTTTTGTCTGCTGGCTCAGACATGGAATTTTCTTTAGAAAATGTTTTGTCTGCTTGGTCAGACATGGAACTTTTTTTAGACAATTTTTTCTCTATCTGTCAGACATAAAAGCTTCTTTAGGAAGGGTTGTTTTTTTTTTTTAATTTTTATCCTTATTGTCCTTCACTATAACTTGGCTGCATATGTCTATGCCAGTATCACTATATGAGTTAGTATGTCTGTTAGTTTTATGAAAAAATGAAATTGAAAAAAGATTCGGCTGTGCCGAATCTTTGATACCCTTCACCATATTACCATCTTACCATCTTATCGACATCATATTACCATATTACCGACAATTAATAAAATTTTCGCCTTAACGTATGCTTGCATATTTTCTAAATATAAATTTTTTTCAAACTACGAAAATTTGAATATGAAAAAAAAAAAACAATCATAACAGGCTTTGCTTTTAAAAAAGAAACAACAACAATTCCATATATATTTATTTTTGTATGTACAAACTGACTGAATACACAAAGAACAACAACAACACTGTTATTCATTATATTACTGCTGTTGCTAACTAAACTACTTGTCTATACAAAAAACAAAAAACGTCACTAATAGTCATTACAATGATTAATATACATGTTTGTGTATGTATTTATGTATATTCTTAACAGATATGTTTTAGTTTTTAAAAATAAACAACTACAATTCCATATCTATTTATTTTTGTACAGACTGCATATACAAAGAACAACAACAACAACACTGTTATTCATCATATTACTGCTGTTGATAACTAAACTACTTGTCTATACAAAAAACAAAAAACGTCACTAATAGTCATTACAATGCTTAATATACATGTTTGTTGGTGTATTTATATTCTTAACAGATTTGTTTTTGGGCCATAACTCTGTTGATTATGAACGAATTTGGTTTATTAAAAAAACCGAAATTTTATAAAAATATTTATGACTGATCTATATAAAAATAAAAATCTGTAGCTTGAACAAGGGCTTCAAAAATAAAAAATTCGTTTTCCCCGATATCTCAGTTATTACTGAACCGATTTATTTAATTTTTTCAGAACAAAAATTCAGAAAATAATTTTCTAGCCCCCTTTAAAAATTCGAAGTCCCTGGTATATGCAGAGGCTTCAGAAACTAAAAAACCGGTTCTAAAAACCGGTTTTTAAAGCATATCTCCACCATTTATAAACCGATCTTCCTGATTCAAAAAACCGAAATTTTATAAAAATATTTGTGACCGATCTGTATAAAAATAAAAATCTATAGCTTAAACCAAGGCTTCAAAAAATAAAAAATGCGTTTTGTCCGATATCTCAGTTATTACTGAACCGATTTATTTCATTATTTCAGAACAAAAATTCAGAAAAAAGTGTCCGAGAATTCTTTGTAAAAACGAAGTCCGTAGTGTATACAGAGGCTTCAGAAACTGGAAAACCGGTTCAAAAAACCGGTTTTTTGAACATATCTCCGCATTGTATGAACCTATCTTGCTGAATTCCAATAGCAAAATTCTCGAAAGCATTTCCGATCGTTTGACATACATATTATATATGTCAGTTATCGGTGGGCTTCATAAACGCCATTTCAACCGACACACGGACGGACGGACGGACGGACGGACGGACATGGTCCAATCGTCATCGCTTCTTACAAGGATTCCGAAAATATAAACTTTTTTGCTCTCCGACGAAAATTGTGGAAATTACAAACGGAATGACAAACTTATATATACCCTTTACACCTGTGGTGAAGGGTATAATAAACTCTATATTGTTTGCGGTAACATCATGTACTAAAGACACATTTATGCACATGTTTTGGTAGTGGTTTTGTTATACTTTTTACATGTGAATTGTTGTACTTTATTGATATTGGATATTTGTAGAAAAGAATAAAAAAAATTCAAAATTGTTTTAATAAAACTTTAGTATCAGATTACATCAAGAAAATGGGTTTATGGAACATTTGTAGCAATTTAATAAAAGAAAACTTTGAGTAAAAATTAAACAATTAAAATTATAGAAATAAAACATTATAATGTTAATTCTATAATAAAATTGACCTATAAAAATGATATGTTTTCACTATTAATTAAGGATTAACCCAAATAAAAAAATATATCTTTGTTATATTAAATTAATTCCCTTTTAATCTACAAAACATTGTCCTTATGAATTTTATAATAAAATACACAAATATCTAGAGAATTAACATAAAATATAATAGAAAATCTAATTAAAATCGTTGTATTTTATTACCATCTACATAAAACAATTTCATAATTATTTTTGCTAAGTCAGCACCTTTGTTGGTCTTCTTTTAAGGACTTAATGAGAAGAGGTCAAGTGGAGTTATTTATTATTTTTTTTTTTTAATTTCTTATCTTACTTTATTCAGCATATTTTAAGCCTTCAAATATCAAAATTATGACGGCTGGTGAGTTTTAAATGGCCACCATAACCACATCCGTTTCCTAGAAAGCAGAAAAAAAGTAAATGAAAACTTTATAGACATGAACATGTAAAAAGGATTTTATTTTTTTAACGATAAACCCAAAAATTAAAAGCTTTTTTCTTTCTTACATCCTTTTTTTTATTTGTTGTATATTTTTTATGAAGACACAACATGCAATATAAGGAAATTAAAAGTGAAATTTGCCATAATAAAGAGGTTTTGTAAATTTAATTAGACGACAAGGCACGAGTACTAGTAGTAATGTTTGTTTTAAGAAATGGAATTTTTAAAACGAAACATAAATAACTTGTTTAATTTCATCCATTTAAAAAAATTTTTGTGTGTCTAACAGACAAAATAATTTGTTTAAAGAAATTTATATGACAGACAAAAAAATTGTTTAAAGAAAATTGTATGTCTGACCAAGCAGACAAAAAATTTTCTAAAGAAAATTGTATGTCTGACCAATTTTTTCTAAAGAAAATTGTATGTCTGACCAAGAAGACAAAAAATTGTCTAAAGAAAATTCTATGTCTGATTGGACAGACAAAAAATTTTCTAAAGAAAATTCTATATCTGATTGGACAGACAAAAAATTATCTAAAGAAAATTCCATGTTTGATTGGACAGACAAAAATTTTTTTAAAGAAAATGTATTGTCTGATTGGTCAGACAAAAAATTTTCTAAAGAAAATTCTATGTCTGACCAAGCAGAAAAAAAATTGTATAAAGAAAATTCTATGTCTGATTGGACAGACAAAAAATTATTTAAAAAAAATTCCATGTTTGATTGGACAGACAAAAAATTTTCTAAAGAAAATTCTATATCTGATTGGACAGACAAAAAATTATCTAAGGAAAATTCCATGTCTGATTGGATAGACAAAAATTTTTTTGAAGAAAATTTCTTGTCTGATTGGTCAGACAAAAAATTTTCTAAAGAAAATTCTATGTCTGACCAAGCAGATAAAAAAATTTTCTAAAGAAAATTCTATGTCTGATTGGATAGACAAAAATTTTTTTTAAGAAAATTTCTTGTCTGATTGGTCAGACAAAAAATTTTCTAAAGAAAATTCTATGTCTGACCAAGCAGACAAAAAATTTTCTAAAGAAAATTCTATGTCTGACCAAGCAGACAAAAAATTTTCTAAAGAAAATTCTATGTCTGATTGGACAGACAAAAAATTATCTAAGGAAAATTCCATGTCTGATTGGATAGACAAAAATTTTTTTGAAGAAAATTTCTTGTCTGATTGGTCAGACAAAAAATTTTCTAAAGAAAATTCTATGTCTGACCAAGCAGATAAAAAAATTGTATAAAGAAAATTCTATGTCTGATTGGACAGACAAAAAATTATCTAAAGAAAATTCCATGTTTGATTGGACAGACAAAAAATTTTCTAAAGAAAATTCTATGTCTGATTGGACAGACAAAAAATTTTCTAAAGAAAATTCCATATCTGATTGGTCAGACAAAAAATTTTCTAAAGAAAATTCCATGTCTGATTGAACAGACAAAAAATTTTCTAAAGAAAATCCCATGTCTGATTGAATAGACAAAAAATTTTCTAAAGAAAATTCCATGCCTGATTGGACAGACAAAAAATAGACAGACCAAAGGAATTTCTATGTCTGATTCGGTGGTGAAAAATTTTCTTAAGAAATAACTATGTCTGACAGATATAAAAATTTGTTTCAAGAAATTTCTTTGTCTGACAGACATAAACACTTTTTTCAAGAAATTTTTTATAAAATATAAACTTTATATCAGAATTTATAAATATATAAAATTCTTCATAAAAAATTTGTATGTTCATTAGACCAATTTTATGTGTGAAATTCTCTAAAGAAGTTTTTCTATAGGCACTTTTATTTGTAAGATAAAGAAAGAAAACTATAACAATAAGGTTTGTCTTACGTTAATATTACTTTAAGTTTTCCCGCCAATTAATAATCCTGTCCATTATCATTAATTATGGTTTCCATTTTCCTATAAATTCCCAAGTTTTAACTCATACATCTGTAACTATAAATGCCAGGATATATGTTATGTCATTATGTTATTTAAACTAAAATCATAGAAAAACTTTTTGTTAATAAAAGTGTCAAAGTGAATTTGTCATATTACATGCTAATGCTTTTTGACTTTTGACTAAAAGTGAAATTAAATAATTTAGCATTGAGGAAACATTTTATTACACATAAACACATCTACACTTTAACCACACATACATACATATTTAATGTATGAATTTCAACAAAATTTTCTATAATATAAATATTTAGTAGCATACTTTAGTGCTTTCACTAAGGACTCCTATTCTAACCGCATTTAAATTTGTTCCAGTAAAAACTATGACTGCTGGGGTGGTTGGGGCGTTAGTATATGTGTCTATATGTTGTAGAAGGAAGAAGAAAACTATAATGCATACACATACAGGATATGAAATATTTAAAAGCACACACTGCACTCATGTGGTATTTTACTATGCTACTAAAACAATTTTAAATTTGTTTTTAAATTTAATATATAATTTAAAGTTTCATGGGAATATGAGTTTGTATAATGTGCCTTTTTTGCGAACAAATGCTGGGGAATTCTATTTGATTTATAAACATGAAAAAACATTAAAAAGTTATGTTATTTAAAATTAATTAAGATATCTTTTCTGTATTTTGTTTTTTTTTTTTTTATAATTTAATTTTGGTGTTTGCATTTAGTTTGAATTCATTTCCTTTTCAATTGATTGACATTGACATTTTATTAGATTTTTTACGCTGTGATGAATTCTTTTTAACATTTTGATTACTTTGTTTCTGTTTTATATAAAATAAAAGCAAAATAATGTTGCATGTGTTCACGAGATATATTAAATGAAAATGCAAACAAATCAAATAAGTCAATATAAATGTACATAGAGGTTATCAGATGTTATAACAGAAATGTGAAGAAATTTCTTGAGGAATAGAATTAAATGCAATGTCTCCGATAGAGAAATTTCTTTAGAAAAATTTTCATGTCTGTCAGACATAGAAATTTCTTAAGAAAAATTTTCATGTCTGTCTCGTCAGACATAGAATTTTCTTTAGAAAATTGTTCATGTCAGACGTTAAAATTTTTTTAGAAAATTTTTTATATCTGTCAGACACAGAAATTTATTTAGCAAATTTTTCATGTCTGTCAGATATAGAAATTTCTTTAGAAAATTTTTTTTGTCTGTCATATAATAAAGATTATTTAAGAGACATAGAAATGTCTGTCAAACGTAGAAACTTCTTTAATTGGAATTTTCTTTAGAAAATTTTTTGTCTGTACGGTCAGACATGGAATTTTCTTTAGAAAATTTTTTGTCTGCTTGGTCAGACATAGAATTTTCTTTAGGAAAATTGTTGTCTGCTTGGTCAGACATAGAATTTTCTATAGAAAATTTTTTGTCTGCTTGGTCAGACATAGAATTTTCTTTAGATAATTTTTTTTTCTGTCCGGTCAGACATAGAATTTTCTTTAGAAAATTTTTTGTCTGCTTTGTCAGATATAGAATTTTCTATAGAAAATTTTTTGTCTGCTTGGTCAGACATGGAATTTTCTTTAGAAAATTTTTTGTCTGTACGGTCAGACATGGAATTTTCTTTAGAAAATTTTTTGTCTGTCCGGTCAGACATGGAATTTTCTTTAGAAAATTTTTTGTCTGTCCGGTCAAACATGGAATTTTCTTTAGAAAATTTTTTATCTGTCCGGTCAGACATGGAATTTTCTTTAGAAAACTTTTTGTCTGCTTGGTCAGACATGGAATTTTCTTTAGAAAATTTTTTGTCTGCTTGGTCAGACATGGAATTTTCTTTAGAAAATTTTTTGTCTGCTTGGTCAGACATAGAATTTTCTATAGAAAATTTTTTGTCTGCTTGGTCAGACATAGAATTTTCTATAGAAAATTTTTTGTCTGCTTGGTCAGACATAGAATTTTCTATAGAAAATTTTTTGTCTGCTTGGTCAGACATAGAATTTTCTATAGAAAATTTTTTGTCTGCTTGGTCAGACATAGAATTTTCTATAGAAAATTTTTTGTCTGCTTGGTCAGACATAGAATTTTCTATAGAAAATTTTTTGTCTGCTTGGTCAGATATAGAATTTTCTATAGAAAATTTTTTGTCTGCTTGGTCAGATATAGAATTTTCTATAGAAAATTTTTTGTCTGCTTGGTCAGACATGGAATTTTCTTTAGAAAATTTTTTGTCTGTCCGGTCAGACATGGAATTTTCTTTAGAAAATTTTTTGTCTGTCCGGTCAGACATGGAATTTTCTTTAGAAAATTTTTTGTCTGTCCGGTCAGACATGGAATTTTCTTTAGAAAATTTTTTATCTGTCCGGTCAGGCATGGAATTTTCTTTAGAAAATTTTTTGTCTGTCCGGTCAGACATGGAATTTTCTTTAGAAAATTTTTTGTCTGTCCGGTCAGACATGGAATTTTCTTTAGAAAATTTTTTGTCTGTCCGGTCAGGCATAGAATTTTTTTTAGAAAATTTTTTGTCTGCTTGGTCAGACATAGAATTTTCTATAGAAAATTTTTTGTCTGCTTGGTCAGACATAGAATTTTCTATAGAAAATTTTTTGTCTGCTTGGTCAGACATAGAATTTTCTATAGAAAATTTTTTGTCTGCTTGGTCAGACATAGAATTTTCTATAGAAAATTTTTTGTCTGCTTGGTCAGACATAGAATTTTCTTTAACAATTTTTTGTCTGCTTGGACAGACATAGAATTTTCTATAGAAAATTTTTTGTCTGCTTGGTCAGACATAGAATTTTCTATAGAAAATTTTTTGTCTGCTTGGTCAGACATAGAATTTTCTATAGAAAATTTTTTGTCTGCTTGGTCAGACATAGAATTTTCTTTAGAAAATTTTTTGTCTGCTTGGTCAGACATGGAATTTTCTTTAGAAAATTTTTTGTCTGCTTGGTCAGACATGCAATTTTCTTTAGAAAATTTTTTGTCTGCTTGGTCAGACATAGAATTTTCTATAGAAAATTTTTTGTCTGCTTGGTCAGACATAGAATTTTCTATAGAAAATTTTTTGTCTGCTTGGTCAGACATAGAATTTTCTATAGAAAATTTTTTGTCTGCTTGGTCAGACATAGAATTTTCTATAGAAAATTTTTTGTCTGCTTGGTCAGACATAGAATTTTCTATAGAAAATTTTTTGTCTGCTTGGTCAGATATAGAATTTTCTATAGAAAATTTTTTGTCTGCTTGGTCAGATATAGAATTTTCTATAGAAAATTTTTTGTCTGCTTGGTCAGACATAGAATTTTGTCTGCTTGGTCAGACATAGAATTTTCTATAGAAAATTTTTTGTCTGCTTGGTCAGACATAGAATTTTCTATAGAAAATTTTTTGTCTGCTTGGTCAGACATAGAATTTTCTATAGAAAATTTTTTGTCTGCTTGGTCAGACATAGAATTTTCTATAGAAAATTTTTTGTCTGCTTGGTCAGATATAGAATTTTCTATAGAAAATTTTTTGTCTGCTTGGTCAGACATAGAATTTTCTATAGAAAATTTTTTGTCTGCTTGGTCAGATATAGAATTTTCTTTAGACAATTTTTTGTCTGTCCGGTAAGACATAGAATTTTCTTTAGACAGTTTTTTGTCCGTCCGGTGAGACATAGAATTTTCTTTAGACAATTTTTTGTCTGTCCGGTGAGACATAGAGTTTTCTTTAGACAATTTTTTGTCTGTCCGGTGAGACATAGATTTTTCTTTAGAACATTTTTTGTCTGTCCGGTCAGGCTTAGAATTTTCTTTAGAACATTTTTTGTCTGTCAAGTCAGACATAGAATTTTCTTTAGACAGTTTTTTGTCTGTCCGGTCAGATATAAAATTTTCTTTAGACAATTTTTTGTCTGTCCGGTCAGACATAGAATTTTTTTTAGAAAATTTTTTGTCTGTCCGGTCAGACATAGAATTTTCTTTGGAAAATTTTTTGTCTGTCCGGTGAGACATAGAATTTTCTTTAGAAAATTTTTTGTCTGTCCGGTGAAATATAGAATTTTCTTTAGAAAATTTTTTGTCTGCTTGGTCAGACATAGAATTTTCTTTAGAAAATTTTCTGTCTGTATCTGTCGGACAATTTTCTTTAAAAAATATTTTGTCTGACTTTCTGTCTCAGTCAAGGAATTTTCTTTAGAAAAGTTTGTGTCTGTCTGGTCAGATATAGAATTTTCTTTGGAAAATTTTTTATGTCTGTCTGTGTCGGTCATAGGATTTTTTGTCTGTCTGTTTTAGATATAAAATTTTCTTTTGAAAAATGTTTGTCTCTCTACTCAGAGATAAAATTTTTGTTAGTAAATTGTTGGTCAGTCCAGTCAGACATAGAATTTTCATAGAAAATTTTTTGTCTGAATGATTAGACATAGAATTTTCTTTAGAACATTTTTTCTCTGTCTGTCTCACATATACATAGATTTTTCTTTTTTGTCTGTCTATTGCTCGGAGAATATTCTTTATAAATTTTTTTCGGAAGATTTTTTGTCTGCTTGACTTACTAGGAGATTTCTTTAGAAACTTTTTTTGTCTGTCTGTCTGTCGGAAAATATTCTTTATAAAATGTTTCGCCTGTCAAACTTTAACATTTGAAATTTTTGTTTTCTCTTGATTTTTCTGAGAATTTTATTTTCCTTTTTGTGTATTTGTAGGTGTGTATTTTTGTGTATATTTTTTTGTTTATTTTCAGTTATTTGGCACGCAACCGGATATCCGTTTGCCATGTTTATAGTCACAATAAGTATTCTGTATATTTCTCTTTTATATGTCTGTGTTAGTATTTCATTAGAGTTCTTAATTTTGCTCTAGTTGTTGATTTTTTTTTACTTATTTTTACTTTGGCTTGCATTACTTTTCGTAGACATTTACTTACTTCTTGTACTTTTGTTTATTATCGCTCGTTACAAAATGCACAATCACAAACTTTGTTTTTTTTTTCTGTTTTCTTTAAAAAGAAAATAATAAATCAATTGTGTTTTTAGTTTTTCTATGGCTATTTTTCAATTTTAAAAGCTTCCATTAGATTACAAAAATGCACGCAGATACTGAACATTAGAAGGGAGTTTGATTATTTATTGAGCTCTGTCCCTGGGTTGGTTATAATAATTACTTTTAGAATTTTTTTTCGTTATGAGAAAAATATTATATTTTTAGCACGTGTTTGTATCATATTTTGTTTAGCAATTGTTTGGTTAGTTGCCACTTATTGTTAAGTTGTCTTTGAATAGTTTAGAATTTAAGTACTTATGTTTAAACATGACAATGGAATGTTTAAGAGCAAATTATGAAAAAAATCTTAGTTTTTGTTTTCTCTTATGAAGTTTACTTTAGAAGTGCTGAAACAAAATTTAAAATGATAATTTTAATTTGTTTAAAAAGCGAATATAAAATTCTTATTAACGAATTGCTTTATTTAATTTTACCATTTAGATCTACAAATGTTTGCTGCCATCAGCAAAAAAAAAATTTATGACCTTTTTTTTTGAAAAAAGTCTAAAAAATTTTCCCATCAACATCAATTATTCTTTCTGCTTTTTTTCTTTATTCATATTCTTTTAACATTCAGCCAAAAATATTTAACCCCTGTTTTTTTTTTTTTTTTTTTTTTTTTTCATTTTCTATCAAAGTTTAATATTTATTTTAAGTATAAACGAACAAATTTCATTGTTTTGGTTTTTAAACCCAACAAAATTTATGCAAAAATTTCACGATTTTCTTTTTTTTCGCTGTTGTTTATTTAGTAAGCAACAATTTTTGTGTATTTTTTTTGCTGTTTAGACAAGAATATAAAATCCTTATTAAAGGCTTTCATTTTGTATATTGTATGTTTGTATAGATTTAAAAATGTGTATACAAATGTATATTTGTAATTTGAATAACGTATATTTTAGCAAATTTGAAGAAAACCCATAAAAATAAAAAAACACAACAAAACAACAGTTTTTATATTGTGACATGTATTTAAGGATACAATAATGTTATGTATATTAAATGTTATATAGATGTCAAAGTCTAATATTTTTGTATGAATATTGCTAAGTTCTACTGTTGCAATGTACGAAAATAGAAAAAAAAAAAAAACTGCCTAAAAGCCTACTATATTTTTTACTAGGTTTTTTTTTTTTTTTTTTTTTTTTGCTAAAGCTTAATTTACAGTGGGTTGGAATTTTTATAAAAGTAAAAACAATTTCAAGCTATTTATATGATTATTATTAATCCACATTTGTAATTATTGTTATTTACTTTACGTAATAAATTTTTAGAACATAATTTCCAATATAAAATTAAATACAAGTAAAAATAATGTAATGGAATTTTATTATATTTAATGAAAAACCATACTTATATATGTATTGGAATGTACTTGCAGTGAAAGTAACAATTTATGTCCTAAGTAGATCCTTCAAAAGTTTTGCAACAAAATATTTCTGTTGCTTTCTAAGCTGAAAATACTAAAACACTGTGGATTTGGTATATGTTTAAAATTAAATATTATAAATTTGTGTCAATTTATAAATATTCATTTGGAGCTTTTTTTTTTTTTTTCAACTAATATTTGTAGCTTCCAGTAGGGTCCGTCAGTCTGTCTGGCTGAACGTTATCCGTTGAAATACTACTTTTTTGTTTTAAAAATTCTCCAAAATGTGAAAAAAAAGCGTACATATCTTTTATTTAAAAGAACTACCCAGCAAAAACTTTGCTTTCCTGGTAAGCTACTACTTACTACTTATTTTTTGTCTCAATAATTAGTTATTTTTGTTCGAGTTGTCCATGAATTCTAGTAGTAATTTTTAGACTCTAGTGATACTAAAAAATATGTACCTAAACAAAAATAAAAATAAAAAATAAAAACGAAAAAATTTGCCGTCAGTGAGTTATGAACTTGGGACCCTATAAACTAGTCGTTTTTAAAGACTAACGTCTTACTCAGTACACCATCTCGCACTTAATATTCAAAGCTAAAAAACTTGTTTTAGCATAAAATATATTTTTAAAACATTTTGTTAAAAAAACGAATAGCATCAGACTGGGGTTGAACCGGCAACTTTCTGGTTGCTAATCCTGCGCTCTAGACAACTGATCCATGTGATTGTAACTTACTCTGCAATTATACTATTGAGTACTTATTTATGTAGTGTAGAGAAGGCAAATACTAATGACGCCTACTTTCCAGGAAAGTACTTTAATAAGTAGTTGTCATTACCGAAAACCAAAAAGTTTTTGCTGGGTAATTACACTGGTCGGCAAAAAATTTTTTTTTTCAGCTCCTTCAAAAAAACAAAAAATATGTAGTCTAGATAGAATTCCACATGCTTAACTCGAATCTGCTTTCAGTTTTTTCCCATCAGGTCGGAATTTTTTTGTATGGGCGTGTCTAATATTGCGCTCGAGTAATCGGCTTATTTAGGCGATTACTCGAGTTTATTTCACTATAACTCGAGAACGGTATGCACGATTTATATAAATAATACACCAAAATATGTGGAATAATATTGGCTTTAAGTCGTTATCCGCTCAATAGTTTAGGAGATATTTTAAAAAAAGTTCTGGAAAAATTTTTTTTCATGCAAAATTCAAGATTTCTTTTTTTTACTAAAACTTCTTTTTAAAAGTGAAAACATCAAAAATGTTTCAGCTTATCACCTTTATCTGAAAGCTGGCAAAACTACGAGTAAATAAAGCCACATGTCATAAAAATGTATGCACAAATATTGATTGCATTCACAGTTATGTTAGGATGCCCATGCATACCTATAGTTAAGTGAAAATACTAGGGTGATCGACGCGGTTTTCCAACCGGTTTTAAAACCGGTTTTTTCAGTCAATGTGCTGTCGGTTTTTTTTAAAATGTTCATTTTTCGAATGTCGAATAGACCGGTTTTTTTAAACACAAAAAACCGGTTTCAAAAATAGCATTTTATTTCAGAAAACATGTACTAAATAGTGATATTTAAATCGAAATTTAGGAATAATTTTTTAAATATTCATAAAGACTGATTTCTTATATTTTTAAAATATAGTTTAAGTCTAAATTGGAATTTATTCTGTAATATTAAACAAATAAATAATTAATAATTATCCTGTATGACCCAATTTTTTTTTTTCATCCAAAATTTCCTTTATTTTTTAAAGGTATTGTGTTAAAAAAGTTTCACCTGCAGAATCGTTTTAATTGAGACTTAATTAATATACTATCTCCATATTAAGCCATGGTTTCTGTTTATGCTAACTAAAATTTTGATGATTTTTTCTACAATTTTGAAACATAATTATCTTCTAGTCATCTAGATACATAATTTGCTTAGCATTTTTTCTCTTTCCAGAGCTTTCTGAAGCTACCAAACGACGTAGAAAATTAAAATTTGGCTTAATTATAAAACTTTTTGTCCAAAAAATCCTAATGGAGCCATATTTTTATCAGGGAGCGGATATAAGAGGATTTATGTGTCTTTTTCTAAGAATTTTTTCTCTTTCCAGAGCTTTCTAAAGCTCCCAGAAGACATAGAAAATTAAAATTCAGCTTAATTATAACCCTATTCGTCCTACAAATCCTAACGGAGCCAGATTTTGAAATCTCTATCAGGAAGCGAAAATACGTGGATCTATATATATGGATTTAAATATATCTTTCCTAAGCAATGTTTCCTTTCCAGAGCTTTCTGAAGCTCCCAGACGACGTAAGAAACTAAAAATCGGCATACTTATAAAACTATTCGTTCAACAAATTCTAACAGTGCCAGATGTTTCTATCAGGGACCAAAAAGTCTGTTTTGGTATTAAGAACTTTTGAGTTGCTATACTTATTGTTTACTCTCCAAATCCTATAAAAAACTGATTCTGTATTTCGGCCAGGGAGCGCATTTACGACGATTTTTTTTATTTTGAAAGGTTTACGAATTTAAAACTTTAATCAATATAATTCCAATAAATTTGAACGGCTTCAAATAATTGACTTCGATTAGGGAGAGGAAGGTGTCTAAATGTTGTTCAAAATTTTTTCTTTTAATTTTCGGATTTGTTTGTGCATATTTTCATTATTATATTATTTTTCCTGACATTGTTAGGCTTTTATGCTTGTATCTAATAAATTTTAACTTAATTATAAGAATTGATTTTTTCAAAGAAATGTAGTCTTTAGATATAAATACTAACTTCTGCAAAAAACCGGTTAACCGGTTTTTTCTGAATTTCAAAAAGTGCAACCGGTTTTTTTTTAAATACCAACTATTCGAACTATTCGAAAACCGGTTTCTCAAAAATGTCGAATAATCGATCACCCTAGAAAATACACTAGTGGGCAAAAAAAAATATTTTTTTTTTGTCTTAAATAAAAAAAAAAAAATAGGTGGATTAGATGGAACTTAACATGATAAATAAGAATCAGCTTTTATTTTTTTTTCTATCATGCATTGATTTTTTTTATGGGCATTACTACTATGACCACGCCTTTAGGTAGTCACACTTGTATAACTCGAGAACAGTTTGTCCAATTAAGATGAATTGAATTTAGTGTATAGCGATCTAAATTGTCTTTGAGCTGAATTTATATAATTTTTTTGTCCAGTTAATATTTCCGTAGTTATTCGGTAATTAGTACCGAAAATTTTAAAATTTATTTTTTTGAAAATAGGTGAAAATTTTGATCCATAACTATGAAATTTTTGAGCGAATCTTTTGATGTATCCCTTATCAAAATCGTGTAAAGGGTTCTTGAGTTATAGCTTAAGTTTGATAAACCATTCTCGAATTTTATAGTGTGACCGCTGAATAAGGTGATAATATTAGTCATGCACATATAAAAAAAAATCAGTACCCGATAGAAAAAAAGTGAATGCAGATTCTTGTTTAACTCGTCAAAATCCAACTAGTCCTCCTATTTTTGTTTCAAGAAAAAAAATAAACATTTTTTTTTTTTTTTTTTGCCCACCACTGTATTTCTACTCAATTGTATGTAACATGGGTATTTTTACTTAACTGTGAATAACATTTAGATTTGTGCGTCAATTTTGCCTTATTTTTTTTCGCAGCATTACCAGCTTTAATGCAAAGATGATAAATTGTAACATTTTAGATGCTTTCGTTTATTAAACGAAATTTTAGTAACAAAAACATCTAAAATTTTGCATGAAAATTATTTTTCTCGGACACTTATTTCAAAATAACTCCAAAACTATTGAGCACATAAACAAATTATGTTTAGTGAATTTGAAGATATTTTTATTCCGTATCTTTTGGTGATCAATCGTACACACCGTTCTTGAGTTATGAGGAAATATACTAGAGTAATGGCCTTACTATGAACGAAATATTAGACACGCCCATAAAAAAAATCCAGACCTGATGGGAAACAAATTAAAGCAGATTCGTGTTCAGCACATCAAAATACATCAAGTCCAACTATTCGTCTATGGGGGAGAATTTTTTTTGTTGACCAGTTTTATTTACACTTAATTCAAATTTTCCCAAAAAAAAAAAAAAAAAAAAAAAAAAAAAAAAAAAAAAAAACTATATTTGGGACGTACAGAAAGTAGTTTACAAAGTGTTTTAATTTTGTTTTAGGACTGAATTTCAATTAAAAAGTTCAACCCGTAATTTAATAACAAGATTTACACGTACGGACAAATGGACGGACATTGTAAATTAATAAGAAGCTAATTTGTATATTTTAAGTAGTGACTAGTATATCGATTTTGAATAGGGACGATATATGTATATTTCATTTTATAGAAAATAATTATTTCCTTGAAATGAAAGTAGTTGCACTACTTATAGTTCAGAAGTTTTCAGCAGCTAAAATGGTTACTATTGTGAAAGTTTTAGCCCTTTTAGCTGATTCAAATGTAGTTCAAAATGTTTATTTTATTTTATTTTTTTTTTCATAAATCTATAATTTGTGAATCGTTGGAAATATCTCAATATTTTTTATCTCCAAAAATTCATCTCTATAAAAAATACGCTAAAAATTTTAAAGTTTCAGATTACATTTTTAGACTTCTGATGGTATCGAGTTTAGTTGCGAAAAAAAAGTTCCCTTATTTGTATTGGTTAAGATGTAGTTATAATTTAGAATTTTTATGAAAACTCTTACATATTTGAGTATTTGAACCAGGCTTATTTATTGTTGTTTAGAGCTTCTAAAATATCAAACTTCAATTTATAAAGCAATAATATTTAATCAAAATAACATTTTACAAAAAATTATTATCCAATTCGAAACCTCTATTGTATTGGTGTACATTAGAGTGTTCCGTAGACAGAATTTTTTTATTTCAAACAATACGTAAATATTAGCTTAATATGGGAAAAATTATTAAAAAAAAAAATTAAATTGATCTTCAGTTTCCGTAATTTTTAGCCAATAAATAAAAAAAAAAAAAAAATATTTAAAAAAAATTTGTTCATAAACCGTCGCTTTAGAACATCAAGCAAAAAAAAAAAAAAAAAAATCGATATTGTTCTTAAGAAATGGATAAGAATTTTATAATTTTGTTCCTTTAATTGTTCATCAAAATACCTTAAAATGTCTTCTAGAAGAAAAACAAACAAAAAAAAAAAAAAAAAAAAAAATCCCATGGGGAAATTTTTTTAAAATATTTTTCCCATTACCAGCATAAAATTACGAATTTTTTGATACCTATTTCGATTAAAAAATCGTAACTTGTTTTTTACCAAAATGTATGGGACCCATGATTTTTCAATCGCTGGTAGGGAACTGAATACCAATTTAAATTTTTTTTTTAATAATTTTTTCTTATTAAGTAAATATGTGCTCATCGTTTAAGGGGTTTTTCTACACACAGAGAAAAAAGTTACAGCATGATCACTACAACTATTCAATGTTTGTATAGCTGTTTTTCATTGATTGCAATAATATCGTGTTTATGATAGTAACGTTTATGTTTCTGTTTGATAATGAAAAATCAAAATTTTAATATGGTTGACTGCAATTATAATATGTACTTAAATATTTTTATATGAAATGATAAAAACATGATGAAATAGGAAGCAATATATAAGAAATTGTTATATACATTACTAAATCGAATCATTAAATGATGAAAAAATTATAAAATGGATTCATAATAATAATTACGTACAAATATATTTATTTTTAACCGTAATCATATATTGGTCTTAGTTTATGGTCACAAGAACCATATTTTTTCTTTACCTATACATCGATATCTCGAAAAGAATATTCCTCGGGATACTCTAATGCACATGCATATGTCGTAAGTATTTTTCAAACTAACTGAACTTTATGACTATTACAAAAAAAAAAAAAAAAAAAAAAAAAAAAAAATAATTGCATGAAAAAATGTAAAAAAATGAATTAAAATATTTTGTTATGCTCGTAGTTTTGTCATTGTCACAAAGTCTTGGATACGGGTATAAATGTAAAAATAACAAAGTAATTTAAATATTTTTATAACATACAACAATGTAACCATACTATAGAATATGTGAATTGAGCACTAAAGTAACCCTCGTGATTTTTTTATAACATTGTTCAATAATAGTGACCATTTTTTAAAATACGCGTTTTTATTTAACACGAATTTGATATAAGTCGTTTAAAAAATAATGGCCTATCTTGAAAGGCGCGTTATATAGTACTGTGTAATGAATCGTATGCAGAAATGTTTATTGAAGAAATAGATTATTTTAAGAAAATATATAAAAAAAAATCAAAAATAAAAGAATTATCAGATTACCAAAATAGTAAGGCTGTTCACGTTAGGCTGGTTATCCGAAAATTGATTAATTCCAGGAGAATTTTCTTCAGGTAAAACATTTCTATCGCATTTTGAATCAATTACTAATGATGATATCAAATTCGATAGCAAAGGTCCTATGTGTAGAAATGTAGAATATCGTTGGAACCAATATAAAAAATAAATAATTTCATGTGTTTTAATTTAAGGCAATTTTAAGGTTTAAATTAAGCTTTAAATTAGACGATATATAGAACTTTTGGTCCCAAAATATAAATTTGTACATAGATATTTAGTCTGAACCTTGTTTTAGGCATTTTTAATTTAAACATACTTTCATAGGTCCCAACAAACCGCGTATTAATTTTAATAAATCTATTCAGGACATTAGTTGGAAAATCTTAATTACAGTCATGATTATGAAAGATTTAACTTAATGTAAAATAAACATTGTATTTAAAATCACTAAAAACTGAATACTTTTCTTCAAAACAATAATTTTAGCATGTTATCACAACGTTGCCATTCATGCTTCACTAATTAAAAAATATCCTTAAGGATATATTTCATATTTTTAAATTATAAATATAGATTTACAGAGATTATTCTAAATTAAAAAATTATTAGAGGTTTTTGTTAGGGCCCAGTTCTGAGCTTTCCGAATTTGACATACACAGATATACATACGTTGGTTTTATTCTAAATTTGTTATCGCTCTAGGAAGAGAAAAACTTTCCACTTTAAAATAGAAAATAATAATAAATTAAAAACCGAATTAGGGTTTAATAAGAATCTATTTTCCGTTTTTTTCTAACACAGTATAACTCAATATTCTGTACTAATATTCTGTACAATCATCTTTATTTTGGCCAATTTTCTGCATTGATCTGGACATATTAAGTATCAACTTCCAACAAGTTTCCAATATTTTACCGTATAATTCTTCTCTATTTTTGAAAATTTCTTTCGACAGACTTTTTTTCGAATCACTCAACAAGTTATTTATAGGTTTTAGTTTCGGAGGTGGACTTGGCCAGCTTAAAAGATGGACGTTATTCTGAGAAAACCGATTCTTAACAAACCTAGAACTTTGTTTGGGGCCATTATCTTGCTCGAATGAGGAAGGTAAATGGCATTACTCTACGGCATATGAAAACATAGCAATTACCAATATATCTCAGTGCCCATATGCATTTATTGTATTTATCACATCACTTTGATAGTCATCTTTGTAAACTTAACATGGAATTTTTTCCCTTTAGGCCGCGGACACTTTTTTGGAAGACGTTTCCAAACAAATTAGTTTTAATTTCTTGAAGTCAAAAAAAAAAAAAAAAAAAAAAAATGTCTCTCATTTTTTCTTCGACTTAACATTTAACAATTTTTAACCGCCATTTTCTGTGTCAGAATACTATTTCTTTATAATATTTTCAACCTAAATGAAACTTCTTATTCTGTTATGTAAAAATAATCAAAAAAAAAAATTACAATAGAATTCTACTTAATATAAAAAAATTGAAATAAATTAACTGTATCTATTATTATGAGCAAAAATTGTTGGTGTTTCAAACCAAAAACATATGTGTAAATTAATTTTTATGCACATACTTGCCATCAAATTGTTTACTAAAAGAAATAAAAACGTGAAGTATTTCTGAAGAATTTTCCAAAGTAATTGTCACTTTAATATTATACCACTAGGTGTATCTGTTATTTTGAGCAGATGTGTAAATGTATATGGATTAATTTTGTGGTTATTCTAAAGATTGTACCTGTAAATTGGATCAATTTTGTCGTGATCACTTATTATTTTTTCTAGAGTTTGATAATATAAAGGAGCTAATTAACACTTTTTGACATTTTGCAAACTTTACTTTCAGACAGCTTGACGTATGATTAATATTAATTGCGTAGTCATATTGGATAATTGGACCTTATTTTTATTTTAGTGGAAATAGTTTAATAATTTAAAACTATAGTTAAAATTTAGACTTGGTGGTTTTAAAATCAGCACCTACATTATTTAATAAGGATTTTAAAAGAACTTTAAAAAAACTTTGAGAAAGACTATTTACCGATTTGTCTTAAAAAATGAGGCTTTAGCTAAAAATGTATAAATTAAAATATTGGTAATGTTTATAACTTTTAAAGCTATTAAATATTGAAGATGAAAAATACGTCATACAGATTATAGTTGCTTTATAACATAAAAATGATGATGACAGTGATTAAACATTTTTTTGTGTCGTTTTTTTTTTAACAGTTTGTTGGTTACTTTTTTTTAGAGAGTTATGTAATAATGCAATTCATCTGTGCCTTATTACGAGATATTTTCCCTTAAATATTCATCACCTAGAACACTGTAAATATCTGGGTATAGAATATTGTCTGTATGAGGAATCCATAAAAATCAACAAATACTGACGAGCCTCTTGACGTGTTTAGTGCTTTTTTTTTCTCGTCTTTATTTTGGTTGTAGACAAATGTATGCACATTTGTATAAATGTATGTCCAAATAGTATTTTCTTGTTATTGTTGTTCTAGTTGTTAAACACATGTCGTATAAATGTTGCTATATATATGTATGTAGATATAGTAACACTTTGTATTGAGATAAAACAACATACATATATACTTATGTATATATCTATTTATTGCCACTGTTGTTGTTAGTATTGCAAGGAAGTTTGTTTGTATTTTAGAAAACAACCACTTAAATATGCTTTTAAAAGTGGTATTTAAGGTTTAATGATGCTGTTTTCTATAAACACAGAGGGGAATATAAACACATATTTGTCATGTACATATAAGTATATTTTTTTTACTATTTTTAAAAACAGAAAATTTATAGTAAAATAAAAACAATTAAAGTTTTTTATATAATTTAAAAAAATTAAAAAATAAAGTAAAATTTATGGATATTTTTATTAAAAAAAAAACTAAAAAATATTTTTAAATTGTACGAAATTATTATTTTTTTTTTTTTAATTTAATAAACAATAAAATTTGATTAAATAATAATTTGATATATATATAAATTTTGCAAATTTTTATACACCTTTTGTTTTACTTTATTTTTTTTTTCATTTTTTCCATTTAAATAACATTTCTTTCATGTCGTTTGCTCATTGTATTGTCAGCAATTAATAAAAATTGATTATTTTTTTTATTGTTTACCTACAATGTTTTTTTTTTTTTTTTTTTTTTTTTATTTACTGCTATATTATTGACAGTTATTGCCTTTTAATTTTTACCACTCCAAACTCTACACCATAAAAATTTTAGTTGTTGTTTTTTTAATACAATTTCTACACTTTATCATTCTAGCATGAAACACGTGACTTTAGTGTTAAAAACAACATTACACTATAGAAAAAAAAAAAAACAATAGCAATAAAGTAATTACTTAAATATTAAAGCAAACACATTATTATGAAACCTATATATTATATTACTAACTCTCAACAAAATTCAAATTATTTTTATTATCCTTATAAAAGCAATTAAATAGGAAAATATCCCCAAAAATTTAACAAAAAATTATTTCTCTTTTTTTGTTTACTCTTTGTTACACTTTCTTTAGTAGATTTTTTTAAGAAGTTGTAAATGTTTTTTTCCGTAGTTAAAAATATTATCTTGCAGGAATACCGGTTTGTAAAGGACACTAAAATGATCTAAGAGTAATATTAAGAGAAATATTTAAGAGAATTTTTTAAAGCACTATTAGCTTTTCCAAGCTTTCTTTCATTTAAAAAAATTTACAGTTTTTTTTTTTTATATCAAAAGCTTTGAATCTTAGAAAAGGGCTTTTGATTTACGATAAAGATACGTAAAATATAAAGAAAATCTTACTGAACTGGAAAAAAATCTTTAAAACTTAAATAACACAAAGGTAGAAGGTAGAAATGGACTTCAATTACGAAATTGCTTATATTAATTAGATTTGAGAAAATATAGACTAAAGTTAAAACTTTCATATAAAATGGGTCGAATTCGGGAGGGTGTGTACCTTGACCACTTGAGTTATTGGGCTCACTTTTTATTTTAAGGTCTTCTCTGTGATGATACCTTTTAGAAAAGTATAAAATTATTATATGTTTTTTAAGAAAATTTTATTTTAGAGAAAAAAGAGTGTAGATACTTTTTCGGCCAAAAAAATACAAAAAGTTGTAATTTTTGCAATTTTCAAATTCAAAATTGTTTATTTTTGGACTCGGTAAAAATATCGACTTCAAATTTTTTGTATTCAATAGATAATTTTGTTCTTTAATTAGTTAAAGAAAAAACAAATTAAATCGGTTGAAAATACTAGGATATATATATATATAAAAAAAACATGCAAAATTGAGGTACTTAAAAATTCAAATGCAAATAACTCAAAAACTATAAGAGATAAATGTTTTTTTGTAGGCTTATCAGTGCCTACAATAACGTATAAAAATATTTGAAATTGGACGAAAAACAAAAATTTGTCAAGCGATTAAAAAATTTGCATGTCAGAGGTACCCAACTTTGAGCCCCTTTATCTCCGCCCCTGAGGGGTTTTGTCGGTCCCTCCTTCCAAACTTAATATTGTACTATCCTATGCTATGCTGTACCAAATTTCATGCAAATGCATACAGTCGATCAGAAGTTACAGATTTATTTCCAAAAAATTTCGATTCTGTCCCATTGTGCAATCGTTTAATAATAAAATATTTTTTATAAAAGATCTATGAAATTTAGTTACAAAAAGTATTACAAGGTTTATATGGATGGATAGACGGATGGATATCGTTAAACCACTGAGAAAGTGATTCTAAAATGGGTATGACCAATATTTTTTAGTGTTATATACATCAGCACAAACGCATTATACCTTTCCTACCTGTGGTGGCGTAGGTTATAATGACTATAGATACAATTTTTTCTATGATTCGAAATAATTGTTATAATAAAAATCAGACAATATATATATATTTTTTTTTCGCTAAAAGCTCAAAAAAGTTTTACCATTGAAATTGTTCGTGAAATTTAAATTGAATAAAATTCCAACAAAACATAAATGAGGAAAATCAAAAAATTTTCGAAATTATTTGAAACCTATTTTAAGTATGTTGTATTGTCAAAGCTTATTTTAAATTAAGAAAAATGTTAATGGCTTTTTGCAGATCTCAAAAGAAAAAAACAAAGAAAACCTTAATTTGAAATTATTCGCTTAAAATCTTACGAAAGTACAGGCATTTAAAACTAAATAATTTTAAAAAAAAACTAAGTTGAAACTTTCGAGGATTTTTTTGATTTATTTTAGTTCTGCACTGACAATTTGCAACTTTTTGACCCTAAAAATTAACCAGACGAAAGGCAAGTCTTTGGAAATTCATTTGCTGTATAATAAATGTAGGAACTGGAGGGAAAGAGATGAGAATATCACCAAGGTTTTGCTGGACAGAAACGTTAGTTAAGTTTTAGGGGTTGGGTTTAGACAGGAAGGGATAAGACGGAATGGGAACGTAGGTATATAAGACCGACGGTTTAGACAAAGGGAGGGAGTTACTCAGTGTGAGTTTAGCTAAGTTGAAGTAGCTTAACATGAAAGGAGTTTGTGTTAATGCTAAGGTATTTTTAAGTCGTTGTAAATAATGTAAATAAATAAATTATATTTAAAATTAAAATAGTGTTGTATATATAATTTAAAATAGAGTTGGAGTGTGACAGAGAAAAGTCACAAAAACAAAACCACAAAGTATTCTTCAAAATGATTTTAAAATCTACATTAATATTCTGTTTACAATCCGTTGAAAAGTTATCAAACTTTCTTTTTTTCAAAAAGCTCCAAAATACTTACTTTTAATAAACTAAAAGAATTGTTTCATAAAATTAGGTACACAGAAAAAAATATTTCAAATAATTTTTTAATAAAATTATTAATTAACTTTATATTGGAATTTAATTATATGATTTATTAATATAATTAATTTTCTGTTAATAAAATTTAAAGAAAATATAAATTTGTCTATAAAAGTACAGAAATAAAATAAATTTAAAAATTTTCAAAAATGTCCAGCTCATTGCAACTATTTAAGGAAAAGAAGTAATAATAATACCAATTATTCTATTTATAAATATTATCATTTTGATGATTGGAGCAAAATCATTTAAAAATTAATTAATATTACAAATTTCGTAATTGAAGTCCATTTTTACTTTTTTCTGTGTACTAACAAAAACTAGAAAATTCCCAGCAAAAACTTGGTAATGACATGTAGTTACGGATGTAGTTACTTTTCAATGACAACAACATACCGTCTACATTACATAGAAGTAGTTTAGGGACTACATATTTAAAACCAGGTATGTAATTACTTATTTATGATCAGATTTTTTGAAAAAATAATTTTTATTGATTTCTTATTCTGTTTGGCAATTAATACAAAGTTTTTACAAACAAGCATTTGTAATAATATCTGAAATAAGGTTTTAAGATAACATTTAAAAAAAAAGCTTAAATACTTAATTAAAGCTTGTTTTATTAAATTTCAAAAAAGATTTTGTCTAAGACTCAAGTAAGATTTTTCAAATGAAGACTAATAGTAGTGATTCTAGATTATTTCTGAAACAAATTTTATAGGTTAGGTGCTAAAAAGCTTTTAAATTATTATTGTTTTATAGTATTTTATTTTTTACACTATGTACAAAAAATCTTCGGATTCCCACCTTAAAGTATACCAATCAACTCAGAATCATTTAATGAGTCGATTAACGATATCCGTCCGTCTGGCTGGCTGGTAGTCTGTCTGTCCATGTAAACCTTGTGAACAAAGTAAAGGTCGCCATTTTTAAGATATTTTGATGAAATTTGGCACGATTAGTAATTATGGTACAAGGACGAAGTCTATTGAAATTGATTATGATAGGTTTTTTTATTTCACCTAACATCACAAAAATGTCCTCCCGTACTAGAGGCTTAGCGATCATAAATGCCTTAAATATAGTAATAGTTATTTTAATGAAATTCATATAAATCCATTTTCCGAAATTCACTTAAACGTGCATAAATTCAGTATCAAATTAATATTCTACACAAATAAGTTTTCTCTATGTGGAAATAACAATTTCAAAATTTTTTGAGGTTCGGTCCATAATTTACAATATTCACTTTCGGAAATCAACCTAAAGCGCATAAATTCATATAAATTTTAGCATTAACTTAATATTCTGTAAAAGTATCGATCTACAATTGGCCACAGGTCTTATATATGACTCCTCCCCGAATTTTGATGCACATATATCATGGTGTAGGGTATCATATAGTCGGAATTGATTGTCTATATCTTTCTATTTCGTTTTTTCGTTATGTCTTTATATTTCGTGAAAGTGAAAACTTATCCTACACATTTTTTTTTTTTTGGGTAGAGTTCAACCCATTGAATATAAAAACAAGCGCGATTGTTATATTCGGCTCGGCCGAATCTATATACCCAACAAATATTTTAATTTTTTTCATTATAAAGTGGGCGGGGCGTGATTTCCGAGTTTACATTGGTCCTTGATCTATATGAACACAATTTCGTTGACATTTCACCCTCTATGAGAGGTGGGCGGTAAAATGAGCGGACCACGCCCATTTTTTGTTTCCAAGTTTATATCGACCCATAATCTATCTATACAAAATTTCGCTGTCGTACATGCTTTTGTTTAAGAGATATTAGCAGAAAAGTATGAAATTAAGCTACAACAGACACCCTGTGCTTATAGTTTTTAGCCCATAACTTTTTATTAACCGATTTTGCCCATTTTCAATACCAAACAAACCTTATATAAGATAAATATTTTAGCCAAATTTCGTCCCCGTATGTTGTCCCGTTCCAGCCCTATCCTGTTTTCAACAGACATACAGACAGACGGACATAGCTAGATCGACTCAGAATGGAACCAGGACCCAGAAAATATATACTTTATGGGGTCTTAAATGATTCCTTCGACATGTTATACACGGAATGACAAAATCAATATACCCCCCATCTTTTTGATGGTGTTTATAATAACAAAAAAAGCAATTTCGGAAAAAATGAAAAAGGTACGTTTTGTTCTGCGACTCCTCAATTATGAGAAAAAGTTTTAGGATAAATAAAATAAAACTATGAATATTAGTTGAAGAAAAACTCTTTAAAAGTAGAAGCAGCCTTATGTAAGTACATAAGAGCTTGGAGCTTTTTATATATTTTCTTGTCAATCTAAGTTTTGAACTGCAAAACGAGCACTTAAGTATACACTAAGGGAGCAGTATAAAACCGGGCCTAAAACTTGTTTGATTCAAATTATTGTAAAAAAGCTTAAACTGATAATTAAGTGATAGTTCAAAAAGCTTTATTATATAAAATCACATAAAATTAAATGAAATATTAAAGAAAATTAATTAAAACTTTATTGATGTTAGCATTTCTATTAAAAGTTTATAATCCAAGTATTTTAAAAGCTTTAATAAAGTTTTTATTTATCTTTTTATTGAAACCTATTTTTTTAATTAGATAACCTTTTTAGACTAGGGCTCAAGAATTCGTTTTTATTAAGCTTTCAAAGGTAATGTGTTAGTTCTGAAAAATATATTTTTAGATAAGTTCTCAAAAAGCACTTTTAAATCAATTTAATATAAACTTGATAACATCAAAGATACTATTTTTGTTTGAAAACTATTTTTTTTTTTTTTTTTAATTAAAGCTTTTATTTAAAAAAATATGGAACATATTTAAACAGAGAAAATGTATTTTTTTATTTACATATATCAATCAATATTGTCAAAAAAAAAAAAAAAATATTAATTTAATAAATTTACATTTTTTTCTTTTCAAGAACTTTTTTATTTGAAAAAAAAAAAAAATCTTTTCTTTTTATATCGAAAAGCTTTTTTTAGAAAAGAAGAAAGCTTTTTTTTTGAGAAATTTCCAAAAGCTTTTTCAGTAATAAAAATATTTTTTTAGAAAAATTAAAAAACCACTTCTTTAAGTTATAAAAAAAAGTTGAAAAATTAAAAGTTTTCTAATTAAGCTTTCAAAACATTTTTATCTAAAAACCAAATATACATATTACAATCGACATATATAAAAAGTCCTTATTTTTTTGTTGAAAAGCTCTTATTTAAGTTAATATTTTATTTAGTATGAATATGTTTTAATGTGTTTGCATTTTTTAGCTTTTAAAAAATTTAAATTTTATAAAAATCTAAAGGTTTTGTGAAAGCTTTTGGATTGCTTATTATAGCTAATATTTTCAACCGGCATTGTTTAAGTAGTTGTAAAAAAATTAATAACTTTTTGTTTATAAAATATAATTTATAATTTTAAGCTATGAAAAGCTTTTTGTTTTACAGTTATAAATGTAGAGCTTTATTTTTTTTTTCTTATTTTTTAATAAATGAAACCCTAAACAAACAATATTAAGAGAACGCAGACAGAAAAAAAAAACTATGCTGTGACACTTTACGATAAACAAATAAAATACAGTTGCAAATCAATATAAAATGAGAGCGCAGGTCATAATGTCAGACCCAGCGGCTCTATATAAGCAAATACAAACTCACACACATACATTCTTACATACTTATATGAAACATACGTAATAATTCAAATAATATTACGTATACGACATAATCTTAGAACCACGCTGATATTATTACAAAATAAAAAAAAAAAACGAGAAAATACTGGGAAATTTTTGTGTTCACTTAGGAAAACAAAAAGCGAAAAATGTGACTAAGTGTTTAAGTATGTAGGTTTGAATGGTTTAGTTTGGTTGGCTGGTTGGTTGTTTAGTTATTTGGCTGGCTGGCAGACTGGCTGTTTGCTGGCTTGGTTTGACTTTTTCTCAGCTGTACTGAAGGTAACCAAACAAATAAATACAAACACACTGACTGTAACTTTTGGCCTAATGCCATTTACAATGACAATAGCAACAATAACAATTCATAGAAAAGATAGAAATAGGAAAATATGGAGAAAGTAGAAACAATAATAATAAACGTGTTTTTGCATGCAGACACACAAATTGATGACGTCAATAATGTGCATGATGGCATAGAAAAATTTGTAGAACAAAAAAATAAGCACGAGATCTGCACGTTAGCAAATGATGTTTATTTTAAGTATTTGTTTAACAGTTTGTTTCTTTTAGTTTATTTTATAGTATATTCAGAGGTGCTTAATGTATACCCTTTTAGGTATATGTATAGGGTGTACTTTTGTTTTTATATTTAAATTGAGAATATTGATACTATTAATTTTGTAGTTTGTTAACGAGAGAGGAAGATATAGTCGGTCAAGCCCGACTATATGATACCCTACACCATTGTGTACATTAAAATTCGGGCAAGGATCTTTTATTAGATCTGGGGCCAATTTTGGACCGATATTTTTATTAAGTATAAAATAAAAAATTCGAATACAGAATATAACGTCGATACTACCATTTATATGAATTTATTAATTTTTGGGTGACTCCCGAAAAAAGGCCTTATATGGGAGCTATGGTAAATTATGGACCGATCTTCGTAAAATTTGGCACTATCATTTACATTTATATAAATAAAAAAAAAATAAAATATTAACTTGATACTAACATTTTAATGGGATTTATGCCCTTTAATGTGATTTTCGAAAGAGGGGTTTATATGTAAGCTATGGTAAATTCTGGACCGATCTTCTTGAAATTTGGCACACATAATTAAACTTATAAGGAACTTATATGTACCAAATTTCATTAAAATAGTGCTATGTTTAATGGATTTATGATCGTTAAACCCTTTTCCGGGAGGACATTTGTATGGGGGCTAGGTGAAATAATGAACCGATCATAAGTTTCAGTTTCAATAGGGTTCGTCCTTGGCTTAAAAGAAGATCGTGTGCTAAATTTCATCGAAATATCTTTAAAATTGCCACCTGTAGTTTGATTACAAAGTTTACATGGACAGGCAGACGGACGGACGGACGGACATCGTTAAATCGACTCAGGAAGTGATTCTGAGTCGAACGGTATACTTTGAGGTGGTGGTCTGATGGTTTTTTCTATGCGTTATAAACATCAGCATAAACGCATAATACCCCAACCACCTATGGTGGTGTAGGGTATAACTATTTAATGACTTTTGGGCCTTTTACGCAATTAACGATATTTTTTCTCAAAAATTGACAAAATGACAATTAAATGATTTTTTTCTAAGATTTACGATGTTTTAAAAATTAGTTATTAATTTTAAAAATCAATTGAAAACAAAATTTTTTCAATAAATTTCGTGAAATTTTTTGATTAATCCACTTTATAAATATTAGGACTGTTCAAGTAAGGACTGCGCACGCAAAAAACCCGTGCATGCTCTTGGGCTTATAACTTTTGATGTGGTGAAAAATTAGTAATTTTGTTAACTGGTTTGTATTTGCCATTATGCTCACTTGCCATGTGCTAAGTTTCATGGTAATAGCAAAATTGGTTTGTCTTAAAATGGAAGTTTAACAAAAAACACCTAAACACATAAATCAAATTTTTCATGAAATCTTGCATTGGTCATATAAAATAATTGCAAGGAAGGCTATTGTGCTGAAGAATACAGTTTCTTAGGTCATAATATTATACAAAGAAGTCATGATCACTGAATAGTAACCTGGTAATGGAAGACAAATAGTATCTTCAGGCTGTAGGACTCAGGCAAAATAGAAAGGATTTTGATAGAAAATCTCCTCATCTCTGTAAGATAAGTGTCAGAAAAAGTTAATTACTTTGAAACTTTATTAGAAATTTTGAAAGGAAGTCTAACCTGAAAACGTATTAAGTAAGAAAAAAATCATATTAGAAACGCAAGCAAGAATATGGAAGTAAAAAAGAACATGAAAGTACTTCGGACGAATTTTTTTCAGAAATTTTATTTCTGTATAGTAGGCGATGAAACGTTCGTACATGATGACTTTTTTCAACTTCCTAGCCAGGAATTCTACGTCGCAGATGATTGAGGGATTATGGCAGAAAAATTTCGGGTATCAAAGAAATCAAAATTCTCTAGAATGTTTTTGATTTGGGAAGTCATATGCAAACGCAGGAATGAAGCACTTCATTCCAAAAAAATGATTGCATTAACACATGAGTGACATATGAGTGAATTTGCAAAATAATTCTCTCTTTCCTAATAAAATTCAGTGTATCCGCTATTTTATAGTTTGTTTCCGCTTCTTCTCATAACAACAACAAACAATGCAGTTGCAACAAAGAAGTTGTAAGCGTTTGTACTGAAAGACTCTACTCTATCAAATTGTCCGGACTCTAGTAAAAACTAATTTAAAGGACATAAAAAGCTCAGCATAAAATGAAACGAAATTTAAAAATAAATGCACTTATTCGAGCAAAAAAGTGACCGAAACACAATAAAACCTTTAATTAGAATAATTCCAGAAAATATTAGATATTTCCCTGAAAACCAACAGGAACTAATTTATTATTTTATGTTTAGAACTTGAACATAACGATCATTAATAAAAATATCACAAAACATATATTTTCAAAATTAGTTTTAATCATAACAATCACGAACATTTTTATAAATAAATAACACATACAAGCATGTTTTTTACAGGTATTATCAGGGCATATAAAAATATTTGAAATCGGACGAGAAGCAAAAATTTGGCAAGCGATTAAAAATTTTATGTGTCAAAGCCCCCTTATATCTGCCCTTGAATGGTCTGTTGGGACCCCTTCTAAACTTAACATTATATACCCCTCTGCTAAATTTCACACAAATCCAACCAGCCGATTAGAAGTTTTATTTCCAAAAATTGTCGATTCTGTCCCACTGTGCATTTTAAGTGTTTTTTTATTTCACTGTAGCACTGTGTTATTAATTCTCATAAACTCTTATAATCACACTAAAATAAGTAAAGCTTTATAAAGTCGTTGTTTATCTGAACATAAATTTTGTTTTACAATTTTTTATAAATTTATTTTATTTTTATTCTTTTATTATTGTAAATTTAAATTATAAGCAATAAATACTACTGAGTGTTGTTGTTTATAGAAAAAAAGAAGAGGAGGGAGTTGGTATTTTCATTTCTTTCTTAGGTTTTTTTTTTTTTTTCTTTTTGCGAAAAAGAACTAAATTCATTATTGAGGGTGATTTTTGAGTTTGTTATTTTTTGTATTTTAGTTTTGTAGGTTATTTACCTCTTAAAGTTTATTTTCTCAGTTTTTTTTCTTTTTTTATTTTAATAAAAATTTGTGTTAGTTTTTCCCCTGTATATTATGATTTTTTCTAGAAATACGATTATTATTCCCTTCAAAGCAATTGAACTCAATTTTTCTTTTGCTTTTTTTACTCTGGTATTTAGTTTGCAACATATCAAAACTTTATTTGATATGTTTGTAATTTTGTTTTTATTTTTTTAAGTTATATTTTTGTATTATTTGGTAAGCAACATGAGTTTTAAATTTTTTAGCTGATTTTTTTTTTTTTTTCATTGAATATTATATATAGAGTTCTAGTTTAGTATAAGTTAAAAATAAGGTTAATAACATTAACTAGTTAGTTCTTGATTGGAGGAAAGTGAAATGTTAAACAAAATTTGTTTAAATGTTTAGCTAGAAATTTAAATTGAATATTAAAATCGTTATCTAAAAAGGGAAATATTTGCTAAATGAATATAAACAATTTTTAGTCCAAGTTATTACGTCTTTTCTATGATTACTTCTAAGTGATATTTCAGCACTTTGTCCATAGCTAAATTTTTAAATAAAATATGAAAAACTTGTTAAAGTAATACAATACTATTTTTTAAACTTTCATTACAATTTATTTGCTTTAAATATTTGTTTTGCTAAACAATATAAGTTAATATATTGTTAATATATAAGTTTAAAGTTAATTTACTATTTTATATATTACATACGGAATAAAAAAAAAAGTTGTTTAAAACTTAATAACATTAGTCAACAATTTATATATTATTACTTCAAAACAATTAAAAGTTTATTTTACATTTTTTTTTTAAACAATAAACTATCCACTACAATTAAAACTAATATTGACTTAATTAAAATAAATAATAAAAAAAAGCTTCACTTCATAATAAAAGTTGCACAATTACTTTATCACCCTCTATCGCCATATAAAAAAATTCAATATAAAGCTCAAAATAATAAATAAATAAAAAATTTAATATAAAACGCTCTATTTAGCCAGATAAAATATTAGTTTATTTCAAATATCCAAACATGAAATTAACTTTAAAATATTTAATTACTTGTGTCGCCTTTTTGGCTTTAACTGTGGCTCAAAAAGAGCCACACTTTAAGGATAATCGTTCGACTATTGTACACTTGTTTGAATGGACCTGGGCTGATATAGCCAAAGAATGTGAGAATTTCTTAGGACCTCAGGGATATGGTGGTGTGCAGGTTATTTATAATATAAAATATTAAACTTAACTGTTTATTAAATTTCATTGAAATTTTCTCCATTTCAGATCTCTCCTCCCAATGAGGTTAAAGCAATTAATGGAAATCCTTGGTGGTCTCGCTATCAGCCTTTATCCTATATTTTAGAATCAAGATCAGGCAATGAAGAAGATTTAGCTGATATGATTGCTCGCTGTAATGAGGCTGGTGTACGTATATATGTGGATATCGTAGTCAATCATATGACTGGCTATGATGAAGGTGATTCTGTAGGTACAGCTGGATCGGTAGCTAATTATGGTGAACGTAATTATCCTGCAGTTCCATATGGTCCAGATGATTTTCATCCTGCCTGTGATATACATGATTATCAAAATGCTTTTGAAGTAAGAAATTGTCAATTGGCATCATTGGTTGATTTAAATCAAACGGTACCTCATGTACGTGAAATGATTGTAAATTATTTGAATAAATTAGTGGATTTGGGTGTAGCTGGTTTTCGTATGGATGCAGCTAAACATATGTGGCCTGAAGATTTGGAAGCTATTTATGATGCTGTAAATGATTTAAATCAAGAATTTGATTTTCCAGAGAATGCTAGACCTTATATCTATCAGGAGGTTATTGATTTAGGAGGAGAAAGTATAAAGAAGTAAGTTAAATGTTTAGAACTAAAGACTGTAGTCTATACAATAGTCTATACTATAGTCCGTACTATAGTCCGTACTATAGTCTATACTATAGTCTATACCATAGTCTATACTATAGTCTATACTATAGTCTATACTATAGTCTATACTATAGTCTATACTATAGTCTATACTATAGTCCGTACTATAGTCCGTACTATAGTCTATACTATAGTCTATAATATAGTCTATACTATAATCTATACTATAGTCTATACTATAATCTATACTATAGTCTATACTATAGTCTATACTATAGTCTATACTATAGTCTATACTATAGTCTATACTATAGTCTATACTATAGTCTATACTATAGTCTATACTATAGTCTATACTATAGTCTATACTATAGTCTATACTATAGTCTATACTATAGTCCGTACTATAGTCCGTACTATAGTCTATACTATAGTCTATACTATAGTTTATACTATAGTCTATACTATAGTCTATACTATAGTCTATACTATAGTCTATACTATAGTCTATACTATAGTCTATACTATAGTTTATACTATAGTCTATACTATAGTCTATACTATAGTCTATACTATATTCTATACTATAGTCTAGTCTAGACTATAGTCTATACTATAGTCCGTACTATAGTCCGTACTATAGTCTATACTATAGTCTATACTATAGTCTATACTATAGTTTATACTATAGTCTATACTATAGTCTATACTATAGTCTATACTATAGTCTATACTATAGTCTATACTATAGTCTATACTATAGTTTATACTATAGTCTATACTATATTCTATACTATAGTCTATACTATATTCTTTACTATAGTCCGTACTATAGTTTATACTATAGTCTATACTATAGTCTATACTATAGTCTATACTATAGTCTATACTATAGTCTATACTATAGTCTATACTATAGTCTATACTATAGTCTATACTATAGTCTATACTATAGTCTATACTATAGTCCGTACTATAGTCCGTACTATAGTCTATACTATAGTCTATACTATAGTCTATACTATAATCTATACTATAGTCTATACTATAGTCTATACTATAGTCTATACTATAGTCTATACTATAGTCTATACTATAGTCTATACTATAGTTTATACTATGGTCTATACTATATTCTATACTATAGTCCGTACTATAGTTTATACTATAGTCTATACTATAGTCTATACTATAGTCTATACTATAGTATATACTATAGTCTATACTATAGTCTATACTATAGTCTATACTATAGTCTATACTATAGTCTATACTATAGTCTATACTATAGTCTATACTATAGTCTATACTATAGTCTATACTATAGTCTATACTTTAGTCTATACTATAGTCTATACTATAGTCCGTACTATAGTCCGTACTATAGTCTGTACTATAGTCTATACTATAGTCTATACTATAGTCTATACTATAGTCTATACTATAGTTTATACTATAGTCCGTACTATAGTCTATACTATAGTCTATACTATAGTTTATAGTATAATCTATACTATAGTCTACACTTTAGTCTATACTATAGTCTATATTAAAGACTATGGTATATACTAAAGTCTATAGTATAGTCTATACTGTAGTCTATACTAAAGTCTATACTATAGTCTATACTAAAGTCTATACTATAGTCTATACTATAGCCTATAGTATAGTCGATACTATAGTCTATATTTTAATTTATTCTATATTCTAGTCTATATTGTATAGTTAATATCCTAGTTTTTAGCCTAGTCTATAGTCTTATTTAAAGTGTAGTCTTTAGCCTGTTTTATAAAATTATGAGAACCTTTTATGTTTAAAAAATTTTACTTATTTTCTCCCTTTCCAGGACCGAGTACAACCACATGGGTGCTGTTACCGAATTCAAGTTCTCCAACGAAATAGGTCGTCTCTTCCGCAATAAAAACTCTTTGAAATATTTGAAAAACTGGGGACCCGAATGGTATATGTTACCTTCCGAAGATGCCATAGTGTTTGTAGACAATCATGACAATCAAAGAGGACATGGTGCTGGTGGTGCTGATATTTTAACCTTTAAACAACCGGAACTTTATAAACTGGCTGTAGCTTTTATGTTGGCTCATCCTTATGGTAAAGTTACTAGAGTAATGAGTTCTTATGATTTCTCAAATAGCGATCAAGGACCTCCACAAACAGAGGAGGGTGTTATTAAATCTCCCGAATTTTTACAAAATGATTTATGTGATACTGCTAATATTGGTTGGGTTTGTGAACATCGTTGGCCAGAAATTTATCAAATGGTTAAATTCCGTAATGCTGTGGGAGAAGCTCCATTGGAAAACTGGTGGGAAAATGGAGAAAATCAAATAGCTTTTTCACGTGGTAACTTGAGCTTTGTGGTATTTAATATGGATCGTGAAAGTGGTATAGAGGCTTCTCTACAGACTGGTTTGCCTCAGGGAATTTATTGTGATATTTTGTCAGGTGTTAAATATGAAAATGAGTGTTCGGGTTTGAAGGTGGAGGTAGATGAATATGGTTTAGCTGAGATAACTTTGTCTCAAGGACCTGTGGCTTTGGCTATTTACTCCGAATCTAAATTAGAGTGAAAATTATTGTAATCTTTATGTGTTTTAAAATGAATTAAAATAAAATAATGCTAGTGTGAACGCTTTAACAAAAAAATTGTGTTGTGTTTATATTTATTGTTATTGTTTTAGTTAATTAAAACAAATTCTTATCACTTATTTGTTGATAAATAATGCTTTAGATTTTCTAATTTGTTTTAATTAGTCTTTCATAAGCAGTTGAGCTGTTCATTTCAAATCTCTTTTTAAAAAATGTTTAAAATATTCAAAATATTGTTGTTAATATATTTTTGTAAGAACGTCTGGGTTTATGGACAAAAGGAGCCACATTTTATGGGCAATCGTTCTAGCATAGTGCACTTGTTTGAGTGGACTTGGCGCGATATAGCCAAAGAATGTGAAGATTTTCTGGGACCCCAGGGATATGGAGGAGTACAGGCAAGTAATTGTATGAAATTTAAAAAAGAGATAAGACATTTCAATGTATTTATAAACAGATTTCCCCTCCCAATGAGGTGCGTGAAATAGAGGGTAAACCCTGGTGGGCTCGTTATCAGCCTCTCTCTTACATACTCATCTCTCGTTCGGGCAATCAAGCTGATTTAGCCAACATGATAGAACGTTGCCACAGAGCGGGTGTACGTATTTATGTCGATGTAGTAGTAAACCATATGTCTGCCTATGATGAAGGTGATTCTATAGGTACCGCAGGGTCACATTGTAATTATAAGAAACGTTCTTATCCAGCAGTACCTTATGGTCCTGAAGATTTTCATGCCGCTTGTGATATAAAAAATTATCAAAATCCTGCAGAAGTAAGAAATTGTCAATTGAATACTTTATTGGATTTAAATCAAACTGTGCCCCATATGCGTGGCATGATAGTGAATTATATGAATAAATTATTGGATTTGGGAGTGGCAGGATTTCGTATAGATGCTGCTAAACATATGTGGCCTAAAGATTTGCAAATAATATATGGTCGTTTAAAGCCTTTAAATGAGAAATTTGGTTTTCCCAAAAATAGTTGGCCCTATATATATCAGGAGGTAATAGATTTGGGGGGAGAGAGTGTTAAGAAGTAAGTATTATGCATTATAAGAAATGTATTAAATTCCATATTAAAATATTTTTTATTCTTCTAGAACCGAATACTCTCCTTTGGGCGCTGTTACGGAATTTAAATTTTCCACTGAGTTGGGTAAACTATTTCGTGGTAAAAATTCCATAAAATTTTTAAAAAATTGGGGTCCTGAATGGGGTATGTTACCTTCCAATGATGCCTTAGTCTTTGTTGATAATCATGATAATCAAAGAGGTCATGGTGCCGGGGGTGCTGACATTTTAAGTTTCAAAGAACCAGATCTTTATAAAATGGCTGTAATATTTATGTTAGCTCATCCTTATGGCAAAGTTTCACGAGTAATGAGTTCTTATGCCTTTGACAATACCGATCAAGGTCCTCCTGTGGATAATAAGGGTCATATAAAACCTCCTTCTTTTCTTAAAAATAATCTTTGTGATACTATAAATTCTGGTTGGATTTGTGAACACAGATGGCCAGAAATTCATCAAATGGTTAAGTTTCGTAATATAGTTGGTAGCCAAGATTTAAAGCATTGGTGGGAGAATGGTGAAAATCAAATTGCCTTTTCAAGAGGTAACTCGGGATTTGTGGTCTTTAATATGGAAAAGGATAAAGAATTAAAAGCCACTATACAGACGGGTTTAAGGCCAGGAAATTATTGTGATATTTTGAGTGGTGGTAAGGAGAATAATGTTTGTAAAGGTGTACAAATTATGGTGGCAGCAGATGGCAAAACGAGTGTTAATTTGGGTAAAGGTCCTAAGGCTTTAGCTGTGCATGAAGGAATGAAATTATAGAATTTGTTATGGATGTTACAGAGTTTTTAAAAAAAGAAATCAACAGTAAAAAAAAAAAATAAAATGTTTAAGTGCACTAAGATAAAACAGTTTTTGCTTTTTTTGGTTTTGAAGATTGGATTTGTGAAAAAAAAACCAAGAAAGAAACTATAGTCTGCCAAGACCGACCATATGATACCCTTTACCCTTGTGTATGAGCATTAAATTCGAAAAGGGGACTTATACTAGACCTGTGGCCAATTATAGACCAACACTTTTACTAAATGTAAAATAAAATATACAAATAGTGTACACGCAAAGAAAAAATATGGTTCCAGTGACCATAAACTAAGAGCAAGATACTATGATTGTAATATATAATTCCAGGTTACAATAAGTATATTTGTACGTAATCATTACTAATGATTCCAATTTAGAATTTATTAGTAAGGTTTATAACCTTTCTTAAGTATTGCTTTCAATTTCATCAAGTTTTTATCATTTAATAATCCCATGTTATCATATATATAAACTAATTTCATCATATATATAATTCCATGTTACCATAATTCCATTTTATCATATATATAATCCCATGTTTTCATATTTATATTAATTTCTACCACGATATGGATAAAGGCATTAAAAGTTAATAGCTTCATGGTTGTAGAATTAACCAAATTTGTAAAATGAACTGAATGGTTGTAGTATTAACTAAATAGTTGTAGAATTGACTAAATAATTGAATTATCATAAATATGATTTCATATAAACATATTTAAATACATAATATAGTGCAGTGAACCATATTATAATTTTGATTGTGGGTAATCATTAAATGATTAAACAGAATCATAAACGTTGCTATCATGAACACAGTATTATTTAAATCAATGAAAAACGGCTATATAAACATTGAATAGTTGTGGTGATCATGCTGTAACCATGTTTTTCTCTGCGTGTATTTATACGTTTTGGGGTGATTCCCAAAAGTGGGCTTTTATGGGAGCAGTTATAAATTATGGACCATCATAAAATTTGGCACTTTAAATAAAATAATTTAATTTAATAATAATTTAAATAAAACTTATTTGTGTCGAATATTAACTTAATATTAACATTCGTATTGGATTTATACACGTTAATGTAATTTCCGAAAGAGGATTTATATGGGAGCTTTGGTCAATTATGAACCAATCTTCGTTAAAGTATTGCCGAAGGCATTTGAAGGCATTTACGACCACTAAACCCTTATTCCAGTAGGACATTTGTATGGGGGCTGGGTGAAATAATGGACCGATCATAACCAATAATCTTCGTTCTTGTGTCAAAATATTTATTCGTCACAAAGTTTATATGGACGGACAGCCAGCCAAATGGAGGGAAGTCGTTAAATCGACTTAGAAAGCGATTCGGAGTCGAACGGTATACTTGAAGATGTGCGTTACAAACATCACCACAAACGCATAATATGGTGGTGTAGGATTTGAAAAATGGGGCCTATGTGAAATTTCATTGAAATATATTTATCCGTTCAAAAGTTACACAAAATTATTTAAAGAAACATGTTGAAATAGCTGTACACTTATGAAGCACATATTTACTATAGAAATTAAGGAAAATGTGCACATTTCGCTGAAGGGGTATCAAGTTCTAGTTAGTTTCTAAACGATTGTGTAAAGTATTTATGCAAGTATTTGGTGTCATTGCAAAGGTTATTACTTGAAAAATTATAATATATAAATAATAAAATGTTCAAACTAAATATTTCATTAAATTTATCAAAAAACTAAAAATGTTTGCATTTAGAGTTATTTTTCGAAAAAAATTGTTTATTTGAACTTAAATAAAATCTACATTAATTAAGCTATCATTGTGAAATTTTAGTAAAATATAAAAAAATGTTTTCTTAAAAGAACAGAATAAATATATTCCCATTTTCTTACTCCGAAATACCCAAAATTCCAGTTCGGTGAAAGCTTGCTTCAAAAATTGACTTTTTTCATTGAAATGATCACCCTGTCGTTATAATCGGCCTCCGTTAGAAAATACTTTTCGGGTATATACCTTACATATTGTGCTCAAAAATATAAATAATTTTAAGTCGATCCCAGCTTTGCAATTTGAGAATATATCAAAAAAAGAAAACAAAAAATCCCAAAATTGACAAAATTTGGATAGTGCTCGTGGGCAGACCTTTATCCCAAACTCCACCGGATTTACTTTACACGCATTGACAATAAGATTTCTTTTGAAAACATTAAAAAAATGATAAAGCCCAGAACAAAAAACTAATTTTATCACTGAATAAATATTGCCACCTTTTTGGAAAAAAACCCAAAAATTTAAAATTTTTTTATAGTTCCAACTTTAGATTAATATAACTTTTTAACGGATTCTTATAATTATATATAATATTATTTATTTTAGAAAAATTCTAGAAGCAATATTAAGCCCGCCAAGTTAAAAAAACTAAAAAAACACAAAGCTAAAAATGAGGTAAAAATTTATTTCGACCCGAATATCTCTTAAACTAAAAGAGATAACTTACACATCTAAGCATATTTTTTGTAGACAAGGACTATCGATTTTTTTTAAAATTACATACCTTAGATGGGCAACTTTGGATGACCACCCACTTCCCCCCTGACCTGCTAGGGGCCTGTACTCCTCCAAATCAATTCGAAAACATCTCAGCTCTGACCATGTAAAATTTTATTGGTATACCTCTAGCGATTCTTTAGTTACTGAATTATTTCCAAAAAAAAGCAATTTGGAACCACTGTGCGCACGCAAAAAGAAAAAAAAAATGGTTCTATTGACCATAAACTAAGAGCAGCATACTATGATTGTAATATATGATTACAGGTAAAAATAAGTATATTTGTACGTAATCATTATTATGATTCCATTTTATAATTTATTAGTAATGTTTATAACCTTTTCTTAAATATTTCTTTCAATTTCATCATGTTTTTATCATTTAATAATCCCATGTTATCATATTTATAAACTAATTTTATCATATATATAATCCCATTATACCATGTTTTCATTTTTATATTAATTTGTACCACGATATGTGGTACATTCATCATCTATATATATAAAAGAGTAACGTTACTGACTAACTGACTGACTGATTCATCATCATTCGAATGTTTAGGGGGTAAAAAAGGGTAAAATCGGTAACCTTATATCTCCCAAACTAATAAAGATATAAAAAATGTTGAATAGTTATCATTATTCATTTAAAAAATAATAGGACAGGTGTCTGGTACTTTTTTGGAAATCGGCCCTTTTGGGTAGAAAACGGGAAAAAACTGTATTTTGGTACTTTTTTTTGGCACCATATGTATCTTTTAAACTGGTCAACATACAGATAAAATTTACATTGTATTCATAACTTATCGAAAAAATGACAAATACAAGTTTGGTACTTTTTGGAAATTCGAACGTTTAAGGGTTAAAAATCGTACCTATTTTTGGTACTTTTTTCACAAAACACTTTTTTTATATTTATTGACATAAATATATGCGTACTTTAATATGAGATCCCACTATAATTTAGAAATTAATTGGAATACATTTTCAGATACTTCGATGGGTGAAAAAAGTACCATAAAGGGGGTAAGAGCGGGAATATTTTATTCAAACTCAATAATGAATTTTTAATTATATTAAACCTAGAAACATGAAATTAAGTAAATGTAGTCCTATGTGGATAAGAATTCACAAGAGTAGAATTTGTGGTACTTAAAGGTCCTGTGGGTAAGAATTCAAGAGGATGGACATTGTGGTACCTTTTTCTTCTTCTAATGGTACTTTTTGCATTTTCTATAATATTTAACCTAGAAACATGAAATTAAATATGCATGGTCCGATGTGGGAAAGAATTAACGGGGGGAGACTTTGTGGTACTTTTTCGTTGTTCTAATGGTACTTTTTGAATTTTCTATAATTATAAACCTAAAAACATGAAATTAGGGATATGTGGTCCTTAGTTAAAGAGAATCTATAAGAGGGGTCTTTGTGGTACTTTTTTGTTCTTTTTTAATTTTTTATAATATTTAATCCAGAAACATGAAATTGAAGATATGTGGTCCTAAATGGATGAGAATCCATAGGAGGGGTCTATGTGGTACTTTTTTGTTTTTTAATGTTACTTTTTGAATTTTCTATAATTATGAACCTAGAAATATGAAATTAAGGATATGTGGTCCTAAGTGAGTGAGAATTCACAGGGGGGACTTTGTGGTACTTTTTTGTTCTTTTAATGGTACTTTTTGAATTTTCTATAATTATGAACCTAGAAACTTGAAATTAAACATATCTGGTCCTAAATGAATGAGAATCCATAAGAGGAGTCTTTGTGGTACTTTTTTTTATGGTACTTTTTGAATTTTCTATAATTATGAACCTAGAAATATGAAATTAAGGATATGTGGTCCTAAATGAATGAGAATTCACAGGGGGAACTTTGTGGTACTTTTTTGTTCTTCTAATGGTACTTTTTGAATTTTCTATAATTATAAACCTAGAAACATGAAATTAAAGATATCTGTCCCTAAGTGAGTGAGAATTCACAGGGGGAACTTAGTGGTACTTTTTTGTTCTTCTTATGGTACTTTTTGAATTTTCTATAATTATGAACCTAGAAATATGAAATTAAGGATGTGTGGTCCTAAGTGAGTGAGAATTCACAGGGGGAACTTAGTGGTACTTTTTTGTTCTTCTTATGGTACTTTTTGAATTTTCTATAATTATGAACCTAGAAATATAAAATTAAGGATATGTGGTCCTAAGTGAGTGAGAATTCACATGGGGGACTTTGTGGTACTTTTTTGTTCTTCTAATGGTACTTTTTGAATTTTCTAGAAACATGAAATTAAATATAAATGGTCCTATGTGGGTAAGAATTTACAAAGAAGGACTTTGTGATATTTTTTAATATAAGTATCGGTCCACAATTGGCAACAGGTCTAGAAAGAAGAGGATTCCTCCACGAATTTTGATGCACACAAAGGAATAGGGTATCATACGGTCGGGCTTGACTGACTTTATCTTTCTTTCTCTTTTTTATATACTTACATATATAAATTTAGTTGACGTTGTTGAAAAATGTCTTAGGAATTGCACACTTAAGGATTACATGTTTTAGAATTATATATTCTTAAAAAAAACAAAAGTTTGGTATCAAACATGTTCTTCTTGTTTTGTATAATGAAAGAGGGGACTAAAACACACATTTATAATTTAAAAAAAAAAAAAAAAACTATAACACAATTTGCTAGTATTTGTAACACACAAAAAGATCTTGGGATCCACAATTAAAGTTATATTGTTGGTTATATTATTATTCTGAGTCGTCCGTGTATACAGCTGCCTATGTATGTAAATCTAATGAACAAAGTACACGTCGCAATTTTTATGATATTCTGATGAAATTTAGCAAAAATAATTAACTTGATAGTACACCATAATATGGTCTATAATTGACCATATACATATTTGTAAGTGTTTGGAAAATAAGAATATTTTCGTTTTAGCCATTTTTATAAGGTTTGATCGGAAGGACGTACGGACGGACATATTTGCTCCCTGAGAGATCCTTATAATGATAAAAAATTAAATATTTTTTATACCATAAAATGTCTTCTGTATCACTTTATAACTTCTTAGTTATAATTTAGTTGATTTCTGAGTTATCAATTAATATAATCAATCTTATAATGAATCAATATTCATATAATTTTCGTTTTTAATAGTATATACAGATCAAGATTTAAAAACATTTTCATAATGATAATTTCTTAGTTTTTTTCAAGCGATTAATTAATATTGTAATGATAAATAATATGTGTTTAAGCCTGGATCATTTAAAGGCTTTATGAAATTCTAATAATATCTGTCCCTATGTCTGCCTGAAGCTTAAAACGTATTAAAATGTTTAAATAGTTTTGCTTAAATTTAAGAAAAAAAAAAAAAAAAAAAAATAAACACTTGTACTTTCATTTACGTTTACATACGACATATGTAAACGATGACCCCTTATAAACCAATTAATTTAACCTCTATATATTGTCAAACACAGCTATGGAAATAAAAACACCTTAAACTTACTTAAGGGTAAATTTCCATACATTATGTATTGAAAAATTACACTTTAAAGGTTTCTCCCAAAGCAGACATTTTTAGTTTGAAAATAATAACAACCACAGTCATCGACAATACCTCTAAGGGCTAAGACTTAAAGCTGAAGAAAAAAATTAAAACTAAAATAAAAGGATTTTGAAAAATAAGCAACTAAAAGTATTCCTTCAACTAGCAATTAGTGTGAAAAAATAATGGCAGCAGCAGCACCCGCAGCAGGAGCAGCAGCCGCTCCAGCTGTTGCAGCGGCAACAACTGGGGTACCTAAAAATCTGGTAGAAATAGCAGGTGAAGCCAACATCACCAACTACATGAAAAACCGTTTAAGGCGTGGTGGCATGAAACGTAAAGGCATGCAAGTAGTTATGGGTCATAAGTTTGTTGTAAGATTTTTCAAACAGCCCACGTATTGTGGTCATTGTAAAGATTTTATATGGTAAGAAGGATAATACATTTTTCTATGCTTAAGTTTTTAGTGTAAGAAAAAACTTACACTAATTGAATTAATTTTTTTTTTTTCTTCATAAACAACAGGGGTTTTGGCAAACAGGGTTTCCAGTGTGAAGGTTTGTTTCTACAAAACGGGGAAATTAAAGTGTTATTTTTTAAATGGTAAATTTATTCTAGATTGTCGTTTTAATATTCATCAAAAATGTGTTAGTTTTGTGGTATTTAAGTGTCCTGGCACTGAAACCGATATTGATGCTGATTGTGCTAAAGTTAAACATGTCTGGGTTTCTACCACTTATTCGGCTCCTACTTTCTGTGATGATTGTGGCCTGTTGTTGCATGGTGTGGCACATCAAGGAGTCAAGTGTGACAGTAAGTATAATTTAAAGATTTTGAAAGAAAAGCTATCAAAAAAGCTTAAATGAAAAACAAAGATTTTTTAGAAATTTAAATTAAAAATTTCGGAATTGTACTCGTATTTGCAGTTTTAATTTTAAAAATGTTTTAAAATAATTTCTTAAATATATTTTTATTCAATTTAATTATTTTATCCATTTTTAGATTGTAATCTTAATGTCCATCATGGCTGCAAGGAAAAAGTGCCACCACTCTGTGGTTCGGATATTAGTGAAATTAGAGGAAAACTGTTATTGTATGTAGAACTTAAAGGAAATTCTTTAAAAGTGGAGAGTGAGTTTTTTTTAAAGACCTTAAATTTTAATAAAAAAAAAAAATAAAACTTATGATTTTATTTTTGTTTTACCAGTTAAAGAAGCAGCTAATTTAATACCTATGGATACTAATGGTCTCAGCGATCCCTATATAGCGGTACAATTACATCCTGATCGTAGTGGTAAAACCAAAAAGAAGACCAAAACCATTCAAAAGAATTTAAATCCAGTTTTCAATGAAACATTTACATTGTAAGTTAACTAGTTTTTATTCTCAAAGTGTCATAAAAAATAATAAGAATACAAATTAAGAAATATAATAATTATAAAACTCTTCTAGCGATATAACACCACCCGATCGTGAGAAACGTTTACTCATAGAAGTTTGGGATTGGGATCGTACTTCACGTAATGATTTTATGGGCTCATTTTCATTCAGTTTGGATGAAATTCAAAAGGTAATAATTTTTGATTTTTTTACATTCTACCAAAGCTTATAAATATAGGAAATAGTTATGAAACATAAAAAAAAAAATTATAATTAAATTGCACTGAATTTTATAAGTATTTTGGTAAAATTTAATTTAAATTTTATTTCCTTTTTTAGGAACCCATTGATGGTTGGTATAAATTTTTATCTCAAGTGGAGGGTGAACATTACAACATACCTTGCAGTGATCCTGTCAATGATATTGCACGTTTAAGGGATGAAGTTCGTGTAAGTAAAAATGAATTCAAAAACAAGCGCGAATTTTATATTCGACTTGGCCGAATTTATATATTTATTTATTTTATTTATTCAATATATCCACCATCAATTTTTTAAAATTTTACGTTATATGAGAGGTGGGCGGTAAAGTGGGCGGATCACGCCAATTTTTTGTTTCTGAGTTTACATTGGTCCTTGAACTATTTGTACAAAATTTCGCTGACATTTAATCTTATATGGGTAGTGGGAGGACCACGCCCACTTTTTGTTTCCATATTTATATCGACCCTCTTACTATCTATACAAAATTTCGTTATCGTACATGCTTTTGTTTAGAAGATATTAGCAGAAAAGTATGAAATAAAGCTACAACAGACACCCTGTGTTTCTAGTATTTTGCCCGTAACTTTTTTTGTTTATTAACCGATTTTGCTCATGTTCAATACCAAACAAATCTTATATAAAATAAATATTTTAGCCAAATTTCCTCTTCCTAGGTTGTCCCGTTCGAGCCCTATCTTGATTTCAACAGACGGACAGACGAACGGATATAGCTAGATCGACTCAGAATCTAACCAGGACCCAGAAAGTATATACTTTAGGGGGTTTTAAATGATTCTTTCGACATGCCCCCATCTTTTTGATGGTGGGTATAATAACTATATTGGGTTGACATATTTTATATTTATTTTTTAAATTGTGTATCCTTTGAAACTTTGAGATATTTTTAAGAGAAAATTTGTCATCCAGAAGAAAAACTGACTATGTAGTTTTTCTATGTATGGCATCAGTTTTAGTGCTTGTTTCGATTTTTAAATGTGTAAAAAAAAAATTTGAAAGTTATTGCACTCTGTTCAAAATTTTTATTGTTTTCTGTTCATAATTCCGTAAGTTTTTAATTTTTAGCAAGAAATTAACAAAAATTTCAACATTATAACAATATAAGTTAATATGAACTAAATCCATTTGCAAATTATTTGGCAAACTCTCCTTGAATTTGAAATTTATTGTTTTTTTGATTACAGAAGTTTAAATTGTATTAAAAATTTAATATAAATTCTTAAATTTATTTAAACCATAATAATAAAATACCATTTGGGGTAAGTTTTTCAGTAAGACAGCTGAACGGACTTATATCTTTCTATATATGTATATATAAAAATTTCTAAACACTTTTTTTTTATTTTTTAGAGCTTGCTTAAGCTCACAAGCGACGTGGAAAAATAAAATTTGGCTTACTTTTAAAAATTTTCGTCCTACAATCCTGACGAAACATGATTTTGAAATTGTTTATCAGGGAGCAGAGATAATCGGACTTATGTTTAATTTTGTATTTTTTCTCTTTCCAAAGCTTTCTGAAGCTCCCAGAAGTGATAGAAAATTTAAATTTCCTTTACTTATAATTAGGGTAGAGCCTCACTTGTCCTAAAACGGAAATATAGGGTGGCCTTTAAAACTTGGATTTTTTTACTTTTTATGAATTTAACGCATTATTTATGTTAACAGCTACAAATTCAATGTTTTTATTAGTTGGATAGTTAGTCTGGGTAGTAGTCTTCCATTTTCGGATATTGTTGCAATAATACACAGAGAAAAACAAAATGGCAACAACAAAACACGGAAGTAAGAAAATACAGCTGCTAACATTTAACGCGGCACAAATTGGACAGAATGTTATGCCTTGAAAGTCAACATAGTACTTATAATACTATCCTAAAGGAGTCAGATTTTGAAATTTTTATCAGAGAGCGGAAATACGTGGATTTATATATATGTAATTTCTCTCTTTTCGGAGCTTTCTGAAGCTGCCAGACAATGTAGAAAATTTAAATTTGGCTCACTTATAAAACTCATTTCATCTACAAAACCTAACAGAGTCAGATTTTTCTATCAGGGAGCGGAGATACATACGTATTTTTTAATAATTTTTTTTTGTTGGTCCGTCCGTCCGTCTGGCCAGCCAGTCAGACGGACGGACGAACGGACGGACATTGTTAAGAAAGTGTTTCTGAGTCGATTGGTATACTTTTAGAAGGGTGTTGTTTTTTTGCGCTACAAACATCAGCACAAATGCATAATACCCCAACCACCTTTAGTGGTGTAGTGTATTAAAAGTATAATGTAGGATTTAAAAAAAAATAAGCGCGAATGTTATATTCGACCCGGCCGAATCTATATACCCATCATCAACTTTTTCAAATTTTACGTTATATGTGAGGGGGCGTAAAAGTAGGCAGTAAAGTGGGCGGACCACGCCCATTTTTTGTTTCCGAGTTTACATTGGTCCTTGAACTATTTGAACACAATTTCGTTGATTTTCACCTTATATGGAAGGTGGGCAGTAAAGTAGGCGGACCACGCCCTTTTTAGGTTTCGGAGTTTATATCGATCCCCGAACTATACGTACAAAATTTCGTTGTCGTACATGCTTTTGTTTAAGAAATATCAGCAGAAAAGTATAAAACGGACACCCTGTGTTTCTAGTTTTTAGCTCATAAATTTTTTGTTTATTAACCGATTTTGCCCATTTTCCCAAACAAACCTTATATAAGACAAACATTTCGCCCCTTTACGTTTTTCCGTTCCAGCCCTATCCTGCTTTCAACAGACGGACAGACGAACGTACATAGCTAGATAGACTCAGAATCTAACCGGGACCCAGAAAATATATACTTTGTGGGGTCTTAGATGATTCCTTCAACATGTTACACACGGAATGACAAAATCAATATACCCTCCATCTTTGTGATGGTGGGTATAAAAAAAAATATTTACGGTGTCAAAAGTTATAAACCAATTTCTTCTTTTGTGGAAGTTATGATTTTTTGAAAATTTTACATACTGGAGATAGTCAACTTTGACACCCTGTGGCTTATCTTGTGTTATCACAGGGTGACTAAAATATAATTTGAATTGAAGATTAGGTCCTCCTCTACAACTCTTCCATATATTTCGATTTGATCCGAGTAGTAGTTTAGGAGTAAAAGATTTATTGCCAAAAATTGACCATACTGTATTTGCAAATATTGTGTCGCCGTTTAGTGAATAGTTGATTTGACTTTTCAAAATATTTTGCAATTAATTTTCATTTTTAGCGTGAAAAACCAGCAAATTCTCGTCGCATGGACAACAAGGATATGCCACACAACATGAGCAAACGCGATATGATTAGGGCAGCTGATTTTAATTTCATCAAAGTTTTAGGCAAAGGATCTTATGGTAAAATACTATTGGCTGAGAGACGTGGTACCGATGAGTTATATGCTGTCAAAGTGTTAAGGAAAGATGTCATCATACAGACAGATGATATGGAATTGCCCATGATTGAGAAGAGTGTTTTAGCTTTGCCGGGTAAATCACCATTTTTGGTGTCTTTGCATTCATGCTTTCAAACTATGGTAAGTAATAGGAGAAAATTTACAAGATCTTTATAATAAAATATTTTATTTATAGGATCGTTTATTCTTTGTTATGGAATATTGCAAGGGTGGTGATTTATTATATCATATGCAACAGTATGGCAGATTTAAGGAATCGGTGGCCTTGTAAGTTTATTTTTATGTTAAAGTTAAATATTTCAAATAAAGTTTTTATTTACTTTTTTAGATTTTATGCCGTTGAGATAGCTTTGGCTTTATTCTTTTTACATGATCGTAAAATTATTTATCGTGATTTGAAATTAGATAATATTTTGCTGGATATGGAGGGACATGCTAAATTGGCTGATTTTGGTTTATCCAAAGATAATGTGGGTGAAAGTGATACTACTAAGACATTTTGTGGCACCAGTTCTTATATGGCACCAGAGGTTAGATTTAAGAAAGAAAATGAAATTTGTAATAATAATAAAAAATCTTTTAAATTGTAGATAATTATGTGTGAACCTTATGGCCACACAGTAGACTGGTGGGCCTATGGCGTTTTATTATATGAAATGATGGCTGGCCAACAACCATTTGAGGGAGATGATGATAATACCATTTTTAGGAATGCCAAAGAAAAAAAGGCCGTATTCCCCAAACATTTTACACAAGAGTCTATGGATATTATAACTAGTGTAAATAACTTAATACGACTTATTAATATTAAAGATTATATTAAATATTAAATTAAAAATATTTTCATAGTTCTTGGCCAAAAAACCTAATAACCGTTTGGGTGCTGGCAGATTTGCCCGCAATGAAATACAAACTCATCCATTTTATAGTGGTGTTGATTGGGAGGCTGCAGAAGCCAAAGATTGGATAGATCCTCCTATTGTACCTCATATTGTAAATATTTTTTTTAATTTAATTTTAAACTTGATTAATGTTATTAATACTTTTTATATTTTTTTAGAAACATCGCAAAGATATTAGCAATTTTGATACAACATTCACTAAGGAGAAAACTGATTTAACTCCAACCGATAAATTATTCATGATGAATTTAGATCAAAATGATTTTATTGGATTTTCTTATATGAATCCAGAATTCATAACCATGATATAAAATGAAGAAAAATATAATTGAAAGGAATTCAATATTAAATTAAAATTATTATATTCAATATTATAAAAGTATTATAAAATGCTTAAAAAACTAATCTCTTAATTAAAATTATTAAAATAAATAATTATCAAATGCTTTAAAAAATATATGTTTTATTAAAAGAGATTCAATTTTATTGGAACAAACAGCTTACTTTTTAATATAACAAGATACAGATTTACTAACTTTGTTCAATCCTTTAATTTGTTTAGTTTTATTTAATGTCATACAAATTCAGCGTTTGAAAAGCTAGACTCCAAGTAGTCGTAGCAACAAAATATAACTAAAATTTTAGTTTAAGAAATATTTAAAACTTGTAGTCGTTCATTTGCTTAAACTACAGCTACCTTCACTTTTTGGTAGCAGTATTTTTAGTTGTAGTCAAAAACTTAAATTCTGAAAGTAGTGTAGTTTTCACAATTTTATTACTGCTGCTACCTTTACATATAAGGATTTATAGTTTTATCTATATTCATAAAAGTAAACTGATACATTCTTTGTTTTAAAAGTTTTAAAAGTAATAAATAGAAAGCAGAGGGAGCAGCAGAGGGAGCAGCAGACTTAGCAGTAAAGGTAGCAGTTGAAGTAGTTTAGTAAAAAATGAATTAGCTTAAAATATCAAAATTAAAAGTAATGTAAAAAATAAATTATTTATTTCTTCTCTGCGCTTTTATAAACATTTGTACATAGCCCTCCATTTTACAAATATTTTAGAGTTGTCATATGGGTTGCCAATATATCATAAACAATATTCAAATCATAAATAAAATAAATACGGGATTTTGTTCTTTACTTACAAAATGTAGTAAATTTCAGTTTTATTTTCTTTGGTGGAAAACAAAATCAAAGAAAGGATGTTTTCGTTTATAATTTATGTAATTTCCAGTCTGATTTATAAAATTTTAAATATTGTAAGAAACTTTTTAAATCTTTTATATGTATTTGTAAAATATTAATACGATACTAACATTTGTTTATGAACCGAACTTCGTGAAATTTAGTAAACATATTTAAACTTATAAAAAAAACTTATTTCTGCCAAATTTAATTAAAATATTCCTATTTTTAAGAAATTTTTGTGTGTTAAAACTCTATTGCTATCTGTATTTTGCGCACAAACTCTACATAGACAGGCGACCAGGCGGACATGTAAGGCATATAATCCAAAACTCAAATTTTATATTTATAAAATTTGAGTTTTGAAAGCAAAAACGTATTTAAATGCAATACAAAGTAGAAAAAATGTTCTTTATATTATTAAGGAAAGTTTACAAATTAAATAATACACACACATTTTATAAAAATGGTAACCTTGTAAAATCGAAACACAAATAAAAGCTTATGATTTAAGTCTTATTACAAAAACAACGCATTGTGCACACTAAAGTTTTCTTGTTGTTCTTCGTTTATTGCTGCTCCTAAAACTACTTTTTCTGCTACTTATTGACTACCTTTTCTGGTAGTTTACTGCTACCTCTTCTTTAAGTATTAACTACACATTGAAAGTAGCAGTAAAAATAAAAAATATTGTAAGGGAAGTAGTTATAGTACAAATGAAGTGCTAGTCAATTATTTTGTTTTTAAAACTATTGCTTCATTTTAACTACGTGTTTTTTAAGTTTTATTTTTTGCAAATAGCAGTAGTTAAAGAAAGTGTTAGAATACAAAAAAATTATATGTAATTGCTTTGGCTACCAATACGGACAATTTTCGTTAGCTGTAGTTTTAGCAAATTCAAAAAACTTGATAGCAGTTGGAGTTTTTCAAAAGCTGTACAAAATTGTTGCCTAAAATAATAATTATTTCCATAAGCTTTTGCTCACCATTCAATAATAAAAGCTCTTGTTTGTTCTAAACAAATAAATCCCACATGAAATAAATAACCCATAAGTTAATGCTTTTACTACAATTGTACAAACATGCCGAATTATTTTACTGAAGTAGTGTAGACATAAACCTTTGCTTTTCGATTTTTACTCAAATATGTCAGCTTTATTTTTGTAATGCACGGTAAACTTTTTACAAAGAGCTTTTTTCTACAAGAGTGGAAATTTGTTTGCTTGTAAGAGTTTTTTATAGTTGAAATCTCGTAAAATAAAAAAAAAAGTAAAAGAATTACCATTTCTAAAATAATTTTAAAACTGGCAACAAAAGAGTAAGAAAGTGTTGCCAGTTAAGTCTTTTTTGAGGTTTTCGTTACATTAAACATCTTGTTATTTTAAAGTCCTCATTTCTAAGATATCTACAAGCAAAATAAATTTAAGTAATAACCAAGTACAATTTTTAATATTTTTTTTTCCTACAAGAGAATTTTTTAAGTAAATTTTTTGTTTCATCAGGTTCAACATTATTTATTCAATAAAACAACCCAGCAAAAACATGGTAATGGTATGTAGTTACGGATGTAGTTACAAGCATAACAACATACTTTCTGCATTACATGAAAGTAGATTAGTAACTACTTACTTTTAACTTGATATGTAATCAGTTACATAAGATCAGATTTTTGGAAATGTTACTTTTTATCTATCCCTTCATTTATATTATAAAAATTATATATTTTAAAAGTGGGTAAAATATGAAAATACATTAATTATTTGTTAAAGTCAAGAAGACTAAATTCAAAATTAAAAATTCTTGATATAAAAAAAGTAAATATAAGAAAATAAAATTTTTTTGTTAATGTTTACAAAAATCCATTTCTTATTTCAAAAGGCTATTTGGTAAATTATTAGTGTTTAAAAGTGGTAAGTATCTGAATATTACTAAAAAATATCCACTAATTTGTATTGTTTCTCTTAGGCACATTGGCACAAATTTATAATACCTTGAAACTCAACAGGCAACAAATTTGAAGCGATTGCAATTTAGGAAATACAATTACATAAAGGTAAGAAAAATGTATTGGCTATCTTAAAACAATTTGTTAAACGTATTAAACTCTTAATAATTTTCAGATGGGGCCAGGTCAGTAAGGTCTGGTATTTTATTCAATTTCTGCACGGGTCACAAGAATGCGCTTCAAATCCTGATTTCGTATATTTTCAAATAAATAAATTTCAAAAAAAAAAAAAAAAAAAAAACTATCTGCTTTGTATTTTCAATACTTGTAACCGATAATGTAACTAGTTACTATTCATTTTGCTAATAATGACTTCTGTAATACTTTGAAACTAATGAGTGATTGAATAGCTACAAAGTAATTAGTTCTTGTAACGACATCTAAGTAATGACTTTCTGAAATGCCTACCTGTAATAATATAGAGTAAGTAGTTGCCTCTAATGACATCACCGTGTTAAAATAATGAGTTATTCATCTAATGTGAAAGTAGTGTAGAGCCATTATATTAGCTTCTTATCTCATTACATGGCAAGCAAAGTTTTTGCTGTGAACAAGATGTATTCATTAATATGTTTGAAAGGGACTTATAAAGATTTTCAACTTGTAACAAAGAAAGTTTGCTCCAACTTTTCCTAATCTCTTTAGATAATAAATTTTTGTCCTCATATTGTCTGTCCGACTCATAAAAATTACGTGACAGCAATTTGAATACATTTTCTATTATATTAAGGAAATTAATTTAAATAGTGTGTAAAATTTTAGAAATTCTTTTCCCGTAAACTTTTGTATATTTTTTTCCGTAATTCTATGCGTAGAAAATTGAAGTTCACTTGATCATAATATGAAGTAGCATTCTACGCCAATACACTTCCTTCGCAGCTTTATGGGATACATAATTAGCATACATTTTTTTCTCAAATAACGAAAATTTTATTATTTATAGCCATTGGAATCTTCCATATTGATTTTTTTTCATTCTATAGAACAATATGTTTCACTCCTTTTTTAGAACATGCGTTCACTGCTAAACGGGAGTAGTTTTACTTCACGAATGGTGTTTAGAGGTGGGTTCTTTATAATTCTTAGTCTTCTTAGGTGCACTGAATTTCGAATAATACGTTTTACTGTAAAACACTAGCTTAAATACCTGATTTTTGTTTAATTTGTTTAATCTTCTGTCAGCGTTCGTTGTTGCTTTATAAGTACCTACTTTCATACACCACCATAGGTGGTTGGGGTATTATACGTTTGTGCTGATGATTATAACGCACAGAAAAATTTATCGGACCCTACCTTAAAGTATACCGTTCGACTCAGAATCACTCTCTGAGTCGATTTAACGATGTCCGTCCGTCCGTCTGTCTGGGTGTCTGTCCATGTTAACCTTGTGAACAAAGTACAGATCGCAATTTTAAAGATATCTTGATGAAATTTGGCACGAATAATTATTTTGACACAAGGACGAAGCCTATTGAAATTGGCTATGATCGGTCCATTGTTACACCTAGCCCCCATACAAATGTCCTCCCGGAATAGGGGTTTAACTATCATAAATGCTTTAAATATAGCAATATTTCAATGAAACTCAGTACAAAGGAGGATTTTATAAGTGTTAATGTTAATGCCAAATTTCATCAAGATAATTGACCATAGCTCCCATATAAACCCCTCTTCCGAGAATCACTTTAATGTGCATAAATCCCATACGAATGATAGTATCAAGTTAATATTCAACACGAATAAAATTATGAGAATCGGTCCATAATTTACCATAGCTCCCATATAAACAAACTTCCGGGAATCGCCCTAAAGTGCATAAAATCATATACATAGATGTTAGTATCAATGCATTGTTCTGTATTTGTATAATTTATTTTATATTTAGTAAAAGTGTTGGTCTACAATTAGCCACAGGTGTAATTTTTAGCTTATACACAATGGTGTAGGGTTTCATATTGTCGGTATTGACCGACTATAGTTTCTCTCTCGTTTTTTCATAGCGGAAGTGATTTCCTAAAAAGTTGTTGGCAATATTTTAACTTCGCTTAATTTTTCTTCGCCATATTTCATAGATTAAGTCTGAATTGTCCATAAGCTATAATTTAGCTTTTTTCTTTATATGAAAAATTTTTACGCGACTAGTTTTTAAAGATTCTTATAGAAAACTGTTGAAAATATAGGGAAAGTACACAATTAAGGTCGAATTTAACAAATACTTGACGCAAATTGATTTTATTCTTAATGAACCTATTCATATGAAATAAAAAATTTCCTTAAAAATACATTTGTGAGAGGAAAATCCGTTAAATATCGTACTTAGACTTTATTATTATTATTATTATTATTATTATTATTATTATTATTATTATTAGTATTATTATTATTATTATTATTATTGTTATTATTATTATTATTATTATTGTATTAAAAATAATACGAGTTTTAATTTAACGAAAATCTTGAACCTATTCAGTTGAAAAGCAGTGTATGTTAGGTATTTTTTATTTTTTTTTTGTTTTTACAATCATATCATAAATAGCGTTTTGAAACCATTGTGCCTTTGTACCAACTCCGAAAATCAGTTTGAAACACAAAGGAGGGCATAGGATTATAGCCATAAGTATCGATTCGTGTTACCGTTTGCCCTTTTTTCAACTACCTGGCCACTTTTTTGGCCCCTTTTTGACTATGTTCTAAATGACGAGAAACTAAGTTGTTTGAAATATATCGACCCATTATATATACCGTCCATTCCATGAGAGATTTATAAAAAATGCCAATTTTTTTACGGAGAGTCATCCGATTTTGTTCATATTTGGTATGCATATATTGATTTGTTTCTTTTTCGACGTTGTCGTTTCACAGTTACTATCCATTAAAGGTTTGGTGGTAGAGAATGTGGAGTTCGTTAATTGACGCATTGAACGGAAGAGGTCTCGGCTGCGGTGGGTATCTGCTGCTGCTTGTGCTTTAGTTACAATTTGTTTGCTCCATAACCTTTTATCCGCCCTTACGCTTTTCTTCACCATTTGGCATATTCCTGTTGAGCTAGAGCTTTCGCAAACCTTGTTTTGGCACTGTTTACGCCATTTTTTTCTTGGCTCGCTGGTTTATAAGATTCCACGTATTTTCCGTAATCCATGACTTCTTTGGCATGGTCCTGTAGCCTATGTGTTTTTCTGCTGCCTTGATTATGATATTTTTGATGTGGGCCCATCTATCATTCTCACTGTCTTATTCTTCCCGGTAAGAGTGTCTGATGGCGCTGGTAAAACGACTTCTTATAACTGGATCTTCTAGTCTGTTGATATCAAATTTCTTCTGAAAACCCTTCTTTTCATTTTTTTATGGCAGCAACTTTAAGCCGGACGTTGGCGATTAAGAGATGATGATCACTCTATATAACCACACCACGTTTGTTGCGAACATTCAGCAGAGAGCCACGCCACTTTCTGCTTATGGCAATGTGGTCTATTTGATTTTCGGCTGCGCGATCAGGTAATACCCACGTTACCTTATGAATTCGCTTGTGAGGGAACAGTGTGCCGCCAATGACAAGACTGTGATTGAGGCAGAGGCCCGATAGAAGTTCGCCGTTCTCGGTCATGGATCCAGTTCCGTGGCGGTCCATTATCGATTCCATGCCAGTGTTATTGTCACCCAGTTGTGCATTAAAGTCACCAAGAAGGATGACAATGTCGCCTCTTCTAACATCATGAAGAACTTTGGTAAGACTGTTATAAAACTCCTCTTTATATTCGAGTTCCTCTACATCGGTAGGGGCGTAGCATTGGATGACTGTTGTGTTCCTCACGCGTGTTCGAAATCTGGCAGATATGATACGGTCTGTGTGGGCTTTCCATTCTGTAAGGGCTCCGTATGCTTCTTTTGATAGTAGAAGCCCAACACCACTCTCTCTTCTTTGGTCTGCTCGTTTTCCCTAGAAAAGCAATTTTAATCCGTCAGGGATTAAATTTGTGTATAAATATACAAAAAATAAGCTATTTGACCAAAAATAAGCAAATATATTCTGTAACAAATCGATGCCAAAATTCTTAAAATTATTTGAAATGGATAAATAACTAACAAACAAAGCTCAAGAAAAAGTATGATTTTGCATATTTTTGGTTGCCCTGTTGATAACATTCATATAAACTACACTAAGGGAAAAAATTCGATTCAAAATCAACAACGGTTGTGCTCACATTGGTAATTTACGGTAACAGCTTTTTAATATTTTTCGTTAACAAATTTAATAGAAAACATATGTAATTTAACAATTTGATACCGAAATGGTTTCAACTTGGTGCCAATTAGGTATCGATTTTCAATAAGAATTAAACACGCAGTGTTTAATTTAAACACATACGGTGTAGATACACTATTGACACAGAATTGTATTGTTTTCAACACGTATGTGATTGATATTTCTCTGTGTGTATAATCAAAGCTTTGAATTAATTTATATTTTAACATAACATATCTTATTAATAAAGCAAAATTTTTGAAATCACATACAGTATTTAATCTACTACTAAAATCATAAGCTGTATTTAATAATTTAATCATTAACATCATATAAATTACTGTTCATGATTACAAAGAAATGCATATTATTTTAATGTACTACCAAAATATCGACAAATACATGTTGATAATGAACTTATAATATTAAGAAGTATTTTTGTACAAACAGTCAGTGTCCTGGAAACTTGAGCTTTTATTTACGTTTTTAAAAAGATTATTTTACTTTGTTTACCACAAACGAAAATACTAAAAAAAAAATATTTGAATTATTTTAAGTAGAATCCAAAGGTTATAAGGTTATTTTAATATGAATGAAAGGGTGAAAAGATAAACAGATTTTCTGAGTATTAAATAACATTTAAAAACAGATTTCAGTTTACATTTTTGTTAAGTAAATTTTTAAAGAATTTTTTGTTTTTTCTAGGAATTTAAAATTTTATTAAAATTTACTTTATTATATATATTTTGTTTTGATGTAGAGGTAACACATTTTATTTAAAGAATTTATTTTACCATTATTTTCTTTTTTGTTTAAATTTTATTTTAGCTTTAAACAATAGATATTTTGTGTCTTTAATGCTGTGAAATCATTTATGGTTTTTTTGGTTTTACAATATGACTACAGTGAATAAGAGTGGTAAAATAGGTTTCTTAAAATGTTTGCTTAACATAAATCTATACACAAAAACAAATATTGATTGCTAGGCGGAATAAAATGTAAGTTTAGACTTATGGGTGGACGGATGGTCAGACAGACATTGTTTAAATGTACCTTTTATTGCGAATATGATGCGTTATAGTTTCTAAGATTAACAAATAAGTGCAAATTATCACACTGGAATTATTATAGTTATTCTTCTACCTATATCTAGTTATTTTTATTACTCCTTATAGGGTCCTTTTTGTTCTTTCTTACAGAATTTTTCATCACTATTCTAATGTTTTGTTTTTGTTCTTGATACAGTCGATAAGAATGTTTGCAAAATTTATGGCAGTTATTTGAGGTGTGTAAATTACATTCTTATATCGTTTATATCTTTTTTTGTCTAAATTATAATAAAATAAGTACACGTTCCTACACTTTCTATGTACTCTGAGAGCAATTCATTTTATTGCAAATAACGTAAGAGAAAATGTAAAAGAATCTTGTTTAAGATAAAATACAAAATACAGTATGAAATGTGCTCAAAAATATTTGTAAGCTATTTTCAATTTATTTTAATTTTTTCGGTTTATTTTATATATGAAATTTGCATAAATAACTGGGATATTTAGAAACATAAAGTAAAGAAAATAAATAAATAAAATATGTAAATTTAAGTATAAATAATTAGAGATAAGGGAAATAGAAGCTGAGGAGAGATAATTTAAACGAAATATATTTAAAGATTTTATTGATTTTGTTATACTCTATAGCACAGGTTTAAAGGGTGTAAATATATTAGTTTGAAGTTTTTTAAATTTGTACCTAAAACTCCAAAATATAATGTTGAAATAACGATATCCGCATCTATGTGTCGGTTGATATATACGTTTGTTATATGATATCGCTAAAATCGGTTTGCTATTGGCGGAGCTATTGAAAAAGAAAAAATTCCTTTTTTGTTAGATTATTTCGACCTTTGCTGAATCAGCTAAATTAATATTTCTATTACCTGAATATAATACATTTTTTTCAGATAGACCTTTTTATAAAATTTTATGGAATCCTTAAATTTCAGGGTTCACACATAACAATTTTTCTTGCTGTAATTCTGAGTTCGTTGAAGAGAAAGGAGAAGGGAATACTAATATTCTATACGCTTTTCACCACTCCACAGTGGGCAAAATTGAGAATTTTTTGAAATAAATCTGTAACTTCTGATCGGCTGGTTGGATTTGCATGAAATTTGGTATAAGCGCAGCAGAGGAGTGTACAATGTTCCGTGAATTATAAAACTTTAAAGTGGTATAGTTTCGGTTCTATAAAAGATATTGATTTCAATCTTTATCTGTATAATGAAAAATTATGTCAGCTATGCAATATAATTTAGACGAAAAAAAAAAAAAAAAATTAAAAAAATCGAGTTTATGTTTTTTTAATTTTGTTTATTGTTTAACTAAATAGAAATTTCCAGAAATATCTTGCTGAATGGGGTCTCAGCACCTAAATTAATATTTTTAGTGATTGAAAATGAATTATTTTTTGATGTTGTTATGTTTGTTTAAATGTTTGTGGCTGGTTTAAATGAATTTTTCACAATTTCGGTGGAATAAATAAATGGCGTAATATATTCCCCTTCGAACTGTAAAAACGCCATAAATATACATATATGTATGTATGTAAGTTCAAGTAATACTTTAATGTTTTCTTAGTATTTGTATTCAGAACAAAAAAAAAAAAATCCTGCTCTGAATTTCAAACAATAACAAAATTCATAAAAAGTATAAAAGCATAATGATTTCCATTAAATTCAATTTCTCTAAAAACCTGCCGATAATTTTTTCACTTTTCCTATTAAACCTGGAAGAAAAATATTCTTAAAACTGCTGTTTGAAAATTAAAAATAAAAACTATTTCTTCCGCAACTGCTGCTGACACTCTGCAAAAAAAACAAATATGTTCTCCAGCATTTTAGGTCAAAAACATATACATCAGTTCTACCAAAAATAAAGTATTTACCTTTAAGCTAAATTTTAACATTGTTTTGACAATTATTTCTCAGAATTTTTTTTACAGATTGTAAAATTTTAGACCATTATTTTTTATCGTTGTATAAAGTTCTTCTGCATTTAAAATTTTACCATACATTTGTGCAAAAATTTTTAAAAATACCAAGAATTATTATAGATCAAAGTAAAATAGTTTTATATAGTGTATAAAAAAGTAAACTTAATTTTCATGCAAAAACTTAAAACATCCACCAATGAAAATCTCTGTTAAAATGTAAAACAAACAAACGATACACAGGTAACATATCATATATAAAATTTATGTATTACACGAGTATCGTTTCGTATAATCCTGAAAAAAATAAAAACAAGTAAAAACATACTTTCAGTTTAAAAAATTTAAACCATAAATTACCGTTTATGCTGTCAGTAAATGCCACATAATATAGCGACAATATTTTGAAAGTTTTTTTCCGCGAATATCGTTAAAAAATAAACAAATACATATTTCAATACAAAATACCACAAAAGAAATGATTTTTCTTCATTTAAGTAAAAATAAATAACAATTTTAAAATAATGCCTATTTTATTATTTTATACAAACCTTCTTTTAATTGATAATATAATGGCGACATTTTGTGGCTTTAGCTTCATTTATATTTCAATCGATTTTATTTGTAAAATAATTTTTTACATAGAAAAACACAAGTTTTATACCGACCGATGTCTAGACTTTACTAACGCTGTCTACTGCGTACAAAAGATATTAAAATCAATGAAAAAGTAAAAGATTTTCTTAAGAAAACAGTCGATTAAAAAGGTCATATTTTTCAAAAAAATAAAAAAGAAATTTTAAAATAATAAAAATAAATAAAAGTTGAACAAAACCAAAGAAATATTTAAATAAACTAAGGCTATTGACATCAAAAAATGATAAAAAAAAAGAAATAACAATAAAAAGATTTAATTGAAGTTATGTGGGAAAATCTGAATAAAAGGATAGATAATAAAGAAAATAAGAAAAAAAAAAATAAATAAATAAAAAAATAAACACCATAAGACAAAACAACGTATAGTATAGGCAGTAGAGCAGACTATAAACAAAAATATGTATTCGACTGTAGAATAAACTATAGACTAGACCAAAGAATATTTTATAGACTACAGAATATTCTATGGGCTAGACTAAAGGACATTTTATAAGATAGATTATAGTCTATTAGATAGGCTACACTATAGACTATTTTATAAGCTAGACTATAGATTATTCTATAGGCTAGACTATAGACTATTTTATAGGCTGGACTATAGACAATTCTATATGCTAAACTATAGATTATTATATTGGCTAGACTATAGACTATTCTATAGGCTAAACTATAGACTATTCTATAGGCTAGACTATATATTATTCTATAGGCTAGACTATAGACTATTCCATTGCCTATACTATAGACTATTCCATAGGCTAGACTATAGAATATTCCATAGGCTAGACTATAGACTATTCCATAGGCTAGCCTATGGGCTATTCCATAGGCTAGACTATAGACTATTCCATAGGCTAGACTATAGAATATTCCATAGGCTAAACTATGGACTATTCCATAGGCTAGACTATAGACTATTCCAAAGGCTAGACTATAGAATATCCTATAGGCTAGACTATAGACTATTTTATAGGCTGGACTGTAACCTATTTTATAGCCTAGACTGTAGACTATTCTACAGGCTAGACTATAGACTATTCCATAAGCTAGACTATAGACTATTCGATAGGCTAGACTATGGTCTATTCCATAGGCTAAACTGTGGACTATTCGATAGGCTAGACTATAGACTATTCCATAGGCTATAGTCTATAGAATATTCTATAGACTAGACTTTGGACTATTTTATAGGCTGGACTGTAGCCTATTTTATAGCCTAGACTGTAGTATATTCTACAGGCTAGACTATAGACTAGACTATAGACTATTCCATAGGCTAGACTATAGACTATACTATAGGCTAGACTTTAGACTATACTATAGGCTAGGCTATAGACTATACTATAGGCTAGGCTATAGATTATACTATAGGCTAGACTTTAGACTATACTATAGGCTAGACTTTTGACTATACTATAGGTTAGGCTATGGACTATTCTATAGGCGAGGCTATAGACTAGACTATAGACTGGACTATTGTCTATTGAATATACTATATTCTAGACTATTGAGTAGACTATATACTGGGCTAAAGACTAGACTCTATACTAGATTATAAACTAGACTATAGGCTAGAGTATTGACTAGACTATTGACTAGATTTTAAGTAAGACTATATTTTTTTAACAGAATTTTTAAATTTTTCTTCAGTTTTTTTTTTTTACAGCCTCGAATTCTTTTTTATTTTACTTTTATTCGTTTAAGTTTCATAAATTTTGCTTTTCCTTATTTTAGTTGCTCAATCACGATTTACTTGAAAAAATATTAAAAAAAAAAACTGCTCACTAAACTGCTACGTATTTTGACATTTGTTGCTTCTTCCATGAAACATTGCTGTGTACAATTTTATATTTTTGCTTTTTTCAAATCTCTATGTGTTCTAAGGGGATTTCTTCACATTTTACCTGACACTTCCTTTTCCGTACATATAAAGTTTGTTATTATTCCCAGAAATATGCTAGTATTCTTGTATAATTTTTGTTGTTTCAAGTAATAAGGCAACAGTTGCTAGAGAGGTAGCGTAAGGTAAATTGCTCAGCTGTTATGAAACTTAACTCAAGTGCACTTTAATGACCTCAAAAATATTTTTAGAAGTAAAAGAAAGTTATGTAGGTTAAGAAAACAAAAATTGAGAAAATTAAACATTGGTATTCAAGGGAAAATGTTTATATGTATATGTTTTATCACATATGGCCACTAATTTATTTTTAACAGTTTTTTAGTGCAGATAAATATTATTAAAATTAACTTTAATTAAAATAGGAATGCAACGCATAGTGATGATTATGACGAAGTAAATTTCAAAAACTTTAATTATTTTCTTTTAAAAAAGGATTTATATATTTTTTATGAAACTTGTGTTAAAGCACAGGCTTTCTTAAGCAACAATGCGTAAAATTAATTTCATTATCACTCATACGCCACACAATGTCACTTTTTATTTCTTTTTCTATTCCACTTTTATATAGTTTCTATTTTCTAAGTCGTTTAACGTTATTTGCAACATTTTTCTGTTTAAGACTAGTTGTGACATTTTTAGTTGCAACGATTATTAAATTAAATAACTTTTATAAAGTGAAACTTTGTTAAAGTTATTGCGAAAATAATGTTTACGAGGATTCATAAAATCTTTTAAAAATTTTTGTAATAAAAATATATAAACCAGTTTACCAGCAGTGCTATAGACAAGACTATAGATTATGCTATAAGCTATACCATAGACTATGCTGTAGGCTAGACCATAGAATATGATATTGGCTAGATTATGGACTATGCTATTGGCTAGACTATGAACTATACTATATGCTAGGCTATAAACTATGCTATACGTTAGGCTATGAAATATGCTATAGGCTATACTATGAACTATGCTATAGGCTAGACTATAGGCTATGCTATGTGCTAGACTGTAGACTATGCTGTAGGTTAGACCATAGACGATGCTGTACACTAGACTATGGACTATTTTATTCTATAGTCCTATAGAATAGTCTAGATAGTAATTTAGTATTATTTAAAAAGTCTTTAATGTGAAACTAAAAATATTATTTATTAATACATGGAAATTCTAAATTTCTTTTTACCTATTAAAGGCGATAATATATAGATATTTCCCATCTGAAAGTTTACAATGTAATTTATTAATATATATTTTCGTTCCTATGATTATTTTATTTTCTTTTACTTCCCTAAAACATTTATTTCTTCCTTGTTTTATTTAAAAAAGAAAAATGTTCAGTAGTAAGTATAAAACTGTTTTTTCAGCAACGACAAAATTTTCTGAAAAGTTAATTTGCCCTTTGCATGCTTTATTTCTTTGGCACGAAAATGTTTTAAGAAAAAAGAAAATATAAAATATTTGATAATTTTTTTCCATAACTTATACTTAAGCTGATAAAATAATTTCTTTTTCTTTTTGGTATTTTCTTAAAATTTTCTCATATCATATTTTTATTTATGTCTTAAAATTTTAGTTGCTTGTATTAGTATCACTTGTTGTTTGCTAAAGAAATTACATGTTTTGGGTATTTATGTTCATATATGGTGTGGTGACATATACAAGCACGTTTTTCATTTAGGGAATAACTTATACTATACATACTTATATGTGTAGTAAAGTGTTCAAAAGTGCTTGTATGTATAATAGTCGGTATGTAGATGTAACGCAACATAGTGGGTAATGTTTAGTTGATAGAAATTCTTTGTATTCATACGAGAGTTATATGTTAAGTGTTTTTATAGATAATAATTCAAGTGGCAAATATATTGTTACAAATTCTTAAGCAATTTTCTCAGCAGGTTTCGTAAAACTAATATTTATTTATTTTTAAATAACTTTGCAATAAATTCCCAGCAAAAATAAATGGAAGTAATTTTTGAGGAAGTATTATTTCATTACTTTCAAAGTATCAAATAGTGAATGTTTTCTTCTTTTTATAAAGTTATTTAAACAGCATCCGCAGATAAATAAATAAATAAATAAATAAATAAATAAATAAATAAATAAATAAATAAATAAATAAATAAATAAATAAATAAATAAATAAATAAATAAATAAATAAATAAATAAATAAATAAATAAATAAATAAATAAATAAATAAATAAATAAATAAATAAATAAATAAATAAATAAATAAATAAATAAATAAATAAATAAATAAATAAATAAATAAATAAATAAATAAATAAATAAATAAATAAATAAATAAATAAATAAATAAATAAATAAATAAATAAATAAATAAATAAATAAATAAATAAATAAATAAATAAATAAATAAATAAATAAATAAATAAATAAATAAATAAATAAATAAATAAATAAATAAATAAATAAATAAATAAATAAATAAATAAATAAATAAATAAATAAATAAATAAATAAATAAATAAATAAATAAATAAATAAATAAATAAATAAATAAATAAATAAATAAATAAATAAATAAATAAATAAATAAATAAATAAATAAATAAATAAATAAATAAATAAATAAATAAATAAATAAATAAATAAATAAATAAATAAATAAATAAATAAATAAATAAATAAATAAATAAATAAATAAATAAATAAATAAATAAATAAATAAATAAATAAATAAATAAATAAATAAATAAATAAATAAATAAATAAATAAATAAATAAATAAATAAATAAATAAATAAATAAATAAATAAATAAATAAATAAATAAATAAATAAATAAATAAATAAATTTTTAAATAAATAAATTTTTAAATTTTTAATAATATTTTTAAACATTTTTATATTTGTTTTTTATTTTATAATTTTTAGTTATTGTCGACGGCAGCAGCCATCCACGACGGCTTGTCTTCTCGGAGAAATCTACTCCTCGATAAATAGCTTATACGTGATAGAGTAAAAAACTTCCAATGCGGCAGCCTAAGATTCACCTTTCGGTCTAAGGGATCGTATCAGTTTGTCAGGCACAAAGAGGTTTACCATTACCTGAACTTGTCTGGGGTCTATACTGGTAGAAAAGGACCTAGGGGGCCTGATCAGAGACCTAACACAATCTGGTATGGTGGCACCTTGGTACAACGGGTGTCGTCATACTGTACTGGTTTTTAGTTGAAGCTCTTTGGGGAGTCACGTGGTGGTTGTAGTTTAAACCCAAATCGCGGGAAGGGGATTTTTCTCCCAATGTAGTAGTGCATGGAAACATAAGCCGCAAAAAGTGCCGCAGGAAATTAGATAGCTTCAACTCCGAAGCAAGGGGGAGTAAATTATCCAGACATTGAGTCACTCTAATTGCCACCTGTGTGTTCCTAACAGGTACAATACACGTTGGTTAGCGTATTGTACTGACCCGGTGCAAGACAACCCTGGAATTAAGTCGTCAAGATAGGTATCCACGTAAAACATGGTCTTGCTTGCGCGCGAGTTGCTATTTGTGCATTTAACAAGAATGTTAGAAATTTACTCTCTACTTATATTTAGTGAGTGTGGTGGTGTCAACTGTTTCTTCGGTGACGAGTTAGGTATCAATTGGTACTCAATAAGTATTGAGGTATCGGTCATTACTGCAATTGCCACAAATTTCTCGCTGGGTTTGTTTATTTTTATTTTGAGTGAATGGAAATTTCTCTACCTATTATTCTCTACCAGATTTTCACTGTTGTCTTAGTTTTAATTCATTTTTTATAAAATTGTTCTGTTGCATCTATTTTGGTGACTTTTCTTTTTAATCAATTAAAAATCTCAAAATTTATACCTCTAACCTCCTAACCCCTAATAATACTTACAATTCCAATACGGTTGAGTTATTTGTGTCGGTTGCTTAGACTAACATAGGTTTGATAACATTGCTGTTGATTTTGGATTGTTTTGGTAACATTAACATTCGCCAACCGCTATGTTGACTGTTTTAGCAACGCGTGACGACGTTGGCAGATTCGCGTTTTAATCTACTTTTAAGTTTTTTTGTGCTGTTTTTTTTTTTTCCAAAATATTCTGCTGGTGCCACAATATAGTCGTATGCTTTTTTACAGAGTATATATGTGAAATGTTGTTTACATGTGTTAGAAATTGTTGATTTTTATTTAAGTTTGCGGGTTTGTAAGCCGACTTGTGTATTTTTATATGTGTGTATTTTATTTCGTATGTATTTTACTTTGTATGTGTATTTATGTAGGTGTTTATTTATGTGCGTGTTATAAATGTTTATATATGTGTTTATGACTTGAGAAAAATTACTTTAACGCGTTTTTATTTTGCACACTTTACATTTTAGTATGAGTGTTAAATTATCATCATCTCGATAAGAGAAACTCAACAGCAATTTGATAAAAGTCAATGGCACTTTCTTTAATACTTTTATTTTTAAACTTTGCTACTTAATATATTGATATGTAGAAGCTTTTATTTTAATCTTTTTCTTCCACACCATAAAGAAAAATTCAAATAACTAAATCTTTTAACAAATTTCATAAAATTAACTGCTTAGAAAGCTGTTTTTTGTATTAAGAATAATATAAAAAAGAATGTAAAAAATTTTAGTTAATAAAACTTTAAATAATAAATATAAATATTTATTTTATTTTTGTTATGGATTTTAATAAGAAAATTGTAAATTTTTCTTATCATTTAAATTATTTGTTTTATTTTTTCTATTTGTTTTATACCTTTAAGGCTGTTTCATATTACAACAAACAAAATATTTGTCTCTAACAAACGTAAAAATAATCACAAACAAAGTAACACAAAAGAAAATAAATTTACTTAGGGTTTATTGGTGTAGACAGTGTAGATATGTCAGTATGTATTTGGGCTGTTATCTAAGGGATTAATTTAACCCTTTTAACTTTAAGGATTTCTTGACACAGTTTTTATTCGGTTGCTTAACATTTATCTTTGTCCTCTTTTTTTATTTTCTTTGACTAAAGTAATGGGTGTAAAAATATATCATATTTAGTTGGCGTTTTTCTTTTGTTTTTTGCCATAATATTAAAGGTGTTTTAAAGTGTTAAAAAATCCCCCAGAGAATTTATTAAGATTTAAGGGAAAGCTAAAACCCTTTGACATTTTCTTAAGCATTAATCTCAAATGTTTAAGAAATGTTGGCAAGTTTTTTTAAAGCCCTTCTGTCTGTTTGTTCCTATCTTATTTAATAAAGCATATACCCCAGTCAAAAAATTATATGTGCATACCTATAAAGTAATTTATTTTCTTCAAAAATAGGATTTTCAAATTCAAACCTTTTTTATATTTTTAATGTTTATTAGAGCTTTATAAGTCAAATGAAAAATTTATTTCTTATGTGTATTTTGTAGCAAAACTTAATTGATTTTAAAATTGTTCATAGAAAATAATTATATGTGCACGACAAGAATTTTATAAAAATCCTTTATTTAAATAAAGTTAATTTTCAATATTCATGAAAGTTGTTAAGGAATTGTGTTGTCCTAATATAACGTTACCAGATGCATCCTTCGTTATACAGATTCGTCCTTTTTGCTTTACATATATATAGGTCAAAACTGTAGTATATTTATAAAAAATCAATTTGAAACATTTGATATTGTCATATAGATCTGAATCTAAATATATCTCAGCATACAGTATTCTTTGGAAATCCTTATGTCATGAAGGTCTGAGGATCATTACTGGTCGCTGCAGAAATATAATATTTTGTGATTTAAAAACCGATTTTGAGGCCCGATATAGTAACATCGTCACATTAATTTACTGAAAAATCTAATTTTTGTAGGAAATTCATCAACGAAGCTATTGCATTTTTTGTAAAGTAAATTTATGTTGTGCTGTGAATTAATTTAGCTACGTCCAATAAATATTTTCAACTTCTATCTAGAACTAAAATTGACTTATATTATGAGCGATTCGATACTATGATTACGCTTCAAGCATGTCTTTTGTAGACGTCGAATACACATGTAATATTTTTGATAAACACTTGGATAATTTAAATATAATATTTTTCATCCCTTATGTACATGAACTCATGGTGTAATTAAAGTTTTTAACCAAAAAATTATATTTATCATAAAATCCTGCGTGTGGATTTTTGTACCGCTCTATTAGTTATGTTTTTGCCACCCAAAGGTCATAATTTTAATCTAAAACCTCTTTTATTATTTTATGCTCACGTCCAATTATTAAAACCCGTTCATTTGGCCGATATTTTTCTGTAACACATGTTGTTTTTCTTCGAAAAATTTCCTTAATCCCCGCTAATAAGCAATTGATTATGGGTTACCGCTCCTAGAATGATAGCAATTTCTCAGATTTTTTTAAAATTTTCAACAGTATTATGATACCCATTTTCTGTATACACCATTTTTTGGAATTTTACATAAACTGACGTCTTACTTTAATGATTTCAGCTCTTAAACTGACAGTTCATGACCTGGTAACATATTTTGGCTATAAATTAAAAAAAAAAAAAAAATAAAATTTTTTTGGTATTTTAGGTCTAATCATTTTAAATATTCCCCAAATAACTTTAATTTTAACTTTAATTGGTTAAACGGTTCAAACTGTGGACTTCATGTCAGTCTGTTGAGTAAAAATTTCAATTTGCACATATAATTATTTTCTATTAAAATTTAGAGAATGATATGTTTATTTTAACGGTACTTTAAATACAATGCTAAGAGGAACCTAAAATTTTGCAAATAGGGACATTAGGTAAGAATGAAAAAAATTGTAAACCAAAGAAATGTATATCACTCTTGGAATATATAAAAACCAGAAAACAAATATTGCACATATAATTATTTGACAGAGGTACTTAATAACTAATTGCAAAATGTTAATTATTCATTATACGCCACCAAAATTATATTTTGTTTACCTATTATTTATTTTAATTATACGTAATGTTGCACTTTGGGGTAAAAAGTGTCAAAATTGGCGCTTAATTGAATTTAAAAATTTAAAGTTTTGTAATAAAGTTGGGTAGCGAATAAAAATATACAAAATTATGTATCAATATCAATTAAAATTTTTAAGCTGGGTTGTATTGTTTTCTTATAAGGAGCTGTCAAAGTTAAGATTTTTTTCTTTTTTGTAAAATTTAAAAAAATTCAATTTTCATCAGCTTTCAGTGTATTTATTTTAAATAAAAAGTCTTTTAAGGTAAAAATCTTAAATGAAACCATTAACATCAGATATTTAAATGAACTTTTCTTCAAGCACTTGTAAATTATATTGGGTACTAATATTTTTGCTATTTTTTTGAAAATTGTCCTAAAATACAATAATCTTCAATTTTCATGGAATGCTACTTAAAATGTTACAGTATGTTTGCTCTGAAAATTTTCTGAAAAATAGTACATATTGTCTACTTTAATATTATGAAAAAATCAAGCCCGGTTTGAGAAAATATATATATATATATTTTTTTTTTTTTTCAAAAAAACTCCAGTAGATTTCATAAAAAAAAAAACAGCTTAAGTGCACACATTTTCTTTGCTTTATTAAACATTAAACAGTGGGGAAGAATCGAAATAAATCTGTAACTTCTAATCGGCTGATTGGATTTGCATGAAATTTTACATAGACATAGCAGAGGAAAATAACATTTTGAGTTTGGAAACAGAATTGAATATAAGCATCAGGAGCGGAACTATGGGGGTTCAAAATAGGGTACTAGTAGTATGGAAAATGTTTAAACACTAGCGAATTTTTGTTCCTTATCCGTTTTCTAAGATTTTTATACCACCTTGAAGTCCTTGATAAATCCTTTAGAAAATATGCTTGTACATACTATTAATCTTATATATTTTTCGAGTTATATACATTTGAAATATCAAAAATCTTAATTTTACAAGATCTTGGTTAAGATTTTCCCATATAAAGCCAAATATTTTAAACAGATTTTATTATGTTTTATGTAATTAGTTAAAAAGCAAAATTAACTATTGAACAAAGAAACCTTTGAGTCTTTATCTTTATTGAGTTAAAAGTTAAACGATTTTGAATTGGAAAGTTGGCAAAAAAGTAACAAACAGACGGACAGAATTCTTTCAAAAAAAATCTTAAAATTCGAAATATATTTCTTTTTCTACTTCTCGATTAATATGAAAACCAAATGAAAGTATTAAAATTTTGAAATCACCTTTCCCTGAATTAAGTGGCATTTTCGATCCATTTAACCCAAGTGTATAGACGGGCGGACGGACATTGTCATGCTACCCAAAAATATTTTAGAATTCTAAAAATGCATTTTTTTACTAACTAATAAACAGAAAAATAAAACGTAATCATCAGAACTCGGATATCACTTTTTTCCTGAATAAAGCGTCATTTTCGTCCCATTTAACTTAATGTATAGACGGATGGACAGACATTACCGTTCTGCTAAAAAAAAAAATACTAAAATTCTAAAATTGAATTTTTTTTTAACTAATCAATAAAAAAATAAAACGTGATCATTAAAATATTGATATCGCCTTTCCCTGAATTAATCCTTTTACCCCAATGTGCGTTGGCATTATAATTAATTATTGTTTATAAGGATGATTATGTCAAAGTGCCCAATAAATATAAGTATAATAAATTTCTGCAATTATTTCAAAGAAATTACGAATAATTTTCTCTGATAATTATTTATTATAGAGTTTTAAAATAGTTATCGATATTAAATACATTTATTCATAAGGTATATATTACAAAAACAAAAAAGTAAATTCATAGCTTAATTCTTTTCTTATTCCTTTGGTTTCTGCCTCATATTTGCACCAATGATTTAAAAGTTTAAATTTAGTATTTGGTCCAGTAACCCTTTGCCTTTTTAAGTTGATTTATTCGATTTGGTATAGATTCATGTAATTTAGAGACATATTCAGCTGGTATTTTCCTCCACTCTTCTTGAACCCTTTCCCAAAGTTGGTTAATATTGCTAGGCGGATTTTCGTATTCAGCCAGACTTTTTTTTTTAAATTACCACAAATTTTCAATCGGATTAAGATCCGGACTTTGTGGTGGCCATTCCATGACCTGAAATAACTGTGAACTTTTTTTTTAGGTAACAAATTTCAAAATTACTGCCAATCTACCACAGTCCAAGACTCATATTTTGCAAAAATTATTTTCTCGCTTTCAGATTTTTTGCAGACAATTTAGGTTTTTTCTTTTTGATACTCGCCTTATAACTAACACTCTTAAGAGCTCTTTGAACGGTCCATCTACTCACTTTGTTTGTACACACTGAAACGGCTTCTTTGGTGCTTTTTATTCGACCAGTTGTGAAAAGTCGTCCAAGAGCTCTAGCTTCTGAAGCTGAGATTTTTTAAGGCCGTCCTTTATTTTTAGAAAAACACTGTTTACGGTCAAAGCTTTCATTACTTTTTATAATTCTTAGCACCGAACGTTGACTAATTAAAAAAAAAAAAAAAAAAACTGGTAAATTTTCGGCTGGAATCACCTATTTTAGCCTTTTCAATTACAATTTTTTTAATAGATGTAGAAATTGCCCTCATCGTAACTTTTTTAATATTTTTCACTTGTTATGTCATAAAATACTAAATTCAACTAAGTACATGTGATTCCAAATGTGAAGAAAAAAATTTAAAATTTACCGTTATATGAGATGAATTATCTTGGTGCAAAAGAGAGGCAATAACTTTAAAGTTAAGAGAGCGTCATATTCTTAAAGTAAGAGTAGATATTAATTTGTTTTCTCAACCATTGAAGAGAATACATAAAGTGATATTTAGAACTAGAATTATTTTTAGTTTTTCTAAAAAAAATTTGAAAAAATAGTAAACCATTTATTTAAAAAATATACACATTGCTTCACTTTTGCACCTTACTGTATAAAACACAAATACAGTATGAAAATATGTATAAAATCACGTTTTGACTTGAAGTATGCGTGATCAGAGATTTTCATTGTTTTCCCATTTGGAGGCTTATTTAAGAAACTAGAGCCAATTTTATGATTTTTATATGAAATATTGATTTATGACTTGAAATATGAGTGATCACAGACTTTCATTGTTTTCTCATTTGAAGGCTTATTTAAGGAACTAAAGCCAATTTTATGATTTTTATATGAAATATTGATTTATAACTTGAAATATGAGTGATCACAAATTTTCATTGTTTTCTCACTTGGAGGCTTTTTAATGGATTTAGAGCCAATTTTATGATTTTAATATTTTTATTGTTTTCTCATTTGGAGGCTTATTTAAGGAATTTAGGTACTTAAATTGCTATAAGGAAATATAAATCGTAAAAGTATGCAATATTTTTTTTTTTTTAGTAAAGCAAATAAATAGTTTGAAATTTTTAAGATTTTTATTTTTTAATTTATTGCAGTGTACTGCATGGTTATTCCTCTTCTAAAGTTTTTTACTTTTCCAAAACAGTTTAAGAAGTTCTAAAGAAAAGCAGTAAAATACCACCTTTAAAATTCCCTGACATGTTAAAGGTAATAAATATTCTGGCTTTCCTTTTCTAAAGTTTTAAGTTGTTTTTTTTTTTTTTTTACAAAACTTTTCCCCAAGAAGTCATCAACAAAATAAAAACGAAAGCTTTTTGCTTAATATTTCAATTTTCAGTACTGTCTTGCTGTTGTTGTGTGAATGGTAATAAAGCTTTCAATGGCTGGCAAATATTTTACCTTTTTTTTTTTTTTTTTTTTTTTTTTTTTTTTGTGCTCTGTTTTGTAAACATCAGCAGCTAGAACAATGTGGGTAAAGTAATGAAGCATTATGGTGAGTTTTTGTTTAGTGTAAACAAAAAAAAAAAACTCCCCCTCACTCCCAAATTCTCTAAACCAAAAACTTGTTGAGAGTTATAAAGTTCAAGTGAAGTTAAAGTTGAATATGGTTTAAAGAGCAAGAGAGTTACAAAAATAGCCAGGGTATGAGAAATGTTGTAGAGAGAACAATAAAGAGAGTTTGGGAGGGAGTGTGGGAATGTTTACATTTTGTGTTTTATTTTTTTTTTTTGCTTTTTTTTAATTTTAATAAACTGCAAATACAATTGTTGCTTGTGTTGCTTTGTTTTTTCTTTCATTGGTATGTGTAGGTTTTTTAGTATGTATGATTGTTTTTTACTTTGTGTGATAGTATTTGCTATTATAACTTTACTACGTCTGTTAGTGTAAAGTAATTGTACGAGGCTGGTTTAAAAAAGGTTTGTCCCCCTTTTTTCATATTTAAAACTATGTAATAAACTTTTCCATTTATCCTCGTAACTCTGAGGAAAAATTCTGCCTGGTTAAGCATGTTTAATATTAATAAAACAAAGTAAATTGTTGCTTTTCTTATAATATCACTATAATTAGAAAAATAAACTTAACTAAAAGAGATAACTTTTAGGCAGAGAGGGACCAAGAAAAAGCACAATATTAAAAGTAAAATATTTGCTTTACCATTTGTGAGATTTTTTCGTTTTGTTTTCATTTCCTTTTAACTTAAAATTTAATAACACTAAAGGATACAATTTTCTTACAGTTATTTATTATTTAATAAGTTAAATTAGCATATTTTTTGGGTCAGGCTTTACAGTTTTAAAGTATCATACACAAGCAATATTACTTTTTTTTTATGAAAAATTTTCTTTAATTGTTAATGGCTTTTTAAAAAGTAATAGCTTTTTAAGACCAATTTCAATTAATTGGCATTAATATAATCAATTAATTTTAATAGTCAAATATTTATTAGGTGCTTATGCTAAAGGCTTTTTGGGGGTGTAATAAATTTTGTTAATTTTAATATGATAAATTAAAAGTGAAGGTTAATAAAATTTAAGTTGAAAATTAAGGAAAAGCTAAAACTATTTTGTTGATAAATGTTGATTAAATAAATATTAATCATACGTCAGAATTATTATTTTAAATTTTATTTAAATAAAATTTTAAATATTTTTTTTTTTTTGCCCAATTTCTGTAAATATATTCATAATATAAAAATATTTGCAAAATGAATGTATATTAATGTCAAAAATATGAGTGTAAAATTTTAATTAATTTTAAACAAAATTAGCAGACTTGGTCATATATCCTTTTTTCGGAATTAGTTTAGAATTAAAAAATTTTGTATGCAAAACAAATTCTAAACATTAAATAAAACAAAATAAAAGAAAAACTTAATTTATGAATAATTTTTCTTTCCTAAAATCTGTAATTAATTTTGAATTATAAAAATATTTGCATATCGAATGTAGATGAATGTCCTGAGTATGTATATAAAGATTTTAGTTACTTCTTAACAAAAATAACAAAGTTTGCCATATATCCTTTTTTTCTGCAAAAATTTAAAATAATAATTTTACTTTTAAACCAAATTATAAACATTAAATAAAACAAAAGGAACATAAAAATATTATTTTTGAATACATTTTTACTTACAACTGCTGTAGATATAATCACAATATAAAAATATTTGCTAATCGAATGCATATGTTTGTGTAAAAAATATGTGTGCAAAGTTGAAATGAATTCTGGACAAATTAACAAAGTTCATCACATATCCTTTTTTCTGAAATTCTTCTAAAATACAAATTTTGCATTAAAAGCAATATATAAACGTCAAATAAAACCAGAGTATGCGAAAAACATAATTTTAAAAAATTTTTCTTCCGCAAAAACTGTAAATAAAGTATGAATATGAAAATATTTGCACAGCGAATGCAGATAAATGTCCTGAGTATACATACAAGATTTGAATAAATTCTAAACAATAGTAGCAAAGATGGCCATATATCCTTTTTTCTGAATTTGTTTAAATATAAAAATTTTGCATTTAAACCAAATTATAAATGTCAAATTAACATAAATAATATAAAAAACTTAATTTTTTAATAATTCTTCTTCTGCTAATGCAGTAAATATACTTGAAATATAAAAATATTTCCACGTCGAATGTAAACAAATGTCCTGATCATGTGTACAAAATTTGAATGAATTTTGAATAAAACTAATAAAGTTCACCATATATCCTTTTTTCTGAAAATGTTTTAAAATACAGCTTTTGCATTAAAATGAATTTTTAAACATTAAATAAAATAAACTAACTTAAAAACTTAATTTTTTAATAATTTTTCTACCATAAATTTTGTAAATAAAGTTGGTATATGAAAATATTTGTATTTTCGTATGAAAGTAAATATTGTGAGATTATGTACAAAGTTTGAATGATTTTTAAACAAAAATGGCAAAGTTCGCCTTATATCCTTTTTTTCTGAAAATGTTTTAGAATACAAATTTTGCATTTAAAATAAATTATAAACATTAAACATTAAAGAGTACAAAAACTTTATTTTAAAATATTTTTCTATCCACAACTTCTGTAAATATGTATATATAAAATATAAAAAATAATTGCACATCGAGTGTAGATAAATGTTCTGAATATATGTACACAATTTTAGTGAATTCTGAACAAAAATAGCGAAGTTCGCCATATATCCTTTTTTCTACAAATGTTTTAAAATAAATATTTTGCATTAAAAACAAACTATAAACATTAAATAAAAATTTAATTTAAAAATATTTTTCTTATCCTTGACTTCTGTAAATACAGTAAGAATATAAAAATATTTGCAAATCGAACGTACTTAGGTGTTCTGAATATGTTTGCCAAGTTTGAATGAATTCAGAATATAAATAACATATTTCGTCATATATCCTTTTTTCTAAAAATCTTTTTAAAATTAATATTTTACATTTAAAATAAATTATAAACTTTAAATGCAACAAATGAATACAAAAATTTTATTTTAAAATAATTTTCTTATACATAACTTTTGTAAATACAGTCAGAATATAAAAATATTTGCACATCGAACGTATATACATAAGTGTTCCAAATTTGTATGCAGTTTGAATTAATTCTTAACAAAAATAACAAAGTTTGCCGCATATCCTTTTTGTAAAAATATTTTAAAATTAATATTTTTTAATATTTAAAAAAAAAACTTAATTTTAAAATAATTTTCTTTTTCATAACATCTTCAAATACAGTCTGAATATTAAAAAAATTGCAAATCAAATGTACTTAAGTGTTTTGAATAGGTATGCAAAATTTGAATTAATTCCGAATAAAAATAACAAAGTTCGTCATATATCCTTTTTTTTCTAGAAATGTTTTAAAATAAATATTTTGCATTAGAAACAAATTATAAACATTAAATACAACAAATGAATACAAAAATTTAATTTTAAAATAATGTTCATATCCATAACTTCTGTAAATACAGTCTGAATATACAAATATTTACAAATCGAATGTACTTAAGTGTCCCTAATATGTATGCCAAGTTTGAATTAATTCATAATATAAATAACAAATTTCGTCATATATCCTTTTTTTTCTAAAAATGGTTTAAAATTAATATTTTGCATTAGAAACAAATTATAAACATTAAATACGGCAAATTAATACAAAAACTTAATTTTAAAATAATTTTCTTATACATAACTTTTGTAAATACAGCTAGAATATAAAAATATTTGCAAATCGAACGTACCTAAGTATCCCGAATACGTGTGCAATTTTTTAATTAATTCCGTATAGAAATAACAAAGTTGGACATATATCCTTTTTTTCTAAAAATGTTTTAAAATTAATATTTTGCATTAGAAACAATTTATAAATATTAAATGTAACAAATTAATACAAAAACCTAATTTCAAATAATTTTATTATACATAACTTTTATAAATAAAGTCGAAATATAAAAATATTTGCAAATCAAATGTACATAAGTGTACCGAATATGTATGCAAATTTTGAAATAATTCCGTTAAAAAATAGCAAAGTTCGCCATATATCCTTTTTTCAAATTTTATGAAAATTTAAGATTTTGCTTTTAAACAAAATAATAAACATTAATTAAAAAAAAGAAGTCAGTGAAATAAATGTAAAATATATTTTTTGCACATAACTTCGGTAAAAAAAGTCAAAATATTTATATATTTGCAGATCGAATGTAAATTATTATGCTGAATATGTGCAATAAGTTTGAATCAATTTTACCCAAAAATATTAAAGATTGTCATATATCCTTTTTTCAGAAAAATTTCAAAAACTATAATTTTATTGTTAAAGTAAATAAAAAATACTAATTGCAACTAAAAATAACTGAAATTTACATTTAAAATTGTTTTCTATACACAACTGCTGCAAATTAGTTGAGAATATAAATATCTTTATATATCCAATATAGATTAGTGGCTGGAAAATTTATCCTTTATTATTATTATTATTCCATAATTATAAAAACAAAAGAACCTTTTTTAAAACTAGTTAAAACATTATTTAAATTAGTTAAAACTTCGATATAGGGTTTTAATTATAAATCAATCTTACTTGCCATTTTTAAGCAAGATATCAAGTAACATTAATGTTTTATAATTTTATTATTATTTAATATTAAAATTCATAAGTTTCGGAGAATAAATATTTTATTCAATTTTTATTATTTTTACTTATTAAAATATTCATTAATAACCAGCCTTGAATAATTTTATTATTTAGTTTTAATATTAATTTATTCTGAAAATGATTATTTTTCTTAGTATTAATTATTATTTAATTCCAGTTATAAATAATGAAAAAAACATTTTACTAAAACATAAAGTTAAATATTAAAGATAAAACAAATACTTATTTATGCTTATTTTTAACATTTACATTCTCTCACATGCCATTTTTTTTATTGTCCTTCCAAGTAATATAAATAAATAGCTGATTATATGTTTTTTTTCTTTTTCAATCCTTAGAGATGAAAAGGGGAGAAAAAATAAAATAACAATGAGAAAAACAACTGAAAACAATAAAAATCCATCTAAATGTTTATACAAATACAACATAGAAAACATTTATGCACAAAAACACAAATACACATACACATTCATTTAAATGTAAAAATGTTGTTCATTAAGCTTAAGTAAAAGTGTGATAATCTATTATACCCACACATTCACATCTATACAGTTACATTTATATGTAGATATTTTACGCTTACAAACACACATACATTTTATTTAATGTTTTACACATACACATACACTTGGGAAATATTTTTTAACAATAAATACCAAAAATATACACAATGTTGTGAAAATTATACACACATATGTATATACTTAATGTATGGTCACAGCTATAAATAACATTTACACACCTACTCATACTTATGAACACACTCACACATGTACACATGACATCTTAAAATAATAATCATGCATAGTTGTTGTTGTTTGATAAGTAGTAAAAAAAAAAAGGAAAAACACCAAAAAATATATCACTTTCTTAAAAAATCTCTTAATAGCTAAAACGTACACTTCTTAAGGGAGTAATATTTTAAGGTGGTCAATGTTTTAGAGAAAACACTCATACATATCAAAGTTATTCATGAATGTATTAGTAGTTTTGCATAATTTTTTTTTATACAATAATTTGAAAGTATTTTTAAAATAAAATTACTTTAAAATTGTTTTCCTTTTTAATGGAAAAAAGGATATAAGTAAATTGTTGTTTATAAGAATATTTTTCAAAAATATTTTTCTATAATTTCTGGACTTCCATTTAGTGGTGTTATTTTTAGCTATTTTTCGGCTTTCAGATTTAAGGAGCAAATTGTTCGCAATCTAACGGTAAATGGTTAAAGCCAGAAAGATGAAATATTTACTAAGACGGAATTTTTGGAAATTTGAATGTTTAGCTGTTGTACCTGTTTTTTGTACTTTTTTCACAAAATATTGTTTTCTTTTTACTGACATATACACATGAATATTTTGATATTCAATTAGTACAATTTAGAAATTCATTGTAATACAATCTTCGTCACATCCAGGGGTAATAAAAAGCACCAAAAAGGGGATAAATTGGGAAATTAAATTTTATTCAAATTAATAAATTTTTTATTATATTAAACCTAGAAACATGATCTTAAGTACATGTAGTCCTAAGTGAGTGAGAACTCACAATAGGATATTTTGTGATACTTTTTTTTTTTTTTTGTTCTTCTAATAGTACTTTTTGAACTTTCGAAAATATTGAACTTAGAAATATGAACTTAAAGATATGATCCTAAGTGAATAAGAATCCATCACATGGGATTTTGTGGTATTTTTTCATTTTTCTAATGGTACTTTTTGAATTTTCTACAATATTAAACATAGGAACATGAAATTAAAGATACATACTATGTGATTAAGAATTCAAGAGGGGGAACTTTGTGGTACTTTTTGAATTTTCTATAATATTGAATCTACATATATGAAATTTATTCACCACTATTTTCCGAATAACTACGAAAATAATAAATGTATAACAATATTATGTTAAGATGGCTCAAAGATATTTTGGTTTTTCGGTTTTTTCAAACGTTTTTTTCAAACACTGTGTAAAAGCTAGTTTTATCGTAGTGGAGAATGACCTTGGTTTGGTAGATAGTTTTCCCTACATCTTGACAAACAAATGACGGCATGATATTCGCAACTAATAGTGCTTTTATATTTCAAACGTATTTCAAACGTTTTTTTCAAACACTGTGTAAAAGCTAGTTTTATCGTAGTGGAGAATGACCTTCGTTTGGTAGATAGTTTTCCCTACATCTTGACAAACAAATGACGGCATGATATTCGCAACTAATAGTGCTTTTATATTTCAAACGTACACTACCAAAGTGTCCTGACTTCTCAAGAAATAAATGAACTTTTTTAAAGCTGGTAAAAATTTTGAAGGAGTAGTACTGTTGACTGATATTTTCTTTTGGAATCTTTCGCAAATTTTGTCATTTACAAAAATCTCAAAAACACGGCTTCAAGGACATGAAACCAAATTTTTCTTCCCTTTCTTGCTAAAATCAATACACATCTTTTTTAAACAATTTTAAACTTATATGGGGTAAAAAGAGGAAAACTGTTCTGTACGCCCAAATATTTATGAAATACTTTTTAGTGGAATTAATGCCTAGGAATTTCTCGATCACACGATATCTCATATGTGGGTGTTGCATAATCTGTGCATCCACAGCATCAGTGTTTTTTTTTTAACAACAGAAGACCTTTACAAATTTTAGTGTTGAGCCAAGAGTATCAATGAATAAACTCCGGATACCAGCGATATAAGATGGTCTCCTTTGGAGCTTAATTACTAAAAGTTCAATGGATTTTAAAAAGATATTGTGCGGATTAATTACCACATTGAGTTATAAAAAATTATTGCATGAAAATATTTTATTGTAAAATTAAATTTTTTGTCGAAGTTTAAGTAACTTTAGGATACAGAAATATACATCGTATAAAAAAATTATCTGAGAACATAAGACCTTAAAAACATCATATTTTATGATTCCGTTGACAGATCTAAGGCAGTAGCCCATTTTTTAAGTGTTTAAACAAGTTGCAAGCATTGAAGTTATTGTATATGAAAGTTTAATTGTATGGCGGATACCCCAACAACTGAATGTTTAATGTTAATGATCATAACCGAATTCAATAGGCTTCGTCCTTGTGTTGAAGAAAGCATATGTACCAAATTTCATCAAATTATCTTCAAAATTGCGACCTGTACTTTATGCACAAGCTTTACATGGACAGCCAGTCAGCCGGCCAGCCGACCAGACGGACGGACGGACGGATTGTTAAATTGTTAAATCGACTCAGAAAGTGATTCTGAGTCGAACGGTATACTTTAAGGTAGGGATACGAAGATTTTTTCTCTACCTTACAATTTCTGCACAAACACATAATACCCCAACCACCTATGGTGGTGTAGGGTATAAAAAGAAAAATAATAATATAGTATATAAACTCAAATTTATCATTTTAAAATATTTAAATAATATTTGTATAAAACTTTGCAACATTCATTTTTATTAAAACCAATTCCTTAAGTACGTATGTATGTAAGATTTAATCAACATAGTGTAGTGTAGCTTAATGTCCTTTAAAATTCATAGGCTACAGAGAATATAAAATAAAAATATATAAACTTATATTAATCTCTAAGAAAACGAGTATAAGTCAACTTGATGACGAATCGTTTTTTTTTTTCTCATTTTTTTTTATTGGCTTTGTAAAAGGTCAACTTATTGTGGGTTTATATATTCACTAGTTAATCGCCAGTACAAACATAGACAACATCTAAAATGTTGTATTGAATTTAGACAAAAAAAAAAAAAAAAGAAATAATAAGGAATGAAGACTAACAAAATCCCCTCAAAATCTTTGTCAACTTACAAAAGATTACAAGTTTTCTTTTCGTTACTTCTTTTTCTTCAATTTAGTAAGAAGAATAAGAAAAATAAGATAAAATCCATAAGCTATCATTGATCCACTTATTTCCTTAAAGACACTTTGATTAATTTCAAAAGAAAATTTATTTAAATTTTTTAATAAATTGTAAGTACTTGAATTGTGATTTATTTCAACAAGAAGTTAAGATTTGATTGGAAAATCCTAAGATTTGTTAAAGAAAATATAAAGCAACAGTTATAAGAACTTTTTTCAATAAAAAAACTTGTATGTTTTTAAGTAAAATTTATAGAAATGTTGTTTATATGTAACAGGCATTTATAGAAGTTATAATTTTTATTTCAGAAAAAAAGGATATATGTGGAGTTCTGGCAATATTGCGACGATTTCGCAAAAATTTTGAATATATGTAGCTGATACTAAAATACGTTCATGTTAACTATTTGATTGTTTTTTAATAACATGTTTGAATTTTTTCAGAATTTTTAAAACAAATTTAATTTTCTTTTATATAAAATTTATTTCATAATTTTATTGCTTTTAACTAACTTTAAATGTCATGTTTTCAATTTTGTTTTAAATAACCCCTACTTGAATATTAAATACAACTCGTTCATCAATAAACTCTTTTGAACCATAAAATTCTTTATCCAAATGTTAAGCAAAGCAATGAAAATAAAGTCACTAGAAATATTAATAAATTCTTATATTTTTTCCATCTATTTTTTATATTTCTTTGCTTTTCTTTTGCATTATAAATTTAATTTGTTTAAAATACTCCTGCAGCAATTTTTAACCTTTTCAACTCTTTAAACAAATTTTCAGCATTAACCAATAAATATTTATATTCTGTGCACCTCCTACTTACTTGGAAAACAGAATTTCAGTAAAACAAAATATCAAAAAAAAAAAAAAAAAAAAAATAAAAAAAAAACTTAGTTTTTCCTTATTTCTTTTATGCTTTTAAGTTACAAAATTTATTATTAATAATAAATATTTTATTTTTTTCTGTAGATTTGTCAACAAGTATTTTATTTTTTATTTTCTGAGCTGCCAAAATAAAAGTATTTTTTCTTATGTAAAGAGTTTTGAATAGAAGGAAGTGGCAAACGGAAAGGAAATTTTGATATCCTGCTGTTTCCAAAAGAAAAAAAGTGGTAAGAAATGGTGCCAAAAAATAACATATTTCCTTGTTAGAAATATAAGAAAATTCAAAAATGTTGCTGCGAATTTAACAATCAATATTAGCAGCAACATTTACCAATTGTACCAACAGCATAAGGAAAAAATATTTATAACAACCATTAAATATTGTTGTTCAATAAAATATAAATCGTTTTTTTTTTTTTTTTTCTTCAACAGTTGCAGAGGAAACGAAAAATTATGGTGGAGAAAGAAGTAGAGGGGAAATTAAATGGAGAGTATAACAAAATAACTGTAATAGAGAGCAGGTGTTAATATAATTTAACTTTGTTGTTTGGTATAAAAATAAAATGTGATGATGCCAATCTAGGAAGCTGACAGAGTGACAAAAGAATTTGAATACAAGGGAAATATTTTGATTATATTATTACTATAAGAGATTACAAAGATAAGAAATACTTAAAAATATGAACATTAAAATTTCCATAAATTAAACTTTTTTTAATTTTACAAATTCTCAAAAAAAAAAAAAAAAAAAATAATAATAATAAAAATTGTAAAGCACTTTAAATGCCAATTTTATTGGTAGCAAGTTCAACATCCTGAACATTTGGTTAGTTCATGAAAAACTAAACGAAAACCGACTTGCCTCCTTAGTAAATTTCCATATCTAGTTTGTATCTTCGTTCCCTGCAAGTGACCGTCAATCCGTCTGGATGTTCCATATTAAAATGAACATGGGACGAATACGACTAAAGGTATGTATCATAAACATACATAGTTAGTACTAAAAATAATCCATAACATTATCTGAAAATTTGTCATAGCATCCTTACAAAGTTAATATATTACAGTAAAAGTAATTAATATTTTATTAGATTCAAAATCTTTACATTTTGTGAGAACAATTTTCATCAATTTATTTTATTTTTAAGTGAAGAGCAAACATGATGCTAGGTCTTCGAGGAGTTGCATTTCCCATTTAATGATAGTTTAGTTTAATTTTTTACGTCTGTGAGAAGAATTTGCATAACAATTTATTTCTAATATTATATCATTGAATTAGAGTTTCCTTCACTTTAACTGAGAGAGTTGTAAGAGTCTACATTCTACTTTTAAAAAATGTTTACAAAAAAATTATTATTTTACTGCGTTATTACGATAAACTTATTTTATTCGCTTTTTATTTTGGATATTTTAAGTCAGGATGCATAACTGTTAATGGGTTTTTTGTTTCCGAGTTTACATTGGCCCTTGAATTATTTGTACAAAATTTCGTTGATGTTTCACCTTATATGGGAGGTGGGCGGTAAAGTGAGCAGACCACGCCCACATTTAATTTAAAGGTTTATATCGACCATCAAACTATTTATACAAAATTTCGTTGTAGTACATGCTTTTGTTTCAGAAATATCAGCAGAAAAGTATGAAACGGACACCCTGTGTTTCAAGTTTTTAGCCCATAACTTTTTTATTTATCAACCGATTTTGTCCATTTTCAATACCAAACAAACCTAATATAAGGTAAATATTTCTGCCAAATTTTGCCTCCCTACCTTTTCCCATTCGAGCCCTATCCTGCTTTCAACAGACAGACAGACGGACGGACATAGCTAGATCGACTCAGAATCTAACCAGGACCCAGAAAATATATACTTTGTGAGATCTTAGATGATTCCTCCGACATGTTACACACGGAATGACAAAATCAATATACCCCCCTATCTTTTTGATGGTGGGTATAAAAAAGAATGGACTAACAGAAAAAATCTACTATCTCAAAAAAAAAAAAAAAAATTAATAAAAATAAAAAAAAAATCTTTAAAACGCGAAAAATCGCCAAAATAGAAAATTCAACCAAGAGAGAAAAAACGCCAAACCGGAAAACATTGCTAAAATTAAAAAATTTAGTCCATACAAAAAGATCGGTAAAACGGAAAAATGGCAAAAAACTAAAAAATACATTTCCAAAACGGTAAACGTAGCCAAAATGAAAAATAATCGCTGAAACGAAAAAATCACCAAAAGTAAAAAAACGCCAAAAAATAAAATCGCTAATAAAAAAAATCTAAATAAAAAATGCCCAAAACAGGGAAAATCTCCAAAATACAAACTCGACTTACCGAAAAACCTTGAAAAAGAAAAATCGCCTAAACGGAAAACATCGCCAATAAGGGGAAAAAAATCGCCAATGTAAAAAAATAAAAAAATATCCCCAGAATAAAGAAATCGCATAAATATAGAAATATATAAAACGAAAGGGAAATATTACAGCTACTCATTTCATTTGCCATCTTTACCTTAAAGAACTTTACGAGAAAGAAAAATCGGCTCTGCGAACTATGGCCCCAAAACAATAAACGAAAAATGGCCCCATGGGACACAACAACACCCAATTTTGTGGCAAATTTTTTTTCGTTTTTGGGGCATTTTATGACCTAATTTTTTGGGTTGAATTTCCAACAAATAGAAATAAAAAATTGCCCTTAAAAAATTAAATGAAAATAAGTCCCATAAAAAGTTTTATTTGTACTTTAGGGTGATTTTTCATTGAAACATTTTTTGACAAATTAATTTTCACAAGAAATTTCATATTTCCAATGTTAACGACGGTCAAATAACTTTCCGTATGACTTGTATTGAAAATGACTTTTCGTTATGAAAATTTGTCCCAATAATTGGGCCAATTTTTCATTTCAAGTTCGGGATAATATTGTATTTTTTTGGAGTTATATTTCCAAAAACTTTGGGGAAATGATTCATTATGAAAAATTACTCCATAAAACAATTTTTGGAAAGGTGTTTATGTAGATTCTTATAAACTGTATTATAATTTATTCAAAATTTGATTAGTTACAATTGTTAAACGTTTTATTAACATTATTTTATTTTATTGTTAAAATTTTGTCACCAAAATAATTTGAAACATTCCCAAGAAAATCCTCTGTTTCCTAAATTAATGCTTCAGTCCCCAAGACTGAGAAATTCCTAAGACTGTCAAGCCTGTATGTAAAAATCCGTCTTCCTGTGATTATTTGTCTTTGAGTTCATTTTCTATTTTTTATTTTTTATTTTAATGTAATTCAAATTTTAGAATCTTATCTTTATCAATGATAAAGACAATTATTTTCATATCTGCTATTTACTATTTTCTAAAAAAAATATCGTTATTTTATTTTACAGTTGCAAGATGATTGTAATGAGGGGAATAAAAAAAATCTTACATTTTTGTTGGAGTTTTGTATTTGGCAAATGCAAACTTTTTTATTTTCTATCTTCGCCTTTTCCTCTTCACTAAACCACAATATAATCAGTGTTACTTTTGAAACACATGTTGCCTGTTTAAATAGGAAAGGAGGATGAACAAAAAAAAAAAAAAAAAAGAAGAACTGTGCAACATGTGATCCATGTTTATGTTACAACAGCATAAATTGTTATAATGAGCACAATCAACAATTCAAGGAAGCAAAAGAAACTGTCTAACAAAAGTTCTACACACATGATTTTCTATAAAATATAATGATTCCACCATTGTTCTTATTGTTGTTTTTCTTTTCTAATTAAAGAAAAAATAACAAGAAAATTACATTTTTATGTATTAACATACATATGTATGAAATTTGATGACAAAGAGTAAGGGGAGGGGAGTTTCTTAGTAAGTCCTAGGGTACAATATTTAGGCTATAATAATACTTGTATTAATTTAACTTCATCTTTGAAGTTTGAGGAGATATCAATGTTAAGTAATGCGTTTGCCTTTAAGCAATTTTATTTATATTCCCAAAAAAGGATATATGATGATATTTTGTAATTCTTGATGAATTTTAATGTTATTTAATACATACGTATAAAACATGTCATTACAATTATATCTTAAATTACAAAGCATTTTGATGTATACTTTTTTTCAATACTTCTTAATGAAGTATAATTTCTTTTAAATTTGATTAAATAGGTTTAAAATTATATTAACAGATTGGATTGAAATCATATGTAATTTTTATTTTTAGAACTCTCCCAGTATATCTTCTATTCTATTATTTAAGATAAGTTTAACTTGAAACAAATGTTACCTTTTTCTTTATAAAATTAAATACAAATTGTTTTCTTTTAGTCCTTATAAAAAGAAAGATTTTTTTGATGACCAATAACAAACGTGACTTAAATTTATCACAAATTTCCTTATATTAAGCGTACGTTTCAATTGATTATTTTATAGTTAAAGGGTCTAGTCTTATTTTAGCTAAAGGACAATATACATAATAAAATTGTTCTATTCAACAATTTGATAAGGATTTATTAAATTGTATTAACACTAAAATGTTTACATTGTTAATAAATTACGGTTATTTTTAAATTAACAATAAAATAAATTTTCCATAATTTATTTGTAGTAAAAATAGCTTTAATGAAACTAAATTATTTATATGGAAAATAACTACATAAACATAAATTTCTTTTAAATAGCTTTGAAAAAAAAGGATATAGAGAGAAAATGCTAGCACACAAACAAAATAAGTTTTATAAATTTAAATCTTTTTTTTTCTGTTAATTTAAATCCAAACTCATGCCAATGGAAATGTAAAAAAAAATTTATATGTATGTATATGACAACAACAATAGCAGGAGTAGCAATGTAAGCTTGTTTTGAGAGAGCAGAAGAAAAAAATGTCAGCTACCGTATTTAACACACAATTCATGTTCAGTCATTAGTAACGCTTTAGGTCATTGTTGACTGGCTTGACTGAACACAAGCAAAGTTATATGCTTGTATACTTACATACATAGCAATCAATATAAGTGTATGAGTTTTTGTATACATGTACAGTAGAAAATAAACAGAACACAAAAATTAAATTGAAATATAAGAGCTGGATTTTTAAAAAAAATTAGGCACACAGAGAAAACAAGGAACAAGGACAATAATTTTAAAAAATAATTTTTTTATACCCACCATCAAAAATTAGGGGGTGTATACTGATTTTGTCATTCCGTGTGTAACATATCAAAGGAATCATTTAAGACCCCATAAAGTATATACTTTCTGGGTCCTGGTTCAATTCTGAGTCAATCTAGCTATATCCGTCTGTCTGTCCGTCTGTCTGTCTGTTAAAAGCAGGATAGGGCTCGAACGGAACAACGTAGGGAGACGATATTTGGCTTAAATATTTACCTAATATAAGGTTTGTTTGCGATTGAAAATGGGTAAAATCGGTTAATAAACAAATAAGTTATGGAAAAATACTGGAAACACAGAATGTCCGTTGTAGCTTCATTTTATACTTTTCTGTTGATAAATCTTAAACAAAAGCATGTACGACAACCAAATTTTGTAAGTTTAGTTCAAGGGTCGATATAAACTTGGAAAGCAAAAATGGGCGTGGTTCGCCCACTTTACTACCCACCTCCCATATAAAGCGAAAATCAACGAAATTTTGTACAAATAGTTTAAGGACTAATGTAAACTCGGAAACAAAAAATGGGCGTGATCCGCCCACTTTACTGCCCACTTTACCGCCCACCTCCTAAATAACGAAAAATTTAAAAAAGTTGATGGTGGATAAATAGATTCGGCCGAGCCGAATATAACATTCGCGCTTGTTTTTTTTTGTTTGAAGAGCTAGAGTTGGTTGCTTATTTAATGAACTTGGTTTAGTAAATCATAAGTTGTAAAGATATAAATGTCTTCATTTCGACTTTGCAGAGCCCATTATACAGATGAAAATGTATTATAAGTAATAAATATTTCTCATACGCATACAGGTTTAAATTTAATAGCCTGAAGTTATTTCTATAAAACCCAGGCTTCTAAAATACAAAAAATACCTAGAAAAATATGATGACTAGTAGTTTATAATAAATCCTAGATACCATTGAATATTGCAATTGAAATCGTTGTATTTTTTATCCAACACCGTCTTAGAGTATTGGGATATATTAAACTTTAAAGTAGCATAGTTTCAATTATATAAAAGACTAGCTAATACCCGGTGTGCTTCGCCACCCCCCGAAATGAAATACATAGTAATTAAAGGAATAAAAAATATACTAATTTTTGTATTTAATTTTTATGGGAGGGACCATTCTCCCATAATCCGCTAATTTATTAGACAAATGTTTTCATGGATGTCAAAATTCTTTGTGCAAAATTTGAGCTTCCAACTCCAATAGTTTCCCAGATATATGAATTTTTGCATTTAAGTCATATGGGAGGTACCATGCCCCCTACTTCTAGTCCGCCCATATTTTTCTTAAATATTAATATTGATACCAAAGTGGCTCCGACAAAATTTTAGAACTCTAACTGTTATATTTTCTCAGATATGATAATTTAATATTTTCTTTATATGGGAGGTGCCACGCCCACTATTGCTAGTGTACCAATTTTTGTCCAAAATATTCATATTGAAGCTAATGCTAGTAGTACAAAATTTGAGATCTCTAACTTTTATAGTTTCCCAGATATAAAAATTTTAGTATTAACTTTATATGAGAGATGACACGCCCAGTATTTCTTTTCCGCCCATTTTTGCACAAAATGTTCACATTGACACTTAAGTTTATTGTACGAAATTTGGGAAATGTAACTGTTATAGTTTCCTAAATTTACGGCATTTGGTATTGGCAAGCAATATTAGGCGTGGGATGTGCCACACCCCCTATTGCTAGTTCGCCTATTTTTTTCCAGAATGTTCATATAGGTGTCAAAGTTGTTCGTGCAAAATTTGAGGACTCTAGTATTACCAATTTCCGAGATATACTACTTTTAATAGTTATTTAGTAAGTGGGCGTAGCACCGCGCCCACATGGAATTTCAAAATAAGAAGTAGCCTATTTTTCGTTCCAGGCATATAGGAACACACTGTGAAAAATTCAAGAAAATCGGTTTAGCCGTTTAGGCGGCTATAGACTTCAAACAAACATACATACATGCAAACAAACACACATTAATTTTTATATATATAGATAATGACTTCAATCTTGTATATAATTAAGTATTTTGCCAGCTAAACAGAGTTTTTTATACTAAAAAAGTGAAGTTCATAGTTTTTCTTATTTTTTAAAAATCTGGTTTGTTATGAAATGAAATCCTTACAAAACTTACGCAAAAATGGAATTTTTTTAAATTTTTCCCATAAAGTTCACATTTATTGCAGGTTTAGAAAAAGCCGTTGGCAAATTCTTTAGAACACATTAGAATTTTTAAAACTACATTAAGTTTGTAGAAATAGCCTTTGACATTTTAGAACATATAGGTTAAAATCAAAATGTTGATATAAAATAAGTAGTGAGATCAAAAAAAATCTTAACATATATAAAATTCAATAATTCGAAAATGATGGACCAAAGAGTTTTGATTTTTTTTATTTAATTGATTTTATATTACAGATCACAGAAAAATGTAATTATTATAATTCAAACCTCTACTTATGAACTCGAAGAACTTTTTAGGTAGCCCTTTCATTTAAGATGTGATAGTTGTTTCAGTCACTTTTTTTTTGGATTAGTTAGCACATCTCTTTTTAAAATTTTCGATATTTTGGGACACCTTTATTGTGCTCTTCAATTCTCTTTTCACAAGAGTTCAATATCTCTCCACTGGTCTCAACTCCGGGAAATTTTGAGAATTGACCTCTTTTAATATAGTTTTGGTACCACTCCAGAGCTTTCTTACCGTAGTGAAATGATGCCAAATCAGACCAAAAATATATGAACTCATTGTGCTCTCTTATGAAAGGAAGAAGCCTTTTTTGCAAACATTCTTTGATGTATATTTCGGTAATTATAGATCCGAATGAAACACCTGGAATTTCTTAAAAAATTTTGTCTGCTTTTGAGTCCTAACTTATCTTCAACATTTCCATGAGCATTAGCAGCATGAAAATGATGACCTGGAAGTTGCGAAAAATCTGCCAGTATCTGCCAGTATCTGCCAGTATCTGCCAGTTTCGTCGTCCATTATACGACATGAGTATTTTTGTACGAAATTTGATTTTAAAATCCGTGACCTATTTTTGGCTTCTAAATTTTTTACAGCATTCCAGTCTGAAACTTTTTGGACTTTGTATGTTTTCAAGCCTACATTGGATTTAGCTTTTCGCACCAAATAGTCAAAGCACTGAGCTAACCGGGCTGCTTTTTAACCAGATGTATATTTAAACCAGATGTTTAAATATGGTTTAAATTTTCTTGGCCTTCCCAATATCATATGGACCTTGTTTTCTTTCCGGACCAGGTTTTCTATCAATCATCAAATTCTCCTGATAGCGTTTAATAACATTTGAAACTGTTTAACGGCATCCCTTTAATTCTTTGGCCAATTTTTTTGTAGAACCAATTTGAATTTTTTTGAAAATGTTTAATTAATTTAGCACGTACTTCTTTTTTTGTCACTCATTTTTATCAAACTCACAACAAATCAAAATTATTGTCATTAATAACATTAGCTGACATATTTTTCAAAGACAACTAGATAAAAAAAAGTTAAATATAGCTTCCGAAAAAAGTTAAGAGGCAAAATGTGTGATTATATTTTGTCGATCTCACTCCTTAATATTAAAAAAAAACTTTGATTCGAAAGCGTATTGCTTAGAAGAAAAAATTTATTGTGGCAATATTCGTATTCGTATTGCGGAAGTTTCCCCCATCGGGAGAGACTGTGCGTCACTGGCAATACATCTAAGCAATAAGAAATCGATATGCCTAGATGACAAATAAGCAATATTGCTAGATAATCACCTAGGTGAAAAAAACGATAACACCAGATAATCTTCTGGAAGATGTAATAATAATATATCAAAATTATTTCTAAAGAAATCAATAAATAATATAATAAACTATGCTTCAACATCTTGTAAATCATGCATATATATATCGTTACATCAAAGCATGTTAAATTTGACGCTCACATAAGATATCAATTTTGTTTTGCTAAGAGGCACACACATTTTTTCCAATATTTTTTAATTTCTAAATAATTTTTCGACAACTGAAAAAATATGTCTGATTTAACTTCTTCCAGATGATTTCAATATGATATCATAAATTTATTGCGGAGGGGATAAGCACCTTACTGAAAAAGGGGCGATATTTTGATGATAAAAATTAATTTATACATGACAAAAAATAAAAATTTTATCTATTTTTTGTGTTTGTTTTCTAATTTTCTTCAAACTGATAAAAATACAATATTAGAAAAATATTGCTTTGACGATTTTCTTCCAAATAATAAAAAGAAGATATTGCGTAAATATCTTCTAGGAAGATATCTTCCAAATGTTTGTAGTGATGTTGATTAAAACGTTCAACAAATGGCACACCAAGAAAAAAGTTTGCAGTAGGGTGATCTATGCGGTTTTCCAACCGGTTTTAAAACCGGTTTTTTCAGTCAATGTACTGTAGGTTTTTTCAAAATGTTAATTTTTCGAATGTCGAATAGACCGGTTTTTTTAAACACAAAAAAACCGGTTTTAAAAATAGCATTTCATTTCAGAAAACTTGTACTAAATAGTTATATTTGAGTCGAAATTTAGGAATAATTTTTTAAATATTCATAAAGACTGATTTCTTATGTTTTAAAAATATAGTTTAAGTCTAAATTGGAATTTATTCTGTAATATTAAACAAATAAATAATTAATAATTATCCTGTATGAATTTTTTAATCTATTGTAATATCTGTAATATTTTTACACCCTATTTAATTTTTTTTTTATCCAATATTTCCTTTATTTTTTAAAGGTGTTGTGTTAAAAAAGTTTCACCTGCAGGATCGTTTCAATTGAGACAGGCTTTCCATATTAAGCCATGGATTCGGTTTATGCTAACTAAAATTTAGATGATTTTTTTCAACAATTTTGAAACATAATTATCTTCTAGTCATCTAGATATATAATTTGCTTAGCATTTTTTCTTTTTCCAGAGCTTTCTGAAGCTCCCAAACGACGTAGAAAATTTAAATTTGGCTTAATTATAAAACTTTTCGTCCAACAAATCCTAATGGAGCCATATTTTGAAATTTTTATCAGGGAGCAGATATAAGTGGATTTATGTGTCTTTTTCTAAGAATTTTTTCTCTTTCCAGAGCTTTCTAAAGCTCCCAGAAGACGTAAAAAATTAAAATTCGGCTTACTTATAACCTGATTCGTCCTACAAATCCTAACGGAGCCAGATTTTGGAATCTCTATCAGGGAGCGAAAATACGTGGATCTTATATATGGATTTATATATATCTTTCCTAAGCATTGTTTCCTCTCCAGAGCTTTCTGAAGCTCCCAGACTACGTAAGAAACTAAAAATCGACTTACTTATAAAACTATTCGTTCTATAAATTCAAACAGAGCCAGATGTTTCTATCAGGGATCGAAAAGTCTGTTTTGGTATTAAGAACTTTTGAGTTGCTATACTATTGTTTGCTCTCCAAATCCTATCAAATTTAATCAAATCTTTTAATTTTCGGATTTGTTTGTGCATATTTTCATTACTATATTATTTTTCCTGACATTGTCAGGCTTTTACGCTTGTATTTAATAAATTTTAACTTGATTATAAGAATAATTGATTTTTTTAAAGAAATGTAGTCTTTTGATATAAATATTAACTTCTGCAAAAAACCTGTTAACCGGTTTTTTCTGAATTTCAAAAAGTGCAACCGGTTTTTTTAAAATACCAACTATTCGAACTATTCGAAAACCGGTTTCTTAAAAAGTCGAATAATCGATTACCCTAGTTTGCAGTGAAGTTCAGCATATTGTTGCCTAATGCTTTATTCAGTTTTTATTAAAGTTAAGTTTTAAGTTTTGCCAAATTTGAACTTTTAAAATTTTAATTTCTGCTGGAAAACTATTCAAGAGATTTCTCTGTGCAATGTGGGAAACGTTGATATCTAAATATTTTTTGTAAGTTTTTGAAATTTCATAAAATTTTTTATTTACTGTAAAGCCAATATATCATGCACTATTATATGATAATATAATAAAATTCCAATTAATATAACATTACTAAAATATTCACTAAATTTAGTATATTTGAAATAAATAATTTTTTAACATTATTTTCACATTTTAGACTTTGTGGAACATAATTTATATAATTTTAGATGGAAAACTTTGAGTAGATTTTATTTCTACAATTATTATACAGATTATATTCAAATATTTTTGTGTAAAAACATAATTTTAATGGAAAAAAAAAGAAAAACTTATAAATTGTATATTTAATTTTCTAAAATTTTATTTGCGGATTTCGCCGGAGGATAACTAAACATTACCTATGCGCCGGACGTACGGACGGATGTAATTGTTCCACTAAAATGAACTGAAATAACATGGTAAATATACAAGTAATTAACTATTATAACCGCAATATCTCTGTAAATTTTTATGATAATTACTCAATTAATTTTTTAGTTAAATATTAAAAAAATAACTTGCAACATAAGCAGTTTTTGTATATACCCTTCATAAGTTTGTCATTCTATACGAAAGTCTCTAAATATGTATACATCCAGGGCATCAAATTGAAAAATATTCGTGATTGTTATGATTAAAAATAAATTTTGAGAATATAAATATGTCATTCAGTCCGTCTGGATACTTATATGTCGATCTGTATGTTGAAACGGATTTTTTGAAGGTCATAGACCAATTAATACATTTATCTTTCAACACATATGTGGCATATAAGATAGGAAAATCTTAATATTGAAAAATCAGATAAATCCGTTTAGGAGTGGCGGACTTATAAACAATTTTCTAGAACAACCTTTAAAAATGTTTCCAATTTTCTTTGCCTAAATTTCATAATATTTTATATATAATATAAAAATATTTTTATATGGGAAAGTTTTGAGATTGAATAATATAGAGGAAGTATTCTAGACTGCACACTGTTAAGCCTGCGTTCGCATCCCCTGGACACATTGTAAATTTTTGTTTCCAATTTATTGGTTAACTTATATTTAGAAATACGAAGTATATTTCTACATAAAAGCAAATATTTTAAAAGAGATAATATGCATATGAATTCATTTCAGAAAATGTTTTATTAAGTTTTCTTTTATAAGTACATTACAGGTTTAATAAATTCACTATATTCAACAAAAATGTAATTTAATAAAATTAAAGTTTTATGAATTTATATTATAAATTTGTATACTTATACAATATAGATTTAGTGAAGGGTAGAAAAATTCGGTTCAGCCGAACATAACACTTCTACTTATTTTAAATTAAACCTAATTATCTCACAATTCAATTAATCTATTACATTAAAATTTGGTATAGAGGTTGAACAGATAATGTTAATTAATACCACATTTATCACACATCATTATTGAATCATATGATGATCAAATCCAATTGTTCGTCTTTGGGGGAGGATTTTTTTTTTTTGTCGATCAGTGTAATTGCAATTGGATTTGGCTAATATTAACTAATATTAATGAAAATATTCCCAAGATTATTGAACACAAAAATGTTCCACTGTTCAGAGAGATGTTACGGGACGATTAAACTATGTCTGTAAGTCTGGATAGCTGGCACTGTTTATGTTAACATTGTGCAGTGCAGGTCATAATTTTAAAGATATTTTGAGGATAATTTGCGGATGTAGACAAGGAATAAGAAAACATTGTCTACTGACTTTACATAAAAATTTGGGAGACTGGAGAATATAACACAAAACAATTTCTCACTTACTTACATATTAATTTGGGTCATTATACAACAAAAACATTATCCTATTATTTTCATCAAAATGTCTTTTGAGAAATAAAACTTTAACCCCTAGGAGTAGTATTCCACTAGTATTGCTTAAATTAATTAAACTTTTGAGTAGAGATATTTTAAGTCAAGGGCTTTAATTATATGACTCACTTTGTAACATAACAATTTCATATAATAATTTAAATTACAATTTTATTAAAAGATTAATAAACAATCTGTGAATTTATTTAGTTCATATTGAATACTATTCTAGTCGAGATTGATGGTTCAAAATTATGTTAGAGGTTAAAAGATTATTATGAGCAGACAATCACAAAATATTCCCACTGTACTTTGGAAACTTAATTTCAACAGACAGTAGGAATGATATTAATTTCATAAAGTCTAGAGAAATATTATAAAAAACAAATAAAACCCATTTCAATGCATTTTAAAATAAAATTGAAAAATGTTAGTATATATTTTTTTTTAAATTAGGCCCACTGTATAACTACTTACTGTAATATGTATACATGTTTAACTTAAATTCACTGTTGCTTTAAAACTATATATGTATGGCACATATGTGTGTAGTCATGTTTGTATTTGTATGTGTTATTTATAAAAAAAAAACAGCATGAAGGAAACGGAAGTAACTAGCAGTAAATACTCACACACACATACCTTCATTCAATACTAAACATTTTACATGGCTCATGTAACTGTTTAGCCGGTGGCAGAGCGTTAAAGAAAGAGAGAGAGAATGATTAAATAAAACCCCAAGTAAGAGAACTAGGCAGACGGATATAAGGATGTAGAATAACAATAATTCTTATTACATAAATTTTTTCTGGTTTAATGTAATGTGTGGAGCACGAAAAGCAACAAAAAGACTAAAGACTCATTTGACATGTAAGAATGACATAAACAACAACGTATATGTAGTTAACTGATTTCTTTTTATAATTCCAGCTGACTTTAATTGAAACTCTCAAATACATTTATTTACTATATAAAAGGACTTAAATAACTTAAATATTTTTTTAAAGGAATTTTCTTGTGTATATTTTTGATAACAAAAGTTTTTTTGAGAAATTAATTAGAAAAAATGAAAATTATAAGAAATTTGTAAGTTGAAGAATGTTTAAATTGGAGAAATTTCGGGGAACTGTTTTTAATTTATAATTTATACTTAAAGAAAAAAGAAGAACAGAATTAAAATATTTTTTTTTAATAAATCTGTTAGTTGTACTAAATTAAATTTAATATTTAAAGACGAAAATTGGCTAGCCTGGGACACAAACTTTTTAAGCAACACTTTAATCTTTCTTTTTTTTTCAATACTTTATTTGCTTTAGTCATTTGGCTTAAAATATATCCACTGAAAAGTTTTTGTAAAAGTACTTTTGTATTAAAAGCTAAAATAAAAAAATAAAAATAGATATAAGTATTAATAATTTGACAATTTATATTTAGAAGTCGAACATACTTAATTGTAAATTAAATTTGTTTGCAAAAGATTTTAAAATATTTTAGTACTAAAAAAAAAAAAAAAAACATTTTTTAAATTTTTGTACTAAAAATTAAATAAAAAAAAATTTAACTTAATACTAAAAAAAAATCCAATATATCCAATCCAAATATAATAAAACTAAAAAACGAAACAAATAAAATAATTTTTACTTTTTTATTTTAAACAATATTTGTGCTAAAAATTTTACAATATTAAAATTATTATATAGGAAAATTACTTAATTATTTAGTGCTAATAAAAAAAAGCAACAAGTAAAAAGTATACAAAATTTTTGTACAAAAATATTTTAAAAATTATTGTACTAAAAATTAAACAGACAAATTTTAGTTAAATTATGATAAAAAATTTAACAAATGTAATAAAATTAAAAGAAAAATAAATAACAAAAAATTTTTACTTAAAATATAAAAAACTTTATAAAAAAATTTGTACTAAAATTATTACAATATTTATAAAAATGTTTAATTGGAAAATTCTTTAATATTTAAGTACTAATTTAAAACAGAAATAAAATATATTTTTTGTAATTAAAGTTAAAAAGACAAATAGTTAGACCTGTGGCCAATTGCAGACCTACACTTTTACTAAATGTAAAATAAATTATACAAATACAGAACAATGCATTGATACTAACATCTATATGATTTTATGCCCTTTAGGGCGATTCCCGGATTTTGGTTTATATGGGAGCTCTGGTAAATTATTGACCGATTCTCATAAATTTTAGCAATGTTGTTTGTAGTAATATAATACTTATTTGTGTCGAATATTAACTCGATACTATCATTCGTATGGGATTTATGCACGTTAAAGTGATTTTCGGAAGAGGGGATTTATACTGGAGCTATGGTCAATTATGGACCGATCTTAATGAAATTTGGCACAAAGATTAACACTTATACAAGATTCCTTTAAAACGAATTTCATTGAAATATTGCTATATTTAACGCATTTATGATCGTTAACTCCCTATTCCGGGAGAACATTTGTATGGGGGCTAGGTGAAATTATGGACCGACTATAACCAATTTTAATAGGCTTCGTCCTTGTATCAAAATAATTATTTGTGCCTAATTTTATCAAGATATCTTTAAAATTGCCGCCTTTACTTTGTTCACAAGGTTTACATGGACATACAGCCAGACGGACGGACAGACGGGCGGACATTGTTAAATCGACTCAGAAAGCGATTCTGAGTCGAACGGTACACTTAAAGGTGGGGGTCTGTTACAAATATCAGCACAAATGCATAATACCCCAACCACCTATGGTGTTTTTGTACTTAAAGTTAAAAATACAGGATATACGAAATAAAAAAAAAATTTAATTAAATTTAAAATTTTAGTACTAAAATTTCCTTACTAAAAATGTTCTTACTAAAAATTAAAAATTTTTACTAAAAATATGAAAATTATTTGTCGAATAAAGTGTTCCAATTTTTTTTTTTCAAAAAATTTTCAAATATTTTAGTACTAAATTTAAAAGAATATTTAAAAAATTTTGTATTAAAAGTTAATTAGGCAAACTGTACAAAATGTAAAGAATAAATTTACAAAAAAATGTAATTAAAATAAAATTGACTAAAATTAAAAAAAAAAAAAAAAAAATAATAATATATTTTGTACTAAATTTTTTTAATATTGGCAAACATTTTTATAAAAAATTGCTTAGCTTTTTAGTACTAAATTAAAAAATAATAAATATTTTTGTATTAAAAGCTCAAAATATATGTGTACTACATAAAAAAATAATAAAAAAAAATTATAAATAAATTTAAAATTTTAGTACAAAAATTTCATAAAAATGTTCGAACTGAAAATTAAAAATTTATACAGAAAAAGTTGAAAAATATTTCTACTTAAAAGTCAAATAAATGTCTGCCTTAACCTCTTCAATTGCCTTTAAGATGATATATAATATGACTATTTTGTTTTTACAACGTTTCTTGTAAATAAATTTTAAATTAGCAAAGGGTTACAAATTGTAAAATCTTCCATTTTTTCATGCTGCATTACCAAAAATAGAAGGAAACATGAAGAGTTCACAATTTTTTGCATTCTGCTTATTTGATTTGATTTAATATAAAAGTAATAAACTGAAAATAGTCAAAGGAAATTGTCTTCATTAAAACTATATATAACAAATTTCACTACTTTAAAATTTTTAGCACACTTTTCTTAAAACAACGCGAACAAATGCAAATTATGTTTATATGGACATTAGAGTGCTCCAAAAAAAAAAACGAAGTTTCGAATTTTGACCGTAACTCCAGCAACCCCCCACACCCCTAAAATTGTTCTATGGGTTATAAAAATACGTCGTGCAAAAAATTTGGGCAATAGGACTACGTTAACTGGTGCCGCAACGGCTCTGAAGTTTGAAGATGCATTTACAAGGGGGAAATATGCATTTTTTTCAGTTTTCACAAAAATTTTGTCATTAAATAATTAGTTTTGCATTTTATTGTAATTTTCTGAATTAATGGAATTGGAAGCGGGTTTTATTGAAATATATTCAAATTGGCATGTTTTTAAAACATCGGGGTCACTTTGACCCCAAGGCCGTTTAAGGGTTAATTTCATTTTTTTTCACTATCATTGTAAATATCGGTTGTTAATAAATAAGTTTTATGATAATCTACCGAAAAATATATAAAATTTCGACTAGTTTCCATCAAAAATTGCAAATATTACAAAATTTGACCTTTGACCTTTAAAGTTTATGAGTTAATGTCGTCCAAATTGTATGAAACTCTTGATTTATTTTTAGAATTATGTGGATTATAAAATTTTAAAAAAATACACAACAATGTAATAAAATGGCTGATTTGCCAAAATATTACATAAAAATGGGTTTTTCTCGAAATCTGCTGAATTCAAAATGCAGGTACAGGCAAACTATAAGAGGTATTGACCTATTTTTTTTTACTGTTTTATTTCGTAATCTGTTGTCCATAAATCGCTATGGGATCTCCCAAAAAAACAAAGTATCAAAAAAACTGAAATTTGAGTTTTGAAACGACCGTTAAAAATATCAACATTTTTTGACCATAGCTGAGAACAGGTTTACGTTATTCTATAAGGACAAAAACTCATATTCAAGTAACTACAGATATAGTTTAAGTAATACAATTGTTTTATTCGAATATTTTCAAAAATATATTTATTTTTTTTAGGATAAATTTTTTTTTCCTTCATACAAACTTGGAGCACTCTAATGAACATATTTCAAAAATTTGAGACTGAATAATTTCTATACGTTTATAGGCATCAATATAATTTTTTCACACGATATGAAATATTTAATGATAAATTTATAAATGTAAAAATCAGAAAAATATATATAATTTTACTATATATTTTTAAAGATCGAAATTTTTATTATTGAAAATATGGGTATTTTTAGAAAATTGCCTCGTGTGACTAAGTTTACCGGTAGGCTGTAATAATTTTTTGCAGAACCTTTAAGAACATATTGATCAATATAGTTTAATTCACAGAAGTACAAAAAACAATAATCAATTTTTTTTACAGACTCAAAAAGTTCAACTTCTCATTCAAAATTGATCATTTTTGACCACTGCTGGATGTAGGTTGAAAGTACAGAATTTTTCAAAATTACACTTACACCTTTTCTTAGGGTCCCATCTTTCAGAAAATGTCAAAAAATATTAAACTTTTTGAACAAATTTTTTTTAAAAAAGTTAAATATATAAAGTTACTTTTTGGCGAATTGAGATAACAAAAAAAATTTTTTATTAGCATAATTTAGAAAATTGTAGAGAATTTCAACATATTTTTAAAAAAATTTTAGAAATTTTATTTTAAAAGTTATAGGGCAAAATCGCAAAAAAGTCAAGGCCAAAAATTAGAAATTTATTTTTTGAAGTTAAATATCTTTTAAACCATACGAGATAATTTAGCACAATACACATATTTTTTCCTTGTTTTGCTTAGAAGAATTTAAAAATGTAAAAATATTTAAAATCGGTTAATATTTGTAAAAGTTATAAGCCCCAATATGTTTTTCACCCTCGAGGTGGTCAACTTTGGCCCACTGTAGCGGTGTCCATGCAGCAGCTACAGACTCTAGCCGACAATATTCTGAAAGCCAAACTCCTCCTCTATCGGTGTTCGAAGTTTCAATCGGTTCAGTGGTTCCAAAGTTCCAGACTTATTACAATTTATTTTGCTTTTGGCCCCACTGTGCAGCGATTCAAAAATCATGGGTCCCATACATTTTGGTAAAAAATAGTTTAAATTTTTTAATCAAAATGGGTATCAAAAAATTCGTTATTTTTTGCTGGTTATGGAAAATATATTTTAAAAATTTTTCCCATGGGATTTTGTTTCACTAGAAGACTTTTTAAGGTATTTTTATGAACAATTTTTTGGAAAATTTGGAAAATTATTTATTATCAAAAGTACTTACTACAATGCAAATTTTTAATATTGTAGCCATAAAGGGAACAAAATTATAAAATTCTTATCCACTTTTTAAGAAAAATACAGAATTTTTGTTTTATTGCATGATGTACTAAAATGACGGTTTATGGATCAAAATTTTTGCGAAAATTTTTTAAAATATTTTTCTTATAATTGGCTAAAAATTACGAATTTTTTGGTACTCATTTCAAGACAAAATACTATTTTTTGAACGAAATGTTCTAGACCCGTGACTTTCAATCGCTGTTAGGGAACGGAAGATCAATTTAATTTTTTTTTTTATGTTTTTCCCATATTAAGCTAATTTTTACGCATCGTTTGAGGGATCTTCTTACAAAATTTTTGTCTACTGGACACTCTAATGTACATATAGCACAGTTTATTTTGCTAACAAACTATTTCGTATACTTTTTATATAAAATATATCTTTTGCACATTTATTTTCGCAATTTAAATCCCAGTTCTATTAACTTTAGTTCAAGAACTGCATAAACAAAAACAACAACAATACAACAACAATTCAAAACATCCTTATTTTCTTATTGTAATTATAGTTATTGTTTCATTTTAGTTCATTTTCTCCTTTAACACAAAGTCATTAAATTATAGCCTTTTCCTCAACATAAATGAGTATTTAGTTTTAATTTTCTTTTTATTTCCCAGGAAAATCCATTTAATATTTGTTGTTGAATTATTTTTGCAATTACTTTTTAGCTAGAAACACTTGTTGCTTTTCTAAAAGTAGAGTGTTATTGTATAATCTCTTCTAGTAAGATTTCTACTTAAAGTTATTGTTGTTATTTGCTAGAAGGCATAGAATAAAAATAAAGAGACTAAATCCAGAAGTGAATATGAAATTTAGAATTTATTATGAAAATATTTACCATAATAAGTATAAACTAAAAACCAACACCTTCTCTTCTAGTCCTTTTTTTACTGTTGTTAAATAATAATTTTGCTAACTTGGCCATTAGCTAAATAATAACAATAATCTGTTTCTATTAAAAAACCACACACACACTCTCTTTCTCACTATTACTCACTAAGTCCTTTTATATATAAACTTTTATACATATTTCTAGCTTAAATCACTTATTCTTGGGAAGAAAAACAAACTGTTGCAAAGTTTTTAATTTCATAAATACAGGTCTATTGTTTATTAAAAATAAAATAAAAAAAATAAGAAAATATTAAAACAAACAAGCCTTTGAAAATAAATTGATTAATATTCAGGAAAGATTTTCTTGATATCATCCTGTTTACAAGAATATTTTGTTGTTTCTTTTTTCATATTTTTCTATTGTTGAGGATTATTTTGTATATCGTGAGATTAAGAACTTTTAGTTAAGAGATTAAATTTTCATAGACTTTTTCTTATTTTAATTCTTTAGTACAATAAATCCAGAGAATGAAATTGAAAATAAATTTTAAATTCTGGAGAAAACATTAATATATCTATATATGGATATAAAAAAGTAACGTTAGTGAGTGATTGATTGAATGATTTAGTTACTGATTCATCATCGCACATTCTCAAACGGTTAAATCTAAAAAGATGAAGTACGGAATGTAGATTGGTATCCTATCAAATAGATCTACTAAGACGGAACTTTTGGAAATTCGAATGTTTAGGGGGTAAAAAAGGGTACAAACGTGTAAATTCTCCTAAACTAATAGAGATAAAAGAAAATTTAATAACACAGGTTAACACTAAAAAAGTGTTAACTCTCTCTGGTGTCGAGAGAGTGACTAATATCCTATAAGGAAACGCCATAAAAAAACGGGGTGATTACGAATCGAAATAGTTTAATACTTAGAAAATTAATAATAGATCAATCAGAATTTAGAATTAATTTAGCTCGCATAGGACTGTCTTATGAGCATATCAGAGAGAGAGAGAGAGAGAGAGAGAGAGAACGAAACACTGGAACATAAACTTATATACTTATATAAAAAATTTTTAAGATATTTTGGCTTCCCTAAGAAATTACATTAAGTGATCGCAAACAAATATTGTAAAATTAAATCATCATTAAAATTATCACTAAAATTATGACAAATTAAACTCACTAATATTTTCAAATTTAATATTATCACTAAATTTTAGTATTAAAAATACTTATTGTTATTAAACAATTATCACTTAAAGATTATTTAAACATGATCTGTTTAATTAAAAAATTAAACCTACTCTACTTTAAAAACTATTGTTTCTTCAAATCCACTTTAAATGAAAAGTCTAAAAATAATTTCTAATATTTTGTAAATAAACTTAACCTTTTAACATCCATAGAAAAAAATATAAACAATAATATACAAAAATATTAAAAAGCGATTAATCTAAACTATTTCAAACGCACAAATTAATATGTTTGTATAAATATGACGCAACTTTTTAGCTCTCTAAGCAGACAAGCAGCCAGCCGGCCGGCTTTTTCTATATTCAAAGATAAGAATACTGCATTAGAATAGTAAATTGTATTTTAATATTATTCATGGCGCTCGCACAAACTTATATTAAAAGAAAAGATTTTCCCAAGAGCTCTTTTAATGCTCAAAGAATAAATGATAAATTAAGGCACAAAAAAACTGTTATCAGGGAGTAAATAAAGATCGTTTTTTAGAATCTCTCTTTCTCTCCCTCTCAGTTTTGTAGGAATACGCACTGCAGCAATTGTTTTTAATTGCTACAAATAGTTTATTAAAAGCTGAATAAAATTTTATGCTGAATTTAAGTTCTTCTTCTTCTTCTTTTTTTTCTTCAAATAGTTTCTTTCTTTATTTTCTATGTTTTATTCTATGTTTTCAATTTTTCTTATAGTAAGAGGAACAAAAACTATAAATACAGAAGACCAGCTTAGAAATGTTATAGTTTTCATTAATTTTAAATACGATCAACAGCTCGCAAAATAAGGAAACGGTTCGGTAATTGGAATAAAAAATAAAGTGGTGCAAGTGTTTTTTAGAGGAATATAAAAAATATGCATGAGTTTTGAGTGAAAAATTTTATGCGACCAAAAAATAAACAGGATCAAAAGTAAGAATAAAAGAAAATTTTTATTAAATATAAAAAGTAAAAATTAATGATAAAATTTCAGAAATAAAAACGGATAAAATACGAATGATAAAATTAAAAAAATATTAATAATAATTAATGTAAAATTAAAAAAATTTAATTATAAAAAAAAAGAAAAAAGATCAATTAAAATTATAAAAATATATAATAAACTGAAAGTAATTTTTAAATAAAAAATGGAAAACATTAAAAACAATTACACCAAAAAAAATTTTTAATATTATTACTTAAGAAGCTTAAAATTTTTTTTATATCTTTTTTGGTAAAGAAGAAAAAATATCGATTAAAATGAATAAAAAAAATATATAATAAATTCAAAAATGGATCTAAAAGTGAGCTATGGAAAAACTTAGAATAGTAAAATTTATCGAAATTTTGAATTAAAAAAAAGTAATACAGAAAGTACTAAAATAATTTTTTAAATAAAGTTTTAATATTTTAAACTTAAGAAGCTTGATTTTTTTTATTTAAATCAAAATGAAAATATGTTCAATTTTAAAAAATATTTATTTATATTTTATAAATTTTTTTAATTGATCTTTTTCAATATTTTCTTGCATTTTCTTTAATAAATTGTCATTCATACTAAATATCATTTAATTGTCTCAAGTGTCAACAGGAAATAAAATTGTTAATATTTCATAATTAAAAAAACTAGAAGCACATTGTTTTTTTTAATTCTATTTGGTGTTTTAATAAATTGATAAGAAGTAATTCTGATGTTCATTGTGAGTTAAAAACTATACAAAAATATTATCAAAAATACATAGTGAACTCTAACATTTGAAAAAAAAAAAAAAGACAATTTAAACTAAAAGAAGTGATTAAACTATAAAAAGACAGAGACGTATAAAAAATAATAAAATTAAAAACTATTTATTAAAAAAATGCAGTTTTAATTAAAAACTTATGGCTCAATGGCGAGTAAAATGTCATATCTCAAAAAAAAAAAATATCGTACATTTAAAAAGCATAAAGCTTAATACAAATAAAATTTTGGTTTGAAATGAAATTTTATTCTAAATTTATACCAGTTGTGGAACAAAATTTATTTTCCAGGTTTTTATAATCTTCGAATCCCTTATGCGTCATGTAAATATAAAGCTGTGTTCACACTTGTAAAAGTGATAATTAGTTCTACAAACAAATTGTTTGCGTTGTTTGCTCTTGCAACTGTTTTGCAAGATAAAACAGCGTCAAACAAGATTCGGTAAAATCTCAGCTATTAATTATAAGTAAAAAGATTTTCCCATTAAAATGGAGAAGTTAGCAAGTATTTTATATAGTTTACGTTATTTTGGTCAAATATTTGACTAGTCTGAAGATACCTTAAGTTTTCATTTATATAAATATGAATTTTTTTTATTATATTTTACTTAAACCTATTAGCATAAGCTACTAATGCTAATATTTGCATTGCCATAGATATACCTTTTTTAAATTTCATTGAATTTTAATCAATGCAGGACGAACACAATATTTCACATTTGCTTCCTCAAATTATTTCTTCTTCATAGAAATACCATCACTTGTTTTTATATATGTTTATAACATAGGAGAAAAAAAAATAGAATATTTTCTCACTTTAAATCTACGATATTTTTAAAATCATTTTTTTTTTTTTTTTTTTTTTTTTTAATTAAGAAATTTTTTATTTTTATTCTTTGAGCTTACGAACAGATGGACAGACACGGCTAAACTCATTTCTTAAATGTGTAATTTTTAAAAAACATGTACTAATAGACTATTATTAGAAAGTCCTTCAAATGAAGTTATTAAGTTTTGATAACACCTTCATATCTTTTATTTTACCTTTAGCAAGAAAAATATCTTTATTTATCACAGTGTTTTGTAAAAAATGTATTACGCAGACAGATTGACAGACATTGTTATATTGCTATATAGTATTCATACATAATTACTTTTGCAATAATTTATATTCAGAGGCTAATATTTTTCTTTTTTAAAATAGAATGATTATGTTATTATAACAACTTATTATTTTTCTAACTTCTTCATAAATAACAAAGAATTTGTGAATAATTAAATGATCGTATTTTTTATATATACAGTATCATGTATTTATATTATATTTTATAGTGTTCAAAAGTAGAGCTTTAGAGTAATTTTTTTTAAATATCAAATAAGTAACAAATAACTTTTCTAATTAACATAAGGACGTCTGTCCATCCGTCCATCCAAAACATAGATAATAATTTTATAAATTATATTTTTGTTGTATAATCAAAAAAAAAAAAAAACAAAAAAAAAAAAAACATATTTATTTATATTGGTCTATAACTGTATATTCTTGAAACAATTATAGGAATCATTTCTACTTGCACCAATTTTAACCACATTTGCGTGATGCAGTTTTATTTTTCCACTAGAGTATGACTGAGAATATATGTCTGTTTATTTTGCAATTAAAAGACAATAAATGGTAAGTTCTCTTTAAGGCTGAAAAACATTTTTTTATATTTCGTTTATTATGTTTGGCACATGCTTTGGTACCATTATAGCTTACCAAATTTTTGTAAATGTTTCTAAAGTATATTTTAATATGCCATTATTACTTTCAGAGTTAAGAGCATTTTTGGCTCGCGTGAATGTGATATTGCCAGGATAATTGAATAATCCTTTAGCTCATTATTTATAATTGTCGATAAAAACCTTTCTAGTCCTTTCTAGTCTGTCCGCAAGTTCAAAACTTGAAACTATAAAAATTTTTCAAAAATTCATTCTAAAATGTCATTTCCATTATGAATGCATTTGTGTTAATATTATTTTTAAATTATTGTGTTTAAAAAGAACATATTTATCTTCTATATGTAATTTAAGTCATTAAAAGCCGTATACAGCTTATATAGATATTGGTGTTTAAATTTACGACTTTTCAAAATTTTTTCACTTTTCAAATAATTAAAATCGCGAGTTCAAAATAAAACAAGAAAGAAGGATATAGACCGTCAAGCCTGACTATATAATACCCTACACTATTCTGTTTATCAAAATTCAGGGAAGGGCCCGTAGTCAAATGTGGACCAATGATACTCACAGAAAAAATTATTACCGTCTTTTTTACAATTAACTCAGTTGTTTAATTTTGCATCAAAATTTAATAAATATGTTCAAGAAAAAATAAAATAAAAATAAATTTTGGTATGATTTTTTTTTCCTACTCACATTTTTAATTCATTCAATCATCTACTTGATTGATTTAATTAATTTATTAATTGGGAATTTTTTTTCTGTTTTGTATTTTTTATAGTTTTTAGTAATTGATATAATCATTTTGGTGAGAGGTGCAAATTTAAACAAGTTTATAATTGAATGAATTATTTTCATACATATTTGTTAATTGGTGACTTTTTTCTGTGCTTGTATTAAGTGTAAAACAAAACATGCGAACTTGATACTAATATTTTAATGGGATTTATGCCCGTTAAAGTAATTTTCTTAAAAAGTGTTTACATGGTAGCTATAGTCAATTATGGGCCGATCTTCATGACATTTGGCATATGGAGTTATGTGTAACTTATATGTCCCAAATTTCATTAAAATATTACTAAACTACATTTATGATCATAAACAATTTCAATATACTTCGTTCTTGGATTATAAGAAACCTGTGAGACTAATTCCATTGATTTAAAAATTGTGGTTTGATTACAAAGTTTACATGGACGTACTGACGGACGGAAATCGTTAAATCTACTCAGAAAGTGATTCTAAGCCGATTGGTATAAATTAATTTTTGGGTGTTACAAACATCAGCACAAAAAGTAATGATATTCAAATAACTTTAATCGGTTATTGTATGTCGAATATTAACAAAATTTCAAGGAACATTTTTGGCCGTTTTATCATGGAATTTAAAATTTCATTAAAATATTGCTTTATGTAATGCATTTATTATCTCTAAACCCCCATTCCAGGAGGACATTTGTATGGGCGCTAGTTGAAATAATGGACCGATTATAGTAAAATTCAATAGGCTTCGTTCTTGTGCCAAGTGATCTTTAAAATTTCCAGTCGACCAGGTGGACAGAAGGACAGACATTTCTTAATTAACTCAGAGAGTGATTTTGAGTTTCAAACATTTTTTCTGTACATTACAAAAATTAGCACCTATAGTGGCGAAGGTTATAATCATCTCATATAGACTAACGATTCTACTCCAATCGATAGGCGAATTCACGCCTTGGGTTGTTATAATTTTATATAAATGGTTATAGTTTGGGCTAAAAATGGTATTTATAGCAAAAAGTTATTGAGAATAAAGCAACAAATTGAAGCCAAAAAGCAGCAGCAAAAAAGCAAATTATTTAAAGGATTTACTGCAATAAATGAGAGCTTCTTAACGTAGTGTCTATACTAGACAAATTTTTATCAAGTCCAAATCTAAACAAGTCATACTCAGTTAAACTGCTGCGTATTTTTTTTATTATTACAACTGAATTCGCTTTATTGTTATTTTAATGCAACTGTTGCCACCTTCCATAAATTCGGGATAATTTTGATGTTTGTCTTGATAAAAAAAAAATTGTCTAATATAGATACTACGTAACGCTTTATGACGATAAATTTGAGAAACTTCATTCAATATCAGTCGTAATTCCACTTCATACTTTTTGCCAATATCTAACTGTTGCGTTATCTGGTTCCAATAGGGGTATTACTCGAACTGGTGAACAATTTTATACATCAAAGCTTTAATTAAGACAAAAATCGTTCAAACAAATGTTGAAAATCTGATTATTTTAGCCAAAATTCTTAAAAGAAGCTAATTTTGTTTTAAAAAATGTAAAATAAATATAAAGGCGCAAAAATAGGGAATGCAGCAGAATAAAGCAAAAACGCAACAAAAAAGCATAAAAAGGCATTTTTGTCTTTTCTGTTGATTACTTCAGAAATTCAGAGAAAAAATAACGTCCTTTTGAGAAGAAACCTGAGGTCATGTTAGGGTGAGCCAAATAGTTCTAGTGAGAAAAAAAGCTTAAGAAAAATGAAATCTACCCAAAATTCTAAGAAAATAACTCTAAGAAACAAGGGGTCTAAAATTAAACTTAGATCCCGAAAACATAAAGATTTCAGTTTAAAACTACGCAATTTTCAACTTATTATGCAAAAGAAATTTTTAAATTTGTTCACCATGAGATTTTGGTTTTCTAAAGAGTTATTTAGTAGTATATTGTGAATTCTTATATCTATGTTTTGATAGATAGATCCATAGTTTCTTGAAGAATAGAGTCAAACTTTAAACTTTTAGTAATAAATCTATATCTCCTAAAATATTAATCAGATTAAATTGAAATGTATGGAAAAGTTTTAGAGAAAGGCTTAAACTTTTAGAAAATTTATCTTGTAATCAACCTGTGATAATACGATACAAATTACAGGCTGTCAAAATTTACTATCTCGAGTATGTAAAAGTTTGAAAAAAACTCTACAAATCAAGTCCAATTTCAAAGATTTGTATATTTTTCTATAAAAAAATGTCACAAAAGTTTTCTTTAATTTTTTGACTATTTTTAATCATAAAACAGATTTGGGTCGATTTAACATTAAACTGGTCAAACAACAATTGCAGGAGTGCAGATTTAATGAAAAAAGTAAATTCTTAAAACGACTTTTTTAATTGCACAAAAAATACATTTTAGCATAATATTTTTACAATTATTTCTTAAGTATTTTATAAAATGGATTTTAATCTTTCATTCCTGCAAATCTAATTAAAAAAGCTTTACAAACCAATTTTTGGCAATTTTTCAAATTCATAGGTTTTGGACTTTGTTTTTAGTGAAAATTAAAGAAAATATTCTCATAATAAAGTAAGTAGACGGTGCAAAGTTGTGTTTTTTTATACATATACTTTCGATGTCCCCCTTAAAATTCTAAACCATCTACAATTCTGGCTAATGTTTTTCTTTAATTAAACTTTAATATTTCTTTAGTTGGACTTAATTTACGATTAAATAATTACTTGCATTAACTAATAAGAAATTAAAAATTTATTCTACATTTTTTTCTAAAAATTTTATGATTTTGCTCCAATTTCCCACATTTAATATTTTTAATCTATCATCAATTAATTTATATTTTTCTTTTACAGATTATTCACTCAATACTTTAAACTCATGCCTTAATAAAGATTTGTTGCTGTTGTTCTTATAGTATTTTATGTGTTCATTTTAAAAAACGAAAGACAAAAACTAAAAAAGAAGAAAATAAAATGCATTTAAAACATTTAAAAATATTTTGGTTATTTATCACTGCCAGTGTTTTAATACAAATAATAACTGCCGAAACAGTAGGAGGAGCGGGAGGAGGAGATGCTAAGAAATTAGAAAAACGTGTTAAAAGAATAAGAAAAGTAAAAACACCTCGTAAACTGGTGGAAAGACCACAAGCAGAAGAACCCAAACCGGAAGTGGCCGATTTAGATGAATTGGAAAATTATGATTATAATAATTATGATGAAGGTAGGTATAATATGTAGAAAGAAAAAAATAAAAATATTTTTTTTTAAATGTATTTTTTATTTAACCAGAAATACATGTGTTTTATTAAAATAAAGATTTATTGTTTTTTTTTTATATTGAAAAGAATTTATAAATTTCTATTTTATTAAACGTGAAGTGATTTTTTTACAATTTATAGAAACGATTAATTTAAATTCATAAATATGAAAAATATTACAAAGTTGCTAGAAATTTATAGGTTTTTCTTTATATAGATCACAAAATGACCTCAATACCTAATTTACTACATATTGACAGTCTTTAAAAATTTTGCTTAAGATTCCTTTGATAAAGTAGAAAAACTTGAAATACTTTTCTTGCAATTTATAAATACATTCATCTTCATTTTTAACAGCGGCATCATTCAAATCATAATCATCATTATTATTTTTGTCATTTTATTACTTTAACATATTTTTCAATTAGTAACAAATGGCTGTTTTTATCGTCATAGCCATCAACATAGAGTCCAACGTCATGATGTATGTATGTTTTGTTAGCGCCAATATTATTTTGTATTTCTTTTGGACCCCAGTATCAATTGATGTGCATTGTTTTATTTTATTTTATTTTATTTTATTTTATTTTGTCTTTTTTTTTTTTTGTTAAAACAATAAATGAAAAGCGTGAATTGTTAAATTGTCTATGTGAGAATTTATTTCTACAATTGCATATACCCAGCAGTTTTAAAATATTGTTTTGCTAGGTAATGCCCTCAGAGAATATTTGAAAATATAGTTTACTATTGTTACTATGGGCTTATTAAATAATCTTCTTCTTCTATATGTACATATATAAAAGAGTAACGTTACTGAGTGTTTGACTGACTGACTTTAATACTAAATCATCATCGCACAGCCCATACGACCTAGAGTAAAGAGAACCGGTTCAGAACTAGTCACGTGACAGGTTCTCAGGGCTAGTGACCGGTCCCAGTTCCGGAACTTAATATGAGAAGAACCTGTCACTTTTACATGGGGTTGTCATTGGAGGTGGCTAATTAGCCCCTTGGGACAGGTCACAGGATAGGTCCTAGGACTGGTCCAAGGGGACAGGTTCAGTAACGATTAATGTAATAAAAATTTTATAAAAATTCGGTAATTGTTTACTTTTTAAACATTATTTTTATTATCTTTATTAAATTATATTTATTTCATCTGACGTATGTTATGTTTTATAGTCTTCAACGCTTACCACTCAGCCACTGATTGTTATTGCGCGCGAGTTGCTATTTGCGCACTTAACGAGCATGTTAATAGTGAGTGTGTTTGTGTGAACTGGTTCTCAAGTGGAACTTTGGTGACGAGTTAGGTGTCAATTGGTACTCAACTGGTACAGAGGAACCGGACTATTACTGCAATTGTCACAAATTTCCCACAGGTCGGTTAAAGCTAGAAAGATAAAATATGGACTGTAGATTGGTATCCTATCAAATAGATCCACTAAGATGGGATTTTTGGAAATTCGAATGCTTAGGCGATAAAAAAGAAAAAAAAGAGTAAATTTGGTAACCTTATATCTCCTAAACTACTAGAGATACAAAAAAGTTTAATAGTTATTATTATTCATTTAAAAAATAATAGGATAGGTGTCAGATAATTAGAAAACGGTTTAAAACTATATTTTGGTACTTTTTTGACATCCTATCTATCTTTTAATCCAGTAATCATATAAATAAAATGTGCATCAAATTAGTACTTTATCAAAAATTGGCGAATACAAGTTTGGTACTTTTTGGAAATTCAAAGGTTTAAAGCGTAAAAATCGTACCTGATTTTGGTACTTTTTTCACAAAATATTTTTGTTTTTTTTTTACTGACACATACATATGAATATTTTAACATTAGATCCCAGAACAATTTTGAAATTCATTGGAGTACAATCCTTGTTACATTCAGGGAAATAAAAGGTACCAAAAAGGAGATAAAAATTAAATTTTATGAACTTTAATACATGATCCTAAGTAAGTGAGTGAGAATTCACAAGAGGGAACTTTGTGGTAGTTTTTTATTCTTTTAATGTATAATATTGAAAAGATATGTGATCCTAAGTCCATAACAGGGGACTTTGTGGTACCTTTTCATTCTTATAATGGTACTTTTTGAATTTTCTACAATATTGAACATAGAAACATGAAATTAAAGATACATGTTCCTATGTGGGTAAAAATTCAATAGGGGAACTTTGTGATACTTTTTCATTCTTTCAATGGTACTTTTCGAATTTTTTATTATATTGAACCTATAAATATTAAATTGAAAATATATAGTCCTAAGTGAATGTGAATCCAAAAAAAAAAAAAAAAAAAGACTTGTGGTACTTTTTCGTTCTTCTAATGGTGCTTTTTTAAATTTTCTAAAATATTGAATCTGGAAGCATGAAATTAAATGTCCTAAGTGAATGAAAATCCATAGTACTTTTTCGTTTTTCTAAGGGTACTTTTAGAATTTTCTCTAAAATTTAACATAAAATCATGAAATTAAAGATATATGGCCCTATAATTGTCTGTTCCTTTTTGAATTTTATTTCAATGCTTTTCATTTATTTCAATACAATGGGGATAGCGAAGTGCTCTGTGCTTATGGTATTAGAAATATTGTTAAAAATTTGAATTTATAATATAGTATGGTTTTTATTAAAAAATCTACGCTAACGAATTAGCGGGTATACTGCTCGTTAAGATATAAAAGGAACAAACGATTTTGATATGTAATTAAAAATAAAATATAGATGGGAAAAAAGTGGTGACAGTACGTCTAATAATTTTGTAAAGGCGGATCTATTTTTGTTCACTAACTGTGGGGTACTAAATGTATTAGTCCGTGCAACTTTTCAACGTGATACGTAGGTACCTCCATAAGGACATTAGTATGATTAAACAAATTTGCAATCGTAGATTACCTTGGTGTCTCTGTTTGGTAGTACCAAAGCCGACTTTGTGGACTATAATTAGACACCAGCAAAATGGAATAAATATTTACTGTGACGCTACATACTTCAGCAGCATTCGTGGTGCCTTATTTATTTCGGTTTCGTTGAAACCTAAACAATGGTCTTGGTTATAGTCTAGTCTCGAAGCAAGAGCTTGTGGGTCTCACAAGCTTTTGCTTCGAGACCCAGTTAAGTCACTACAACTTGAAAACGATCCATAGTAATTTTGAAGTAACAAATTCTTAAACCTAAAAATTAATTTTGGAAATTTACTGTATCGACTTTTTAGTGCCGTTCGTTAATAAATTTAATAGAAAACATAATACAATTTAAAAAGAAGTGTATTGAATTTGATCACATACGATATAGATTCACTATTGACACTGAATAGTATCATTTTCAACACGTATTGGGATAAAAGGGGCCGAAAATGTCGCTTTATTCAGCGATAGGTGATACTAACACTTTCATGATCACATCTAATTTTTCTATTTATTAGTAATTACATTTTTAGAACTTTAGTATTTTTTTGGACAAAATAGTAATGTCCGTCCGTCTGTCTATACATTAAGGTTAAATAGGTAGAAAATGGTGCTTAATTCTGAAAAAAGTGATATAAATGTTTTAATGATCACATTTTATTTATTTTTTTATTTATTAATAAGTAAAAAATAAATTTTTAGAATTATAAGTTTTTTTTTTTTTTTTTTTTTTTTTTTGGCGGAATAGTAATGTCTGTCCATCTGTCCATACATGTTAAGTGGCTCGAAAATAATGCTTAATTCAGAGAAAGGTAATGTAACAGTTTCGTGATCACATTTTATTTTTGTTATTTAGTATTTAGTGAGTAAAACAAAAGCATTTTAAGAATTGTAATTTTTTGTCTCAATGATAGTCCGTTCGTCTGCGTCTATACATTGAGTTTCAATAAGTCGCAAAAGGCGCTTAATTCAGGAAAAAATTAAAAAAAAAAAAAAAACTATATTTTAATATTTACATTTCGTTTTTATATTGATCTTAAAGTAAAAAAAATATTTTTGGAGTTTTAAAATCTTTTCCTTGAAAGAATTCTGATGTCCGTCCTTCCGTCCGTTTGTTTGCTCATTTTTGAATATTTTCTAATTCAAAATCGTTTATTTGTTTGACTTAATAAAGATATCGACTTCAAAGAAAAACGTCAATACTTAAATAATCGCATTTTATTTATCTATTTATTATTAAGTAAACAAAATTATTTTTTACAATTATAAGATCACTTTTGGCGGAATAGTAATGTCTGTCCGTCTGTCTATACATAGGGGTTAAATGAGTCGAAAATAATGCTTAATTTAGGGAAAGGTGATGTCAATACTATTGTGATCGCTTTTGATTGTTGTTATTAAGTATTAGTAAGTAAAAAAAAATCATTTTTAGAATTGATTTTTTTTTCTTGTCTCAATGGTAATGTCCGTCCGTCTGTCCGTCTATACATTGGGGTTAAATAAACCGCAAAAGGCGTTTAATTCAGGAAAAAAAGGTATATCAAGATTTTAATATTTACATTTAGTTTTTATTTTAATTTAAAAGTAAGAACTATGTTTTGGGTTTTAAAATCCTTTCCTTGAAAGAATTCTGATGTCCATCCTTCCGCTCGTTTGTTTACTCATTTTTGCATATTTTCTAATTCAAAATCATTTATTTGTTTGACTCAATACATCAACATTATTAGTAAGTAAAAAAAAAAGATATTTTAGAATTATAAAATTCTTTTTGGCGGAAATGTGTTTTTTAAAATTTATTTAAGATCACTTTTGGCAGAATAGTAATGTCCGTCCGTCTGTCTATCTATACATTGGGATCATGAAATAAGTCGCAAAAGGTAATGAATTCAGGGAAAGGTGATACCAATATTTTAGTATTTACATTTCGTTTTTTTACTGATCTAAAAGTAAAAAAATATTTTTGGGGTTTTTAAATCTTTTATTTTAAAGAATTCTGATGTCCGTCCTTCCGTCTGTCTGTTTGCTCATTTTTGCATAATTTTCTAATTCAAAATCGTTTATTATTGAACTCAATAAAGATATCGACTTCAAAGGGAAACATCAATACTTAAATGTTTGCATTTTATTTTTCTTTTTTATTAATAAGTAAAAAAATTTATTTTTAGAATAATAAAATCATTTTTGGTGGAATACTAATGTCCGTCCATCTGTCCATACATGTTAAGTAAAAATGCAATTTTTAAGATTTATTTAAAATCTTTTTGGCTGAATGGTAATGTTTGTCTGTCCGTCTATACATTGATCGTTTGTCCGTCAAAAATTCTTATTATAAAACCGGTTGAAAATGTTGGGCTATATATAGAAAAAACTTGACCAAAATCAAATTGTTGATATTTTAATTGCATATATGTAACTTGAAAAGTTTATAAGAAAAATAGAACATGAACAATTTTTGGAATCGCATAAGGAACCTGTTTAAACTTTTTCTATGTCATTAGTATCTTATTTTGAACTTTCATACCAGAGCTATTATGTAGAGTATTCAGAATCCTCCTGCAAAACTTAACATTTTACTCTACTCTGCTACTCTTAGGTAAAATTTTGTGTAAATCCAACCACCTGATTAGAAGTTAAAATATTGTTTTATAATTTTGAAAAAAAAAAAAAAATAATAAAAATAATTTGTAGAAAAGTTAAAAGGAGTTAACAATTTGGTATATCTCTTCTCTATTCAGCTCGTTACCACAGATGGTCTGAGAGATCTATTTAAGTCATATGCCCAAGAAAACAGTTTTGTGAGTCTTTATTTATGTATTCTAGTTAAGATCCTTTGCCAAAGCTAAACTAACAAAGAACTAGATCTATCTGGCTGAAGGCTTGTAGTAGAATGGGATCCCTTGCAATGGTATATAAGAATTTCCAGTTAAATGCCAACGCGTTGAAATCCCTTCTGATATTGTTGTAGCTGTTCTAAAAACCTCTAACTCAGTCTAAGGAATGTTTGGCGAAACATAACTTATTATAAAGTCTCATCCAAATGGATCTTAATGTCCCTTTAAGAATCACAGCTAAATTCTTTTACGCGTATTTTCATTGACTTCTGGAAAGCAATGTTATTACTGCTTTTCCCGTATGGTCCTTTTCTCGTACATCAATATTCTTCTCCCCCATTTTTGGGCTAAAATGATTTTGATATGAATTTTTGTGCCCTAAGACTCTATGATAATCTATAGTCTGGTCTTTAGTTCATGACCTACTAATTTTAGTTAATAACTATTTAGAGTAAATTGAATTCTAGTAACTTATAAATTCAGTGACGTAAAATTCTACAATAAATATTACTTACATTTGTATATCGAAATGCACGTATGTTTTTTGTTTGTTTAAAATCGGAATCTATATTTGTTTTATTATCTTGCCAACAGTAAATTGACGGTTGACTGAACGTCTAAAAACAACAAACAAAGCAAATCAATTAATTGAAAAACCATTCATACAGGAAAAAAGATACTGAGACATATCTAGATTCAAATAGTTGACCTAGTGATAAATAAATGGAACTCAATATGTTAGCAGTTGCAATATAACTGTGACACAATTAAATATCTGATTTATGTTTCTATTTAATGGTCAATTAATAAAAATTTTCTATTTTTACAGATGTAGACAGTGGCGCTGATGTGGAAAACTTTGAAACACATGAGGAAGGTAGTGAAACTTGCAATAGAATATATTTAAAATAAATTTCTTTATATTCCTTACATAATATCTCTTAGTCGTTGTAACTTCAACACCCCGCACACGTGCTGCTGCTGATAATATAATTGCTGCTTTTTCATGTAATTTCGAGGGTAATTGGTATCGTGAAAATGATGAGTTTACCAGTGAACGTGATGGTTGTGTTCATAATTGTGTGTGCTTTGAGGGTGAGGTAATATGTAGAGCTCCACCCGATTGTAAACCCGATGCAGGTCTAGTTGATATAAAACCACCTGAAGAAATTCCTGCTACCACTGCCAAAACATTGCTGCCAACACCTTCTAAACCTGAAACACCTGCTTATACGCCTTCTTATACACCTTTTGATGGTACCATTAATGGTCCCAGAGGAGATCGTGGTTTTACTGGTGCCCAAGGACCTGCTGGAGAACCTGGTTATCCTGGTTCTCCTGGCAATCCTGGTGTACCCGGTAATCCCGGCCCTCCTGGTCCTATGCCTGATATGAGTTATTATCACCAACAATTAGCTGCTGAATATGCAAATACCGATAAGGGTCCTACAGCTCCCCTTTTTGCTGCTCCTCAGTTTATACAGGCTACAGCTGGGCAACCTGGTCCTCGTGGTCCTCCTGGTAGTATGGGTCCTACAGGTCCTCAAGGTTTTCAAGGCATTCGTGGTGAACCAGGCGAACCCGGTTTACAAGGTCCTCCTGGACCCATGGGTCCTCGTGGTTTACCTGGACCTCCTGGAAAAGATGGCCTTCCTGGTGAAGATGGTGAACCAGGTCCTCAGGGCTTGGCTGGTACTCCTGGTCCTCGCGGTTTACCCGGTCTGCCCGGTCAACCTGGTTTGAAAGGTCATCGCGGTTTTCCTGGTTTGGATGGTGCAAAGGGTGATCAAGGTGCTCCCGGTGAAAAAGGTTCCACAGGTGGTATGGGTCCTGTAGGCCCTGTGGGTGCAACTGTAAGTTTACTTAAATATTGATTTATAAATACTTCAGTTGTTTTTCTTATGTTATGTTTAACTTTCAGGGTCCTGCTGGTCCTCGTGGTGAACGTGGTCGTGAAGGTGCTCCCGGTCAACCTGGTGCCAGAGGTTTAGATGGTAATCCCGGTACTCCTGGTCAACCTGGTGCTATAGGCAAACCCGGACCTCCTGGTTTTCCTGGTATACCCGGTGCTAAAGGTGATATGGGTCATATGGGTCCTAAGGGTGATCAAGGTTTACAAGGTCCTCGTGGTGAGGCTGGACGTCCTGGTGCTACTGGAGAAAATGGTTTACCTGGTGCTCCCGGTAAAGATGGTATGCCTGGTGATAAGGGTTCTATGGGTGCTCCTGGTATAGCTGGACCTCAAGGTTTTCCTGGTCCACGAGGTCCCGATGGTTTACCTGGCAGTCCTGGCGAGCCTGGTATAAAAGGTGCTCCTGGGCAACCTGGTGAAAGGGGTTATAAAGGTACATATTTTTAATGTTATGTAGCGTATAATTAGCTAATATTTGTTATGCTATTTTTCTAGGTGATCAGGGTATTAAAGGTGAAGCCGGCCAGCCAGGACCTCGTGGTTTACCGGGCACTGTTGGTCCCGAAGGCAAACGTGGTAAACGTGGTATGCGCGGTCCTACCGGTCCAGCTGGTCCTACTGGCGAAAGAGGCTCTCCTGGTTTACCCGGTTTACCAGGACCTGATGGTCCCATTGGTCCCAAAGGTACACCTGGTGATAGAGGCATTCAAGGTCCCGTGGGTGATAAGGGAAGTCAGGGTGATATTGGTCCTCCTGGTGTTCCTGGCTTACAAGGTTTGCGTGGCTTACCCGGACGTGTTGGTCCCCCTGGCCGTCAAGGTGCCCCCGGTGAACGTGGTATTCCTGGTGCTGATGGTAAACCTGGCGAACAAGGTCCTCAGGGTCTTCAAGGTCTACCCGGTCCTATGGGTATGCCCGGTGATAAAGGTATTCCCGGAGAAAATGGTAAAACTGGTGAACCTGGTGCTGCTGGACCTCCTGGTCCTCGTGGTGATAATGGCAAAGATGGTTTACCGGGTGCTCAAGGTCCACCTGGTCCTCCTGGTCAAGACGGTGCTAGAGGTGAAGCTGGACCTACTGGTCCCAGAGGTTTCCAAGGTTTACCTGGTGTTGCGGGCAGTCCTGGTGCTCCTGGAAAAGATGGTGCTCAGGGACCACCAGGACCTCAGGGTCCAATGGGTCCTGTGGGCTTAAGAGGAGAACGTGGTTATCCAGGAGAAAGGGGTCCTATAGGTCAGCCAGGCACACCCGGAGAAAGAGGTGAACCCGGAAATCCAGGTCATGATGGACCACCGGTAATTTTTGGAAAACTTCATATATCAATGTCAATCTTAATTAATGTTTGCTTTACAATTAGGGTGCTCCTGGCAAACCTGGCGATAAAGGTCACATGGGTGCTCCCGGTATGATGGGCATGCCGGGTCATAAAGGTTTACCCGGTCCAGCTGGTGTCAAAGGTGAAAGAGGCAGTCCTGGTCCCATGGGACCTGAAGGTCCTTCTGGCCGTCCTGGTGATCGTGGTCCTCAAGGCAATGTGGGTCCACCTGGAGCTCCTGGTGAAACTGGCGAAAGAGGTGAACCCGGTAATCCTGGTACACCCGGTGAACAAGGTGCAAGTGGTGCGCCCGGTGATAGAGGTCCTATAGGTCCTGCTGGTCCTCCTGGATTCCCAGGAGCTCCCGGTTTGGCTGGTCTACCTGGTGCAAAAGGTGATCGTGGTTTAATGGGTATTAAAGGTGAACAAGGTAATCCTGGTCCTCATGGACCCCCAGGAGAACAAGGTTTACCTGGTCCTGTAGGTTTAACAGGACCCAAAGGTGCTCGTGGTGAAACTGGTCTTAGAGGAGAACCTGGTCTAAGTGGTTTACCAGGAAGACCCGGTGATGCCGGTTCTCCAGTAAGTTAGAAACAAAAAAAATAAATTTTAATAAAAATTTAATAATTTGTTTCTCATGTTTATAGGGTCAACCCGGAAGTCAAGGTTTGCCTGGTGTTGCTGGTCTACCTGGTCTTAAAGGAAATCCAGGAGAACCCGGACGTCCCGGCATGCCTGGAAATCCTGGCTTACAGGGACCACCTGGTTTAGAAGGACAAAAAGGTGAAACTGGTAATGATGGACCACCAGGTCCAGCTGGCAATCCAGGACCTCAGGGTCCTCAAGGTGATCGTGGCATGCCAGGTCTTCCTGGCCCACCAGGTTCTGCTGGCTTAAGAGGTTTAAGAGGTGCTCAAGGTGAACCAGGACAACAAGGAAAACCCGGCAAGGACGGGGCTCCAGGACCTCAAGGTATAGCTGGTCCACCAGGCAATCCAGGTCCCATGGGAGAACAAGGTCCAGAGGGTCCACCCGGTAAGGCAGGTCCTCCTGGTGTAGCAGGTCGTCCCGGTGATAAGGGACCACCAGGTCAACCTGGAAACCAAGGTCCAGCAGGTAATCCAGGTCAACCCGGTCCTCCAGGTCCTATGGGACCCATAGGTCCTCATGGAGAACGTGGTCCTAAAGGTGAAACTGGCTTACCTGGTGTTGAAGGTCCCATGGGCTTAAGAGGCAAAGCGGGACCTCCTGGTCCTGAAGGTCCTAAAGGTGAAACCGGTGAACCTGGTCCCAAAGGTATTAAAGGTCACAGAGGCTTAATAGGTTTACAAGGTATGCCCGGAGCACCAGGTTTGAAGGGTGATACTGGTCTACCGGGAGTTCCTGGAGCTCCAGGTAAACCCGGAGAAATGGGTATGAGAGGTCCCCAAGGCAGAGATGGTCAACCCGGACAACCAGGACAACCGGGACCACCTGGTCCCCGAGGCTACAATGGTAATGATGGTAAACCCGGACCTATGGGTCCAGCTGGTCCTCCAGGTCCACCTGGTCCTCCCGGAGAAACCTTAGGCTATGATGTGGCAGCTTTAACCGCTTTACTCAACCAAGGCCAAACCAAAGGTGTAGATGTTTTAGGCGATCAACCCATGATCGATCAATTCGGCGAAGGTTTATCCGATGAAGAAAAACATGCTTTAGTCTTAAAGGCCTACGAACATGTCAAGGCTTCATTTGAACGTTTAACACGACCCAATGGCCAACAAACGGCACCAGCTAAAACTTGTCGTGATCTCTTTGCTGCCTATCCCGACTACAATTCCGGAGAATATTGGATTGATCCCAATGAAGGTGATCCACGTGATGCTATTTTAGTCTATTGTGAAAAAGAAAGACGTGCCACTTGTATTATGCCAGCACCCAAAGAATCTAAGGTGATTAGCTATAAAGGAGATGAGAAAGAAGTATGGTTAGGTGAAATGACCGGAGGCATGAAAATTCACTATAAAACAGATTCCTATCAAATGGGTTTCCTGCAACTAATGTCAGCCAAGGCCTCACAAAAAATAACATTCCATTGTAGAAATACAATAGCTTTTAGGGATGATGAAAAGAATTCTTCAAGGTAATTAAGTTTTTAGAATTAGAAAAAGAGAATTTCCTTTTAATTTTATGGAATTTTTTTCAGAAATGGTTTGAAATTATTATCCTGGAATGATGCTGAATTAACACCCAAGGGACCACAACGTTTACGTTATGAAGCTGAAATGGATGGCTGCAGGGTGAGTGTCATAAATAAGACTTTAAATAAAATAAAATTTATATAACAATTAAATTTTTATTTTTTTTTTAACTTCAGAAACGTTCCAATAAATGGGATAAAACGATTATTAACTACACCACCGATAAGTCCCAACGTTTACCCATAGTCGACATAGCGGTACGTGATGTGGGCGAGTCTAATCAAGAATTCCGCATTGAATTGGGTCCAGCTTGTTTCTATTAGAGGCTCTTTTTTTTAATTAAGTTTTTTCAGCCTTATGGTTTAAACAAAATACTTAAATAATATTTTACTTAAATTAGTTTTTAAGCTTATTAAAGATGTTTTGCTCTTTTAAACTCTCACTCTCTCTCTCTCAGCGAACGATCAAACGATGAAGATTTTTTTTATGACTTAAGTTTAAGTTTTATTTAAATAATTAAATGTTTGTAAATTTTTAATTCTAAGACGAATATTTTGGTATACAGAGTGTATGGAAATTTTTTTAATTTGTTATCTTTAAAAAAATTTAAATAATATATACCTATACATACATAAATATACATATGTATGTAATTGCTTTAGTTTATATTTAGGAAAAATATATATAGAAAATGTAATAAAAATGAATTTTATTTCAAATATAAAAGTTACAATTTTTCAATACGATACAATTGCAAGTCAGAAATAATGTCATGTTTATATTCAAATCGTATTCTACAAAAAATCCAATTCCAATGAATGTTCCTCCTATGATTTTTAACTTCCATCACGATCTTTTGTACTTAATTCTGCATTTATAGTACTACCATTCTTCTGACTTTTTACTTTATTTAATACCATATGTGGCTCATTTAGAGTTAAATGAAATGTTTGTGAGGTCATGAAATCGACTTAAAATATTTTATTATCATGGTCAGAAAAAAACATTCCGGGAATTAATGATTTTTATAGATTCTTAAGACAATTGGATTCTTATAGACAGCGGAATTCTTAAAAAAAAATGTTTGAGAATATTTCAATGAAAAAACATAAGGACTGCGCACGAAAAAATCCGTGCATCTGCTTATAGAAACTAAACTAGTGGGCGAATTTTTTTAAAATTATATTTTTATTAATGATTGTTGTGCTCAAGTTCTAAACATAAAAAAATAAACTAGTTCCTGTTGGTTTTTAAGGAAATATATCAGATATTTACCGAAATAGTTCTAATTAAAGGTTTTATTGTGGTTTGGTTACTTTTTTGCTCGAATGAGTCCACTTATTTTTAAACTCCGTTTTTTTATGCAGAGCTTTTATTGTCCTTTAAATAATTTTTTTTTTTTTTTTTTTTTTTTTTTGTAGAGTCCAATATCTTTCAATTTAATGCATTAGCCTCTTTAGGTACAAATTCTTAGGTCTCCGTTACTCTACAGTAAATGTAAATGTAAAATCGTAAATGTAAATAGAACGTAAGAGAATGGTTATTCAAAAAACGTAAATGTAGCCAGTACTTTGTTGTTTTGTACACATCAACATCAGTAATGTCAATTGCACATATTTCCAGTAAGTCTCAATGAGTTTAAAAATTGCTAGATTTATTGGTTTGTATTTTAGCGATTTGTATACAAAACGAAATTTGTGCTTTTATGACAAAAATGTTAAACCTTAAATTAATGATTCGACTCTACGTTTTATTAAAATTATTTTAGCAATTTTTTAGTGAAGAAAACTTCGAAACAAATTGTCCAATTGATAAACCTTTTATAGCGATTTTTTACGCAAATTTAATACATTGAAATAAAAAGTTATCAACACTGTTCTTACAGCTGTCACGTTAAAACGCAAAGCGACCTAATTTGATTATGTTGCTACGTAACATGTACGTTTTTGAGTACACATACACATATAACTCTCATAAGCAAAACGTGCCAGCTGATTCGTTACATTTACATTTACGGTAGAGTAACGGAGCCTTTATAATTTCCTTGTTACAACTCCATTATTTTGTTGTTGTAATGAAAAGAAGCGGAAAAAATTTGTCCGAAGTACTTTAATTTTTTTTTACCTCCAAATTCTTGCTGGCGTTTCTATTAGGATTTTTTCTTACTTTATATGTCTTCAGGCTAGACTTTCTTAAAAATTTAATAAAACGGTTTCTTGTAATGTTTAACACTAATTTTTATACTTTAGAGGAAATTCAAACATTTAGTTTGGCTGGCTTACGATAAGGTTCTTACATATGCCATTCTATTCTACTGAAGCCATTTTTGTGTAGCGTTCCTAAAATGGTACTATCTCTTAAATAATAAGCAGAAATTAACGTTACTTTTCACCTTTTTTCTAAGGTACTAGAAGCAGGACTTTCTTTGACTTCGCAAACAATAGTTCTAATCTTTGTGTCTGAAAATGATTTGAATATACCAAACATCATCTGCAGTATGATGTTTGGTATATTCATATATTACTCTGCAATAATTCCTTGAAACAATTTTTGTAATTTCACGCAAGGATTTTTCCTTTTTTATATACTAAATCTAATATTATATTCGAGTCTGAATTAAAGTTTATTTTCTTATGTTGAACAATCACTTTTTACTTTGTTTTAAAGCAAGAAATAAATTTATGATTATAATTTGGTCCTTACCTGAAACCTCAACCAAAAAATAATAAAAGATCTTCTCCCACTTTTACAATTCACCTACCTTTTTATAAAAGAAAGGTGCTTTATTTTGATGCTTAAAAATTGATATATTTTCTTAAAAACTCAATCAACACCTTATTCCGATTTATTTTCGCAAATTGTTTTAATCCGTCCGTCTGGCCAGCCGACCAGACGGACGGATATGGGTAAATCGACTCAGAAAGTGACGATACATTTTAAAATGGGGGATTGGAAGATTTTTTATCTGCGTTAAAATATTTGCACAAACACATAATACCAAAGAATATTCATATATAGAAAGCGCATCATGTAGAAGCAAAATTTCTTATGGCGGGTTCTAATCATAGAACCCGCTCTCATGTAATTCTCGCTCTCAACATTTTGCGTTGATGAGGGGGATAAGTAACAAGGGAAAACAAAATTCACCACCAAAACAGAGAGAGATAGAGTTTAAATATATGTGTTTGTATATGTGTGTATTCCTTATAAAGAAATGCAAATAAAAACACACACACATGTATAAGTTTGTACATTTTATAAAGATCTTTATTTCAAATTGAAAGAAACGAATAATATTTGTTTCTTTTATTTTGAAATAAAAAGTGCCAACAAAAATTTTAGTTGTTTATTTACTAATGGAAAAGATATGAACGTTAATATTAGAGTAGGTCATAGCAAACATGTTTTGTTGTTTTACAAGTAGAAATAGTTTGATCTGCACCGACGTACTTATACCTTTCTTAGTGACGTGACAAATTTTTGTATGATTTCCAAGTTGTCAATTTATATTTTATAGTTATATTTTTGATAAAGTAATAATTGTTATTTTTTACTTTTATATATTATATTTTTATATATTTCATAAAATGTGTAGATAATTTGCTTTTGGTGTTTTTTAGTATTATTATTTAAAAAAAAAAAAAAATTGCAATTAAAAAAATATTTTTATAGAGAATTTTTAGAAATTTTTATTTAAAAAAATATTTAAATTCTTTCATTTTTAAAAGTACATATTTTTCCATTTTTTGGATTTTTTAGAAAAAAATAATATATAAAAGTTTTTTCTTTTTTTTTTTTTTTTTTTTTTTTTAATAATAATAATAATTATTATTTTGTGATTTCTTCCAAGTTTTTGGTTTGTATCTTATTTGAAACAAAAAATTGTTATTAAAATATATAGTTTTTATAGAAATAAATAATATCAATATTTTCAATTTTAAAACTTATTTTTTAATTATATATATATTATTTAGTAAAAAAGTTGTTTTGAATAAAAAAAGTATTTCATTTCTTTTATTTTCGGGCAGAAATAATATTTATTTTGAAAAATAAAGAAGTTTTTTGATTTATTTTTTTCTAAGCAAAAAATTAGTATTTTTTTTTTTATACAAAAAGAAAAAATATTCATATGGCAATCTTTCAATTTATAGACTTAAATTTTTTTTATAAACAAAAATCCTGAAATTTTTGTTTAAATATATAAAAGTTATTTTTTGGCAGGAAATAAAAGTTATTTTTTATTTATTAATTTATTTATTTTTGTCATAACAATTTTTTATATAGGTATATACAAATTAATTATTTTTGTTTTACAAAAGATCTTTTTTCAATAGAATTCCACCTTTTTTACAGAATAAAACAAAATTATTTAAGAAAAATCTAATTTTTGTGGTGACAAATTCGATATGAATAAAAAATAAGAATATTTTTTTATATTTTTTTCAAGTGGACATAATTTTAAATTTCTTTTATTTATTTAACAATAACTGTGTAACAAAACTACACAAATAAAATTTTAAAATATAAATTTGATATTCTGAAAGTATATTTACATAAGTTCATATGACATTAAAAAGGCATAACTAGTTCGGTGCTGATTAAAGTATTTCTACTTTTAAAACAACAAAACACATATGCTATGCCCTACACTAACATACGCGATCGTATTTTATCTCCTTATGTAAATAAACAACAAATTTCATGTTTCTACTTTTTTATAGGCACTACACCAGCGATCGCCACTCTCATACATTCACAATTATGTTTGTGTATGTTTTGTTTTTCTGTCCTATTATGAAATTATACACCAAAAAAAATAACATCATTGTTATAGTAATTTAATTTTGAAAGTTTCTTCGTCAATTCAAGACTTGTAAGTGGAAATACACGTTACTAGTTTAGAATTTGAATAGTAATAACCAGGGATCGCAACGATTACCATAGTAATCATAAAAATTAAGATTTAATGTTTATTTTTTCTATTATTTGATTAAAAAAATATAACGATAAATTATTAATTTAGGATTTTAATTTCTTATTAAAAAATATCGAATAATTCAGCACGAACGATTATTTCAAATTTGTATTTTACAATAAAAATTAATTGTAGTAAATTATTATTTATTAATTTAAAAAAAAGATAGTTATTTAATTAAAAAATCATATTAATTAATTCTACTTAATATTAAATATTTTTCATGAGTGTATCTCAAACAACAAGCAGTAACACAACATTCTTGCTTGAATGCTCGTGCGAGACTGACTTTCTTGTATGTTTTTTATTCATTTAAAGAGCATAACAAAAGAGATATAAAACACGCAAGCTTCTTTTGCTTTTGCCTTCCCTCCCGCATCCTGAAATACTTTTAAAAAATATTTCAGTTTTCATCGACATGCGCCTTCTATATTTTATATTCTTTGATAATACCCTAACCACCTATGGTGGTGTAGGGTATAATGATACATTAAGTTTAAAAAGTTTCAGCTTTTTGATACTTTCAAGCTAATGGTTTTAGTTTTTACACAAAAAAATATGGTATATTAAACGATTTATCAAAGATACCTAGAAACTATTATAATTACTTTTTTAATTGTATCAATTATTAAATTAATCAAAATTAAATTTTTCTAATATTTTATACTAAAAATAAAACATGTCATCGGCTTTCAACTACTTTTTTATTGTATCAATTTATAAACGAAGCAAATATAAATAAAAACGAGAACGAAAGATATAGTTGATCAAGTACGACCATATAATACCCTACACCATTGTATGCATCAAAATTCGGGTAGAAGTTCTTTTTTCTAGACCTGTGGCCAATTAAGGACCGATGCTTATGTGTATTAAGTTCAAAATAAAACATACGAATACAGAATATTAAGTCGATACTAAGATTTATATGAATTTATTCACTTTTGGGTGATACCCGAAAATCTTTTCTCTCTCTATGAAAATTTCTGCATCAACACATTATACCTATATCAGTGTATCACCTATGCTAGTGTAGGGTATAAAAAATTCATTCAATCATATTATATAGCCATTACTTTTTGCAGTCACATACATATCTATGTGTGATATTAAATTGTCGTATGATTTTCATTAAAGTATATGAAGAGAATTAAGCAGATAAAATTCTATAGTATTTTTCTTCTATAGTAGTTTTCTTGTTTTCATTCGATCAACAACCAAATAATAAAAAGAAATATAATATAAAACTAAATTCATTGTACGCAATAGTGTTTAATACAGATATAAACTAAATTAATGATATTTAATGAAAAGTTCATTGTAAAGAAATTTTCTATAAAAGAAAAATTAATGAGTTTCAATAATAAAAAAAACGAAAATTTTCTATAGAAGGAAAATTCTTCTCTTGAAAGAAAATTTTCTATGAAAAAAAAAAAAAAATTTAACGAAAAATTTATATAAAAAAAAAACTACGAAAAATGTCTATAAAATTAAAATTTAACGAAAAATGTTTATATTAAGAAAATTTAACGAAAAACTTCTATAAAAAAAACTACGAAAAATTTCTATAAAATTAAAACTTAACGAAAAATTTTTAAATAAAGAAAATTTAACTAAAATTTTCTATGGAAATAAAATTTATCGAAAATTTTCTATAGAAAGCAAATTTATCAAAAATTTTCTATGGAAAGAAAATTTCACAAAAAATGTTTATAAAAAGAACATTTTCTATAAAAAGAAAATTTAACAAAATTTTTTTATAAAAGAAAACTTAACGAACATTTTTATAAAAACAAAAAAAAAATTAACGAAAATTTGTATAAAAAGAAAATTTAATGAAAAATATCAGTAAAAGGAAAATTTTCTATAGGAACAAAATTTAACGAAAAAAGAAAATTTTTTATGATAAGAAAATTTAACGAAAAACATATAAAAAGAAAACTACGAAAAATTTCTATAAAAACAAAATTAAACGAAAAATCTATAAAATTAAAATTTAACAAAAAATTTCCATAAAAAGAAAATTTAACGAACATTTTTTATAAAAGAAAATTTTATGAAAATTTTCTAAAGAAAGAAAATTTAGCAAAAATTTTTTGTAGAAAAAAAGAAAATTAACGAAAATTTTTTATAGAAAGAAAGAAAATTTAACAAATATTTAACTTAAATTTATGGAAAGAAAATTTATTGCAAATTTTCTATAGAATCAAAATTTATCGAAAATTTCTATAGAAGGAAAATTTATCGAAAATTTCCTATAGAAAATTTATTGAAAATTTTCTAAAGAAAATTTAACGAAAATTTTCTAAAGAAAATTTAACGGATAAAAATAACAAATATAATAACAAACATATAATTAGATTGAGCTAATTTTTCTATTCTTTTTATAGAAAATTTTTTTGCAGAAATTTTCTATAAAAAGAATATTTAGGAAAATTTAATGAAAAACTAAAATTAGGTCAATCTAATTATATGTTTGTTATTATTATTGTTGTTATTTTATATATCTTTTTTTTGCAGAATTCTTTCTTGTCTAAGTGAAATGTACTTTGCCTTGTTATTATTCCAGTAAAAGAATTTACAAATTATTTTATTGGATATTAAAACGAATATTACATAACTAAAAATGATGTTTTTGAAATATTTTCAAATTTATTTATTCATTATTAACACTTGTAATATTATAACGGTCTCAGTAAAAGAACTACCTTTGCAAAAAAAGACTGTAAGTATATATTTCTTTAATACATTCTTTTATTAAATTAATTTTAACATTTTGGTTTCATAGCTATTTAATAACAAATTTTTCTTTTTAGTATACATCTTCCACTAACCGGTTTCAAAATTGGTTTGGATATCAGTCTTCTGCAAACGGTTCACCATACACCAGTTCATCTGATGCAGTAAGCTTACAAAGAGAAACGAGACCTCCATCTGGACCTTGGACGTATACAGGACCAATGGGATTAAAAGGAGAACCTGGTTTTCCAGGTCTTGTTGGAGTAAAGGTACTCTTTATAGTATACTGAAATTAAAATTTATTTCAATAACATACTATTTTTTTTTTTATCAAGGGTGACAGTGGTCTACCAGGCTTTGATGGAATTCCTGGTATTAGGGGAGATATTGGTTTACCAGGTCTAACTGGTAGAAATGGCACTCCTGGTGCAAATGGAATTCCGGGTCATCCTGGTGAAAAGGGAATTCCTGGTATTAAAGGAGATATTGGTTTACCAGGTCCAACTGGTAGAGATGGTGCTCCTGGTGCAAATGGAATTCCTGGTATTAAGGGAGATATTGGTTTACCAGGTCTAACTGGTAGAGATGGTGCTCCTGGTGCAAATGGAATTCCTGGTATTAAAGGAGATATTGGCTTACCAGGCCCAACTGGTAGAGATGGTGCTCCTGGTACAAATGGAATTCCGGGCCGTCCTGGTGAAAAGGGAATTCCTGGTATTAAAGGAGATATTGGTTTACCAGGTCCAACTGGTAGAGATGGTACTCCTGGTGCAAATGGAATTCCTGGTATTAAAGGAGATATTGGCTTACCAGGTCTTCCTGGCAAAGATGGCTCTCCTGGTACAAATGGAATTCCGGGCCGTCCTGGTGAAAAGGGAATTCCTGGTATTAAAGGAGATATTGGTTTACCAGGTCCAACTGGTAGAGATGGTACTCCTGGTGCAAATGGAATTCCTGGTATTAAAGGAAATATTGGTTTACCAGGTCTCCCTGGTAAAGATGGCATTCCTGGCACAAATGGAATCCCGGGTCATGCTGGTAAAAATGGAATTCCTGGTATTAAGGGAGATATTGGTTTACCAGGTCTCCCTGGTAAAAATGGCATAGATGGCATGAAAGGACTTGCTGGTCTTCCTGGTGAAATAGGAATAAAAGGAGATATTGGACCACTTGGTCCGCCTGGAATTCCAGGAAAACCTGGACAAATAGGCCTCCCAGGTCCTCCCGGAGAACCTGGCGAAAATTCCAAGTCTAAAAGATTAGCCAATGGACAAAAATGGGCTCCTGCCGTAACATGTCGTCAATTATTTACTGACTATCCCGAACTTAAATCAGCCCATTATTGGATTGATCCTAGCGAATCAGATCCACCAAATGGTGTTCTACTATATTGTGAAATGGAGTTTAAGCTTACTTGTATCACACCAAAATCTGCTAAAACTGAAGTATTCCATTACAAAGGAAGTGAAAATGAAGTGTGGTTTAGTGAACTATCTGAAGGCTTGGTGCTAGACTATGAAATTGATTCCCTTAAACTACGACTACTGCAACGATTGTCAATTCGTGCTAGACAAGAAATAATATTCCATTGTAAGAACACAGTGGCCTACAAAGATGATGATAAAAACTCTCGAAGGTAAGAATCTACAACTCAGCAGATAGTAAAGTAATATATTCATTGATTACATGATTATTATCAACACAACTTACAATTATTTTTAATTTTTTAATAGACAATTTAAAATAAAATAATTTTCTATAGAAAGCAAATCAACAAAAATTTCTTATAAAAAGAAAATTCTATGAAAATATTCTATAAAGAGTATTAAAAAAAATTAACGAAAATTTGTTATAAAAAAATTTTTATGAAAATTTTCTATGAAAAAATAATTTAACCAAAAATTTCTTTAAAAAGAAAATGTAACAGAAATTTCTTATAACAGAAAAATTCAACAAAAATTTTATATAAAAAGAAAAATTTCTATGAAAAAGTGAAAATTTAATAAAAATTTTCTAAAATAATATGAAGAGTTTTCTATATGAAGAATTTTTATAGAAATTTTCGTCTAGAAAGAAAACATATCCAAAAAAAAAAAAAAAAACATAAAAGAATATTAATTTAAAGAAAATTCTTTAATAATAATATTTCAAGAATTTTTTTCACACCACCTAAGAATATTTTAATGTATTTACAGACGCGGCTTAAAATTATTAACATGGAATGATATTGAATTAAAGCCCGAAGGTTCTCAACATTTAAGATTTGAAGCTAAAGAAGATGGCTGCAGTGTAAGATTTCATTTAATCTCCTATGACAATTATAATTATATGATTACTTATTTTTTATATATTTTTAGCAACATTCTAGCAATTGGAATAAAACAGTTATTGAATATAACACCGTTAAACCTGAAAGATTACCCATTATCGATATAGCAGTGCGTGATGTGAATGAATCTGAACATGAATCTGAATTTCGATTTGAATTGGGACCAACTTGTTTTTATTAAAGATTTTCTGAAAGATAAAACAAAAAATATTGATTTTATTGTTTAAATATTTTTTAGTTTATCAATATTTTCAAGCAAATAGTATTACCCAGCAAAAACTTTGGTTGCCATGTAATGAGTTAAGAAGCTAATATAATGGCTCTCCACTACTTACACATTTAGCTGAATAACTCATTATTTTAACACGGTGATGACATTAGAGGCAACTACTTACCCTATACATTGCTTAGATATCATTACAATAACTAATTACTTTCAAGCTGTTAAACAGCGCATTAATTGTAAAGCATTAATGAAGTCATGATTAGTAATAACAATAGGAACTAGTTACATTTTAGGTTATAAATAAGTAATGAAATGTAGGACATAAAATAATTTTTTTTTTTTTTTTTTTTTTTGTTGTAAAAAGATTTTTTTTAATTTTAATTTAAAAAACTTAACAACAACCAAAAATGTAATTAAAATAAATATAATAAAAATAAACTATTTTAGATTACAAATTAATTCATACGCAAATTTTACCTTTCATTTATGTATCCCTTCTTCAAATATATGAATTGGTAACTGCATTATAAAAATCAATAAAAATTAATATTTTTAAAAATCTGATCATAAATAATTATTTATAAATAATTAGTTATTATACAACTTCTATGTAATGTGGACAGTATGTTGTTGTCATTACAAAGTAACTACATCCGTAACTGCATGTCATTACCTAGTTTTTGCTGGGTAGTTATTAGTTTATATTTTATATAAATTTATTTCACAATTAAAAAATTAAAATGTTTTACATAGTTTTTTATTTTATTTATTATTAAATTATCTTTACATTTAATACTGTGTTAAATTTAATAAATTTGTGTATATTCAATTAAAAGATTAATATGTATTTAATTAATTATTTAATTCATTTAATTATATCACACTGGTCGACAAAAAAAGTCCTCTCCCAAAGACGTATAGTTGAACTTGATGCACTTTGATGTGCTAAACACGAATCTGCTTTTAGTTTTTTTTCCATCAGGTCTGGATTATTTATTTATTTATTTACTCCTAGTTTTGCCAGCTTTAAGACTGTAACATTTTTAATGTTTTCACTTTTAAAAAGAAGTTTTAGTAAAAAAAAAGAAATCTTGTATTTAGCATTAACAAATTTTTTTCGGACACTTATCTCGCAATATCTCTCAAACTATTAAGCGGGTAAAAATTTGTTAATAGAACGACTTAAAGCTAATTTTATTTGACACATTTTGGTGTATTATTTATACAAATCATTCATACCGTTCTTGAGTTATAATGAAATATAATCGGTTTATTTAGAACGCAATATAAGACACGCCCATAAAAAAGATGTCAAACTGATGGGAACAAAACTGAAAGCAGTTTCATGCTTAGCATGCGAAATTCCATCTAATCCAATTTTTTCTTTTTGTGTATTGAAAATTAATAATATTTTGCTTCTTGTTTTAAAATAAAAACTATTTTTTATTTAATTTTCTTTCCAAATTTGCATTTGATTTTTTATAAGACAATTCCTATCAATTAATACATAACAGCCAGCTCAAAAATGCACCAAACTGAGTCATTTTAATAAAACATTTAAACGTTTAACATCGAGCCACCTATTTTTTTCCGATTTCGAATTCATTCAGAATAAATGTTATTGTGCATTTAAAATTTTTTTTATTCAAACGATATAAGCCTGAATTATAAAACAAGGATTCAAAATTATGTATTTAAATAAATCTTTAGTATATTATTTTATTATCACTATTTACGTGCAAACAAAATTGTTAGCTGTCGCCAAATTAACATTAAGAAATTCAAAAGCAACCACAATAGAGACAACAAGTGAAAAAGTATGTGAATATTTTCTAAATCAAAGTACTTTCTTTTAAGACTAAGTACTTTTACATTATAATATATAATTTTGTTTGTTTTATAAACCAGACAGATATTAGTTCTCCCAAAGAAGAAGGTCTCAGAGAAGGTCCAGGTGATGCGGGACTAATAGTAAGCATTTAGTTTATGCTGTAAAATATTAAATTTTATTAATATAAAGACATTTTTTGGTAATACAGAATGATGACAGTGTTTCTTATGAAGATTATTCTGAAAATGATGATTTAGCTAAATGGCCTTTAGATACACCTACTCCAGAATCTCCACAACCTCCAAACTATTCAAGGCTAATAAGATATCAGGTAACAAGTTTATTATATATAAAAAGTTTACATTATTAAACAAGTAAAGTTTTTTTTTTGTATTTTAAACAGAATTTTAGTAGATCTACTTTTGAAGATGTTTCGAAGAGATGGTTTAAAGATGTATCTAAGGTTCAAAGCTATCTAAGGTCAAAACATCGGGGATATAAGGTACACACGATATTATATTAAAAATCCAGATTGAAAAAAAGTTTATTTTTTTTTTATACCCACCATTAAAAAGATGTAATACTATAAATAACATATCGAAGGAATCATTTAAGACTCCATAAAGTATATATTTTCTGGGTCCTAATTCGATTCTGAGTTAATCTAGCTATGTCCGTCCGTCTGTCCGTATATCCTTCTGTCCCTCTGTTTGTCTGTTGAAAGCAGGATAGGGCTCGAACGGGACAACTAAGGGTGACGAAATTTGGCCCAAATATTTATCTTATATACGATTTATTTGGCATTGAAAATGGTAAAAATTGGTTTATAAACAAAAAAGTTCTGGGCTAAAACTAGAGACACAGGGTGTCCGCTTCACACTTTTCTGCTTATATCTCTTAAACAAAAGCATATATGACATCGAAATTTTGTGTAAATAGTTTAGGAGTCGATATAAACTTGGTTACCAAAAATGGGCGTTGTCCACTCACTTTACCGCCCAACTTCCATATAAGGTGAAAGTCAACGAAATTTTGTACAAATAGTTTAAGGAAAAATATAAACTCGGAAAAAAATGGCCATGATCCACCCACTTTACTGCCCATCTCCCATATAAAAAAAATATAAAAAATAGTTGATGATGGGTATATAGATTCGGCCGAGCCGAATATAACGAATTATCCTTCTTATGAGGAGGAATCCTATAGAAGACGTTTAGGTTACGCAGGATTAAATGATAATCTAAGATAGCAATATACCATAGATTATTTAAGGCCAAGAATTGTTAGTAGAAATCCTTCGTATGAGGTAGAAATATATTTTATTTAATAACAATTTAATTTATATTTTTTCTATAGAAATTTTTTATTGAAATTTTTTTCTGACAAAAATTTTCTATTGAAATTTTTTACTGAACGACAAAAAATTGTTTACTGAACGACAAAACATTTTCTATAGAAATTTTTTACTGAACGACAAAAAATTTTCTTAGAAGCTTTTTACTGAAAGACAAAATATTTTCTATAGAAGTTTTTTACTGAACGACAAAAAATTTTCTATATAAATTTTTTACTGAACGACAAAAAATTGTGTAGAATTTTTTTCCGAACGACAAAAAGTTTGCTATAGAAATTTTTTTCTGAGCGACAAAAAGTTTTCTATAGAAATTTTTTTCAGAGCGACGAAAAATTTACTATAGAAATTTTTTTCTGAGCGACAACATAATTTCTATAGAAATTTTTTTCAGAGCGACGAAAAATTTCCTATAGAAATTTTTTTCTGAAAAATTTTCTAGTAATATTTTGCTAAGCGACAAACGACAGTTTTTTCTAAGAATGCGAGCTCTATAGAAATTTTTTTTCTGAACGAAAACATTTTTTTAATGACTTTTCTTATGCGATAAAAAATCTTGTATAAAAATAATTTCTAAGCAACAAAGAATGTTTTATAGATATTTTTCTGGGCAACAAAGAATTTTTATAGTTATTCTTCCAAGCGACACAATACTTTTTCCGAGCGGCAACGTGTTCCTTATATATTTTTTTCCGGAGCGTCAACAAATTTCCTATAGGAATCATTTCTAAGCAACAAACAGTTTTCTATAGAAATTTTTTCTGAGCGACAAAAAATTTTTATAGACATTTTTCTGAGCGACGAAAACTTCTATATAATTTTTTTCTGAGCGACAAAAAATTTAGAATTTTTTTCTGATCGACAAAAATTTCTAAAAAGAAATTTTCCGAGCTACAAAAATGTTTCTATAATTTTTTACGAGTGACAATTTTCTATAGAAACTTATTTTGAGCGACACAATTTTTTTTAGAAATATTTTCTGGGCAACAAAAATTTTTTTTTACATTCTTCTGATCGGCAAAAATTTTTTTATACATTTTTCTGAGCGACAAACATTTTCTATAGAAATTTTTTTTGAGCGACAAAACATTTTCTACCGAATTTTTTTCTAAGCGACAAAAATTTTTCTATAGAACTTTTTTCTGAGCGACAAAAAATGCTATAGAAGTTTTTTCTGTCTGAGAGAGAAAATTATCTATAGAAATTTTTTGAGAGGGAATATTTCTATAGAAAATTGTTTGAGAGAGAAAATTGTCTGAGAGTGATTATTTTATATAGGAACTAGTCTGAGAGAGAAAATTTTCTATAGAAAATTATCTGAAAGAGAAAATTGTCTATAGTCTTTAGAAAATTATCTTTAGAGAAAGAGAAATTTTTCTATAGAAAATTGTCTGAAAGAGAATATTTTCTATAATTTTCTATAGAAACTTGTTTGAGAGAGAAAATTTTCTGAGAGACAAAATTTTCTATAGAAAATTTTTTGAGAGAACATTTCTATAGAAAATTGTTTGATAGAGAACATTTTCTATAAAAATTGTCTGACAGAGAAAATTTTCAATAGAAAATTGTCTGACAAGAGAAAATTTTCTTTAGAAATTTGTCTCACAGAAAATTTTCTATAGAAATTTGTTTGACAGGAAAATTTTCTTTTGAAATTTGCCTGACAAAGTAAATTTTGTATAAGAAATTGTTTGACAGAGAAAATTTGTGTATAGAAATTTGTCTGACAGAAATACTTTTTTATAGAAATTTCTTTGATAGTGAAAATTTTCCTACAGACAAATTCTTCATCAAAAACATTTAAATTTTCTATAAATAAATTCTACTAGTAAAGCCAAAATTTTCCTTCAATTGACCCATTGTGTATCATAAATAATAATAAAAATTATATATTGTTTATACAAGTTTGGAACATTGATATGAAAACTTGTTGTGTTTTTTTATATAAATCTGCAGCAGCAACATTAAGATAAAAGTAATTTTATATGAAATGGCCTACAGCAGCAACAGTAGTAACCATATAACAACAGCTGCAGAAACATATTAATGCCTTCTAAATACACAAACTCTCTCTCTCTCTAATAATATAAAAGCAGGAAAACCATCACCGAGCCAAAAACATACAACAAAACCAAGGTGCTTAAAGGTGTGTGCATATAATGAGAGCAATTGAATAACTTTGTGTGTGTGTTACAAAATAAGGCTAAGATACATGTTAGTATATTTGTAGACCTATATCCGCTTATAAATTCATGTGTATAAGTACATGTGTGTGTGTCGAGTGTTTTTATACCGAGTTTTGCCAAAGTATATTTTTGAAAAATACCTTTGAGTGTTTTTCATTTGATTAGAAAATTATGTTTCATTAAGCGTGAAATTAAAATGAAAACAAATGAAGCATAAACAGAGAGTCATTAAAAAAGCAACCAAAGGAGCAACAAATATTAACCTAAAACTGAAAATATTGATTTTTTTCTTTTGCACTTTTTAACAAAAGCATAAATATAAAACATTGTCATCGTATTAATAAAACAAAGAAGTAGCATGAAAATAAGAAATTAAGTATTTAGCCAAAAGGATAATTTTAATGTGACTTAAAATAGCTTTGAAACTCATTGAAAATATGGAAATTATACAAAAGTATTTTCTGGACTATAGCCATGGTATTGGCAAGGTCACAGGATTTTAAAGACTTATAAAAGAAAAACCTTTGTTTATATATAAAGTAATGAATTGAAAAATTCTCTTAGTCATTTTACTACAACACAATAGAATATTTTTATTTAGGTAGAATTTTCTTTACTGCCAGTAATTAGGACTTAAATATGTGCAAGTATGTGTGTCGTAAATCTATTTTTGTTACGTTTGTTATTATTTTAATTTGATTTTGTTATTGTAGCTGCTGCTATTTTTTGAAAGAAACAATAATGAAAAAAGTAGCCATAAACAAGAAAACAGTAATAATGTGCAACTTGGCCTTTAAATACTCCCCCTTGACTAGGCCATAAACAGCAGTTAATAAATTGGCTAATAAGGAACAGTTATAAGAGACGAAAATTGCTTAATATAAAAGTACCCTACAATAGGCATATCAAACAAGACTTTATGAGAAAGAAATTTTTAAATAGAAATTTGGCTGAAAATTTGTCTGACAAAGTTTTCTAAAGAATTGCCCCTGACAGACAAAGTATTTTACAGAAATTTGTCTGACAAAGTCTTATACAGAAACTTGTATGACAAAGTTTTCTATAGAAACTTGTATGATAAAGTTTTCTGTAGAAAATAGTCCGACAGTTTTCTATAGAAATATCTTCATGAGAAAGAAACTTTTAGATAGAAATTTGTCTGACAGAAAAAGTGTTTTATAGAAAAGACAAAGTTTTCTATAAAAAAATTATTCTGTGTCAGACAAAATTGCCTGAAACAGACAAAATATTCAATATAAAAATTTGTCTGTGACAGACAAAATTTTCTCTATAAAAATAGGAAATAAAAATTCCTCTATGACAGCTAAAATTTTCTATATAAAAATTTGTCCGTAGTATAAAAAATTTTCTATATAAAAATTTGTCTGTAACAGACAAAATTTTCTATACAAAACATTTGTGTGTAATAGACAAATTTTTCTATACAAAAAATTTGTCTGTAATAGACAAAATTTTCTATACAAAAAATTTGTCTGTAACAGACAAAATTTTCTATATAAAAATTTTTATGTAACAGACAAAATTTTCTATATAAAAAATTTGTCTGTAACAGACAAAATTTTCTATATAAAAAATTTGTCTGTAACAGACAAAATTTTCTTTATAAAAAATTTGTCTGTAACAGACAAAATTTTCTTTATAAAAATTGTCTGTAACAGACAAAAATTTCAATATAAAAATTGTCTGTAACAGACAAAATTTTCTATATAAAAATTTGTCTGTAATAGAAAAAATTTTCTATATAAAAATTTGTCTGTAACAGACAAAATTTTCTATATAAAAATTTGTCTGTAATAGACAAAAAATTTGTCTGTAATAGAAAAAATTTTCTATATAAAAATTTGTCTGTAACAGACAAAATTTTCTATATAAAAATTGTCTGTAACAGACAAAATTTTCTATATAAAAATTTGTCTGTAATTTCTTATAAAACTTTAAATTTTCTTTAGTGCTCTTAAGGGGTATATAGAGCCACTCCTTCCAAACTTACAATTGTTTACTCCTCGGTTACGTCTATTTGAAATTTGAAGTTGAAATTTAAATCAATTCTGTCCCACTGTATAGTGTAGCTTACTTTAAAGTCTAGTTCATCTTAGTCCCAAAATTTTAGTATTTTTTTTTTTATATTTCCTCTCCTTTTTTCATTTATTGTACTTAGAAAACTTCTTAATAAATACAATACTCGTACAACTACTTAATCTATACAATAAAATCTCTACTTACTTTTTACTATGTTGGCCTACAATTGACATCTTATTTGAACTTTCAATACAAAAGAATACAAACCAAAGACCTTCGCTCCACTTTACTTTACTCTGTTAGCAAAAACGTTTTTTGCATAATAATTTCAAATCGACAGAACATACATTTGTTTGAAAGAAAAAAAAAAAAAAAACTAAAAGAAAGGACGAAGCAATATGAGACATTATGAGGTCCTTCAGAAAATTGTTTGCCAGAATAACATTTAGAGCAACAAATCGATAGAGATAAAGTGCGGTTAAGAAAACAAGTTATTTAGAATATTTGCAAATGGTTTTTATGTTTTTATTTTCCACACCACTCCACCTCTTCTTATACTCATTTTCCTTTTAGAAGGAATGACTGTTGAAGGATAAATTTATACTTCTATGAAAGAAATTGTAAAAAAAAAATAAAAAAAAAATATCGAAGTATTTGTTAATAGATAAAGAAAGAAAAGAACAATTGTTAAAGGATTATAAGTGGTTTTGATAGTTTCTTTTGCGAAAATAATGATGGTGGTTTAGACTGCCTCGATAAGAGTAAAAATTAAAGTTACAAAAAATAATTGAAGCAAAAAACTTTTAATTGTGGAAGAGAAAAAATTTAAAGTTAAACCATAAAATAGAAAATAATTAACAGAAAATTAAAACAATTAAATATGAAATTTATAATGTTATTTAATTTATAAAGAATTTAATTTGTTTTAAAAAAAGGTTTAAAAAGTTGTAAAATTAATGGAGTTGCACTATATATTAAAGCATATCTCGACAACGACTTGTCTGATTTTATTAAAGAATATATAAAAATCAAATATGGTAACTGTTAAAAATTCAGACACACCAAGGACTAGTGTACTTTACATACTATTTGCATTGTATGCGGAGAAAAAGTTCTCGAAAGAAAATGCGGAAACTGCGGTAGTGACAACTCCGCCAATTATCGTGATTGCCTCGTTTATAAAGCATTGATGAAAAGATTAGAAGGGAGACAAAAGTTAGCTAGAGGTGAAATTTTAGAATTACCAATCGTAGACACTGCTTCCAAGCCAGTTTTAAACCCAAGCAAAAATCCGACAAGATAACCAAATTACAATAAAATCTGGAAAATAATGACATGCCAGTGTTTTAAAATCTGGTAATCAACAACCTATTAGTCCCCAAAATTTGGGAGAGTCTGAAAACAAAACATGACTTATTTCTCTTGGGAGCACAGAAACAAATGATACAAATACTCTTAACAAAAAGCTGAGTTATTTGAAAATTTGTTTCTGGAATGCAACGGCTTTATTTTTTTTATTTTTTATTCAAAACAAATGTATTTATATAATAATTATAACGAAAACTCATCTTACTGTGATAATTTTTCTATTCCAGGTTATAGACATCATTATACAAACTATCCAGACGGAAGGACTCATGGTGGTACAGTTATATAAGTAAGGTATAGAAAACGTTTCAAATAACTATTAACAGACAACCTCAATACATATTGAATGTGGAATTGGAATACTAGCTCAGTATACTGTCCCTGTACTGTTCAATACAGAGGCTTCAGGCCTACTGTTCAATACAGAGTCATCAGTCTACTGTTCAATACAGAGGCTTCGGACTACTTTTCAATACAGAGGCTTCGGGCCTACTGTTTAATACAGTGGCTTCGGTGTACAGTTCAATACAGTGGCTTCGGTGTACAGTTCAATACAGACTTCGGTCTACTGTTCAACACAAAGGCTTCGGTCTACAGTTCAATACAGAGACTTCGGTCTACTGTTCAATACAGAGACTTCGGTCTACAGCTCAATACAGGGGCTTCGGTGTACAGTTCAATAAAGAGGCTTCAGGGTACAGTTCAATACAGAGGCTCTACTATTCAACACAGAAGCTTCCGTCTACAGTTCAATACAGAGACGGTCTACTGTTTAATACAGAGGCTTCGGTCTACTGTTCAATACAGAGGCTTCGGTGTACAGTTCAATATAGAGGCTTCGGTCTACTGTTCAATACAGACTTTGGTGTACAGTTCAATACAGTGGCTTCGGTATACAGTTCAATACAGACTTCGGTCTACTGTTCAATATAGAGACTTCAGTCTACAGTTCAATACAGAGGCTCTACTATTCAACACAGAAGCTTCGGTCTACAGTTCAATACAGAGACTTCGGTCTACTGTTCAATACAGAGGCTTCAGTGTACAGTTCAATACAGAGACTTCGGTCTACTGTTCAATACAGAGGCTTCGGTGTACAGTTCAATACAGACTTCGGTCTACTGTTCAATACAGAGGCTTCGGTCTACTGTTTAATACAGAGACTTCTTTCTACTGTTCAATACAGAGGCTTCGGTCTACTGCTCAATACAGTGGCTTCGGTGTACAGTTCAATACAGTGGCTTCGGTGTACAGTTCAATACAGACTTCGGTCTACTGTTCAATACAGCGGCTTCGGTCTACAGTTCAATACAGACTTCGGTCTACTGTTCAATACAGAGGCTTCAGTCTGTAAATAGTTCTATGAACCTCAATACATATTGAATGTGGAATTGGAAAACTAACTGTCCCCCAAGATTTTCAGTATCAAGAGAAAAGTTTTAACAATTGTGTGGTAGGTTGGGAGATCGTTTCTTGGCTTGTGGTGACTATAATGCCAAACATACTTAATAGGGCTCGCGACTAATGAATGTCAAAGGCAGACAGCTGTACAGTACTCCAGTTGATCATAAAAACGGTTCGATTTTATATCACAGATCTTATAGATTTTGTGATATGTAAGAACCTACATCAAAACTCGATAACAGCGGAAATTTCGTACGATCTGCCTTCTGACCATTCCCCAGAAGAAGTTACCTACTTCGGGGAAACTAATATTGAAACTCCGTTATTTAAAAACAATTGCCTAAAATAAAAAATAAAAATATATATATATATTAGCAGTCACATCCATATAAACCCTAATATTCAGTGTAAGGAAGATATTAAGATTCAAAAACACTAAAAAAACATTTTTCAACACCTGAAATAGAAGAAGTACTGATTGAAAAAATAAAGCGAAGAAGAAGAATGACAAAAAAAAACAGATCTGCGGCAAAGCAGAGGTTTACTGCTGCAACTAAAATACTAAGGGGCACACTTCTATTAGAAGAGGATCGCAGAAATATACAGTACTGTAAAAGCCTTACGAATACTAAGGGAAAAGTTAGTATCCTCTGGAAAGCAGTTAGAAATGTCAAACCACCCGTAGTGGGACAAAGTACTTTAAGACAAGCGAATATCACCTGGGCACGGGGCGCCAAAGATAAAGCCTAAAAATTTGTTCAGCACTTAAATAATTTTTTTCAACCAAACCCCAAAAGAGATTGAAAAATCTACCAAATGTGGCTATTATAGTTCTAACTGCTTTATTTTATGCGATCTTGACACAAGGTGTTTTTCCGAAAGCATGGAAAACTTCGCATATCATTATGATACTAAAGACAGGAAAATATTTCAGAGTACCAACGTCTAAGCTATTTGAAAAAATATTCCACAAGAAAATTATATCATTATTGAATGAGCAAAATGTTATTCCAGTTCATCAGTTCGATTTCCATGAACAACATGGAACTATCGAGCAGGTAAACTGTTTAACTTTTAGATATAAGAAAGTCTTTTGAACATAAAAACTATTGGTCTGCAATCTTCTTAGATGTCGCTCAAGCTAAATATATATATAAAGAAAAGCCTACAAATACTCATAAATTAGTAGAGTCCTAAGTAACAGAGTATTTCTTGTAAAACAATGTGACTACATTACGGAAGACTATGTATTTAGAGCTGGAGTACCACAGGGCAGTGTCCTTGGACTATTGCTGTATTTAATTTATACCTCGAATTTATCTAAAAATACCAACTTGACTATATCAACATTTGCCGATGACGCTGCTGTTCTCATGTGGACCCATGTATTGCATGTAGATAATCAGATAAATACCTTAAATATGTGAATAAGTGATTTGAAAAAATTTAATAATATGAGTAAATCAACTCAAAACACGTTACGTTTGTATTAAGGAGAGGCAACTGTCCACCAGTCTCGCTTAACAACGTAAATATCATTAATTTAGACAGATGAAAATTAAATCTTCAAAATCTCCATTGGCTGATCAGCAACAAATCTAAATTAAGCCTTGACTGTAAAGTTATCCTATATAAGACTATTTAAAAACCAATTTGGATATATAAAATCCAATTATGGGGAACGGCAAGTAACATCAGTATTGGTCTTAAACAAAGCGCACAATCGAAAATCCTTACGACTATGACAGGTGCACCATGGTACATAAAGAACGAGAATATCTACAGAGATGTTGAAGTAACTTTAGTAAAAGAAGAATTTGAAAAATTTCGTGGGAGAAACTACAACAGTATGCTAAACCGCTAGCAAGATTGTTATCCAGAACTCAATGTAAAACAAGACTTCGTAGAAAGAATAAATAAATAAAACATATTTTTACAAAAATTATCAAGTTTATTTACTATTTATTACCATAAAAAACAATGCAATAATTTAATGAAATTGAAAAAAGATTCGGCTGTGCCGAATCTTTGATACCCTTCACCATATTACCATCTTACCATCTTATCGACATCATATTACCATATTACCGACAATTAATAAAATTTTCGCCTTAACGTATGCTTGCATATTTTCTAAATCTAAATTTTTTTCAAACTACGAAAATTTGAATATGAAAAAAAAAAAAACAATCATAACAGGCTTTGCTTTTAAAAAAGAAACAACAACAATTCCATATATATTTATTTTTGTATGTACAAACTGACTGAATACACAAAGAACAACAACAACACTGTTATTCATTATATTACTGCTGTTGCTAACTAAACTACTTGTCTATACAAAAAACAAAAAACGTCACTAATAGTCATTACAATGCTTAATATACATGTTTGTGTATGTATTTATGTATATTCTTAACAGATATGTTTTAGTTTTTAAAAATAAACAACTACAATTCCATATCTATTTATTTTTGTACAGACTGCATATACAAAGAACAACAACAACAACACTGTTATTCATCATATTACTGCTGTTGATAACTAAACTACTTGTCTATACAAAAAACAAAAAACGTCACTAATAGTCATTACAATGCTTAATATACATGTTTGTTGGTGTATTTATATTCTTAACAGATTTGTTTTTGGGCCATAACTCTGTTGATTATGAACGAATTTGGTTTATTAAAAAAACCGAAATTTTATAAAAATATTTATGACTGATCTATATAAAAATAAAAATCTATAGCTTGAACAAGGGCTTCAAAAATAAAAAATTCGTTTTCCCCGATATCTCAGTTATTACTGAACCGATTTATTTAATTTTTTCAGAACAAAAATTCAGAAAATAATTTTCGAGCCCCCTTTAAAAATTCGAAGTCCCTGGTATATGCAGAGGCTTCAGAAACTAAAAAACCGGTTCTAAAAACCGGTTTTTAAAGCATATCTCCACCATTTATAAACCGATCTTCCTGATTCAAAAAACTGAAACTTTATAAAAATATTTGTGACCGATCTGTATGAAAATAAAAATCTATAGCTTAAACCAAGGCTTCAAAAAATAAAAAATGCGTTTTGTCCGATATCTCAGTTATTTCTGAACCGATTTATTTCATTTTTTCAGAACAAAAATTCAGAAAAAAAAGGCCGAGAATCCTTTGTAAAAACGAAGTCCGTAGTGTATACAGAGGCTTCAGAAACTGGAAAACCGGTTCAAAAAACCGGTTTTTTGAACATATCTCCGCATTGTATGAACCTATCTTGCTGAATTCCAATAGCAAAATTCTCGAAAGCATTTCCGATCGTTTGACATACATATTATATATGTCAGTTATCGGTGGGCTTCATAAACGCCATTTCAACCGACACACGGACGGACGGACATGGTCCAATCGTCATCGCTTCTTACAAGGATTCCGAAAATATAAACTTTTTTGCTCTCCGACGAAAATTGTGGAAATTACAAACGGAATGACAAACTTATATATACCCTTTACACCTGTGGTGAAGGGTATAAAAAGACATTTTTTCTGTAAGTAAATCATAATTAAATTTTTTTTAATTGTTTAAAAATTGAAGAATTTATTCGATTTTAATTTCAATAACTTTCAATAAATTCTTCATACTTTTTTATTTTTGCCCCAAAAAGTATGCAACAAATTAAAGATAAAATAAAAAAAGTTCTAGCATATGATACCCTAAATTATATGCGTATAAGTAAATTTTTTCCCGAAGGTCTTATATGAGATTTGAGGACAATTTTGTATAGATCTTAGAACAATTTTGTGTGATTTATATGATTATAAAACTTGCCATCTGGACAGATGGACGGACATCGCTAAATCGATGCTAAAAGCAATTTTAAGTAAAACGCTATACTTGAGATGATCCTGGATTCCATTAAATATTATAATCTTGTTTATATTTTGTTAAAATAATAAAAAAATAAATTTTAAACAACATCCACAAAATAAAATAAAAAAAAAAATAAAACAAAGTTTTAAACAAATATTCTAATTTATTTACAATTTATTATAAATTTGTCTATTATAACATAAACAACAATGCCATAATTTAAAAAGACATTTTCACTGTAATTATAATATAGTTAATATTTTTTTAATTGTTTAAAAACTGCAGAATTTTTTCGATTTTATTTTCCATAACTTTCTAAAATTATTAAAAAATTTTTTATTTTTGACCCAAAAAGTATGCAAGAAATTAAATATAAAATAAAAAAGTTCTAGCATATGATACCCTACAATACATGCGTATAAGTAAATTTTTTCCAAAGGTCTTATATGAGATCTGTGGAAAATTTTAGATCGATCTTGGAAAACATTTTTGTGATAAAACTTATAAAACTTGCCATCTGGACAGACGGACGGACATCGCTAATGCATGCTAAAAGCGATTGTAAGTAGAATGCTATACTTTATATGATCTAGGATTTGTCATTATATATTTTTCTTTTTAATAAGATCAGACAATTACTTAATTTAAAAAATCTCAATTGATGGCGAAAACTAGAGTCAATTCAAAAAAAAGTTGATTAGAGGCTTAGTACTTATTAATACCGCGTACCTAAATTTAGTGAGAAAACCTATGACGCAGAAATCTTTTAAATTTTGTAAACCTGTATTATTTACTAATGTTTTTAAATTGAAAAATCTTTGATTTTTTTTTTTTTTTTAAGAAAATTACCTTCTTTTATATTTTTTTTTTTACTCATTTGTATGTTTGTGTTACCTTTAATCAATTCTATTAAAATTCTAAAATAAATTTTCTCCATAAATCTATTACAAAATAATTTTCATATAATTCCTATCAAACATAAACATTTCTATGCTCTAGGCTCTCTGCAAGAGCAAAGGAAGAAAAACCTTAAGCAAAACAAAAAAAAATTTTCTTTTTTTTTTTTTTTGTTATTTTACCTAAAAACTTTTATAACTTATTTTACGCATTTTTAAGCATTCATAACTTGTGATTTCTTCCAATTTATAAAAAAAAAAAAAAACAACAACTTCAAGTACCTTTAGTCCCCAAAAGAAGTTTTCTTTGAAAAATAAAGAAATCTACCTAATGTAAATGATTTTATTGAGAAATGCTGTAATAAGTTTTTAAAGAAAAAAGAAAAAAATAATAATATGGCTGTTAAACTTCCTAGAAAATAATAAGAAATAAAAACAAGTACACTGAATTCATTTCAATTGATTTTATTTTTCTTGAAAACCTTCCCAATCAACCTTACTTTTCTCCTTCCCCGAAAACATTGTCGTCAATTACAGATTCAATACACATCGCAATTACATCACAGTCAGTATCATTAGAAACATCATCGTCAACTGTTACTGCATTTTTTTATTTTAGTCATTTGGTAAATGGTTTAAATGGAGAGCAATTTAATAATATTGACAGGAAATTTTGCTTAAAGACAAAAAGGGGGAAGAAAAGTTGTAAAGTTTTAAAACAGAAAAATAATCAATATTTTGAAAGTTATCTGAAGGAGTTTTTTTATATTTTACATAAAACTTTAACAGCTAAATATTACATTTGTTACATTTAATACTTACAATTATTTACCACTTTTTTTAATTTGTAGAATTCTTTACATCATATTATTTAATTAAATTCATTTATTTTATATTATTTACATTGTTTAAATAATATATTTTTACTTTTTTTATTGTTTACCTCAAGCAAATTAAAATTATAAATATATTCTCCAAATATTAGATTTATACTTTTTATATTTAATATTTCATATCATTTACATGTAGCTTTTTAATTTTTAGAATTTATCACATCATGTAAAATATTTGTATTGAATTTAATTTCGGTTATCTTTTATAATTTACATTGTTTACGTAATATTTTTTTATTTTTCAAATTGTTTACATTATGTAAATTATTTTTTTGTTTCGATTTGCAGTTACATTTAATTTATTACAATTTTTATTTAAAATATTTTTCAATACTTTACATAATGTAAAATATTTTTTGAAATTTGTAAACAATATCTTTTTTTATTTACTTTAATTACAATATATTTTTTTTAAATTTTCACAATTCTTTACATCATGTAAAATATGTTCACTTTTAATTAACATGAAGTTCAAGTTGTTTTACATTTTAATAATTATTTACATCCTATAAAGTATTTCTACAATAAATTTTGTTTATAAAATTCTTTACATTTATTTTTTCACTATTACCTTGTGTAAAATAATTGCTCTATTTCTATTTTCAATAATCTTCTATTAATAATATTAATTTCCATAATTCTTTACATGATGTAAAATATTTTACTTCAAGTAAATTATAATTTTATATATATTTGACATTTGTTACATCTGAATATTACACTTAAACTTATTACATTATTATTTCCAATTATTTACATGTTGATTTTAAATTTGCAGAATTCTTTACATCACGTAAAATATTTGTATTATATTTATTTTCAGTTTTCTTTTATAATTTAATTATTTTTAGTAATTTTTTTCGAATTTATTACATCATGCAAATTATTACATTCCATTTATTATATTTTTTACATGGCATTTTCCGAATATTTTACGTCAAGTAAAAAAATTTTTCTTTCTTTTTTTTAAATTCAAATTTTCTTTTATTCACTTCCCTAACTATATATTTGTCAATTTTCATAATTCTTTACATCATGTAAAATACCTTATGCCATGTTTATTTTTATTTTTTTACAATTATTGACATAAAATGCAAGCTGTTTTACGTTTAAAGATTTCTTTACATCCTGTAAAGTATTTTATTAATTTTTCCGAACAATAAATTTTTATTATATACATTATTTACACGATTTTTTTAATTTTATACAATTCTTTACAATTCGTAAACAAATTTTTTCTTTTTCTTTTATTTAATTTACAATATTTTTTTTTGCTATTAATAATTCTTTACATCATTTAAAAAAAAAATTTAATATTAATTTTTAATAACCTCATTATTGGCATTTAATATAAGTTGTTCTACATTTTAAGAATTATTTACAACCTGTAAAGTATTTTATTTAATCTTCTAAGCAATAAGTTTTTATTATATACATAATTAACATGATATTTTAATTATTATACAATTCTTTACATTATGTAAAATATTTTTAATAATTATTCTTTTGTTTAGTTTATTTACAATATATTTTTAAATTTCCATAATACTTTACATCATGTAAAATAAGTTTTATATTAATTTTTAATTATTTTTTATTTTTAAAATTTTTTACACCGTGTAAAATATTTATTTTATTCTCCTGAACATTGAATTGGAACTTTAAACATTATTTACATGTTATTTTTAGTTTTATAAAATTCTTTACATCATGAAAATTTTGTTTAAAAATTATTTTTCTATTTTTTTACCTCATTTATAATAAATTTTTCATGTTTAATAATTCTTTACATCATGTAAAATAACTTTTCATGTTAATTTAATAACAATTTTTAATTATTTTTAATTTTCAAAATTATTTACATCTTTCTGAAAATATTTCTTTTATTTTCTGAAAAATAATTTTGTATTATATAATTTATTAACATGAAATTTTTTTATTTTCTTCAATTCTTTACATCGTGTAAAATATTTTTAATCATAATTTATTTATTTACTTCATTCACAATATATTTTTCACTATTAATAATTCTTTACATCATGTAAAGAAAAATCAAGGTAAATTTGAATTATTTTTTACTTTTAAAAAATCAAGGTAAATTTGAATTATTTTTTATTTTCAAAATTATTTACATCCTGTAAAATATTTCTTTTTTTTTTTCTGAGCAATAAATTTGTATTTTATACATTATTTACATGATATTTTTAAATTTATTAAATTCTTTACGTTTATTTCCCTACTATTTTCTTATTGTTACAGCGTGTGAAATAATTGTTGTATTTTTATTTTTGATTATTATTTTTTTATATTTACATGATGTATTTTATTTTGTTGAATTCTTTACATCAAGTAAAATATTTTTTATTAAATTTATTTTTAATTTTTTAATAATTATTTTACAATATGTAAAAAATTTAATATTTTAATTACTTTACAATTTTTCAAATGTTATAAGAAAAATATTTTCTTACTTTTTGTTTACTTTACATCATGTCAAATATTTATTTTAGTAATATTTACATTTATTTGCTTTAAATAAATTATTTATGTAAATATTTTACTTTTAAAAATTCTCCAACTGTATTTTTGTATTTTTATTATAATGTACATGATATTTATTATTTTCTACAATTCTTTACATCATGTAAAATACATTTTTGATTTTTCCTTGCAAAAATTGTATATTACCCGCATTGTTTACACAGTATGTTATTGCATTATTTACAAAATATTTTTTATCTTTTAGAAAATTTTACATAATATAAACAATTATTTTTGTCTTATATAAATTATTAAAAGATATTTCTGTATTATTTACATAATAAGTTTTAGTGTTTAATATTTTTTACATCATGTAAAATACTTATTTTCTTTAAATTAACAATCATTTTCATTACTTATTTTTCTAAACAATGTTTTTTATTATTCTTCATTATTAAACCATATGTTTGTTTTCTAAAATTGTTTACATTATGAACATTTTCTCTTATAATTTTTATTTAAATTAACTATTGTTGTTGTTTTTTTTTTTTACATCATGTAAAATACATGTTTTTATTTTCAGTTTTTATGTTATTTGTGTTTTTTTTATATATATATATAATTTTTTACATCATGAAAAATTCTGGATTTAGCTTTAAATACTTAACATAATGCAAAATTTGTTTATTTTTATTTACTATTAGGAAGCTTTCTTTTTATTTCTATCCATTATATTCTTACTATTTCAAATTCTTTACCTGTACAAAATTTCTTAGTCTTGTTTATACCCACCATCAAAAGATGGGGGTATATTGATTTCATCATTCCGTGTGTAAGATGTTAAAGGAATTATTTAAGACCCCATAAAGTGTATATTTTCTGGGTCCCTATTAGATTCTGAGTCGATATAGCTATGTCCGTCCGTCTGTCTGCCTGTTGAAAGCAGGATGGGGCTCAAACGGGACAACCTAGGGAGACAAAATTTGGCTTAAATATTTATCTTATATAACGTTTGTTGTTGTTGTGTTTGTTAATATTGAAAATGAGGAAAATTTTTACATTGTTTTATTTTTCATTTTTATTAACAATTATATTCCATTGATTACATTCTTACATGATTTTTAACATTGTTTTTAATACTATAAATCATGTTAAATATTTATTTAATTTTATTTTAATTTTTATACAATATTTGCATTTCTTAAACTACTTTACATCATGTAAAATATTTTTTTTTTTAATTTCTAAACAATTATTTTATTTTAATCTTTCTTTTACTTACTTTACTTTTAATATTTATATATATTATTTGCTATTCATAATTCTTTACATCATGTTGAAAAGTTTTTCATGTTTTGTATATATATATTTTTTTTAATTTTACGCAATTATTACTTATTGTAAAGTATTTTCTTAAACATTTTTGGGTATTTTTTTATTGTTTACCTTTTTTACAAAATATTAGTAAAGGTTTTACATCAAATAATTTTTTTTTTAATTTTCAAATTTGACATAATTTTTTAAATCAAGTTAAATGTTAAAAATTTTCATTTTATTTCACATGAACAACTTTTATGCTTACATTTATTAAATACTTAATCTTATAGTAATAATTTATTATTTTCATTTCAATTTTTACCTAGTGATATTTTTTACATAATGTAAATTTTAGTTTACATTTCATTTCTCTTTTATTTTATTTTTTTGTATAAACATATTATATTTTGAATGCATAACAGTTCTTTACATCATGTAAAATTCTGGATCTTTACTACCATTTTATTATAAAATATTTTTTTAAATTGTTAACATAATGTAAAATTTCTCTTTTTTTTTTGAATATTCACATAATATTTATTTATTTTTTTATTCTTTACAAAGAACACATTTTTCCTAAGTAATAATTTTTTTATTATTTACAATATATTTTACCAGATATGTAGAATTATTAACAATTAACTTTTATTTAAGTATATTTATCCCATGTAAAGAATTGAAAAATTTATTTATGACTTTATTTACATAGAATTTTTTATAAAAGCCTTTATTTCAAGCTCATTTTATTAAAAAAAAAATAAACAATTTTAATCCTTCTCATTTGCAGAAACAAAATGGTGATGTCTGTCCATCTGTCTGCCTAAAATTAGATTTTCTAATAAGTATTCCTTAATTATAATGCCGGCCTGAAAGATGGACGGACATCACAATCATATGTAAAAATAATATTTAAATATTTTGTGAAGTCCCGGATTAACATTACAAAATTTTAAGTCCTATGCTTAGAAGATTATAGTGTTAAATTATTTAGCTGTAAATGTAACATAGAACAAAATATTAAAAAAAAAAATATTTATATTTTTTAGCTCATTTTCTACATATCATCCAAGAAACGAAAAACTAATTTCTAACTTAATTTACACAGAATCTTTTATAAAAGCCTTTATTTTAATTTAAGTTTATTAAAAAAAAAAATAAAATCTATTATCCTTTGTGAAATGAAATAGTGATGTCTGTCCATCTGTCTGCTTAAAATTAAATGTCCCTTAACTAAAGTGCTTGCCTGAAAGATGGACGGACTGACAGACATCATATTCATATGTAACTATAATACGTAAATATTTTGTGAAGTCCCGGATAAATATTGTAAAACGTTAAATCTTATGCTTAGAGGATTATAGATTATAAATTACTTAGCTGTAAAAGTAACATAACACAAAGAATGTGAAAAAATATTAAATTTTTTAACTAATTTTCTAGCTATTATCGTAAATTTGAAAAATTACTTATTACTTTAATTAAATGATATTTATCATAAAAGATTTTACTTCAAGTTTATTTTACTTAAAAAAATTGAATTTGAATCTTTTTCCTTTACCGAAATGAAATGATGATGTCTGTCCATCTGTCCGCCTTAAATTAGATTTTCTAATATTCCTTAATTATAATGTCGGCCTGAAAGATGGACGGACTGACGGACATCACAATCATATGTAAACATAATATTTAAATATTTTGTGAAGTTCCAGATAAACATTATAAAACTTCAAATCCTATGCTTATAGAATTATTTTGTAAAATTACTCTGCTGTAAATATAACATAGCAAAAGTAATGTGAAAAAGTATTTAAATTTTTTCACCTTATTTTCTAGCTATTATCCGTATTAAAATAATGTTAATAATGATGATTTCAATGACGTTAACAATATTTGTATCAATATGTATTTTTTACATTCCTCACTTTAAAGTACACTAGTATTTTATTTAAATTTTTTTATTTTCTTTTTATATTTTTGCGTCACTGCTTTTCTTACTACTTTTTTTTTTTATTTTTTTTTATTTATTTTTTTTTTTTTGTATTTCTAATGATTTGCTTTTTTTATAAAATAAAAACGTATTGCTTTATGGGTTTGCCAACCCCAGTAATTGAGTATATTGACGCTTGACTGTCATGTTTGTTTTATTAGCGCGTTGTTATTTTGTTTTTTTTTTATTATTTTCACTTGACTTTATTTTATTTAAAATATATTTGTAGATGTTAATAGTTAGTATTTTGCATAAGAGCTAATGGCGTGTAGAAAAAAAAAAAAGAAGAAGAAAAACATAAAATAAAAGAAACACATGCACTAAAATATTATAGAGGATTAAAGGCATTTTTTAAACACTACATTTCACATAAGACATAATTTAGATACTTGAAATTAACATAAATTAATATCATTAAGGAATTATTTTTTTTTTTTAGTAATCAGTTTCTAGAAATTCCAGAAAAACTACCAATTGTATCTGCTGATTTAGAAATTAATGTTCCAGATTTATTTTTTCGGTATCAACTTTAATGATTTTGTATTAATACCTTTGTTTTCTCTATAGGGTATAACAAATAACCAATTACTAAATAATACACAAAACAATACATCATCATCAATAAAATAGATCAATACCTATGGAAAATAAAATGTATATAAAATAAATTTGTATAATAAACAAAAGGAAAATAAAATAAAAAAGAAAAAGCAATAAAAATACAAAATATTCAAATTAAATAAAATACTAATGAATAGAAAACAGAACAATGGAAAAATATTGTTTTTTTAAGACAACACAATCAATTTATTACAAAATAAAATATTTATAATAAGGATTATTATGCTAATAAAGTCTCTTTAGCACTCTTAAAGACAATTATGAAAAATTAAATAAAAGTAGCCAAAATTTGGTTATATTTTCTTTTTATACCCTTCACATAAAATTAAAATATATGAAAGTCTTTAAATATGTATCCAGGGCCTCGAGTTGAAAAATATTCGTGATTGTTATGATTAAAAATAATATTTGAATATATATGTCTGTCCATCTGTATGTTGAAATGGATATTTTGAAACCCATAGTGCATTAAATACATTTCTCCTACAACATATACAGTGGTGGCCACGAATTTAAGACACGACATGTAACGAACTAAGTTGTGATAATTATTACAACCCTGCAATATAAAATTAGATTTTGTTAATTTTTCAGTGTACCCTGTAATGTTAAGATCAATTACCGTTATTTGGTTTTGTTTGTGTATACATTTTGTTGCTGTTTTTATTATATTTTCGTAAAAACGTGCTTTTGAAGCTGGTCACGAATTTAAAACATATAAGAAATATTTGGTTTTTAAGTGATTTTTTGGTGTTTTTTGAAGCTAAAAGGTAAGTAATGAATGTTTTATTCCATTTAATGTTAGAATACATCAAAATATTTAGTTAGAAATGGCCAGAGGTACTTGGAGTTCGGATGCCGAGCGAAAATTGATCCAACAAATGAATACTGATGGAAAAACAGTAATGGAAATTTCCAAGCTACTAAAATGTTCCAGATCCAAGATTTACAATGCACTGGAACACATCAAGCAACATGGCACTACCAAAAATGTCAAACAGCACCCTAGAGCCCGAAAAACTACACCCAGGGAGGATAGCTTAATTTATAAATCAGCTGCTAAAGATCCTTTCAAGAGCTCAAGTAAAATTAAAAATGAGATTTCATCGGATTTTGGTATTAATATATCGTCTAGGACAATAAGAAGACGTCTGAATGAGAAGAACTTACGTGGGTGTATTGCACAACGTAAACCACTTGTGTCAAAAAAAAATATTAAATCCCGACTAGCGTTTTCAAGAGAAAATCTCAATAAGCCGATGACATTTTGGAAAAATATACTTTGGAGCGACGAGTCGAAGTTTTGTCGCTTTGGTTCTGATGGAAAACAGTACGTATGGCGTCCTCCAAACCTGGAGCATCACCCAAAGTACACCCTTAAAACGGTTAAGCATGGTGGTGGAAATGTCATGGTGTGGGCAGCATTTTCCTGGCATGGTGTAGGTCCCATTCAGAAGATTATCAATAAAATGGACCAGCATATTTACAAAAACATACTGACAAGCATCATGATACCATTCGCTGAAGACAACATGCCTCTAATGTGGAAATTTATGCATGATAATGACCCTAAGCACACTTCACGCCTAGTGAAGAGTTGCTTAGAGGAAAATAATATCACAGTTCTGAAATGGCCAGCTCAATCCCCGGATCTCAATCCAATTGAGAACTTGTGGAATGATGTTGAGGAGCATGTACGAGCAGTAAAGCCAAAAAATTTGACTGATTTATGGGAAGAAATTCAAAAGGCTTGGTATGCCATTCCAAAGGAGCGCTGTATGGCCTTAGTTGAAAGTTTACCCAGGAGATGCGCTGCTGTGATTCAAAATAAAGGATTTCCCACCAAATACTAATATTGTTTTATGAAGCTGAGCTTTACTTTTGTGAATTAACTTTTATTTTGCCTATGTCCTAAATTCATGACCAGGCTTAAACTTGTATTAATCTGTATAATATGTAAATAAAAATTGGAAACTAAATATAGGTAACAAACTATTGTTGATTTTTTTTCATAACATTACTAGGATCTTTAAAAAATAACATGGATCTAAAATTTGTTCGATAAGATGTAAAAATTATCAGAAATATATAAGTGAAATGTCGTGTCTTAAATTCGTGGCCACCACTGTATGTGGCATATAGTATCGAAAATCTTGGTATTGAAATTCAGTAAAATTCGTTAAGAAATAGAGGAGTTTATAAATGGTTTCACTGAACAACTTAAATTTTTTTTTTTTTTTTAATTTTTTGGAAAAATTAACTAAAAATAAAATTTTGAAATACCAGATTAAGAAACTGTCAAATATATTTTTAATTAAATAATAAATTTTTGAAAATACCCAAAAACCCAATTAAATATATATGAGGAGTCGCAGATCAAAACTTACTTTTTTCATTATTTGAATTTACTGGAAAATTCAGAATTAATTTTTTCGTTCCCTTACAAAGCAGTTTTAATCTGGAAATAGTAAGAAGCATTTTCCTTTCCATAAAATGCATCGAATGACATCCATGTACCACAACAAATCTTAAGGGCGTGTGGTATCAAAGGACTTTTAAATGTAAAAAAGTAAGTTTTGTTGAAAAATTTACAATTTCTTTTTATTTTAAAGGAAATATTTTTCAAGAATTTATTAAATGATCTAAAAATACTGCTCGCAAAAATTGTGAACCAAAAAAACTAACAAAAATTTTTGTTCTTAAGAAAAATATACCCCTTAAAATCAAAAAAGGAGGAGTACAAGTTCCTAGCGGGTCAGGGGGAAGTGAGTGGCCCTCCAAATTTGGCCATCTCGAGTATGTATTTTTTTTTTTTTTTTTTTTGATATATGAGAGAAAAGAAATTTTACATATAAATAGTCCTTGTAAATCTCTACAAAAATATGCTTAAATGTGTAGGTTATCTCTTTTATTTTAAGAGATATTCGGGTCGAGAAAAATTTTTACCTCAATTTAGCCTCGTATTTTTTTAGTTTTTTTTTTTTAATTTGGCGCGGTTAATATCGGCGGGTGAGTTTGAGGAAAAGGTCTGCCAACAAGCCCTTTTCTGACGAAAGCCCCTTATAACTACAGGGTGACCATTTCAATGAATAAAGTCAATTTTTTGTTTAAAGCGTTTTATTGGGATTGGGATTTTGGGTATTTTCATGTAAAAAAGTGAGAATTTTTTAATTATATGATTTTAGAATAAGTTTATTCATATTATACTGAAATTTAAATAAAATATCACTATTCGTTTAAATTTTATTAATGTATTAATAATAAATATTAATTTGATGTTTTAAAAAAACTCCAAAAATGGTAAATTTAAAGTCCTTCAAAAAATTCATCAATCAAATTACATTCCACTAACTTTTATTTTATAAATTATCAATCTGCTTATTCTAAGGTTTTCTTAGATACCAAATACTTGTATAAAAAGTTTACACTTTTGCTTAAAACTGGGCACGGTGTAAACTTGTTACTTGACTCCCCTGCTAGGCTTTCTAAAAATAGAAACAAACAGAAGGGACAAAACAAATAACAACAACGACATTGTTCATTGCTACTTAATAAGTGGCTAAACAATAACAATTATACATTGCTTCATTTGTTACCTAACTGATAGCTTTAAAGCATATAAAACAATAATAATTGTAAAAGGAGAATACAAATAATTGTAAAAAGCTTTATCGTAAACCATTCGTCTAACTTAATAACATATAGGAAAAGAAGTCACAGATTCCATTTCCTAAAAAGTTGTAAGTTAAATATATGATGTTTACAGAGAACACCACGGTGGGACACTGAAGAGTGCTGATGACGGTCGTGGCTGACTAGAAAATGCATTCCATTCTGCCGAGTGTCCAATAAACTTTTACAATGTATTCTTGTACAATTATTCAATGAACTTGAGCCCGAATAATATAAATTCTAAAAACTCTATAAAAAAAGTTCAACAAAAACTACAAACAAATTTTGCTTAAAACTTAATATAAACTTGGCCTCCTCTAGCCAAATTAAGGCATTTTTCAACCACTGTGTAGTGTACCATTTAGACCTCAGAAGAGTACTTGTGTCTGTCCTGTTGAGCGTCGGCCATATCGTCCTCGATACCTTACAGTCCATGGCCTAGTACCCAGCAGAGACTCACCACGTAATGTTCCAATAGTTCCCTCATTGACCTCTTGACTTCAGAGCCGCCTGGCTGTCCACATAGAGAGTAACCTCAGAACCCCTCGCAACGTTCAATCTCACCAATTCCGCAGCCTTTAAGATGCCAAGAATTTCTGCCTTAGAAACGCTACATTCATCAGGAAGTCTATATGAGCTTTTTACATCCGTACCCACAATATAAACACCTGCACCAGTACCGAAATCCATCTTTAATCCGTCAGTGTCGGACCATACCTCCCTACCTGGAATCACCACAACAGGATTTTCCAGAAAATCCAGTTCAGTGGCCACGTAATCTGATGCTCCGTGGAGCTTAGATTGTACTCACCATAACTGGCTTCATACACGACCCTGTAGTGACTTGTTACTGATGAACCTAATAGTCTCAATTCCTTGAGTCTCAGCAAACTCCTTGCAGCCATACCTCTCAAAAGCTCTTCAATGTGTAAGAGATGAAGTGTAATGTCCAGAGCCGTCTGTGGTGTAATTCTCACTGCACTTGCAATGCCGATTCAAGCACATCTCTGTGCTTTCGACAAAAGGTTCCCATTACTCTTCCGTTCCTGTGCTTGCCAGCAAACAGAACAATCACATGTAAGAATTGGTCTCATTACTTTGCACCTAATTTCATTAAAATATTGCTATATGTTAGGCATTTATGACCACTAAACCCCTATTCTGGAAGAATATTTGTATGGTGGTTAAGTGAAATAATGGACCAATTATTCAATAGGCTTCGCCCTTGTGCCAAAATAATTATTCGTGACAAATTTCATAAAGATATCTTCATACTTTGTTTACGAGGTTTACATCCAGGCGGACGGACGGACGGACGGACATCGTTAAAATGACTCAGAAAGTGATTCTGAGTCGAATGGTGTACCTTGATGTGGAGGTCCGATGAGTTTTTCTGAGCGTTATAAACATCAGCATAAACGCATAAAACCCCAACCACCTATGGTGGTGTAGGGTATAAAAAGTAGATTAGAAGCTTAGTACTTAAAGAATGAGATCGAAAAAATCCTAACATATATAAAATTCAATAATTTGGAAACGGTTGATCTCAGAGTTTTGACTTTTTTTTTATTTAATTGATATTATATTACAGATTACAGAAAAACATAACTTTTAAGTTCTAACCACTTCTAATGAACTTGTGGACCTTTTTTTGTAACCCTTCCATTAGAGATTTGATAGTTGTTTCAGCCACTTTTTTTGGAACAGTTTACCCATCCCCTTTTCAATCTTCAATATCTTAGGACACCTTTTTTGGTACAAAAACTAAGTTATTGTTTTGGTACCATTACAGAGATTTCTTATCATAGTGACATGATGCCAAAACGACCTCAAAATATGTGAACACATTGTGCTCTCTTATGGAAAGAAGCTGCCTTTTTTGCAAACATTTTTCTATGTATATTTCGGTATTTATAGAGCTCTATGTAACAAATAATTTGCTTCTTTTGTTGCAACTGCATAAAGCTTGTCATAAAAGGTACTTTTCAGGAAATTTTGTCTGCTTTTGGGTGCTTAAGGTATCTTCAACACTTCCTCGAGCATTAGTTATATACAAATTTTGACCCGGAAGCTGCGAAAATTATGCCAGTACACACGTGTCTTCGTCCATTATACAACGTGAAAATTTTTTGAAGAAATTTCATTTTAATTTCCGTGCCCTATTCTTGGCTTTTAAATTTTGTGCAGCATTCCTGTCTGGAACTTTTTGGACTTTGTAGGTTTTCAAGTCTGCATTGGCTTTAACTTTTTACACTATAGTCAGGGCACTGAGCTGACCAGGCTACTGTGTTTGGAGCTCTTTTCTATATGCTTTAAATTTTCTTGGCCTTATCAATATCATGTAAACCTTTTTTTCTTCCTGAACCAGGTTTCCTATCAATGACCAAATTCTTCTGATACTGTTTAATAACATTGGAAATGGTTTGACGATAGATATTTAATTCTTTGTCCAATTTTTCTTTTTTTTTTAACAAGCATTTGTCTATCTTTATTTCAACTTTATTAAATTAAGTTTAACTTTAAACATCTTTGAAACAATATCATCTATACACTGCATCAAAATCCTTACAAATCCTTTTAAAATGATTGCAATCATCTATCTAGCCTTTCAAATACTTCAATAAACTAACAGTCCTATATAGAGAAAGAAGAAAAAAATATTGCAATTTATTAGTTAAACAAATAGTTGTTATAAACAAAATCAAACACTTACATATAATAAAAATGTAAAGAAACTATTTATTGAGCTTATTTATCAAGAATAATAAAACACATACACACATACATATATACAAATTGCATGCCATTATAAAAGAAAGAAAAAACCCAACAGTTCTTGAAGCTATTTATTTTCTCTTTCTGGAATAAAAAGGGCAATCATGTCATTAGATTACTAAGGAAAGTAAAATGTTGTAAATAAATTTCAAATCTAAACAGTTAAGAAGACATTAAGCAAAATAATTTAAATATTACCAAAACTATAGGGAAACTATACACTAAATCGAACATATGAACTAAAAATTTGTATACATATGTATGCATTAGCCACATGTTTTAAGTTCTAAAATATTCTAATGTCTTAGGATATAGCAACAAATTACAATAATAAATCAAGTATTGCTGTAAATAGTTGTAGTTTTTAATACAAAATATTTTTTAAAGAATTGGTTTTTAATTCAGGACAAATATAAGTTTTCGAATATTTTAAATAAAATAAACCAAATGGTTTGATGCTAAACAAATTTTAAATTTTACAGAATTACATATTTATATATTACAAATTATATATACTCCCTTGTACCTCAAAATTGAAACGAGGGGATCTCTGGATTTGCCACTCTCTTCGAAATCTTCTTTTCTCAGTCAATAGCCGTGTGATATTCACAGAACAAATTCTATAATATTTATTTAAACTTTTTTAAATTATTGAGAGAGAGAGAGAGATAGCTGGGGTTCACACACAGCAATTTTTCTTGCCGCAATTCTGAGCAAGGTTGTCAGATATTTTTGAGCCTCTGTCGCCAAATTGTTAATAAGAAATCGCCAAAATTCGCCAAATTCAATTTTTATTTTTTTTTAAGAGAAACTAAAACATTAACTAAAACTTTTAGTGCTTCAAATTATATATAATTTTAAAATGTAAATTCTGTTTCAACAAAGTCAAAGACAGTTGCTGTAGCTAATAATAAATGAATAAAAAATAAATTACAAATTTAATTTCATTTTAGCACTTTTAGCAGAATGATTCTAACATTATATATTGAACATTTGTCCTATTAAACTTATAAATTGTTTCAAAGAATTAATTTATTCATGAACGTTTTCTTCTCATTGTGACCTATAAAATCTTAATATATATATTTGAAAGATGATTGAAAACAAATTATCAAACATTTATTGAAGTTATTTATAAATTAAGGATCTTTATTTTGTTAGTCGTGGTTCATACACACAAATTTCTCTTGCTGTAATTCTGTGTTCGTAAACGAGAATGTAAGTTTAGTATTCCCTTCTCCTCTCTCCTACGAACTCAGAATTGAAGCAAGAAAAATTCCTGTGTATGAATCCCGATATAGATCATGGGGTTCTTACAAGCTCTTGCTTCGTTACCCAATTGAGATGTTACAATATGAAAACGACCCACAGGCATTTTGTAGTAGCAAATTAATTGTATCCTAAGAAACTAAAATCTTTGAAATTTGAACATATATCTTAAAATACGTACGTATGTTGAATTTTAAGTTTAAATTTAAACTTAGTATTCATTTGAAAAAAATTCTCAATCTAAATCATACAATCATACAATCACATATGTTCAACATTTTCATTGCTTTTTGTTACCACGTAATTCCAAATAATACTTTAATATATACACGACTTAGGTTAAGATGTAATGAACCTATCATATCAACTCCGGATTAAAATTTATGCATTTTAACATAAAAAATTATTAAAATACTTAAATCATATCAACATTTCAACAAAATAATGTAAACAAAACAAAATATGAAATAGTGATGCTGATTTTATCACAGAATATTCGTTATTCGGATACATGTAATTACATCCAAATTAAAATTAAATAATATTATTTCTTTTTTTTATAAAATAAAAAAAAAAAAAAAAACATATTTATCATCAAAAACATACTAGAACATCAAAAATAATATTAGAATAAAACAGTTAACGAATAATTTATTCTTACTGCTGACAACACTAACAATAAGAATGCGAGAGAAACTGAGAAGGGTTGCCTACATAAACAAAAAACTCTTTATTAGTTAATTTAAATAGTAAATAGTTTTTTGAATACGATTTTCTTAATAAATACATTAAGAGCCAAATTGTGCATTAGCTATTATGTATATAAAACATAAATTAACAAATTTTTTGGAATACGGCTGTTTGTGTTTAAAGAAGTATTTGAAAAATTGCTATTAAATGTCTTGATCTAATGACGAAATATTATCAAATTTTTTCATGATTTGCTAAAATTACCAGGATGATAATAAAAAGCACAAACAATAATTTCCGAGTTTTTGCTCTATATGAATGTTCTTAAATACTCTGCAGCTTTAATTAGAAACTTCGAATTATTTTATAAGTACGAAGAAATAAATAAATGTTACATAAGTGTTATCACGTTTGGCGAAAAATCGCCACATCTGTCAGCCCTGATTCTGAGTTTGTAGGTGAGAGAGAATAAGAAAATACTAAGCTTTTACATTCTCTTTACCTATCTCGCCTACGAAGTCAGAATTGCGGCAAGAAAAATTCCTGAGTGTGAATCCCGGCTATCTCTCTCAATAATTTTGAAAAAAGTTTAAAAAAGTTTAAACAAATATTATAGAATTTGTTCTGTGAATATCTTTTGGTGTTTTCAGCGATATATTTTTTACGTGCAATTAATACTAATATATTTTCTATATTTTTACGAGTTTATTGTTGTGTTAGATATTGCTGAGATACCAGTTCGGGAGTTCAATATAGTAACAAAATTGCTTGAATTATCTGAAGATAATTCTAACGAACACTTAACTTGAATTAATTCTCTTGATAAATTCCTTGTAACAGCGAAAACGATGACATCCGGTATTTTATTTGGGTCAATAGAACATAAATTTTAGAAATTGGTTTAAATAAAACACGATCTCTAGGGGTCGTGTTATAAGATTTTAATCGCCAGCTGCCAGGAAACAATGTCATAGTGATTTATAAAACTTTTCATACTAATTTTCGGAGATTGGAAACATGGGGGTGAATATGGGAATGAAATCACTAAGTTTCTATAACAATCATCAATAAATATTGCTGTAGCTTGAAGATAATTTTCATGAAGATCACACATTAAGTAGTGTTTAATACGGGTTTTTATTAAAATGCCAGAACCTCCACATGCTCTATCTCTTGGATATTCAGATAGAGCATGTGGAGGTTAGCTTATTTGGTTCAAAAAGTTAAAGCTAATGCAGAGTTGAAACTATATAAAGTCCAAAAAGTTCCAAACTGGATGCTGCAAAATATTTAGAAGCCAAGAATAAGGCGCGGAAATTAAAATCAAATTTTATACAAAAATACACATGTTGTATAATCGATAACGGAACGTATGTATGTACTAGTAGAATTTTTACAGCTTCCGGGTCAAAATTTTTATGTTGCCAATTAAAGATAAATTTAGTACCCAAAAGCAGACAAAATTTCCTAAAAAAAATTCCTGGTATGACGAGCTTTATGCAGTTGCGGCAAAAGAAACAAGTCATATGTAACTGTGGCTCTATAAAATCGAAATATACATCAAATAACGTTACATAAGACAGCACAATGTGTTCAGTTATTTTGTGGCCGATTTGGCATCATGTCACTACAGTAAGAAAGCTCTAGAATAGTACCTCCAAATTGTCCGTAGTTAAGATCAGTTGAGAAATATTGGGCTCTTGTGAAAAGAGAATTAAAGAGCACGCACAACTTACATTTGCCATACAAATATATGAGAAATAGCTTGATTTGACTAGAAGAGGCCAAGTTTATGTTTGATGGCAGAATTTATTGAAGAACTTAAAATTGTGCATTTTTGCGTTTTCTTATTTTAATAAAATTAATATTTAAACGTATAGTGATATTTTATTGAAATTTAAGTATAACATGTTCTTAAACTTCTTCTTAAAATTATATAATTAAAAAATTCCCGCTCTTTTACATAAAAATACCCAAAATCCCAATACGTATAAAACGTGTTAAAAAAAGTTACTTTTTTCTTTGAAATGATCACCCTGTTCTTATAAGGGGCCTCCGTCAGAAAATACTATTTAGGTGTATACCTTACATATACAGCTATAAAATTAAAATAATTTTAAGTCTATCCTAGCTTTGCAATTTGAAAACATAACAAAGAAAAGAAAGAAAAAAATTCCAAAATTGTGGGCAGACCTTATCTCCAAACTCCTCTGGATATACTTTACGTGCATTTCAATACGATTTCTTTTGAAAACATTTAAAAAATGATAAAGCCCAGAACAAAAAAAAAAGTTTATGAATGAATAAATATTGCTACCTTTTCGAAAAAAAAAAAAAAAATCAAAAAATACAAAATTGTCTAACTTAAAAAAACGAGGCTAAAAATGAGGTCAAAATGTATTTCGACTCGAATAAAAGACATAACCTACACATGTAATTATATTTTTGTAGAGATTTACAAGGACTATCTATATATAAAATTTATTCTCTGTCATATCATAAAATCAACTCGAAAACACCTCACCTCTGACCGTATGAACTTTTATTGGGATATCTCTAACGGTAGAATTTCAATAGTTACTGAATTATTTCCAAAAAAAAAAAAAAAACGTTTTGGAACCACTGTGCATAGGTGTTTAAGGTACTATGCGTTTATGCTGATATTTGCAATACTCAGATTCTCTTTCTGAGTACAATTACCGATGTCCGTCCGTCCGTCTGAATGTAAACCTTGTGAACATAGTACAGGAAGCAATTTTAAAGATATCTTGATGAAATTTATCACGAATAGTGTTATTTTGGCGCAAGAACGAAGCCTATTAAAATTGTTTATGATCTGTTTATTATTTCAAAGTTTTTGTTTTTACCTCTAGCCTTTTTTCTAGCCTCTATCAACTTAAGTAAAATAATATTACAGATTTCTGATAGACCGATGTAACTAGTTAGTTAAAATGTCCTTAAAATTTAGCTCCTACTGGGTAACATTGTGTTGAATACTTTGGTAATTTTCAAAGTATATATTTTATTTTTAAAATGTCTTTATTATATTTTTTAATTTTGTTATTTAAAACTAATTTTTCCTAATCAACTATAGTGATCAATAAGGATTTACTCGTCTTAAATAATCACAAATCAATTGTTAGGTTTTTCAATAATTTTTCCCTATTACATGTATTACATATTATCTCTATTTTACTTTTGCAACACTTGCTTTTTTTCTTTTTAACCTAAAACATGTTTGTCCTTTATTATATCCTGTTTGTTTTAAAATGTGTACGATTAGTATTATTGCAAACGATTATATCTGCTAAATATAATTGTTAGCTTAACTAGGTTTGTGTATGCGTGTTTGTAAGTGTAAGTATTTACCATGGATAATTCTAAACCTAATGACTATTTGTATTTTGGTCATTTATCAATTGGCAATTGGTCAGATGCCACCAATTTCAAAGAACAAACAAACTAGAAAGAGAGAATTCATATTCAATAGCATTTAAATGGCAATTACCCAGCTGACACGCAAACACATATACTCAGATATTTTAACACCAGCTAACATATTTAACAAATATACATATACATACAGACACACACACACACAAATTTAAACAAATATTCACATAAACATTTATAATCCCATTAAATTGTAGTCAACATGGTTATCCCTCTCAACTACACACAATCTGTTTCCCTAAAATACAGACTCTTTTGAATGAGTGTAGGTTAGTGTGTGAGTGTAGGTTAATGTATTTGTTTTTGTGTTTGTTGTCTATATGTTGGGTTGTTTGCTAAAAAGCTTTACATGTAAAACAAACTCATGCTTTTACTGTGGTTTTTGTGGTCATTTGTTTAGAAAAGCGCTACTTTAAAATGTCGGTTATCATTATTTTCTATTTGTTTTTTTTTTAGAGCTGCTGCTATTTGTTTTTGTTGTTAATATTATTGATTTTTCATTAATGAGTGTGTGTGTGTGTGTTTTTCAGGTGAGAGAAACAAATTAAAATGAAACGTGCTAACATTTTAATTATTTTGAATAAACAGATTATGATAATTTTATAAAATTATTTAAGTAATCCTATCAACTTAATTATAAAAACGAAAATTAGCTTAAAATGTCAATCAAAAAGGATAATTTTATTTAAAAAATATTTAATACAAAAAACAAAAAAAAAAAAACATTTTAAATTATAAATTTATGATAAAACTTTTATTTCCATTTGCTTAATTTATGTTTGCAAAAACAATTAAAACAGACATTTTAACATTTCAATTTAGGTCCTTAAAAAACAAACTTAAATAATTTTCCTTAACAAAATAAACTTTTTCTTTACTGCTCATTCGGAATCTAAAAAAAAAAAAAAAAAAAAAACATAAAAAACTCATTTTCTAATGCCCAGTTTTCATTATGAAATATTAATTTTAATTCAAAAAAATAAAAAAAAGAGCAGCACGTGCCTTATTTTACTTAACAAATTTTCTTTTCACTTAGCAAATAATAAAAGTAAAATATTAGAGAAGAAAAAATCAATTCCTTTAATTCAACAAAACTTAAAAATGTAATAAATAAGGAGTGAGATCGAAAAAATCTTAACACACATTTTGCCTCATAACTTTTTTCGGAATCAATATTCAAAAAAAAAAAAAGTTATCATGGAAAAATACTTCAGTTATTATTTTTAATAACAACCATGTTAATTTGTCCTTATTTTCATCAAAATAAGTGACGAAAAAGATTTACGTCCTACAAGTTATTAAAAAATTTCAAAAAATCCAAAAAGGTTTTACAAATAATTGGCCACAGAATTAAATGTCGTACGTAAAATGCGTTTCTAATGTTATTAAACAGTATCAGGAGAATTTGACTATTGATGTGAAGCCTAGTTCGGTAAGAAAAAAGGACCACATGATATTGGGAAGGCCAGAAAATTGAAGGCATATTGAAAGGAACTCCCAACACATCTGATAGAAAATCAGCTCAGTTTTCTCAGTGCTTCGACTATTTGATGCGAAAATTTAAAGCTAATGGGAAAGTTGATAACATATAAAGTTCAAAAAATTCCAAACTGGAATTCTGCAAAAAAAAAATTGCAAGCCAAAAATAGGACTCGGAATTTAAAACCAAATTTCATACAAAAATACTCAAGCTGTATAATTGGCGAAGAAACGTAGGTGCTGGCAGAATCTTCACAGCTTGTGTCTCAAAAATTTTTATTGCTAATGCTCGAAGCAATGTTAGAGATAAGTTTAAGATCCAAAAGCAGCAAAAATTTCTTACAAAATTCATGGTATGACAAGCTTTTTGCAGTTGCGGCAAAACAGAAAAGTCATTTAATACATTCGGATTTATAAATACCAAAATATGCATAAATTAATATTTGCAAAAAAGATTTCTTCTTTTTTAAGAAAGCACAACGTGTCCACATATCTTTGGACCCATTTGGTATCATGTCACTACGGTAAGAAAGCTCTGGAGTGGTACCAAATCAATAACATAGTTTTAGTACCAAGAGAGGTCAATTTTCAAAATTGTCCATAGCTTAGACCAGTGGAGAGATATTGAGCTCTTGTGAAAAGTGAATTCAAAAGCACAAAAAAGGTGTCCCAAAATACAGAAGATTTTAACAAAAGATATGCACACTGTTCCAAAAAAAGTGACTGAAGCAACCATCAAATCTCCAAAGAAAGGGTTTTTAAAAATGGTCCACAATTTTATAATTAGTGGTTAGAACCATTAAAATTATATATTTCTGTGATCTGTGCTAAATTATCAAATGATTAAAAAAAATAATGAAAACTCTAAGATCAACCGTTTCCAAGTTATTGAATATTATGTATGTTAAGAATTTTTCGATCTCACTCCTTACATTAAGCAAATTTTAATTGAAAAATTTTAGATTTTTTTTTTTTCAATTACAATAGCAAATGCTACCAACTTAATTTAGAAATATGTAGTAGTTTTTTTTCACAATTAATGTCATTTTTTATTTATTAAGTATTAGCAAGCATCATTTATATTAATTTTCTAACATCATTAATTTATTTTACTCATAATAGTAGCATTCCGTATAGAACTGTAAAAAAAACTTAATTTGTTTTGAACATAAAAATATTACATACTTGAAATGTAATAATTCTCATACATATGACAAGGTAATTTGGTGTAGAAATATTTCAATTATTGCCATTTTAAGAAAGAGAAATATTGTTAAATTTAAAAAACAATAAAAGCAGAAAATAAATCAAATTATTTTAAAACTATATGCACGCTATTTCTTGTGAAAATATTATTAATATTTGTTTAATAACACTGGTAGACAAAAAAAAAATTTTTTCGAGCTCCTTCAAAAAAAATATATATATATATATATATAATATATAATCTGCTTTCAGTTTTTTTCCATTAGGTCGGGATTTTTTTTTTATGGGCGTGTCTAATATTGTGCCCTAAATATGCCGATTACTCGAGTATATTTCACTATTACTTGAGACTAATATGCAAGATTTATATAAATGATATACCATGATATGCGGAATAAAATTAGCTTTAAATCGTTCTACCATCAAATTTTTATTCGCTCAATAGTTTAGGAGATATTTTGAAAAAAGTGTCGGAAAAAATTTTTTTCATGCAAAATTCAAGATTTTTTTTTTTTTTTAACTAAAACTCTTTTTTAAAAGCGAAAACATCAAAAATATTAAAGTTTATCACCTTTATCTCAAAGCTGGCAAAACTATGAGTAAACAAAGCTACGTATCATAAAAATTGATGCACAAATCTTAATTGGATTCACAGTTAAGTTGGGATACCCATGCATAACTATAGCTAAGTGGAAATACACTAGTGGGCCAAAAAAAAAAATTTAGTTTTTCGTCTTAAATAAAAAAAAATAGATGGATTTGATGGAATTCAACGTTCTAAATAAGCATAAGCTTTTACTTTTTTTCTATCACGCATTGATTTTTTTTATGGGCATGACTACTATGACCCCGCCTTTAGGTAGTCACACTTGTATAACTCGAGAACAATTTAACTTTAATATATAGCGATCTAAATTGTCTTTGAGCTGAATTTATATAATTTTTTGCCCAGTTAATATTTCCGAAGTTATTCGGTAATTAGTATCGAAAATTTTAAAATTTATTTTTTTTTGAAAAGTGGTGAAATCCATAACTTTGGTTTGATCCATAACTCTGAAATTCTTGAGCGAATGAAAATTTTTTTTTTCTTGACATACCTTAAAGACAATTTTCGTATGCATCTTTTGATGTATCACTTATTGAAATCGTGTAAAGGGTTCTTGAGTTATAGCCTAAGTTTGACAAACCATTCTCGAATTTTATAATGTGACCGCTGAATAAGGTGAATATTAGTTATGCACATAAAAAAATCCGTATCCAATAGAAAAAAAGTGAATGCAGATTCTTGTTTAACTCGTCAAAATCCACCTATTTTTGTTTCAAGAAAAAATAAAAAAAATGCATTTTTTTGGCCACCACTGTATTTCTACTCAATTGTATGTAACATGGATATTTTTACTTAACTGTGAATAACATTTAGATTTGTGCTTCAATTTTGAAGATATATGCCTTATTTTATTCGCAGCATTACCAGCTTTGAGATAAAGATGATAAACTGTAACATTTTAGATGTTTTCATAAATTAAAAGAAATTTTAATAACAAAAAAATCTAAAATTTTGCATGAAAATTATTTTTTTCGGACCCTTATTTTAAAATAATTCCGAAACTATTGAGCACATAAAAAAATTAAGTTTTGGGAATTTGAAGATATTTTTAGTACGCATTTTTTGGTGTATCACTTTGATCAATCGTACACACCGTTCTTGAGTTATGAAGAAATATACTAGAGTAAAGGCCTTACTATGGGCGAAGTATTATTGATTTTTTTCGGACACTTATTTCAAAATAACTCCCAAACTATTGAGCACATAAAGAAACTAAGTTTTGGGGATTTGAAGATATTTTTGGTACGCATCTTTCGGTTTATCACTTTGATCAATCGTACACACCGTTCTTGAGTTATGAGGAAATATACTAGAGTAAAGGCCTTACTATGGACGAAATATTAGACATGACAATAAAAAAAAAAATCCAGATCTGATGGAAAAAAAACTGAAAGCAGATTCGTGTTTAGCACATCAAAATACATCGAGTCCAACTATTCGTCTATGGGGGAGGATTTTTTTTTGTTGACCAGTGTAATTAAATAAATAATTCTAGCCATATATCTCCAATTTGACTTAAGAAGCATTTACCTTATGATGCCTTTTGGAAACATGTAACACCCAATTAACACAAGGAGAATTACACGGTTAAAAAACACTTGCACGCAGCGAAAAAACATGGTTACAGCAAGATCACTACAACTATTCTGTGTTAATTTTCATTGATTTTAATAATACCGTGTTCATGATAGCTACGTATTTGTTTCTGTTTTATAATGTAATGAGTACCCACAATCAAAATTTTTATATGGTTGACTGCAACAATAATATGTATTTAAATATTTTTATATGAAAAGTTTTGTCACTTCTATAACCATTTAGATAATTTTAAAAATTTAGTTAATGCTACAACCATTAAGCCAATATTTTTATTTGCTTTTAAGCCATATTTTGTTTTGTACAACTGTTGAATGTTTGTATTTGAAAAGTGTTATGATTTCACACCAGTATTGAACTTTTACCTTTAATCATATTTTTTTTCTTCGGCGTAGCTAATGAATACACATTTTTTAGTATCAGCATGTTAGTATACTATTTAATATTTTAATTATAATAATATATTACAATGGAATTATAATATGATATAATTAAATTACGTTATCATAACGTCATCCTATAAAATGATAAGATTAATTTATATAATATATATAAGATAAAATAGGATTATTAAATGATAAAAACATGACGAAATCGACAGCAATGTTATAAAATAGTCATAAACATTATTAAATCGAATCATTAAATGATAAAAAAAAATTATAAAATGGAATCATAATAATAATGACGTTAAAAATATGCTAATTTTTAAATGTAATCATACATTACAATCATAGGCTCTTAGTTTATGGTCACTAGAACCATATTTGTTCTTTGCGTGTGTTATGTAACATAATGTAAATAGCTTTTAGATATGGCTGAGTAGATTCCCTGGAGGAAAGAGAAACGGTTCAAACCAAAAGGACATATTCAGAGTCGATTTATATAATAAAAATTTGATAAATATTTTCTACTTTTTAAAAATTTTTCTTTTAAATTATTTAATTAAATTATATTAATTTTTCTTTTATAATTTTTCGTTAATGTCAATACCGAATTGAACTCACGTTCTTCTAACGTATCTTATTTTTTATATTCTTCAACACTAAATACTCAGTAACAGATTGTTCTTGCGCGCGTGTTGCTAAATGCTCACTTAACAATCATGTTAGAAATTGACTCTCAACTGATATTTAGTAAGTGTATTGGTGTCAACTGGAACTTTGGTAACGAGTTAGATGTCAATTGGTACTTAACCGGTATTGAGGGACCAGTCCATTATTGCAATTGCCACCAATTTCCCGAGGGGTTATTAAACCATTTTTAGAATTTTTGATATACATATTAACCAATTTAAGTTTCGTAAACTGCACTAGAAAGAAAATACATTTTTTAAAAAAGTATATACTAATTTATATTTTTAGCAAAATCTTGCATTCTCCGAAAGGATATATAAAACTTTACGATTAAATAAATGTTAAAAATGGCACTCGGAAAATTATCTAATGTGGCCTATAGATCTTCTTGAGAACATCACAAATTTTAATTTTAAAAAATTTCAAAATACCCCCTAAATTTTGGGATATGGCGAAAAGGATTGGGTAGTTCCTATACTAAAGATCTCGTAACTTCATAAATTTTAAGTCAATTTAAATTTTTATTGATTCATACTCCTCCCTGAGTAGGAATTTAACGATCACAAATACCTTAAATATAGCAATATTGTAATGATTTTCGATACAAAGAAGTTCTGTGTAAAGAAGTTCTTGTGATAAATTCCATAAAGATCGGTACATAATATTTCATAGCTCCCATATAAACTCCCCTCCCGAAAATCACTTTAACGTATATAAACCCAAACAAATGTTAGTATCAAGTTAATATTCGTCACAAACAAGTTTTATTTAAGTAGAAATTATAACGTCAATTTTTATGAAGATCGGTCCATAATTTATCATAGCTCCCACTTTCGGAAATCACCCTACAGCGTAAAACATACTACTCTGTGTTTATATATTTTATTTTACACTTAGTAAAAGTATCGATTCACAATTGACCACAGGTTTAATATAAGACTTCACCCCCAATTTTGATATACATATACATAATGATGTAGAGTATCATATGGTCGATCTTGACCGACTATATCTTTCTCGTTTTTTTTTTAAACATCCACTAGATTTCTTTTAAATAATATTGTTACAAGAATCATATAAATATATGATTCCGATATCAAGTTATATCAATCTGTAGTTGGTACTTAAAAAAAATAAAAATTTTTTGGATTCGGAGGAATTTGGTAAAATGATCTCAGCCCTAACCAAACTTTGTTTTTTTTTAATTCTCAAATTGCAAAGATGGAATTAATAAAAAATTATTCTAATTAAATACCTCTTTATGTAGGGTAAACACCCATATAGTATTTTCTGAAGGATGCCTCTTATAACGACATAGTGACGATTTCAATAAAAGAAGTAAATTTTTAAAAAAGGTTTTATCTGAATTAAGATTTTAAGCATTTTGATACAAAAGTGGGAGTTTTTCTAATTTCTTAATTTATGGACAAAATTATCTACATTATAACAAAATTTAGATAAGATATCTTTGTTCTTTTAAATTTTATTTCAATTTAAATTTTATGCAACTGGGAGCTCCAGATCAAGATCATATGACAAGCGAGAATATTAAGGTTAAAACCGCCACACTTTAATCAATCCGCCGATTTTATGACTCCTTAGATGGACTTTAAGAATACCGTTTTATTCCTATTTCCCACCAGGAATGAATGGAGAAGTGGAAATTTTTTTAAATAATATGGAACAAAAGTATACACTGAAGGCTCAAAGATGAACTGCGATGTCGGCTCTGCTGTCTTCTCAAACGATTTTGGAATTGGATACTTTTTTGGACTCTCTGATGGGTTAAGCGTCTTTCAAGCGAAAATACTAATGGTTAGAGAGGCAAATGAATCCACGATAGATATGTTCAGAAGAATATTGGTCTATTTGGCGACTGCCAAGCGGCAATACTATCGCCCAAATCACACAAAACAACATCTATTCTAGACAATGTAAAGGGGAACTCTTGGGACTAATTGGACTGTATGACAATACTGTAGTTTCGGTTCCTGCGCATAGGGACCACTATGGCAATGAACAGGAATATGAATTAGCCCGAACAGGCTCTGCTTTGGATGCATCCTTAGCAGAATCCAGAAAGAACTATCTCGAAAAAGCAAAAAAAAAAAAATTATGGTGAAATGTGGACAAATGTAGAGTCGCAAATGAAACGTGGCCTATCTACAGCGAAAAAGCGCTCAACACAACTCATAGGCTACAAACGCAAACATTTCTCGACACTAGTAATAGATATTGTTTATAGGTCACTGGACGATCGGGAAAAACGTAAGTAGACTTGTAATGCGATTCAGTAAATTTTAACAATTCGACAATCGACAAATATGTTGATGGATTTTGTTGTTTACAGTAAAGATTATATTATTCAGTATGTACATTTAAACAAAAATGGACAACTTTTGTTTTCGTGTGGCATCTGTATTAAACAGAAGACTTAAATAGGAGTAGAAATAAAAAAGAATTCGGGAATTATTTGTAAACTGTGCACATATACTTACTGTTTTTGTATGTTAAACATATGTTTTTGTTGATAAAATAAACAACAACAAAAAAAAATACTGTGGTTTAGTTAACGACAGAAGTAGACAACGAATGTCGTTAAAAAGTGTTACAGAATAATAAAATCGATAATTTTGTTGTTAAATTTTTTTAACGATTCGATTATCGTTAAAATAAGTTACTGAATCGCACTATTGGTCTCCCATATAACGAATACTGTCGTAGTTGTGGCAATCGCGAGAAGAAGGAGAAAGTACAATATTATCTATGCGAATGCCCTGCCTTGAATACAATTAGACATACATATCTGGGAAGGTACCAATTAGACAACCCCTGTGAGATATCGGACACCAGGCTCAGTGACATCATTAAATATCTCAATTCTACTGGCTGAATCTAATTAATTTATGTTTTCACACTTTTATCTCATCACAGACGCAAACTAACTCATTCACCTAGTGTGGTCTCATCAAAACGAAATCTAACGAATTTAAATGATTGCTAAACCGATTACACTGAATTTCAATACCAAAATTTTCGATACTATATGCCATATATATGTTGTAAGATAATTGTATTTATTGGGCTATTGGCTTCAAAAAATCAATTTCAACAAACATATATTATCAATAGTTATTTTGATAATATATAATCATAACAATCACGAATATTTTTCAATCTGAGGCTCTTATTATATATTTAAAGTCTTTATTTTATTTTATTAAAAGTATCTATTTAAAGACAGTATAAAAATGTATTTTTCCAAAATAGCTTTTTTTTTCAAAAAGTATGTTTTTCCATATTCTTTTTTTTTTTTTTTTTTTTCTTAAAGTCACAAACCCCCAGACCTATTAACAATACCCACATTTTTTAAATTTGTTCATAAATGGTACTAAATACTAAACTACTAACAAACAAAAAAAAATGAGCCAATTTATGCCAAAATAAACATCTGTAAGCAAAATAATATTAAAACTCAAATATCGCACATTTTTTTGTGTAAATTTTTATTTTATTTGATTTTTTGTTTAGTTGGAAAATTAATTTATGAAAAACCAAGCAGCCAAACAGCCGTCAGTCTCTGTGCCTCACCAAATCTCCTCTTTAGTATTAAATATAAACAAAATGACTTTTTAATTCTTTTTTTTTTTTTTTTTTTTCGTCGATTTTATTTTTGCATTTGCGTAAAGTGTATTTAATACAACAACAGCAAGCGAACATTTAACGTACAACAAAATAATACTTATTTAATGACGTTTTCAATTATGAGCAGTTTTAGTGTCAGTCTAGTGGCTGTTTCGTAAACAGTGAATATAGAAACGAAACGGGTTGAATATAGATTATTAAATACGTTCAGAAATTTTTGCGCACTCTTAAGATAAAACGTATGTTTAGGAGTGATTTATTTAATTTATTATTTTAATTTTTATTAATTAAATTTAGTGTTTGATAAATTTGGAGAAAGAAAAAAATAAAAATAATAAAAACTACAAATTTGTTTACAAACAAAAAAAAATAGTTTTTTCGTTTTATTGCGGTTATAGCTGCAGCTGTTCACTTGCTGAATGCTCATCTTTTTGATTATCATCCACATTTATTTCTTATGATGGCTGTTGAGTGTTCATAAGTGTTTATTTTTTTTATTTGTGGTTCAAAAAAAAAAAGATGATACAAATGTAATTGAAATAATGTGCACAAATAGCTTTTAATATCAGGTTGTTAGTGTCAGATCAGTGTCAGTTTATAAGTGAAAAAATAATACAAAAATATAAAATTACAAAAAAATTAAAAAAATATATATTAAATAAAAAAAAATATATATTAAATAAAAAAAAAACCTAAAAAGAAAAAAAAATAATAATAAAATTTTTTTAAATTAAAAAAGTATTTAAATTAAAATCAATTAAAAAGCTTAATAAGCGTGTGAATTCTGATTAATCAATATTAAAATTTATCAAGCAAATAAAATCTTTTTAAACAAAACCGGCTTAAATGGTACAATTATAAAACGTTTTTATTTTTTTATTATTCCTCAAATCTTGTTTAATTCATGCATTTAATTAAATCACAAAAAATAAAAAAAAAAATACTACAGATATTTTTCTTAAAAAAATAAAAACAAAAATAAAACCAGAAGTACTTGTTACACTTAAATCTGTCTATTTTAAGTGTATTATTTGACCTTAAATCAATAAACTTAAAGAACCGGTGTGGCTTGTCAAATGAAACAAAAAAAGTCTACATTTTCATATACCCCTTTCAGCACCTGTTAGCGTTTGTGTGCCTGCCTTTCATCCAACATTTGTTGTTGGTTTTGTTAATTATTGTTTATAAACATGTTCCGAAACAAAAACAATACCATATTCCAATAATCTAAACCAATAAAAAATATTGAATACAAAAATAATAAAATATTGAAAAATAGCAAAAACAATCAAAAAAGATTTTGTTGAATGACCAAACGCACAAATTTAAAAAAAAATAATAATAAAATAAAAAAAAAGAATCTATTTAAAAACTTCATATTTTTATTTAAAATTTATTTTTATTTAAAAAAATATATTTTTTAAATAAAAAAATACTTAAAAAAGCTTCAAAGATACTTTTATTTATAATTTTTGTATTTAAAAAATACACAATATTTTTATTAAATAGCCACTTGGTAATGGCATGTAGTTGCAGTTTTAGTTACTTTTCAATCACAACAGCATATTGACTGCATTACATAGAAATAGTTTAGTAACAATTTACTTATATCCTGGTATGTAATTTCTTATTTATGATCAGACTTTTAAAGATACTACTTTTTCTTGATTTTTCAATTCAGATTATAATTTCATATTAAGTAAATCCAAAATTGTTTTTAAAATATTATATTTTGGCTATTAAATAATTTTATACAAATAAGGACTGCGCACCAAAAAATCCGTGCATGCAAATCTGCTTATAGAAACTAAACCAGTGGGGGAATTTTTTTTTTTGAAGTGATATTTTTATTAATGACTGTTATGTTCAAGTTCTAAACATAGAAGAATAAATTCGTTCCTGTTGAATTTTAAGGAAATATCTGATATTTTCCAGAATTATTCAAATTAAAGGTTTTATTGTGTTTCGGTCACTTTTTTTGCTCGAATATTTTTAGAATTACGAATAAATAAATAAATAAATAAATAAATAAATAAATAAATAAATAAATAAATAAATAAATAAATAATAAATAAATAAATAAATAAATAAATAAATAAATAAATAAATAAATAAATAAATAAATAAATAAATAAATAAATAAATAAATAAATAAATAAATAAATAAATAAATAAATAAATAAATAAATAAATAAATAAATAAATAAATAAATAAATAAATAAATAAATAAATAAATAAATAAATAAATAAATAAATAAATAAATAAATAAATAAATAAATAAATAAATAAATAAATAAATAAATAAATAAATAAATAAATAAATAAATAAATAAATAAATAAATAAATAAATAAATAAATAAATAAATAAATAAATAAATAAATAAATAAATAAATAAATAAATAAATAAATAAATAAATAAATAAATAAATAAATAAATAAATAAATAAATAAATAAATAAATAAATAAATAAATAAATAAATAAATAAATAAATAAATAAATAAATAAATAAATAAATAAATAAATAAATAAATAAATAAATAAATAAATAAATAAATAAATAAATAAATAAATAAATAAATAAATAAATAAATAAATAAATAAATAAATAAATAAATAAATAAATAAATAAATAAATAAATAAATAAATAAATAAATAAATAAATAAATAAATAAATAAATAAATAAATAAATAAATAAATAAATAAATAAATAAATAAATAAATAAATAAATAAATAAATAAATAAATAAATAAATAAATAAATAAATAAATAAATAAATAAATAAATAAATAAATAAATAAATAAATAAATAAATAAATAAATAAATAAATAAATAAATAAATAAATAAATAAATAAATAAATAAATAAATAAATAAATAAATAAATAAATAAATAAATAAATAAATAAATAAATAAATAAATAAATAAATAAATAAATAAATAAATAAATAAATAAATAAATAAATAAATAAATAAATAAATAAATAAATAAATAAATAAATAAATAAATAAATAAATAAATAAATAAATAAATAAATAAATAAATAAGTCCACTTATTTTTAAACTCCGTTTCATTTTATGCTGAGATTTTAATGTCCTTTAAATTATTTTTTACTAGAGTCCAATATCTTTCAATTGCACGGAGTTTCGGTCAATTTGATGGATTAGCCTCTATCGGTACAAACTCTTACAATTTCTTTGTTAAAACTCCATCGTTTTGTTGTTGTAATGAGAAGAAGCGGGAATAGGTCAGAAAGCAGGGGATATACTGAATTTTATTAAGAAAGGGAGAAGTCTTTTCCAAAGGCACTCATTCTCGTAAATTTTTGTGTTAATGTAACTATATTTTAAGAATGAAGTGCTTCAGTCCAGCGTATGCATATGACTTCCCAATACAAAAACTTTCTTAGGAATTTTGATTTCTTTGATACACGAAATTTTTCTGCCATAATCCCTCTAGCATCTGCGACATAGAATTCCTGGTTAGGAAGTTGAAAAAAGTCACCCTGTACGAACGTTTTATCGTCTACTAAACAGAAACAAAATTTCTTAAAAAATTCGTCAGGGGAACTTTCATGTTATTTTTTACCTACAGATTCTTGCTTGCGTTTCAATTAGGATTTTTTTTTTTACTTTATAAGTCTTCATGCTAGACTTTCTTCAAAATTTTCTGATAAAGATTCAAAGCAATTAACTTTTTGTGATACTTTTCTTTCTGAGATGAGGTGAATTTCTCTCACAATCCTTTCTATTATGCCTGAGTCCTACAGCCTGAAGATATTATTTATCTTCCACTACCAGGTTACCATTCAGTGATCATGATTTCTTTGTATAATATTATGACCTAAGAAACTGTATTCTTCAGCACAATAGCCTTCCTTGCAATTATTTTATATGACCAATGTAAGATTTCATGAAAAATTTGAAATATGTATATGTTTTTTGTTAAACTTCCATTTTAAGAAAAACCAATTTTGCTATTACCATGAAACTTAGCACATGGCAAGTGAGCATAATGGCAAATACAAAACAGTTAACAGAATTATTAATTTTTCAGCAGCTCCTTCAAAAAAAGACATGTAGACTGGATGTAATTCCACATGCTAAACTCGAATCGGCTTTTAGTTTTTTTCCATCAGGTCGGAATTTTCTTTTTTTATAGGCGTGTTTAATATTGTGCCCTAAATATGACGATTACTCGAGTATATTTCACTATTACTTGAGAACGGTATGCACGATTTATATAAATGATACACCATGATATGCGGAATAAAATTAACTTTAAATCGCTTTACTATCAAATTTTTATCCGCTCAATAGTTTAGGAGATATTTCGAAAAAAGTGTCGGAAAAAAAATGTTTCATGCTAAATTCAAGATTTTTTTTTTAACTAAAACTTTTTTTTAAAGTGAAAACATCAAAAATATTTAAGTTTACCACCTTTATCTCAAAGCTGGCAAAACTGCGAGTAAATAAAGCCACGTGTCATAAAAATTGATGCACAAATCTTGAATGGATTCACAGTTAAGTTAGGATACCCATGCATACCTATAGCTAAGTGGAAATACACTAGTGGGCAAAAAAGCCATTTTTTTTTCGTCTTAAATAAAAAAATAGGTTAATTACATAGAATTCAACGTGCTAAATAAGAATCAGCTTTTACTTTTTTTCTACCACGCATTGATCTTTTTCTTATGGGCATAACTACTATGACCCCGCCTTTAGGCAGTCACACTTGTATAACTCGAGAACAGTTTGTTCAATTAAGATAAATTGAACTTTAATATATAACGACCTAAATTGTCTTTGAGCCGAATTTATATAATTTTTTTGTCCAGTTAATATTTCCGTGGTTATTCGGTAATTAGTACCGAAAATTCAAAATTTTTTTTTTTTTTTTTTTTTTTGAAAAGTGGTGAAAATTTTGATCCATAACTCCAAAAATCTTGAGCGAATAAAAAATATTGTTAACATACCTTGAACACAATTCTCGTATGCATCTTTTGATGTATCACCTATCAAAATCGTGTAAAGGGTTCTTGAGTTATAGCCTAAGTTTGACAAACCATTCTCGAATTTTATAGTGTGACCGCTGAATAAGGTGATGATATTAGTTATGCACATAAAAAAAATCAGTATCCGATAGAAAAAAAGTGAATGCAGATTATTGTTAAACTCGTCAAAATTCACCTATTCCACCTATTTTTGTTTCAAGAAAAAATAAAAAAATACATTTTTTTGGCCACCACTGTATTTCTACTCAATTGTATGTAACATGGGTATTTTTACTTAACTGTGAATAACATTTAGATTTGTGCTTCAATTTTGAAGATATATGCCTTATTTTATTCGCAGCATTACCAGCTTTAAGATAAGGATGATAAACTGTAACATTTTAGATGTTTTCATTTATTAAAAGAAATTTTAGTAACAAAAAAAATCAAAAATTTTGCATGAAATTGATTTTTTTCGAACACTTATTTCAAAATAACTCCGAAACTATTGAGCAAATAAAAAAATTAATTTTGGGAAGTTTGAAGATATTTTTGGTTCGCATCTTTTGGTGTATCACTTTGATCAATCGTATACACCGTTCTTGAGTTATGAGGAAATATACTAGAGTAATAGCCTTATATTGCCAAAATATTAGACACGCCCATAAAAAAAATACAGACCTTATGGAAAAAAACTGAAAGCAGATTCATGTTTAGCACATCAAAATAAGTACATCAAGTTCAACTATTCGTCTATGGGGGAGAATTTTTTTGTTGACCAGTGTAATTGAATAAAAAATAAAATAACAAAATTTAATACACTTTTTCGATATACATAGCTCCATTTTAGGTCAACAATTTTAAAAGTTTATTGAAATTTATTATATTTTTTTAGCAGAATAATTCTAAAATTATGTAACGAACATTTGTCCTATTGAACTTACATATTGTTTCGAAGAATTAATTTATTCATGAATGTTTTCTTTTCACTATGGCCCATAAAATCTTAATATTCATATTTAAAAGATGGAAAACAAATTATCAAACATTTATTGAAGATATTTATAAATTAAGGATCTTTATTTTGTTAGGCGTGGTTCATAAATAGCAAGAGGTAAAGAGAGAGGTAAAGAGAAACATTTGATTTCAATTAATTATCTGGTCGAATCACATTGAAATGTATGAAAAAATTATAGAGAAGGTCCTAGTCTTTCACAAAACTAAAGTTTTTGTAACCCAGTGATAACACGGAATAAGCGTCAAAGTTGACTATCTGGAGTATGTAAAAGTTTAATAAATTGTAACTTCTACAAATCAAGTTCTATATTTGAAAAATTTTCAAAATTTCGATTCTAAAGCTTTTTATATAAATTTTGCAGAAATGAAAGACTGATATTTATTTTATACCTTACATACGAAATAATAGTGAAAAAAATTATGCTAATATGCTTTTGTGTGAAATTTTAAAAAAGACGTTTAATAAATTTACTTTTTTCATAATATATGGACTACTGCATTTGCTGTTGGCTGGGTGGGAAGTAATTTAGTGGCAGATTGATCTCCTTATGTTTCTTAACTAAATATCGTCTGTAAATTAAAAAAAAATAGCATGACACTTTTTTATTAATCGATATTATACATTCTAAAACCCTAAAGAGATATATATTTTAGATACTGGTAAGATTCTGAGTAGATCTAGCCTTCCGTCAGACAGACAGTCTGTCTGTTGAAAGTAATATAGGGCTTGGAGTGGACCATCTATGAAGATTAAATTTAGCTGAAATATTCATTTTATATAAGGTTCATTTGGTATTGAAAATGGGCAAAATGGGTTAATAAAAATTTTATGGGCCAAATTCAATATACACAGGGTGTCCGTTATAACTTCAGTTCATACTTTCTGCTCACATCTCTTAAATAAATTATGTACGACAACGAAATTTGGTACAAATAGTTAGAGGATCGATAAAAACTCGGAAAAAATAACGAAGTTTTTTATAAATAGTTCAAGGACAAGATTTGAAATTTTGGTAAAGGGGTTGTTAAAGGGGATTAAAAACGACTTTTGAATAAACACATTTTGCACAAAAAAGCAATTATTCAATTAAATTCAGTTAATATGCATATTTACTTGCAAGCCTTGTAGTTTAATGTGAAGATTATTTAACACCTCAAACATTTAGAAATATAAGCTAAGTGATATATGTAAAAAATCTTCTATACACATTTTTGTTCTCTATCACGCGGATCCCCATTTGGGAAACCTTGGTTTAGGAGATACATAATTATTACTAAAAATGTTTCTTTTGGGCCCACTGTGTGCTGTAGCAATGTACGTACTCCAGCTAAACACTCTAGCCAACAATATTCTGAAAGCTAAACTCCTCCTCTATCGGTGTTTCTAGTTTTATCGAAATTGTTTTAGCAGTTTAAAAGATCTAGTTTTATTACCATTTATTTTGCAATTGGACCCACTGTGCATTGTTACTGTGTTTGCTTATTAAACTTAGCAATATAACTACCGCTGACTTTTTGTGAACGTTTATCATTTGCCACTACTGACCCAGACATTACATTCATTTTTATTTTATTTTTTTGCTTTTTATTGATCAACAAATGATACAATTTCATACACAAAATAATATCAGATATTCATTCTACAACAACAGTAGCAATAACAACAACAGTAACACCAACACAAAATAATAAATACAATGACTTAAATAAACAACAACCACAACAGCAACAAATGATGACGGCAAAATACTGTTAATTGATAGATTGTACATATATGAATTATAAAACATACATATAAACATACAAACATGTAAATATTTAAATATAAATATTATGTATACGTATGGGGAGTATAAACATTATATGTATAAATGTTTGTATATAATGGAATTTGTAAATGTTCAGGTTTTGTTACATATAAACAAATATGTTACAATAACAACCACAATAACTAAAGAGATACAAAATTTACACCTCAATATGAAAAAAATAAAAAATAAATAAACATACAGAGTGAGTAAAGAAGAAAAAAAAAAAAACAGGAATGCGAGTGAATAAACAACAACAATTGCATTAATATTATTCGTGCAAAATACGAATACTATAATATGTGAGTTCAATAATAAAGAAGCAAATACAACAGCAACAATAATGAACAACATGCTAAAAAGAAGTGTCAAGTGCTTTTCAACACCAATTGAAGTGCAATGTGATTTATTTTTATATTTATTTATTAATTAATATTAATTAAAGCATTTGATATTATTGCGAAATGAAAAAAATAAATAAATAAATAAGTAAAAATGTTTAGTTTAAAATAAATAAAATAAATATATTGAAATGAAACAAATTACACATAGAATTTAAAGTGATTGTTGTTCTTTTTTTTTATTTATATGTATAACTTTGTTTGGATAAATAAATTTAAATAAAAAATAAATATATAGAAGAAATAAAAAAAATAAAATAAAACAGCAACCTGTAACTATAAAACCGCAAAACGTGTCTTTTTATATAATTTAAAATACATTTGTTAAAAATTTATATAGACAGAAAAAAATATAAAAAATAAACAAGAATTAAAAAATGTAATAAATAAAAAAAATATATATAAAAAATACTTAAAAAAACTAATAAAAAATTAAATAAATAAACAAGTAAATAAAAATAAATAAATAAGAAAAAATACTAAAAAAAGAAATATTTTAATAATACTCTACTATAAAATGACCTAATATGAGCTGTAAATCTTCTTGAGTTTATCGCAAAAAAAATTTATTTCAAAACATTTCATATTAGGGTAATATGGATCGAAAAGTATGCGTAATTCAGGGAAAGATTATATTAATATTTTAATGATCACGTTTTATTTTCTATTTACTAGAAGGTAAAAAATGCATTCTTAAGATTTTTTTTTTGCAGAATGTTAATGACCGTCCTTCTGTCTATACATTGCGGTTAAATGGGTTGAAAATTATGTTAAATTCAAAAAAAGATGATATCTACACATTAATGATCACGTTTTATTTTTAATTTAATATTAGTCCAAAAAATGCATTTTTATACCCTACACCACCATAGATGGTTGGGGTATTATGCGTTTGTTCTGATGTTTGTAACGCACAGAAAAAATTATCGGATCTCCACCTTAAAGTATACCGTTCGACTCAGAATCACTTTCTGAGTCGATTTAACGATCCGTCTGGCTGTCTGTCTGTCCATGTAGACCTTGTGAACAAAGTACAGGTCGCAATTTTAAAGATATCTTGATGAAATTTGGCACGAATAATTATTTTGACACAAGGACGAAGCCTATTAAAATTGGTTATAATCGGTCCATTATTTCACCTACGTTTTATTTTTTATTTATTAGCTAGTAATAAAAATATATTTTTAGAATTATAAGATTTTTTTTACTGACTGGTAATGTCCGTCCGTCTGTCCATATATTTGTGTTAAATGGGTCGAAAATGCCGTTTTTTTCTGGAAAAGCTTATATCCGCATTTTTATAATCACGTTTTGTTATTTTTATTTTTTTATTAGCAAGTAAAAAAAAATGTATTTCTAGACTTTTTTTTACTTTATTGAAACTTTTTTAAAATAATTAATTACAATGTTATGAGGATTTACTTAAAAGTATTACAGCAATTAACATCTAAACATCTGTATGTGTTGTTTAAATGAAAGTTTCTTATCTAAAATAATTCCAAGATATTTGATGCTATCTTGCAGTGGGATAAAAACTCCCTTAGAATATAAATGCTTTGTAGGAATACGTTTCTGCGACCTATTATAAGGAAATATAAAAGTTTGAGTTTTGCTAACATTTACTTTTATCTTCCATCTATCAAAGTATTTGTGGGTGAATTTTAAACCATCTTCCATCTTTTTGATCATTGCGTTAGATACTTTTCCGCAGCAGATAAAAGGACTATCGACTGCATAAAAAGCTACTTCCTAATTACTGTTTTTTAACTAACTGTATAAAATATAATAAAATCGATTGAAAATCTTGGTCTATATCAGGGATGGAAAAGTTAATACTATAGTACTTTTTTTAATACTATTTAACATTCAAAAGTACCGAAGTACTCCCTCGAGTCATTTTATACTGTCAAACTATTAGCTGGATATTCCACAATTTAAAATTTTTAATTGAAAATATATTTTGAAGATATTTAGTTTATAAAAAAAAATCGATGCTTTTTTTTAACAAATTTTCTTTATACATATTTACAATGGGTAATCAGAAATAATAATGAAATTTTAAAGAACAGTATCTTCAACTAAATTCTGTGGCTTCGAGTTGACAAAAAATTAGACACATAATTAGGACAGTTTAAATAAATAAAACATTTGAACTGCAGGTTTAATTTATAAAGTTGTAAACTCTTAAATATTCAATCATTTCTAAAACTACGGCTTATATGCAAATCAAATTTAACTGAAAATATTAAAATTTTTAAAGACTTTGAATAAAGATTTTGAACATTTTCTTCATAAGTTTATTTTAATAACTATAAAATTTAATCTGAATAAAATCATTTAATAATTGAATATGGTATTTAATCCCTCGTTTTGAGTACAAAAATTACATTATCTGAGTTTTACAGTAAATAGAAAATAAGTTACTATCAAAAATTTTAATTTTAGTACTCTTATGGTGAAAAAAGTTCTATTAGAAATTTGTTTTGATACCCAAAAAAAAAAAAATAATTTTTCATTCCTGATCTATATATTGAAAAACCTTGACCAAAACCTTAGAAAATTGAGATTTTTGGATTTGCAAATGAATATAACTCTAAAAGGATTTATCAAAAGCTTTAAGATGGTATACAATTTTTTGAAATCATGTAAGGAACAAAAAACCTTTTCTATGTCATTAGTACCCTATTTTGAGCCCCCACAGCTCCGCTCCTGAAATGTATAGAGGCCCCTTCTTCCAAACTTAAAATGTTACTCTTCTCTGCCTTTTTAGTATATTAAAAAAGTATTAAGAGTTCCAGCAGTTTTCGCTGACATTTTCAGCATACAGAAATAAATTTCATGTATCACGCATAAAGTGTACCACTTTAAACGTCGACTTAACAATGTCCGTCCGTCCGTCTGGATAACAAGTTTTATAAGTTTATAAATCATATTCCCAAATTTCTTCACAATAGTTTCAAAATTTTTCACAAATGCCGAATAAGACCCTTACAGAAAGTTTGTAGTGTTTCATATGGTATTGTAGTGTTTCATATGGTAGAACATTTTTGTTTTATCCTTAATTTATAGCCTACTTTTTGGGGCAAAAATAAAAATGCGAATTTTAGGAAATTATGCCAGATAAAATTTTGACCAAAATATAAACAAGTATATACGATTGAATGAAAAACCCTGAATTTTCAAAAGTAAAGCGCTCTGCTTCAAATCGCTTTCAGCATTGATTTAGCGATGTCCGTCTGAATGGCAAATTTTATGAATATATAAATCACTTTTTTTAATTTCTCCAGGATCAATCCAAAATTGTCTACATATACCATATACTTATTGGTATGTATTGTAGGGTATCATATGATATTTTTTTTGTTTTATCTTTAATTTGTAGCATACTTTTTGGTGCAAAAAGTGAAAAATTTTATGGAAATTTTAAGTAAGTTATTCCAAATAAAATCGAATAAATTCTACAGTTTTTAAAAAATTTTAAAAGCTTAATCTCTATATATTCACAATAAAAGTTTATTTTTAAATTATTGCATTGCTGTTATAGAAAAATTTATAAAAAATTGCAAATAAACTCGAACAATTTTGTAAACTATTTTTTTTATTTATTTCTTTATTTTTTTGCATATTGTATAAAATTTAGTTTTTGATAATTTTACTAAAATATAAATAAGAACATACGATTGAATGAAAAACCCTGGATTTTTCTAAGTATACTGCTCTATTTAAAATCGCTTTTAGTAGACTTAGCAATGTCTGTCCATCCGTCTTGATGGCAAGTTTTATATGTATATATATCCCACTCCTTAATTTCTCCAAGATCGAACCAGAATTTTCCACAAATCCCCTATAAGACCTTGGCAAACAATTTACTTATTGGTATGTGTTCTAGGGTGTCATATGACAGAACTATTTTATTTTATATATAATCTGTAGCATACTTTTTGGTGTAAAAAGTGAAAAATTTAGTGAAATTTATTAATATAATAATATAAGTTATTACAAATAAAATCGAATGACTTCTTCAGTTTTTGTCTTTTTTAAATTATTATATTGTTGTTTATGCTTTAATAGAAAAATTTATAAAAAATTTTAAATAAAATTGAAGGATTTTGTAAAAAGAGAAAATATTATATTTATTTTTATTTTATTTTTTTCATTTTATTTAAAAAATAGTTTTTTATAAATTAGCCAAAACATAAACAAGTGTATACGATTGAATAAAAAATCCTGAATCTTCTTAAGTTTACTACTCTACTTCAAATTCCTTTTAGACAACTTAGCAATGTCTGTCCATCCGTCTTGATGGCAATTTTATTAGCATATAAATCACTTATTTTCTTAATTTCTCCACGATATATCCAAAATTTTCCTCAAAACCTATTAAGACCTTTACAAAAAATTTACTTATTTGTGTGTATATGTGTAGTATATCATATTGAAGAGCTTTTTTATTTTATTTTTAAATTGTAGCATACTTTTTGGGTCTAAAATAATAAAATGTATGAAAAGTTTTAGAAAGTTATTAAAGATAAAATCGAATAAATTCTACAGTTTTTAAACATTTTTAATGAAATAAATTTTATTATTTTTACAATAAAAATATCTTTAGAAATTATTGCTTTATTGTATAGATCTCTATAGAAAAATTTATAATAAATTGTAAATAAATTCGGAAATTAAAAAATTAAAACAAAATAAATTTGTTTAAAAATTTGTTTTTAATATATAACCAATTAAAAAAATAATAAAATGTAATTAAATTAAAAGCCTGGTATATCTAGTTTCCCAAAGAGTTTAAAATTAAAAAAATAATTAAAAAATAACAAAGTTGGGGATATAAGAATTTAAAGGGAACATCTGCAAAAACAAGTTTTTGAGCATAATTCAAAATTTTGAGAATTTATTGGAAATATTTAAGTCTAATTTAAAATATCCACTAATGATCTATAATATACTAATTTGCAATAAAAAATAATTTGTTTTGAAGTGATATGCTTGAGTTAAATTTTATTCCTTTAGATGTATTACTCCGACACCTGTCAGGCTTTCAACAGACAGGCAGGCAGACGTACGGACATGGCTAAATAAACTGAGATTTTCACAAGAACCAAGAATATACATATGCTTTATAAGACCTTAGGCGTATATTACCATATATTACAAATGGAATGATAAACTCAATAAATTTCCACCTTCCACCCCCATCTTTTAGGAATCTGTTTATAAAGCATTAAAAAAAGTTAACATTATTTTTTTTTTTGTTTATTTTACCATAAAACAGATTTTTGCATAGTTACTTATAAATAAAAACTATATTTTTTATATATCTTACACTAATCTTTTAATAATGATTCTTAAACAAATTTTTTTTTTTTTATTTTTTAAACAAAATTTTTAAGATTCCCTAGAAACTATTTAGCTTTTGTGTTCATACTTTTACTGGCTATAAAATTGTTTTCTATTATTTTTATTTTTTTGCAACCAATTTAAAACTATTTTTCCTCGAATTTATTTACATTTTTATTTATTTTCTTGTTTCTGTTTATTTTTGACCAACATTTTGCGCAAATATTTTTTTGCTCTATTTGAAAAACATCGCGTAAAAATTCAAATGAAAATAACATCAATTTTTGTTGTGTTAAAGAATCAAAAAAAAAAAAAAAACAAAATAAACAATTTGGCTGGAGATAAAAGACAAAATTGTGTATCTAATGCCATGGAGAGGAAATTAGCCGGAATGATTGCAAATGATTTGTTTTCTTCCAATTGAAATTGGCAAAACAAAAATTGACGGTTTTAATTGTTTATGCACATACTTTGGAAAGCAAAATAAATAGTTTAGAAATACACAAACATACATACATACATAGCTAGGAGATATAAAATTAGAGGAAATGATATTGATTTGGTAAATAATGATGACTAATAGATTAAAATTTTTTGGGTAGAAATAAATTTTGGTTAAATTAAATAAATGTAATTAGATTTTAAATTAAGATCATTCACTTCAGAGGGTGCAGCATATATTGAGGCAATGACTTGTTTAAGTTTTTGTTCAAAAAATATGAAAAAATATTAATAAAGATTTTTTATTGCCTAAGATCTTACTTATGCTATCAATAATTCCCTTGAAATTTATTTTCCTAAGTATTTTGCTAAAAAAAGACACTCCCATTATTAATAATTTCATTATTATTTACTTAAACAATTTACTCCAAAAAGGTGTTAATAATATTTTTACTTTTAAATTTATTCACAAATATAGCAAATAAAATATTGTGTAATAAAGTTACGTACATGAAATGCATACAATTTTAAAGCTAATATTTATTAAAAAAATAAATAATAAAAACGTCATTAACACGTTAAAGGTTATAAAAATACTATGTATGTTAATTTTAAAATGATTACAGATTAAAGTCCAACTCCAACCCATAAACAAAAATTATCAGTGGCAAGTATAATAATTAAAGGTCTTGGAAACAAATGATTTGAAAAACGTCTTACATCATAGGAACAAAAAGAATATACTTGGAATCCCACCTTTTGTAAAACAATATAAACCAAATGAAACATTGTTTCAAATATAATTGGATTTAAAAAATATAAACGTACGAATCAGTTTATGCAATTGATTTACATTTTTTTAATTGCATAAAATTGTTTCTATTGCCATCAAGAAAAATAAATTGACATTTTGGCTCTAAATTTATATTCTAAATACCCTTCACCGCAGATCATACCGTTAGTTTTTTCTAAATATTAATTTGAAAACTCATAGATTATAAATGCATATAGAATAATAATAATCAGAGACCGGATTTAATACTAAAAAAACCATCTTTTTATATTTATTTCAATCGAAAAACAATCTTTAATGTTCAAAAAATAATAAAAATCCATCATGATTTTTTTTTTTTTTTTTTTTATTTTCATCAATATTTTAATTTTTTTCATCATGATGGAAATAAAAATATAAATATCTTTTGTGATATTTATTTCAAAAGTTGAAAATTATTTTGAACTTTTTTCATCGGATGGAAAAAAATCTAAACAACAAGAATTTCATTTGAATAAAAAAATTTTTTGAAAACAAAACAAAAGTATGAATAAAAAAAACAAGCATTTGAAATTTTTCTCGAACTGATATTTATCGTTAAAGATATTTATCGTTAAAGATATTTATCGTAAAAGATATTTATTTTTTTCATCATTGATGGATATTTATTTTAAAAATAAAAATCCCTCACAAATTTTTTTCAACAAATGAAAAAATATTTTGAAAATTAAAGATATTTATTTTGATTGAAAAATAAAAATAAAACGTTTTCGGGTGCTTGATAATAATATAATATTTTTGGAATTGTAAACATTTTATGAAAATAAAAAAATTTAAAAATTTAGATTTTTTGTCAGTAATCAAGCAAATGCATTTCCAGTTATCCCTTATACGCTCATAACATAAATCCGATTTAAATACAAAATATCAGGGACCGTAAATAACGATTATTACAAATTTTTAAACTAAAAAAATCAAAATGATCCAAAAGTTTTAGAAATATGTTGTAGAACACTTTTATACTTTTTTTGGACTGGCTTTCGAATTATGTAATAAACTTTTATTTTTTGATTTTTATAAAAAAATTCAATAAATAACAATTATTTTAGATTTTTATTTTTTGCTCAAAATAAATTGATTATTTTTCGACTTTTATTTTTCGCTTAAAAAATAACTTATTTTTGATTTTTATTTTTTGCTCAAAAAATAACATTTATTTTTTACTTCTATTTTTTGCTCAAAAAATAACTCTTATTTTTGATTTATATATATATATATATATATTTTTTTTTTTTTTTTCTAAAAAATTTCTATAATTTTTTCTTAAATGTTATGATTAATTTAGTTAGTTTATTTTTATGACGTATTGGGAGAGTAACAAATATGCCTATCCTATTTATATAAGATGGCAGAAGTGTTACATATTGTACACGCTATTCACGTAAGCGTAAATAGAGCGTTTAAAATTCATTTTAATTGACTTCAGATATAATATGTTTTCTGATACTTTGTTAAAAGCTTTATTTGCTAGTGTAAATTAAAATCAGATATATACATTTATTAAATGTAAATTTGATACTTTTTAAATATATACACGTAAAAAATAAAAATTTTTAATAATTAAAATTTTTTTTTTTTAATAAAAATGACTCATTATATTTTGAGCAGAAATTAAAAATTAAAAATAAAAGTTATTTTTTGAGCAAATAATAAAAATCAAAAATAAAAGTTATTTTTTGAGCGAAAAATAAAAGTCCAAAAATAATCATTAAATCATGATTTTTATTATAAAACTCATAATCGTTACGGTCCCTGCAAAATATACTATTATTTTCTCATAGATGTGCAGAATGTAAATCCTTTTAGTATTTAAGAAATTATAAACGGTAAAAGTTGTTACTAATGAATATACAAAACTCACTTATAAGCCTCAAACAAAAGAGCAATTTAATTTTTAAAACTTCTTTCTATTTTATTTTTCATACCTAACTCCCTCAATTCAAAGCAGAATGACACTGTTGTTATTTCTTTACAAAAATAAACTAAAAACGTTTTCAGGTTTTTTTTTCTCAAATTTTAATTGAGTGAATTGTAAGAGAGATTGATAAAAAAAAAGTAAACAAAATCCAAAAAAAAAAAAAAAAATAGCCGAATTGAAAAATAAAATCTTCAAAAAAATCACCAAAAAACGCCAATCTAACACAAAAAACATGTCAAATCGAACAAAAATCGGCAATACGAAAAAAATCGCTTAAACGGAATAAATCGATAGAACCAAAAACATAAAATAAAAATCGTCAAATAAGAAAATGCCGAAATAAAAAAATCGGCTCAGAACAAACAATCTGTAACATTTTAAGTTGCATTCCACAGTGGGGCAGAATCGAAATTTTTTGGAAATAAATCTGTAACTTCTGATCGGCTGATTGGAAACTTGGTATAGGCATAGCAGAGGAGCGTAAAATGCCAAGTTTGAAAGGGGAACCGAACAGACCCTTCAGGGGCGGAGCTAAAGGGGCTCAAATTTGGGTACCTCTGACATAAACATTTTTTTAATCGCTTGCCAAATTTGTTTCTCGTCCGATTTCAAATATTATACATTATTGTAGGCACTGATAAGACCTACAAAAAACATGCTTGCATGTCCCATTTATCTCTTATAGTTTTTGAGTTAATTGCGTTTGAATTTTTCAGTACCTCAATTTTGCATGTTCTTGGTCCAGTTTTTTCATATATATAATAGTATTTCTGACCGATTTTATTTGTTTTTTCTTTAGCTAATTAAAGAACAAAATTATCTATTGATTAAAAAAAAACCGAGTCAAAAATAAACGATATTGAATTTGAAAATTGCAAAAATGTTGACTTTTTATGTTTTTTTGGCCGAAAAAATATCTACACTCTTTTTTCTCTAAAATAAAATTTTCTTTAACAACATATAGTAATTTTATACTCTTCTGAAAGGTATCATCACAGAGAAGACTTTAAAATAAAAAGCAAGCCCAACAACTCAAATAGTCGAGGTACACACCCTCCCGAATTTGACCCATTTTATATGAAAGTTTTGATTTTTGTCTATATTTTCTCAAATCCCAAAGCACAAATCGGCAAACGGAATGCAGTTTAAGAATCTATAATAAGTTGTTAAAAGTTTTCAATCAAAATCTACGGAACTTCGGAAAAATGTGGATTTTATAGCCGAAAATGTGAAAAAACCCATTTTTGGGATTTTCGGCGTTTTTTTTGGGAATTTCGGGATTCTTTAAAAAAAAAAACAAAGTTTTTCCACTCTCTCATTTTATACGATAAAGTCTACATTTACCGAAAATTTTGTTAAGATATCTTAAATAATAAAGATTTTATTACAGATAAAATATTAATAGTTTCTCAAAAAAAAAAAAAACAATTTTTTACAAAAATATTATTTTAACTGAAAAAATTAGAAAAAGTATAAACTCGATTTTTTTTCATCTAAACTACATTGCTTAGCTGATAATAATTCTTCGTTATATAGAAAAAGATTGAAATCAAACATTGTTAAATCAAATGATTCTAAGTCAACTTAATGTTGGTGTTGGGATATTTTTTTCTGTGCGATACAAACACCAGCACAAACGCATAATACCCCAACCACCTTTGGTGGTGTAAGGTATAAATTGACATTTTTATATTTACCTTTTCTGTGAGGTGTGCATGTACTCCCCCATACATTTAATTTCAATTTTTGTGATTGGCCCCATTGTGCATCTTGGTTTTCTCTGTAAACATAATATATTTAACTCATATCCCAGCAAAAAATTATGAAGTTTTTCCAAAAAAAAAAGAACATTTTCACAACTTCAAAAGTGGAACAAAGTGCATATTTAAAACATTTTTGGAAGTTCTTAATAATTACTTCCAAAAAAGTGAAAATAAATGATTTTTTAGTAAGAAAAGAAGTATAAAAGAATAACATCCTACCAATGACAACCATGGGTCAAAAAAAAGAACTTCTGCAGTTCTTTTTCACCACTAGGTACTTCCTTCCTATGACAACACAATGTTAAAATCACTTTTTTTTTTTTTTGCTGGGTATCTTTTTGGGAAATGGAATTTGTGAGACCAATGATGTACCCAAGAAGATAACCCATAGTCTTTTAGAGTAATAATCATTTAGCCATAAAAATACTTTTCACAAAATGTTCACCAGAATAAAAAAAAAAAGAAAACGAGAAATGTATAGTCGGTCAAGACCGACCATATGATACCCTACACCATTTCGATCCACATAATTCTGGTTTTACTTACTTAAACCATATTTGTGTTAAATACTAACATAATACTAACATTTCTGCCGGTTTAATGCACGTTAAAGTGATTTTCGGAAGAGGGATTTATATGGGAATTATGGGAGCTATACCATACAACCACCTTTGGTGGTGTAGGGTATAAAAAAATTCGCAAAAAATAAATTTTTATCAAATAACCAATTATTCCATTAACGAAAGAAAAAAAATCGATTTTTCACAAAAAAAATGTCTATCAAAAACATACTTCTTTGCAAATAAATCACAAAATCTATAATTTCACAAAAAAAAAAGGTAAATAAAGAAAAAAATATAAAACATTGTTTAATACAGTTAAATGAATATTTTATAAGATTTTTTTTTATTTTCAACAATAATATTATCGAATATTTCAATTACATAAATTTATTTTTAATTTATAATGTTAAATACCTTCTAAATAATTAGCTAAACATCACTAAAATTTCATTGTATTCAAGCCAATTCTTTAAACAAGAAACCTGTTAAAAGAAATCGCGTGAAAAAAAGAAAACAAAACCAAAAAAAAATATAAACAACAAACAATAAATGATTAACGTGTTGCTTTTAATTGTATTGTACATGAAAAGCTATGTAAAAACAAATAAACAAACATACACACAAACACACACACTCTCAAACACAAAACAACAACAAGATAAACAAAGTAAAAAAAAATAAATAAAAAACAAAAAAAAAAATTAAAAACACAACAAAGTTTGGTTGTTTAAAAGAAAATTAAACAAGAAAAGACAGCTAAGTATTTGTTATAGTAGTATTTTGCATAATATGAGAGCAAGCAAAAACCAATGAGAGGGAGATTGAGAGATAAGGAGAGAAGAAATAATAAACCACAAAAATAAACTACACAACCCTCTCGGTATATAGTAAAAAGTAGTAAAATACTACCCCCTATTTAAAAGAGCAAAGAAATGATAGTGTGAGAGAGAGAGAGAGAGAGGGAGGGAGAGGGTAAGGTAGAGACAGAGATTAAAATAGCTAAGTTTAAAACCAGCAGCGTAATGTTGTGAAAAAAAACTAATATAATTGAGAGAAAACTAAGAAAACAAGAAAAATAGAGCTGGACAAAATTTAAAAAAGCTTTTTACTACCCTTAAAGCTTGATTTTTATGTGTAATAGGTGAAAATAACTTTTTCACCACTTTGAATGTATGTATATGTGTGTGTTTTTTAGGGGCTCTTTTTTTCTAAAACATTTTCAAAGGTATGTTTTCAAAACAAAACTGAAGAAACTTTTCACAACGTTGCGAATTGTGGAGCCTAACGGACGTGTACGGTTAAGAAGTTCAAAATAATAAAGAAAATTAAAATAAGAAATTAAAAAAAAAAAAAAAGTAGAAAAAATTAGAAAATAATAAAAAACAACAGCTCATAAATCATAATAAATGTAAAGAAAAAAAAAAACGCAAACATCATTATTTTACTATTAAAATAACAACAAAATTAGTAGTAAAACATTAATAAAAATAAATAAAATAGTGGTAATAAAAGAAAATAGTATTTAAAACAAATAATTAAAGTAAATTTCAAACAAAAGAAATATATAACAAAAACAACAACCTGTAATAATTATAATAAAAAAGAAAAATCAATTATCAAGAAATTCAAAACAAAATAAAACAAAAAGTAAAGAATTAATTAAAAAAATAATTAAAAATTTATTTACTAAAAAAAAATACCCTGAAATCCCAAACAAAAATCAATAAATAATTTATGTGATAAATAAAAAAATAAATTAAAATAAAATAAATAAAATTGTCTCCTAACAGTTTTGTTAAACAAAATTATTAAAATATTAAATTTTATAAATTTTATTTAAGAGAGAAAAAAAAATATTTTTAAATTATCTTTGTTAATAAAAAAGTGTGTGCTATTTTTTTCAGTTACTAACAAAAACAAAATTTTATTTTTTTTTATTTTTTGAAAGTTTTTCTTTCTCCCCATTTAGTTTTTTACTTTGCCATTTCCATTAGTTTGATTATGAAAAACTGTTGCATTTTGTATTGAATGACAAAAATAAAATAATGGAAAATCAAGCAACAACAAAACAAAACTTTTAAATGGTTTAAAAGTGAATAAAAGGCATTGCATACAAAAAAAGTTTCAAATAAAATATTAAAGCAGGAAAAAAAGCAAAGAAGGTGTCCCTAGTATAAAATAAGGATTTAAAGAAAATAAATAATTCAAAATTGAATAAAAATAAAAATCAAATTCAATAAAAAATAAATTTTATAAAAAAAACAATTCAAAACATTACATCAAAATATGAAAATTATATGAACATCAACTATATTTTAAAGCATAAAAAAGTTCCTAGCAAAAACTTTGGTTGCCATGTTATGAGTTAAGAAGCTAATATAATGGCTCTTCACGACATACACATTAGCTGAATAACTCATTATTTTAACACGGTGATGACTTTAGAGGCAACTACATACCCTATATATTACTTAGATGCCATTACAATAACTAAGTACTTTCAAGCTGTTAAATAGTGCATTAAATTTAAAGCATTGCTGAAGTCATGATTAGTAATAACAATAAGAACTAGCTACATTTTAATTTATAAATAAGTAATGACATGTCAGGATTTTTTTTTTTTTTTTTTTTTTTTTTGGAAAAAAGATTTTATAAATTTTAATTTAATTAAATAACAACCAAAAATGTAATAAAAAAAATACTATTTTAGATTAAAAATTCATAAAATCAATAAAAGTTAATATTTTCAAAAATCTGATCATAAATAATTATTTACACTTGAGTTATAAATAATTAGTTTCTAAATAACTTCTATGTAATGCAGACAGTATGTTGTTGCCATTACAAAGTTACTACATCCGTAACTACATGTCATTATCAAGTTTTTGCTGGGTTTTCTTAAAAATTTTTTTAATTTCAAAAATTTTACAAATATTTTAAAAAAATATATAAAACGGTTTAAAATTTAATTTAAAAAGTTAAAAAGTCTACAGGAAAAAATTTAGAACATGTTCTAAAATCAATAGTTGTAGAACTAGTGTTATCAGAACCATATCAGATTTTTTAATAACATACTTAGAACTAGTGAAGCCGCAACCAATTCTAACACTCATAGAGTACAACCTTATTGTGTTTCTAAATTGTTTTTAAGGAATGTTCTTAAGAACTAGTACTTAAGAATAAATAATTTATGAATTCTACATTACATTTCTTAACAAATTACTGGTTCCTAAATAACTTCTTGGAACTGTTTAAAAAAATTTGAATAAGAAATTGCAAAAATTCCAAAACTTAAAAAAATACCAAAAGAGTTTAACAAAATTAAATTGATTTAAGAAGGAGCTCAGAGAAAATGGCTGCTGGAAAAGTTTTTTAAACCCGTTTCCTATCGCTTCTATGGCATGAGTTCTGAATGTGACAATTTTGAACAAAAATCATTGATTAAAGAACTAGCTCTAGAACCGTTCCATAAAATGGGTACCCAGCAAAAACTTAGCTTCTATTTTTAAAAGCAACAGCTTCTGTATGCATTACAATGTGGCCTTATTTGCCACTCGCAGCATTATCTAATAGTACTTCCATAACTATTATTTAGTAAATATGAAAGTAATTTTTTTACGTGGCTCAATTGTCTAGAGCACCTACCTAATTAACAAATATGAACTTAAATTCAAAGAGAGTTACACTATCACTTGAGGCAAATATTTTTTTGTAAATTATGTTTATTTATTTCTCTATATGAAAACCCCATTTTTAGCACATAAAAAAAATATAAGTTGATTATAGTGTAGCGAGTAAGACAGCTGACTAACAAACACAAACAGTATGCTGATGAATGGGTTCAAATCTCAACCGAGCCAAATGTTTTTTCTTCTGCGTAAAAAAAAAAAAAAAAAAAAATCAGCACCCAAAACAACTCTTTTGGAACCCAAATAAAAACGTGTGACATTTTGGACTTCGCGAACAAAATTTATCAGTTATAAGACTTAAAGTAGAAGCTCTGTTTTTCATATTGATTTCGCTTACAAATCACGTTATTTAGTAGGCGAAGTTTTTGCTGGGTACTGGCTAGGTATCACTTCTACAGAACTAGTTCTGGAGGTGACAATTTCAAACAAAAGTAATTAGTTGTAGAACTAATGCATTTTTTTCTAGGTCTTTTTTTTTTTTTTCTTATTAAATTACAAAAATTACAACAGGAAACAGATATTTTCGGATTTGATATCTCCAAATTCCATGAAATTCGTTACAGTTATTATCTATTGTAAAAGTTGCTTCAACTATTTTTGATAATTTAACTGTATTCTATACTCGAGCCAAGATTCAATTTGAAAATTATTTTGGTTCAGTAGTTATGAGGCAAAATATGGTAAAAAGCTGTTTTATCGTATATCAAAATTTAAAATATTTACAAAAATTAATTAAAAGTATTTTATTTATGAGCTCATACTAAAAAAAATATAAAATTTTGTATAAAAAAATTTGACTCTAAGGACTGAGATCCAAAAATTCTTAACATACATAATATTCAATAACTTTGGAAACGGTTGATCTTAGAGTTTTCGTTATTTTTTAATCATTTGATAATTTAGCACAGATCACAGAAATATGTAATTTTTATGGTTCTAACCACTAATTATAAAATTGTGGACCATTTTTGAAAACCCTTTCTTTGGAGATTTAATAGTTGCTTCAGTCACTTTTTTGGAACAGTGTGCATATCTTCTGTTAAAATCTTCGGTATTTTGGGACACCTTTTTTGTGCTCTTGAATTCACTTTTCACAAGAGCTCAATATCTCTCCACTGGTCTAAGCTATGGACAATTTTGAAAATTGACCTCTCTTGGTACTAAAACTATGTTATTGATTTGGTACCACTCCAGAGCTTTCTTACCATAGTGACATGATACCAGATGGGTCCAAAAATATAAGAAAAGAAAAAGTCTTTTTTGCAAATATTCCTTTATGAATATTTTGGTATTTATAGATCCGAATGTATCAAATGACTTTCCTGTTTTACCGCAACTGCAAAAAGCTTGTCATACCATGAATTTTGTAAGAAATTTTTGCTGCTTTTGGGTTTTAAACTTATCTCCAACATTGCTTCGAGCATTAGCAATAAAAATTTTTGAGACACAAGCTGCGAAGATTCTGCCAGCACCTACGTTTCTTCGTCAATTATACAGCTTGAGTAATTTTGTTTAATTTAAATTTAAATTCCGAGTCCTATTTTTGGCTTGTAATTTTTTTTTTTTTTTTTTTTTTTTTTTTTGCAGAATTCCAGTTTGGAATTTTTTGAACTTTATATGTTATCAACTTTCCCATTAACTTTAAATTTTCGCACCAAATAGTCGAAGCACTGAGAAAACTGAGCTGATTTTCTACCAGATGTGTTTGGAGTTCCTTTCAATGTGCCTTCAATTCTCTGGCCTTCCCAATATCATGTGGTCCTTTTTTCTTACCGAACTAGGCTTCACATCAATAGTCAAATTCTCCTAATACTGTTTAATAACATTAGAAACGGTTTTACGGACGACATTTAATTCTGTGTCCAATTATTTGTAAGACCTATTTGGATTTTTTGAAATTTTTTAATAACTTGTAGGACGTAAATCTTTTTCGTCACTTATTTTGATGAAAATAAGGACAAATTAATATGGTTGTTATTAAAAATAATAACTGAAGTATATTTCCATGATAACTAGATCAAAAAAAAATTTGAATATTGATTCCGAAAAAGTTATGCGGCAAAATGTGTGTTAAAATTTTTTCGATCTCAATCCTCAGTTTATATTTTGTTACATGACTTCTAAACTTTTTTTCTTTTGTTTTGTTTTAAAAAAAACCGTCATGTTTTCAGACCGGAAAGGGACATGGGTCTAAAATTTTATGATTTGAAAAACACTTCAAAGTGCCGATATCTGTAGTGGATTTCATGGACATCGGAGATGTCAAGTCCGTTTGCTGTCTGCTTTGACATGGAATTACAAAATATTAAAAATTTGTTTTTTTTTTTTTTTAAATAGAACAATTTTTGTTTTGTTTCTTTTTTTTTAATAGAACAATTTTGTAAAAATTTAATTTATTTAAAAAATATTAGAAGTCCTAATTTTTTTTTTTTTTTTATTTTAAATGTTTTTTACAAAAAAAAAAAAAAAAAATCAAAAAAACAAATTTTATAAAATTGCTTTTTTTCAAATTAACCAAAAACTATATTCGCCAGATTCCATGGTATTAAAAATCCAATTCATTAAAAATGAAATTGAAAAAAGATTCGGCTGTGCCGAATCTTTGATACCCTTCACCATATTACCATATTACCATCTTACTATCTTATCGACATCATATTACCATATTACCGACAAATAATAAAATTTTCGCCTTAACGTATGCTTTCATATTTTCACATATATAAATCTAAATTTTTTTCAAACTACGAAAATTTGAATAAGAAAAAAAACAATCTTAGCAGGCTTTGCTTTTAAAAAATAAACAACAACAATTCCATATTTATTTATTTTTTTATGTGTGTATATACAAACTGACTGCATATACAAAGAACAACAACAACACTGTTATTCATTATATTACTTCTGTTACTAACTAAACTACTTGTCTTATAGGCAAAAACGTCACTAATAGACAATGCTTAATATACATGTTTGTGTATGTATTTATGTATATTCTTAACAGATATGTTTTAGTTTTAAAAAATAAACAACTACAATTCCATATCTATTAATTTTTGTACAGACTGCATATACAAAGAACAACAACAACACTGTTATTCATTATATGACTGCTGTTTCTAACTAAACTACTTGTCTATACAAAAAACAAAAAACGTCACTAATAGTCATTACAATGCTTAATATACATGTTTGTGTGTGTATTTATATTCTTAACAGATTTGTTTTTGGGCCATAACTCTGTTGATTATGAACGAATTTGGTTTATTAAAAAAACGAAATTTTATAAAAACATTTATGACTGATCTATATAAAAATAAAAATCTGTAGCTTGAACAAGGGCTTCAAAAATAAAAAATTCGTTTTCCCCGATATCTCAGTTATTACTGAACCGATTTATTTAATTTTTTCAGAACAAAAATTCAGAAAATAATTTCCGAGCCCCCTTTAAAAATTCGAAGTCCCTGGTATATACAGAGGCTTCAGAAACTGAAAACCGGTTCCAAAAACCGGTTTTTAAAGCATATCTCCGCCATTTATAAACCGATCCTGCTGATTCAAAAAACCGAAATTTTATAAAAATATTTGTGACCGATCTGTATAAAAATAAAAATCTATACCTTAAACCAGGGCTTCAAAAAATAAAAAATGCGTTTTGTCCGATATCTCAGTTATTATTGAACCGATTTATTTCATTTTTTCAGAACAAAAATTTAGAAAAAAATGTCCGAGACTTCTTTGTAAAAACGAAGTCCCTAGTATATACAGAGGCTTCAGAAACTGGAAAACCGGTTCTAAAAACCGGTTTTTTTAACATATCTCCGCATTGTATGAACCGATCTTGCTGAATTCCAATAGCAAAATTCTCGAAAGCATTTCCGATTGTTTGATATATATATTATAAATGTCAGTTATCGGTGGGCTTCATAAACGCCATTTCAACCGACACACGGACGGACGGACGGACGGAGGGACGGACGGACGGACGGACGGACATTGTCCTATCGTCATCATTTCTTACAAGGATCCCGAAAATGTAAACTTTTTTGCTCTCCGACGAAAATTGTGAGAATTACAAACGGAATGACAAACTTATATATACCCTTTACACCTTTGGTGAAGGGTATAAAAATGAATGGAGAAATTATATATGTAAATATTCTCTTTATTATACCCTTCACATAAAATGAAGTTTGTCATTTTATACAAAACTCTTTAAATATATACCCAGTACCACAAATTGAAAAAATATTCGTTATGATTAAATATAACATTTGAGAATGTATGTCTGTCCACCTGTATGTTGAAATGGATTTTTTGAAGCCCATAATGCAATAAATGCATTTCTCTTTCAACACATATGTAGCTTATGGTCTCAAAAATCTTGGTATTGAAATTCAGCGAAACCTGTTTAAGAATGGCGGAGTTGTAAACGATTTTCTAGAACGGACTCAAAAATTTTTTTAATTTTCTTTGCCCACATTTAATAGTATTTCATTTTTCATATATAGAAATATATAAATGTTTTTCTATTGGAAGGTTATGAGATTGAATAAACTAGAGAAAGTATTCTAGACTACAAACTGTTTAGTTTCAGCTTTTCCTTACAAATAATATGAAAATGTTCATTATTCAAAAAAAATAATAATAAAAAATAAAAAATAAAAAATAATAAAAAAAAGTATTATTTAGATTTGACTTGCGTTATAATCTTTTTGTTCATACAAATGTCAGATTAAGGAACTGTAAAATATATGTTTAATTAACTAAGAATATTATTTTGAAGTTTATTAAATAATGATGTCATTTCTGTTCGCTAGGATTTGATATATTTTTTTTAAGACAAAACTTATTTTTATAGTTTTCTTTAATATTTTATTTAGAATAAAACAAGATATATATTTTTAAAATCCGTTAAAAACTCAAAAAGTGGTTAAACATTTTCTAAAGTTCATCATTAAATGGTTTTATTTATTTTATTTGAAGCATACTTTTGGGGATAAAAATAAAAAAAAAAATTATAGAAAGTTTGTTATTTTAGATAGAATCAAATTATTATTACACAATAGCATATCTGCAGAATTTTCTTTATATAATTTCTTAAATTTTATTTTAAATTAAAGTATGTAACAAAAAACTAATTATTGTTATGATTTTTAAAAATAAATCATAATGAATACAAGCGAGAATTTTATATTCGCCTTGGCTCAATCTATGTACCCACCATCAACTTTTCAAAATTTTACATTACATGGCAGATGGGCGGTATAGTGGGTGGACTACGATCATTTTTATTATTATTTTTTTTTTTTTTTCCTAGTTTAAAATAGTTCAACTATTTGTACAAAATTTCTTTGATGTTTCATCTTATATGCAGACGGACATAGCTAGATCGACTCAGAATCTAAACAGAACCCAGAAAATATATACTTTATGGGGTCTTGAATAATTTTTCCGACATGTTACATATGGAATGACAAAATCAATTTACCCTCTATCTTTTTTATGATGGATATAAAAAGTACAAATTTAAACAATTTACTGAAAAAAAAATATGATTGGCATTCTGTTTCTGATCATAACCTTACCCAACAAAAAACGATGAAGTTCTTCCAAAAAAAGAACATTTTCACAACTTCAAAAGTGGAACAAAGTGCATATTTTAAACTTTTTTGAAAGTTCTTAATAATTTCTTCCAAAAAAATGAAAATAAATGAATTTTTAGCGGGAAAAAATGGTAATAACTTCTAACAAAATTTTAATTTTACAAATTTTGAACATTTTTATTATTATTTAATAGAGCAAAAACAGAATTTTTATTAGAAAATTATATAAACTTAGTTTTAAAGGAAGTGCTTCAAAATCAGTGAAAAAAGAAGTATAAAAGAATAACATCTTACCAATGACAACCATGGGTTAAAAAAAGAACTTCTGCAGCTATTTTTCACCACTAAGTACTTCCTTCCAATGACAACACAATGTTAAAATCGTGAGTTTTTCAGTTCTTTTTTTGCTGGGTATTTATAGGTTCGTATGATTGATATTAATTAACTTTTATGAAATAAGTTATAAGGTTTTGCGTATGATTATTATATATTTTTTTCTTAAAAGAAATAGAATTTATATAGTCCCTTTTTAAAGTAACAAACAATTTAAAATTTCTTAATTTCTTAAGAAATAAAAATTTAAATAATCATACGCCTCCTTATATAGAAGTATAACTTGTTTCAAAGAATTAATTAATATTAATCATACGCTATCCATAACAACAAACAGAAAAATCTTTGAAAACAAGATGATAATGCAAAAAAAATGGCTAAACCAATCAATTTTAATTCTTTAAAACCCATAGAGAAGCTGTGATTTTTTTTCCATCTTAATACATATCAAACGAAACAAAAATACACTTTTTAATCAACTCTACAATGTCTGTCCACCTGTCTGGTTTGAATTTATATAGAAGTAAAATTTATTAAATCATTTTATAAAAGAGGTAAATAAATAAGTCTTAAATTCTAACCGAAAATGCTTAAAATCAGAAATATGAACAATGTCCATCCCTGTGTCTAAAAGTTTTTATTTTGAAATAAATTTTTAAAGCCTTATTTAAACATATGGAAACATTTAATTAATTAACCGAATTAAAGACTAAAGTTTGGAAATTCCACATTTAATACATTGAACAAAGTCTTTTAAGAAATACTTTTATTTAAAAAATCATGCTATGATTGCAAAAATTTATACTTTTTTATACATTGAAAAAAAAAAAAAACGATTTTCATCTCGAATAAACAGTTATCATTTGCCATTTTTACTTGAAATTAAGTTTATTTTTAAAATACCCGCAACAACCCTCTAAAATGTTTAAGTACTTATTTGAGGTTCGTTCGTACATTGAAGATTTTGTTGCTCTTAAAGTTTGTTAACAATTTTCCATTATTAAAATGTTTTAGAAAGTAGAAAAATATAAATTTCTAAATATATTCAATAATTTGTCAATAAATATGTATGTATATTAGTACATTCCGATTTTTGAAATTGAAAATTTTTTACTTTCTTTAAATTTATAATGTTTTCATGCGATACTTATACTTAATTCTAAATTAAGTCGATTTATACGCAACAATTTTAATAAAATATAGCTCGTTATATTTTTAATATAATCAGTCTTATGGCAAAAGACGAAAAAAATAATTTGCTTCTGTTTTCGATTTTTTAGGATTTTAAAAAAAAAAACTAAAAATTTTTGTTTAAGAAAATCGTTTTTTATAACTTACCTTCATTTAATTCCAAACAGTCGATATTTATTTAAAGAATTAGATGAAATATAACACCATTTTATTTGTAACCAATTCAGCTTTATGATAAAGTAAAAAATAATAATTACTTTTGTCTGTTTTAGATTTTTTACGATTTTTTGAAAAACCAAAATTTGTTATTTAGGATCATCTTTTTTTATGAGTTACCTTCATTTAATTTTAAACAAATTCAACATTAAATCATCGATTTTAATGTTATATGGCTCATTTTATTAAAAATATTTTAAAATTAATGATAAAGGGGCGTTTTCAATTTTTGTTGATTTTTTTAAAAACCAAAAATGTTTATTTTTTTGAAAGTCGTTTTTTAGAGTTACTTTAATTTTATTGCAATCAAATTCGATATTTATGCAATGATTTTAATAAAATATTTTTTTTTTAAATAAAAAAAGATAATTATTTGTGCTAATTTTTAAACTCTTACGATTTTTTGAAAATACAAAGTTTATAAAAAGTTTTTATTTAAAAAAATCTTTTTTTATGAGATACTATTACTTAAATTTATATAAAATCGACATTTATGCATCGATTACAATGAAGTATAATTTGTTTTATTTATAATGTATACAACTTTATGATGAAAAAAAAACAAAATTACTTTTGCCCGTTTTCTATTTTTTACGATTTTTTGAAAAACCCAAAAATTCTATTTAAGAACATCATTTTTTGGAGTTACTTTCATTTAATTCCAAACAAAACTAACATTTATGCAACGATTTCTATGAAATATAGCTCATTTTATTTATGACACATTCAGCTTTATGATAGATAAGAAAAATATTTAATTTTGGTCTTTTTATACCCTTCACCACAGGTGTAAAGGGTATATATAAGTTTGTCATTCCGTTTGTAATTCCCACAATTTTCGTCGGAGAGCAAAAAAGTTTACATTTTTGGGATCCTTGTAAGAAATGATGACGATAGGACCATGTCCGTCCGTGTGTCGGTTGAAATGGCGTTTATGAAGCCCACCGATAACTGACATATATAATATATATATCAAACGATCGGAAATGCTTTCGAGAATTTTGCTATTGGAATTCAGCAAGATCGGTTCATACAATGCGGAGATATGTTCAAAAACCGGTTTTTTGAACCGGTTTTCCAGTTTCTGAAGCCTCTGTATATACTAGGGACTTCGTTTTTACAAAGAAGTCTCGGACATTTTTTTCTGAATTTTTGTTCTAAAAAAATGAAATAAATCGGTTCAATAATAACTGAGATATCGGACAAAACGCATTTCTTATTTTTTAAAGCCCTGGTTTAAGCTACAGATTTTTATTTTTATACAGATCGGTCACAAATATTTTTATAAAGTTTCAGTTTTTTGAATCAGCAGGATCGGTTTATAAATGGCGGAGATATGCTTTAAAAACCGGTTTTTGAAACCGGTTTTTCATTTTCTGAAGCCTCTGCATATACCAGGGACTTCGAATTTTCAAAGGAGGCTCGGAAATTATTTTCTGAATTTTTGTTCTGAAAAAATTAAATAAATCGGTTCAGTAATAACTGAGATATCGGGGAAAACGAATTTTTTATTTTTGAAGCCCTTGTTCAAGCTACAGATTTTTATTTTTATATAGATCAGTCATAAATGTTTTTATAAAATTTCGTTTTTTTTAATAAACCAAATTCGTTTATAATCAACAGATTTATGGCCCAAAAACAAATCTGTTAAGAATATAAATACACACACAAACATGTATATTAAGCATTGTAATGACTATTAGTGACGTTTTTTGTTTTTTTGTATAGACAAGTAGTTTAGTTAGCAACAGAAGTAATATAATGAATAACAGTGTTGTTGTTGTATACACACATAAAAAAATATATAAATATGGAATTGTTGTTGTTGTTTATTTTTTTAAAAGCAAAGACTGCTATGATTGTTTTTTTTATATATTCAAATTTTCGTAGTTTGAAAAAAATTTAGATTTATATATGTGAAAATATGAAAGCATACGTTAAGGCGAAAATTTTATTATTTGTCGGTAATATGGTAATATGATGTCGATAAGATAGTAAGATGGTAATATGGTAATATGATGAAGGGTATCAAAGATTCGGCACAGCCGAATCTTTTTTCAATTTCATTCAATTTCCTATGATTTTTTAAAAAACAAAAGTTTATTAAAAAATTTTAAAAATCTTTTTTTAAGATATTTTTTACTTTATTTTAAATAAAATCGACATTTATGTATCAATTTTTATGGAATATAACTCGTTTTATTTACAACATATTCTGTTTTATGATAAGGAAGGAACTGAATAATTTTTGTTTGTTTTCGATTTTTAAAAAACGAAGAATATTTAATTAGGAAAATAATACTTGTATTTAATTGTAAATAAAGTCAACATTTATTTAAGGAATTTAATAAAATATAACTAATTTTACTTTTATCATATCTAGTTTTCTGATAAAGAAGAAAAAGGATAATTTTTATCTGTTTCCAATTTTTTATGATTTTACGAAAAAAAAAATACAGGTTTGAATATTTTTATTCATTTATCAATTTTTTAAAAGTTATTTCCAAAATTATTATGCAAATAAAAAATAATAAATAAAATTGAATTTATAGGATAGGAACACCATGATCCTAAATTCACTAAAAAATTCGTGCAATAGATTGAATATTATTCTAGCAAGCATAAAAAATAAGTTGAAAATAAAAATAATAGAAAAGTTTTGTGAAATTAAAATGGGAAGCGAAGAATTTTTTAATTATAATTATAGAGATAAAAATTACTTTTGAGAATACATATATGTCTGGATGACTGTCCTTCCAGATATATGTATGTTGAAATGGATTTTTAAATCCTATAGTCAAATAATACATTTTGCTTTCAACATATATTTAATAACAATAATCTCGAAATTCTTGGTATTAAAATTCAGCGAAATCCGTTTAGGAATGACGGAGTTATAAACAATTTTCAAACAATTTTCAAACAATTTTTTTTTTTTTTTTTTTTTTCAAATTGAAAAATATTTTCTGTTTCACATAAGTTTTATTTCTTTTTATAGTTTTATTTCCCAAATATATTCTAAATAATTTGATTCACATTTAGAACTGAAAATTCTGTACAAGTGGGTTTACCTTTTAGTCTTTAAATTCAATACCTATAGATCCTTAATTCTGTCCTAAAATTTGGCATAAATAATTGTATTTAAATTCAATATAATTTGAAACACAATTGAGAGTGAAAATTAAATAAAAATTTACGCAATTCAACCTTATTTTCACCATTATAGACCAGGCAATCCAGTCTTTCGATGAAATATAAACAAGTTTGCAATCGTAAATTGCTTTGTTGTCTCTGAATGGTGGTATCAAAGCAGAGTTTGTGAACTATAATTAGACACCAGTTGATTGAAGTACGTATTTTCTGTGCTGCTACACACTTCATCAGCATTCGTGGTGTCTTATCCATTTCGGTTTCGTTGAAACCTAAGCATGGCGCCCGCCTTGCACTGGGTGCAATTTTGAGAGACTCAGTTAGCAGCGACAGGCTTTTGGGGCAAGTAAAAAAGAAGTTGAACCTAACGTCATAAACGCTGTTAAAGATGTGGTTACATAGTGTCGTAAGCCGACATCCGGTTCGAATGACCATAAACAAGTTTGCAATCGTAAATTGCCTTGTTGCCTCTGTTTGGCGGTATCAAAGCAGAGTTTGTGGACTATAATTAGACATCAGTATAATGGAATAGGTATTTTCTGTGCTGCTACACTGTTCATCAGCATTCGTGGTGTTTTATCCATTTTGGTTTCGTTGAAACCTAAACAAAATATTTCCACGATTTAGTCTTAAAATTCTATAAAAAAAAATGGACCTACATTTCACTTTTAAATTTGAGAAAATAATAGACTTAAAATTCACTAAAAATATACCCACGATTTATAGGTAAAATTCAAGAAAAATTAAACCCGTGATTTATTATTAAAATTTTCTAAAAGAGACTAATAATTAAGTCCTAAAATACCTTAAAAAATATAATCAAAATTCGGTATTTTAATTCAGGAAAAACAGGTCCAACTTTTTGTCTTAAAATTCAGTGTAAATAGATCCACACTTCAGTCTTCAAACTCAGCAAGAATAGAATAAATAGAGTAAAAGAAAAATATTCTATATTAATAGACTTACTATTCAGTTTTAAAATTCAATAAAACTAGACTTCTAATTCCTTCTTTGATTTCATTATAAATAAACCTATGATTTAGTTCTAACAAAATTTTAATTTTATAACAAATTTAAAATGTTTTTACACAGAAAAAAATATCTTCGAAAAAAAAAAATCAATTAAATTATTAATGAAACTTTTAAAATGATTTAAAATATTTTAATAGTGAAATAAATTACTTAAAATCAAAGTATTCTAACAAATTGAATTCAAATTTTACATATAAAAATCTAAAAACCAATTTCAATTACGAAAATCATATTAAAATATTTTATTAATTAAAATTAAATCTATTAAAAAAAAATTGTATGTTCAATTATTCAAATTCTCAGATATTTTCATTTATATTTGAATATTTTATTAAATTAATTTAATGAAATTTTAATAAATAAATAAAATTATTTATTATTTACATTTGCTTTCTTTTCATTTAGTAACAAAATGTACATTTAGCAGATTAACAAAAATTTAGCCAAACAATTTTTTTATTCTTTACCCGTAGAAAAAAATGTTGCTTTGTCAACAGGTTTTAACAGAAATAAAGTTACAAATTTTACCTTTCTTTACTTAAATCTTTTTAAGGGTCATATTACCTCCTTCTAATCTCTCTTATACAAGTCAAAATCCACCATTGATTTCCTAACGTATACCTTCTCCTAAAACTTTGCACATTTTTCCGTTCGATTTTCTCAATATTATTTTTATTATTATTTTTTTTCTTTTTCATTATTATTGTTGTTTTTTTTCTTTTGTTGTCTTCTTTTAATACTATGACATTATCAGTGACTGTATTTGTGCAAAAAAAGTTTGTTTTATTTCCCTCATTTTATCATAGTTTTCTCCAGTTTACATTTTTTTTCCTATTTTATGATTTGCATTCCAAGTGAGTATTTTAAAATAATATCTACACTTAAGAGTGTGTTAGTATGATGTTATAGTATTAATATGGCGCCGTTATATTAATTAAAAGAAAATAAATAAACAAAAACACCACTAAACATATTACTTTTGAACTGCATATGCTTGCCTAACCGCCAATATTTGCCTATTTTTTTTTTTTTTTTTCTTTAGGGGCCAATTTTTTTGTATTGGTAATACAACGACTACAACAACACTATTAAAAACTTATGGTAGTAGTATTAAAATAGTAAAAAATTCTTTTCAATTAAATATTTAAACATATTTATGACATCAACTAACGCACAGTGGAGCCAAACGCAATTTTTTGTTAACAAATTTGTATCTTCTAAACTATTGCTCAGATCACATTGAAATGTATAGAAGAATTGTTGAGCAGGACCTAAGCTTTCAGAAAAATCATTTTGTAGTTAACCTGTAATAACACAAGATGAGCTACAAGTTGTCAAAGTTAACTATATCGAGTAGGTAAACGTTTCAAACAATTTTTATTTCTATATATTAAGTCCTATTAAAAAGATTTTTGCGCTTAGCTCCACTATGCAACGTGTTCGTTGTATTTAGTTATTATAATTTTTTTTTATATTTCTAATTGTTGTTGTTGTTTTTATTCTTATAGTTAGTGCAAATGTTGTTGTAATTGGCTTTTGTATTTATTATCAAAGAAAACACTTGTATGGTCATTAGAAGTGTTGAAATTATTTTATATTTCTATGTATTTTAGTGTAATAAAAAATATACAACAGCAACAACAACAGAAACTGGCCATAACATTTATTTGTTTATGAATCAATTAGAAAAAGTATGAGGAATTAGGGTATTAAATAGAAATAACGAAAGACTTAAAAAATACCCTATATTTTTTGAAAAGAATCTGAAAATGGAAATCTACATAGACACCCATAGACCTTATACGAGTTTTATGTTTTATGAAAATCGAAAGACATTTGGTATATTTTTGGGCGTTCTTTCATAGAATGGACGATATAAATCTGAAGTTGGAATTTTAAAAAAATTTCAAATTTTTTGGGTTGTTTTTCCACTGATTTTTTTTTTTTTTTTTTTTTTTTTTGTTTTCCTTTTTCTTAGAATTTTTTAGTGTTTTCAAAAGAAATCTTAATGCAAATGCGTGTAAACTAAATGCGGAGGAGTTTGGGGCAAAGGTCAGCCCACAAGCCCTATCCAAACATTGTCAATTTTTGAATTTTTTTTTAACTTTTTTTATTAAATTCTCAAACAGCAAAGCTGAGATCGACTTAAAGTTATTTTAATCATATATCTCCATATGCAAAGTAAACACCCAAAAAGTATATTCTGACGGACGCCCCTTATAATGACAGGGTGACCAGTTCAATGGAAAAAGTAAATTTTTTAAACATGTTTTATACGGATTGGGATTTTGGGCATTTTTCATGTAAAAAAGTGGGAGTTTTTTTAATTCTATGACTTTAAGATAAGTTTATGCATATTATACTGAAATTTCAATAAAATATCAGTATTCGTTTAAGTTTTATTAAAATTTAAATATTAACTTAGTTTAAAAAAAAAAAAAATTAGAAATTTTAAGTCTTACGATAAATTTTGTGTCAATGTTCACTAACTTTTTTATAAATTATCAATCTCCATATTCTAACATTTTCTTAGATACCAAATACTTGTATAAAAAGTTTATATTTTTGCTTAAAACATAATAGAAACTTTGCCTCCTCCAACCAAATTAAGCTATTTGTCATACATTTGTGCGCATATTTCATAAAAATTGGAAATAGTAAACAAATTTTATAGAAAAAAATAAAATTTCCTACAAAATTACAAATTTTTTAAATTTGGCTAAAGCAATATTTTATTACCATTAGAGATTTCATAAAAAAAATCGTAAAGAGCTAAAAAAAAAATTATCCTTAAGAAAAAAATTTTTCTAAATTTTACTAAATTCGATAATTTAAAAATTAAATAAATTGTATTTCAAAAATAGTTTTATTTTCTTATTAATTTCTATAATACATCTTGTAGGGTATTTCATTCTCCATTACTTGTATGTAGTGCCAATAATTAAGCACGTCAATGAATTGAAATGTTTGAAAATTGATTGAGGCAAAAATCAAACTAATAAAAGTTAATTAAAGAAAACGAAAAACACAAATTAAATTGTTACACCAATAAAATCGTTAAAAGAAATTTCTTTTTGTTTAGAAATAACAAAAACAAAAAAAAATACAAAGTAATAAAAGTAGAAAAAATGTAAAAAAAATCAATTAAAATTTGTTATTTTGTAAATTAAAAATAATTCAAGGTTAAGGCAATTTTTAAAATAAAAATAATAAATGTAAAAAATAAAAATTGTTGAAAATAAATAGTTAAAGAAAATTGCAAAGAAATTTACAAAAAAAAAATAAATAATAATTTAAAAGAGAAAAAAATTTTAAATAAAATTTTACATATTAAAGTTTTTTCATAAAATAATTTAAATATTCAAAAATGTTTAACTTTGACCCTTTGAGCATATTTTAAAACCTAAATTCATTTTAATACCTTGTTTTGTTTTGAAAGAAAATTTGAATTAAATTCAAATAAATCTAAAAATATTTCAATACCAGGCTTTTTCAAAATTCGCCAATAAATTATTTTCATAAAATAATTTCAAGGACAGTTTTGTATTTTAATTTTTAAAAATCAGTCTTCAATCTTCTTATAAGCATTTTTACTTTTCTTATGGAGATGTTCTCAAATATTTCAAATATATAATTTTAAAATTTTTCCATTATATTAAAAATATTATTTTTTGTAAAAATATGGTCAAAAATTTATATATTTTAAAGAAACAAAATATTGTTATATATATAAAGAGGTCAAAGGTTAAATTGCTTGATTATTTATATTGGTGAGTATAACTAACTTAAGGTATATATATTGAAGTTTAAAAGTATTTTTTATAAACTTAGGAAACTTATTATATTATTTAACATTTTTCAAATTATAAACAAAGTTTTATAATAAAAACTTGATAAATTTAATTTGAAAAACGTTAATTAAAAATAGGTTTCTTAAGTTTATTAAAAACACTTTTAAACTTCAATATTTACTTACCTTAAGCTAGTTATACTCACAAAAATAAATAATCAAGCAATTTAACCTTTGACCTTTTTATAAATATAACAATATATTGTTTCTTGCTAAAACAAAGTTTAGAAATATTTAAATGTTTACTAATTAATACCTTAAAATACTATATGTTTTAGCATTATAGAAAGAAAACTTTTTCAATAAATCTGAACTTTGAACTTTTAAATAAAATAGTTAATAATTGGTTTCTAATAGAAAATTTAGAAATATTCAAATCTTTTTCTGTTTAACCCATAAAAATAGAACGTGTTTATCTTTATTTCTAAGATAAATTTTAAATATTTCACAATATGACCTTTGACCTTTTGACAATTTGGAAATATTTAAATTTTTATTAATACTTAATAAATATTATGTTTACGTATATTTATTTATATTGAAAATTAAAAATATTTAAAAATTTGAACTTTGACCTTTGTATTAAAAGATCTAATTTTTAAATTTGTACTAAAAAATTTTGAAATATTTATATTAGTAGTTTTTTTTTTTTACACTATAAAATGTAACTTATTTATTAAAATTTTTATTAAGAATATTAAATATTTAATAAATCGAACTTTGACCTTGTTAATAAAATCTATTAGAACATTTAGAAATATTTAGATTTTTATCTTGCAATCCCTTAAAATGTAATTTTAAAATGTAATAATAAATATTATTTTCAAATAAATCTTAAATATTTTAAAATTTCGACCTTTGACCCTTCATAGTAAAACAAACAATTTGAAAATAAAATATAAAAATTTGAACTTTGATCTTTGTATTAAAACATCAAATTTTTAAATTTCTATTAATAAATTTTGAAAAATTTAAATTAGTTGTTTTTCACACCACAAAATGCAACTTATTTATTTAAATTTTTGGTAAAAATATTAAATATTTAATAATGTAAACTTTGGCCTTGTTAATAAAATCTATTAGAATATTTAGAAATATTTAGATTTTTATATTGCAATCCCTTGTATTTTTTAAATATAATAATAATAAATATTACTTTCAAATAAATCATAAATATTACAAAATTTCGACTTTTGACCTTTTATAGTAAAACAAACAATTTGAAAATGCTTACAATTTCACTACTTAATGCCTATAAAACGTATTATGATTATGTATATTTATGGGAAAAATGTTAAATATTTAATAATGACCTTTGCAATAAAATATACCATATATTAATTTATATTAAGAAATTTTGAAATATTTAAATTTTCTCCTTTAAAAACCTTTAAAAATAATTTGTTTATTTGTAATTTCAGAAAAAAATTTATATAATAAAAATTTTGACCTTTGACCTTTTTAATAAAATAGTCAATATTTTGTTTCATATACACTAAAAAATAAGAAAATATATAAATTTTAATTTTTTAATACCGTAAGATGCAGTTGTTAAATAATTAAAAAAATTGACCTTTGAACTTATGATTAAAATATATAATATTCTGTTTTCTATTATAAAATTTGGGAATATTTACATATTAATATCGCATTTCTTTAAAATTTAATATATTTAATTTTATTTTATAGATTAGTACTAAATATTTCAAAATTTGACCTTTGACATTTTTAGTAAAACAATCAGTTTAAAAATATTTAAATTTTTATTAGTTCATCTCATAAAATGTAACATGTTTATGCTAAATTATAAAAAAAAAAAAAATTAATAAATTTATAAAAATTTCAACTTTGACCTCTTTAGTATAAGTTTTATTATTTTAATTTGTATTAAGAAATTTTCTAATATTTAAATTATTTTATTTTTTTAATCACTTGTTTATAGATATTTTATAAAAAATCTTTATATTTATTCTAAAATTCAAACTTTGACCTTTTAAAAAATAGCCAATATTTAATTTTGTATTACAAAATTTTGGAAATATTTAAAATGTTACTTTTCATTCCTTAAAGTTACGATATTTGTTGTTTTTTTTTTAGAGAAAATTTAAAAATTTTTAAAAGTTTCAACTTTGACCTTTGTAGTAAAAGATTCAATATTTTAATTTAAATTAAAAAAATTTTTAAATATTTAAGTTTTTTCATTTTTAAGCCGTAAAAAATATTTTCATATATTAGGACAAATATTAATTATTTAAAATTTCAACCTTTGACCTTTTTAATAAAATGGAAAATATTGTATTTTTTATAGGAAAATTTTGAAAATATTTAAAAAGGTACCTTAAATTACAATATTTTAAGCCTTTTTCTATGAAAAAAATTAAAATTTTTTAAAACTTTGAACTTTAGCCTTTCTAAATAAAAATTCAATATTTTAATTTGTATTAAAAATTTTTAAAAATATTTTAATTTCTTCTTTGTTTAGAATTTAAAATATCATTTGTTTATTTGTAATTTTAGGAAAAAAATTAATTATTTAAAATTTTGACCTTTAAAATAAAAAAAAAAAAAAAGTATATATTTTTTTTTAAATTACAAACTTTGACCTTTTTAGTAGTAGTCAATATTATGTTTTGCATTAGAAAATTGTTAAATATTTACTTTTTAATTTCTTAATCTTTTATGACGCATTTCTTTTTCTTTTTTATAGCAAAATTTTGAAATATTCAAAATTTTGAACTTTGACCTCTTAAGTAAAATATATAATGTTTCAATTTGTTTTAAATAATTTTCAAACATTAAAATGAGTTTCTTTTAAAGTCTTTAAAAATAATTTGTTTATTTGTAATTTTAGGACAATTATCAAATATTAAAAATTTTGACCTTTGACCTTTAATGTAAAAAAAAACTTTTTTTTTTCTTTTTTTGATTTAGAAAATTGAAAAGTATTTATATTTTTATCTCTAAATTCCTATGGTGCATTTTATTTTACTTTTTATAAGGAAATTATTAAATATTTAAAATATTAAACTCTGACCTCTTTATTAAAAGACTTAGTATTTTAAATTGTTTCAAGAAATTTTGAAATATTTAATTTTTTTCTTTTTAAGCATTTAACATTTATTTGTTTATTTATAATGTTGGGAAAAATATTAAGTATTTAAAATATTGACCTTTGACCTTTCAAATAAAAAGTCAATATTTAGTTTTGTATTAAAAAATTTTAAAGTATTTAAATTTGTATTTCTTAATGATGCTATTTTTTTTTTTAAATTTTTTTTAGGGAAATTTAAAAATATTTAAAAGTTTGAACTCTGAACTCTTTAGTAAAAGATTTAACATATTAATTTATTTTAAGAAATTTTAAAATTTAAATTTGTTCCTTTCTAAGCCTTTAAAAAAGTAATTTATTTATTTGTAATTTTAGAAAAAATATTAAATATTTAAAATTTTGACCTTTGACCTTTTTAAAAAATATTCAATATTTTGTTTCATATTAAAAAAATTTGGAAGTTCCTTTTTCAAAAGGAAAATTTATAATTTTTAAAATTTTGAACTTTGACCTTTCTAGTTAAAGATTCAATATATTTATTTTTATTAAAATTTTTTGAAATATTTAAATTTCTTCCTTTTTAGAGTTTTAAAAATAATTTATTTATGTGAAATTTTAGGAAAAACTTTTCAATATAAAAAAATTCGACCTTTGACCTTTCTGATAAAATAAAAAATATTTTGTTTTGTATTAAAAAATTAAAAGTATATAATGAAATATTAAAAATTTTACCTGTTAGTGGCTTAAAAGTGAACTATTTTTGTTTTTTTTAGGTTAAATTTAACCTAGCTAAAATTTTAAACTTTGACCTTTTTAATAAAGGGGTTAAGATTTAATTTTTGTATTACAAATTTGGAAATATTTAAATTTGTTCATTTTTAGTGCTTTAAATTTAAATAAATGTTTTGTAATATTTATACGAAAATCTTAAGTATTTAAAATTTTGACCTTTGACCTTATTAAGAAAGTGTCAATTGTTATATGTATTAAAAATGTTGCAAATTTTAAATTAATTTTCCTTTTTATTCCTTTAAAATAAAACACGTTTAGCTGTTTTTAAAGGGAAAATCTTAAGTTTTTCAAAGTTTTACCTTTGACCTTTTTATTAAAAGTATTAATATTTAGTTTTGTTTGTAGAAAAATTTTATATTGTTAATATTTTCCAAGAATAATTTAATACATTTTTGCTTATAAGATTTTTCAAATGAAATAAAACTAAATATTTTGAAATCTTATTGTATTAAAATCACATAAATGTTTGCTAAATTAAGTTAATATTGTTATAGTTATTTAATTTAGCTGCCTAAATTTCGAAAAGTACATAATTAAATATATTATTTTCCCTTAATTCTATTAAACAATTTTTACAGTAATGAAAATAAATCCTAAGAAAATCACAACGCAAATATTACACAGAAAAAAACAATGGAAATTTGATTAAGTAAATGAAATAAAAAAAAATAATAAAAAAAAAAAAAAACATAAATCTGAAAGTTAAACACATAAAGAAAAGGCAACAAACAACCATAACGATAACAACAAATATCACTACCACCACCAAGAACAAAAAACCAAAGAAATAAATAACAAAAATATATATATTTTATCAAATAAAACAATAAACGGAAATCCGCCTTTTTAAAGCTATAAATTTTGAAAACCATAAAACAAAAAAAAAAAAAAACAAATCCAGGAACAGAAACAGTAAAACAAAAAAACAAAAACTCAAACACCAACAACAGCAGCTTTCTTTAGGCATAAAACCAAACGAACAACAAACTAACACCGAGTATAACAAATAATACACCACACAAAAAAACCACCACAGTTTAATAAAAAAAAAAACAAACAAATACAAAAAGTAAACAGCAACAACAAAAACCTTCAACTACAACAATAATAAGAGACCACCTAGAAATTCAACAACAACAACAAAAATCAACCTTTTAGCAACAGTTTTTTGGGAAAACCACCGTTTTAAGTAACAATAAAAAAAGTAAAAAAAAAATATACCAATTCATCTATAGTTTTTTAAACAACAACAACAACCACTACCACCTTAACAATAACAACAACACCAACAACAATTATGTCTGAAAAAAGCGACAACAATGGCGACGATCAAGCACAAACGGTCGATGAGGCCGTGGGTGAAAATAAAATGAAATCTCGTCTTCGCAAAGGTGCTCTCAAGAAAAAGAACATTTTCAATGTCAAGGATCATTGTTTCATACCACGCTTTTTTAAGCAACCAACATTTTGTTCACACTGCAAGGATTTTATATGGTAAGTGGAAAAAAAAAAGAAATCTTATTTATTATTTAAATTAAGTTAATTTATTTATTTCGAGGAATTCATATTGTTTTGTATAAAGGACGAATTTCTCGAGAATTAAGAAATTCTGTGAAATTAAAATGAAATAAAATAAATAAAGAAATGGCTAACGAAAAATGTACATATAACGACAGGACAAAATATTAGGAATTGTGCTAGAATTATATTTTGAAAAATAATATAAACTTATATCACTCATAAGCAACGTTGCACATTGAGCTAAAAGGGGTCCAAAATGGCGCTTAATTCAGGGAAAGGTGTTATCAATATTTAAATGATCACATTTTATTTTTGTGTTTATTTTTGGAATTTTATGATTTTTTTCCAAATTGTAATGTCCGTCCTTCCGTCTATACAATGCACAGTGTGTGATTTTAACAACTTAGCAGATCAAAACCTCCCAAAATATTTTTTCGTGTTTTGAAAGAAAAAAAATTTAGTTATTCTCATAAAAACTTTTCAAGTATCTAAAAATTGAAGATATGTATTTTCAGAATTTTAAGATTTTTTTGCCAGAATAGTAATGTCCGTCTGTCTGTCTATACATTGGAGTTAAATGGGTCGAAATGGGGCTTAATTCAGGGAAAGGTGATATCAACACTTTAATGATCACCTTTTTTTTGTATTTATTATTAAGTAAAAAAAATGCACTTTTAGAGTTATTTTTTTTTTTTTTTTGGCAAAATGGTAATGTCTGTCCGTCCGTGTATACATTAGGTTTAAACGGATCGAAAATGGTGCATAATTCCGGAAAAGGTGATATCAACATTTAAATTATCAGGTTTTATTTTTATACCCACCATCAAAAAAAATGGGGGCATATTGATTTTGTCATTCCGTGTGTAATATGTCGAAGGAATCATCTAAGACCCCACAAAGTATATATTTTCTGGGTCCTGGTTAGATTCTGAGTCGATCTAGCTATGTCCGTCCGTCTGTCCGTCTGTTGAAAGCAGGATATGGCTCGAACGGCACAACGTAGGGGGACGAAATTTAGCACAAATATTTTTCTTATATAACCACTGCGATATCTCTAAAATTTCCGCTTAAATTTGGATTTTTATTTATTTATTAATTTTTTTTTTTTTTTCTGATTTTTTTTTAATAATTGTATGAGTTAGAATTTGTTTTAAATTCCCTATAATTATTAATATATTCCAAAATAATATGTTGTAAATTTTTTGAATTATCTCAATACATAATAAGGACTTTAAAATGAATACGAAAAATTGATTCAATTAATTGTAATTGGAATAAATATTTGTTTGTGTTTTTGTCGTACGTACTGATGAACGTAATTATATCATCATGAAGATTTATAAAGGAGCAGAAAATATACACATGATTCACTATTATAACCCTAATTTAGTATATTTTTTAACGATTTAAAGATGATCACGTCAGATTCGTTAAATAAAAAAGAAATATATTGAATAACCTCATACATAGAGCACGTTTTGATACTAAACTGATTTTCGATGGCTTAAAAATTTAGTCAAAAAGCTTATTTTATGAAAATTTTCAAATTTTCTCAAACATATTTTTTAATTCCCTAAAAAATTTAAATAAAAATTATCTTTTTAATTTCATTTTTCATATTTTGTATTACCATTATAACAATATTTTCGTGTTCCAAAAATTATTTTGATAGCTTTAGTGAATAACTTTTTATACTTTTTCAAATCTTAAATTTTTAAAATTTTATTAAAATATTCTTATATGAACGTTAGATCCCTATTTCGGTAGGATATTTGTATCATTAAATCGTTTGTCGTTGTATCGTAAAAGTTCCATGTACTAAGTTTCATTGATATATAAAGTTGATTTTAATATAAAGACGGACAGATGGACGGACATCATTATTTCAATTCCTCTTTTTATCGTAATCCCAGCAATAATAAGTAGAAGATTTTCTTTTTGTATAATAAAAACTGCGCACGAAAAAAATCCGTTCATGCTCTTGGACTTATAACTTTTGATGTGGTAAAAATTAAATAATTCTGTTAACTGGTTTACATTTGTCGGTATGCTCACTAGCTAAGTGCTAAGTTTCATGTTTATAGCAAAACTAGTTTTCCTTAAAATGGAAATTGAACAAAAAACACCAAAACATATAATAGAAATTATTCCACGAAATCTTACATCGGTCGTATAAAACAATTGCTAGGAAAGCAGTTGTGGCAAAAAATATAGTTTCTTGGGTCATAATATTATAAAGAGAAATCATGGTCACTGAATGAAAATCAGGTAGTGGAATAAAAATACTATCCTCAGGCTGTAGGACGGACTCAGACAAAATATAAAGGATTTTCAAAGAAATTCCCCTGATCTCTAGAAGAAAAGTGCAACAGAAAGTTAATGGTCTTGAATCTTTGTCAGAAAAGTTGAAAGAAAATCTAGCCTGAGGACGTATAAAGTACAAAAAATCCTAATAGAAACGCAAAACAAAAATTTGGAGGTGAAAAAATAACGTGAAAGTTCTTCAGACGAATTTTTCCATAATTATGATCAGGGTATAATAGACAATGAAACGTTCGTTCAGTCTAACTTTTTTCAATTTCCTATGTTGCAGATGCTAGAGGGAATATGGCAGAAAAATATGGCGTATCAAAGAAATCAAAATTCCCAAGAAAGTTTTTGTTTTGGGAAGCCATATGCATATGTGGAAAAAAAAGCATTTCATTCATGAAAAATGGTTCCATTAACACAGAAATATATGTGAATGAGTGACTTTGGAAAAGATTTCTCTTATTCGAACAAAAAAATGACCGAAACACAATAAAACCTTTAATTGGAAGAATTTTGGAAAATATCAGATATTTTCTTAAAAACCAACAGAAAATAATTTATTTTTTCATATTAGATCTTGAATATAACAGTCATTAATAAAAATATAATTTAAACAAAATTCGCCTATTGGTTTATTTATATAAGCAGATTTACATGCAAGGATTTTTTCGTGCACAGTCCTTAAATTGATGAGTTGTTAGAACAAATAAAATTGAAAGAAATAAAAAATGTTACAATTTTTTCAAATTTGTTTGGCTCAAAATTTTGATGTTTTTTTATAATTAAAATCAATTCCATAAGAAAAAAAAGAGATTTTTTTTCTGAGTAAAATTTAAAAAAAAAAAAAAATAACATTTTTTTCATCTTCCTCATAACTTAGCCATTAATGGAATATATTCTTTGTTTTCAATACTAATTTTTTTTTAGAAGTTTAAATGTTTCTCATTCTTTAGAGTTGATTTTAGTAGAAGGATGGACAGACGGACGGACATAATTTTTATCGATTTCTCTACTTATAACAGCCAAGAATATATATAAATATATACCTTAAGGGGTCATAGATGAATAATGTAGAACTCACAAAAACAATGACAAACTTTTTAAAATCTTTGCGATATTTTGTAAAACGTATAAAATTATATTTTCATTAAGTTTTTGGATAAATCCTGATTTGTAAGATTCACAAGGTTGCACCATATATTAAAGCATATCTCGAAAATGACTTGTTCGATTTTGTTTAAAAAAATATCAAAAAATTTAACCTAAAATTGCTTTTAAGTCACTCTATTTTTTAATACGTCCAATAGTTATGGAGATATTAAGCCTATTTTCTGAAAAAAATGCTTCAATTTCATACAAATTTAAACAAAAAATGGTTTAAAAAAAAGTCGTAAAAATTCGAAAATGTTAAAAATGAAAATTTTTAATCTTTGATTATAAAGATAAATGTGCTGCAAATAAAACAAGACACATTACATTTAAATCGATGCAAAAATTTTTATTTTATTGCCAAATTAGTGAAGATACTCATTTAACAGAGAAATAAAAAAAAAAAAAAAAAAAAAAAAAACTTAAAATTAATTTTTATTTATTTTTAAAATTAAATAAATATAAATAATAAAATAAAAATTGTTTATCATTTATTAAAGATATTATTTTTTAATAATGAAATTTTTACAAACTTAAATGTTTCTCATTTAACAGAGTCTATTAGAAAGTTAATTTTAATAGAAGGAAGGACAGAAGGACAGACTTCAACATTTCGATTCCTTTGCATATAAAGGCCAAGTTTACTTACAATTATATATCCTAAAAGGTTTTAAATAAATTCTAAATTAATTTTAATATAAATAAAACTCTTAGAAATTTATACGTCTCTCATTTAATAGAGATCTTTAAAAAGTTGATTTTAACAGAAAGACGGACAGATGGACAGACATCACTATTTCAATTCCTGTACATTTATGGGCCAAGAATACTTACCCTAGAGGATTCTAGATAAATAATTTACATTTCGAAAAAGAAATGACAAATATTTTAAAATCTCGGTAATATTTTTTAAAATGAATAAAAATATGTTTCTCTCTTAAGTTTCTATGTAGTCATTATATTAAAAAAAAAAGAAATTCTTTTAAACTAAAATAATAATATAAACAGGATCCTTAACCGAAAAATTTTTATTAAAAATTATATAAAAACCATTGCAATACCTATCATCTACATATACAACAACTAAAACAACCTCAATAAAAAGCATGTAACTGAATTACAACGATTTTCTTTTGTTATTGCCACCATTACAAACCATATTTACTACTACAGATACCTTAACTTACACAAAAAAAATACCAAAACACTTTTAAATAAAATAGAACGATAAAAGGGGAAAAAACAGGAAAAAAAAATAAAACAAACAACAAAAAGTGAATAACAATTAGGGCGGCAATAACAAGCTTTAATTTTAATAAGTGTTAAAGCTTTTTTAAAAGATACACGATTTTATAAACCTTAAAATTTAAATAACTCAACAAAAAGAACACCCTTTATTGGTTTTCTTATTTATGCCACAAGCAACACATTGTTAAAGATTTTTTTTCTTTTTCTTTTTATATTCACAACAAATGCAAACACTGGGACATGCAACTGAAAACGTGGAAGCCTTAAGAAAAACTTTTAAATAACGTTTTTCCTTTTTTGTTTTAACGCATAATTTTGCATAATAATTTTTTTATATTTTCTTTTGCATGCCGCAAAAAAAAATTAAAATAAAAAACTTATAAATAGCTTAAGCAAAAAAATTTAAAAATAGCTAAAGTTCCATAAAATAGCACAAAACATTAAAAATATAGTAATAACCATAACAATACTATTAAACAACAAAACAATTATAAAGTGAGAAAAATACTAAAGTAAAACTAAGCTTAATTAATTAAGTTCACTAGCTAATTTGTACATTAACACTTTTTAGGTCTTTAGATATTCAAACAATATAGATGGACAGACTGACAGACAGCCTGCAAAATAAATAAAGACAACACTTGTTGTTTTTTTGATATGCAAATGATAGCAGACACTTAAAATAATTTAGGAAAAAACACAAAAAACCCATAAACTCATTAATAATAATTTAAATGGAAATGTTTGTTAAGTATTTATACAAAATGTTACCACGTCATTTATTTTATGTATTAAAAGAAAAAAAGCCTTAACTAACATTTTGTATAATTCGCTAAAAAAAAATTGAATATAAAAAAATAAAAGTGTTAAAAGAAAGTTGTTTTAATTTTTAATAATTTTATTTTCTTAGATTTTTTTTTCTTTTTTTCATTTTTACTCATTTCGCAAAATTTAAAAAAAAAAATGACTTTGGGTTGTTTTTAAAGATTAACGGTTTGAATTAACATATATATTTATGTATGTAGATATTATTCTCTGAGTAGACCTGTAGTAGGGGTAATTAAGAATATTTGTGCGTGGTTAGTTATTTAGAATGTCTCAGTGTAATTTCAAAAGAAATCATAAAGTTAATTTTTAAGAAAATTTTAATTACTTTATTTAAGGTTAAGAATTTTTTGTAACCTTTAAACATGTTTAGCAAATTTCAGGAATTATTTAACAAAAATAACAATTTTAATTTCTACACATCTAGACGAAAAACTTTACTCATCCTCATAACTTTGTAAGGATACATTAATATATCGTACAATGGAGCCAAATGCAAAATTTTTGTTTATAAATCTGTATCATCTAAACTACTACTCGTATCGAATAGAAATGTATGAAAGAAATGTAGAGGAGGACATAAGCTTTCAGAAAAATTATCTTATGGACATCCTGTGATAACACGAGATAAACTACAGGGTGCCATAGATGACTATTTCTAGAATGTAAAAATTAAAAAAAAAAAAAAAAATAATAACTCCTACAAATCGAGAACAATTTCAAAAATTTTTATATTTCTATAATGTGCTTATTAAGATAAAGAAAAAATTACTTACCTAAGTTATTTCTTAAAATATTTTATTCCTGTAAAAATTATTTAAAAAGCTTTACAAATAAATTTTTACCAGTTTTTCAAAAATCTTTGAAATATTTTTAAAACTTTTATATACTCGAGATAGTCAACTTTGACACCCTGTAGTATATCTCGTATTATCACAAAGTGACTACAAGAGAATATTTCTGAAGGCTTAGGTCCTCCTCTACAATTCTTCCATGAATTTTAATTCAATCCCAGCAACAGTTTAGGAGATACAGATTTACTACGAAAAATTTTTCGTTTGGCCTTACTGTGTTTATTACTATTTAAAAAAGTACACAAATTCATATTAAAACTATTTTTGATGCCTTAAAAGTGTTATTTTTCATAAATTTTCAAATCTAAGATTTATTTTATTTATTATAAATACCAAATTTTAAATCAATGAAATCGGTTTTGATTTGTAAAAGTTACAAGCTCTTAAATAATTTTCTAACTCAAGGTGTTCAATTTTGACACCCTGTAGCTTATCTCCTAGTATAACAGGGTGATTACACAATCATTTTTCTAAAAGCCTGGGTCGTCCTCTATAAATGCTCCATACATTACTTTACAATCAGACCAGCAGTTTAGGATATATCTATATACATATTTAAGACCTAAACAAAAAACGGAGAACACCATAAGCCGATAACAAATCAGATAAAAAAATCAAAAATATGGGGGGTATATTGATTCTGTCATTCCGTATGTAACATGTCAAAGAAATCATTTAAGACACCATAAAGTATATATTTTTTGGGTCCAGGATCGATTCTGAGTCGATCTAGCTATGTCCGTCTGTCCGTCTGTCTGTCTGTTGAAAGCAGGATAGAGCTCGAACGGGGCAACGTAGGAGGACGAAATTTGGCACAAATATTTATCTTATAAAAGGTATTAAAAATGAGCAAAAATAGGTTCATAAACAACAAAGTTATGAGCAAAATACTAGAGACACAGGGTGTCCGTTGTAGCTTCATTTCATAGTTTTCTGCTGATAACTCTTAAACAATAGCATGTACGATAACGAAATTTTGTACAGATAGTTCGAGGGTCAATATAAACTTGGAAACCAAAAATGGGTGTGGTCCACCCGCTTTACCGCCCACCTCCCATATAAGGTGAAAATCGACAAAATATTGCACAAAAAATTCAAAGACCAATGTAAACTGAAAAATTGGAATTTGAAAAATTTGAAAAACTTGATGGTGACTTGACTAGATTCGGCCGAGCCGAATACAACATTCGCACTTGTTTCAAAATGACAAAGAACCAAATTAAAAAAAGTATTTATTCAAAAAAAAAAGTACCTATTAAAAAGAAATATTTATCATTTAAACCAAAAGCCTTTTTTCAAAAATAACATATTTTTAAAATTAGTACCAATTTCTCTAAGAAAAGTATCAGAAATATTAACAATTTCAAAAAGTAGCAATTAAAAAAAGTATAATTTCTTTCAAATAAATACGCTTAAAAAATTATCTTAAACATTATTACCATACAAAATATTTAAAAATTAGCACAATAAGTGCTAAAAGGTGTACATTTTCTAAAAAATTATCAATTTTAAATGGCAGTATGCCAAAATCGACTTTTTGCGAAAAATAACTTTTTTTATTGTTGAAAATGGTTCTTTCTGCGACTTTTTCATAATTCCATTATTTACAAAATTACCCTTATTTTTAGGTTATTGAAGAAAATCAAAAATTTGACCTTCAAATTTCCAGAATTCGACTAAATGATGTTTGGCAACTTTGTACAAAATGCTTTGGCGAATATTTTTGCTGAACATATGAACTTATAATATTTGCAAATACAGGGTGTTTTTGTGCATTTTAAATAAAAAATGAATTTTGCGCCATCTAGCGGCATCATAACATATACTAACATCAATTAGAAAGGTAATTTGAATACCTTTCCAAAAAAAAAATAATTTTTTAAAATCGGTTGAAAATAACCGAAAATCAGTTAAAAATATTCTAAACAAAAACATTGATATAAAGAAAAACAATAAAAACAATAACACTAAAGCGAATGTTGTATAAGGGGTGGGCGGTAAAGTGGGCGAACCACGCCTATTTTTGTTTCCGTGTTTACATTTGTCCATGAAGTATTTGTACAAAATTTCTTTGACCTTTCACCTTATATGGGAGGTGGGCGGTAAAGTGGGCGGTCCACGCCCATTTTTTGTTACCAATTAAAATAAAAACAATGTTTATGGTCTTAATTACTAATGTATAATTCATTTCAGTAACATAAACTCCCGTTTTTTAAAATATGCACACTATTTTTTAAATGAATTAATAAACTGCCGAAAAAAAGCTTTATTGTTTTTTATACGGCACAATTTAGACTGAATGTTATGCCTTGAAAGTCAACATAATTGTTGATGACTATAATATCTTTACATTTACATTTCTACTTTAAAAGTTATATATGAATGAAGGTGAAAAGAACCTTTTTTTTTCAATTTTTTCGATTTATTTAACAGTTTCCAAATTTTCTCGTAAACGAAAAATGCGATCGTCATGCACCACCGCAGAATTTTTGACTTTGAAGTCATTAACAACTGTGTTGAATGGCAAGACATAATATTCTGCCCAATTTGTGCCGCGTTAAATGTTAGCAGTAGTATTTTCCTACCTCCATGTTTTGTTGTTGCCATTTTCTTTTTCTCAGTGTAGAGAAAAACAGTGTATTATTATTATTATTATTTTTTTTTTCAATATTTCGTCTTTGACGTAATTTTCCTCAAAACTTTGTACATAGAACTATATTTTTAATCTGTCTTTAAAAACGGTTAAAAACTTTATACTTATTAAAATTTTTTTTTTAATTTTATTAATTAATTATTTTTATATTTTAAAGCAACTTATTGCAGAATTTTTGGGGCAAAAAATATATAACCCTATGGTACATACCCGCGTACCACTTTTAACTTCAAAGCATTTCTTTATTAATAAAGATATAGCCACTGAAAAAACCTAAATTTTGTTAACTTGGTGTAAAATGTAAAATGGCTTTAAAGTTGATACCCACGGGAGTCAATACCCATGGTACCCGGGTACCCCCTTTTAATATCTGTATTTTGCACTACAATTAATATATTTTTTGACTACTTATTACACTATGCAACAGTATTTTGGGGGCGGAATCATTCCGATTGCAATTGATAGCTCTTGATATGTGTATAAACCCTCCAAAGGATTTTTCGCTGGTAGGCAAAATTTTTGTTTTATGACCACTTAAACTTTTCCATTTTTGCACCAAGGTAGTACAGATAAATCGAAAAAATAATATAAATATAGTTCGAAGCTAAAATAATTTTCCATAAATGTTTAGAGCATTTAACGGGGAATACTTGATTAGAACTTTAAATTAATTTATCTTACCTTATAAGGGGTCATTTCTAGTCCGTTTTAAGGAAATGACATGAAAGTCGATTTAAACTTGAGTTTAATGGGGTAAAATGTTCTACAGATATTTTCTTCTTCAAATTTTACTAGAGGTCTCCAAAGATAAAAAATTCATCTGACTTATCATATGTTGTTAAAAAAGAAAATTATGAAAATTTCCCACATTTCTTATATAAACTCCTTAAACTAGGCAATGAAATATAACATAAAATTAAAAGTTTTGTACAAATCGTAAACAAAATTAATGATAATTTCATCAATTTCATTTCTTTGGATAAACGCTTCACTGTATGAACTTTGGACCTTCGGTGACCCCTAGTGAAATTCGACGTAGAAAATTTCTGTAGAATATTTTAACCCATTAAACTCAAGTTTTAATGGACTTTTGTTTAATTTTGTTTAAACAGACTAGAAATGACCCCATATAATCAGAGATAGATGAATAGAAGGTTCTAATGAGATATTGCCATTTAAATGTTTTAAACATTTATGTTTAAATATTTTAGCTTCGAACTATATTTATATTATTTTTTTCTATTTATCTGAAACTACTTTGGTGCAAAATAGAAAAGTTTAAGTGGTCATAAAATAAACATTTTGCCTAGCAGCGAAAAATCCTTTGGAGGATTTATTACACATATCAAGAGCTATCAATTGCAATCGAAATGATTCCGCCCCCACGCTCATCAATTGTTGCATAGTGTTATTGAAAAAATTTATTATTACCATCTTTTTTTCAATTTCAAAAACTCAGTTGTTTAATTTTGCATCAAAATTTAATAAATATATTCAAGAAAAAATAAAATAAAAATAAATTTGAGTATGATTTTATTTTCTTATACACATTTTTAATTCATTCAATATTTTTCTGTTTTACATTTTTTTAAGTTTTTAGTAATTGATATAATCATTTTGGTGAGAGGTGCAAATTTAAACAAGTTTATAAATGAATGAATTATTTCCATATATATTTGTTAATTGGTGACTTTTTTTCTGTGTATTCTTTGATCTGTATAATTTTTTACTAATTTTTGTTTAAACTGGGGAATAAGCTTATCCATGACAGTCAAAATTACCAAATTATAAGTAGTGCCTCCATTAGGATTTGAAGGTGAACTAGTTTCGGAAATAAGCTTTTTTTATATTTCTAAGTTATTAAGGAGCTTCAGAAAAAGAAATAAAGGATAAAAAAATTTCGAATTATCGCTGTTTTGAGCCAGTATTTATGAATATGAAAATGATAGCGCACATTTTAACCGTTTTTACATCTTTCACCGCATTAACTTTGGTTTTTGTGAATTCCTATCAGTTTCTCAATATCACGTAGTAATGTTCATCACTTTTAATATCATGCAAGTGCTTAAGATATTGAAATAATTTCCAATATTCGTGATAATGAAGGCACATTGGGGTAAAAGAGGTCGAAAATGGCGGTTAATTTAGGGAAAGGTGATATGAATATTTTAATGATCAAGTTTTAGTTTCTTATTGATTATTAGTTAAAAAAATGCAGTTTTAGAATTTTAAGATTTTTTTTTTAGCAGAACGGTAATGTCTGTCCGTCCGTCTATACATTAGAGTTAAATGGGTTGAAAATTATGCATAATTCATAGAAGGGTGGTATCAACACTTTAATGATCACGTTTAACTTTTCTATTTATTAGTAAGTAAAAAAATTTATTTTTAGAATTATAAGATGTTTTTTGGCTGAATGGTAATGTCCGTCCATCCGTCTATACATTTAGTTAAATGGGACGAAAATTACGCTTAATTCATGAAAAGGTGATATCCAAATTTGGAGGATCACCTTCTATTTTTTCTATTTATTAGTTAGTAAACAAATGCATTTTTAGAATTCTAAAATATTTTTTTGGCAGCATGGCAATGTCCGTCCGTCTGTCTATACATTTGGGTTAAATGTGTCGAAAATTCTACTTAATTCAAATGAAAGGTGATATCAAAATTTTAATACTTTCATTTGGTTTTCATATTAATCAAAAAGTAGAAAAAACATATTTTACGAATTTCAAGATTCTTTATGACTTTTTTTAAAGTCCTAAAGAATATTAGAAGTCAGTGCTAATATTCTTTAGGACTTTAAGAACATTATAGTCTTTCTTGACCGATTTTCTCAGAGAGCTTATACAGAACGTAAGTTTTATTTTAGTTCAGGTCTTGTTGTAAAGTTTAAAATTTAAATCTATAATTTTTACAATCTTTTGTTAAAAAAAAAAAAAAAAAAAAAAAAAAAAACGTGATGTTTACCATTATAAATTATGTAGCTTCATTAAAAGTTCATTATGGACTACAGGACAGACGGACGGACATCGCCTAAACACTCAAACATGTCTTTCTATATGTTTTTATAAATTTACTATAAGATCTGGGGCCAAGTAAATGGTTGTAATAAATATTTTATATAAAATTATATATTTTTTGAATAAAATCAACAAAAAGTTACACTATGGTACCCGGGTACCACGGGTATTGACTAACGTAAAAACTGTCTACAAAGTTATTCCCGATAAAATTTAAAAAGTTTTAAAATTTTTGTCCAATTAGCAAAAACAAAAAAAAAATATGATCAAATAAATTCCAAATTTATAACATATGTATTAAAAGGATAATTTCGCCAAAAATAAAAATCCTTTTATTTAAATTTTCGTTACATTTTTGTAATTTCTCTATAAAATAAAATATTTTATACATAAATTTATTTAATACACATTAATAAATAAACAAATTTATGATACATTTTTTCATTATAAATACTGCATAACAAATAATCATAATAATTATAAAAATAAATATTTAATAATATTAAAATTTATTTTGCTTATAACAAACAACCAAAAGAGCATTTATTTAGGAAAATTATAATTTTTAAGTAAAAAACCTTAAAAATATATTTGCAAATAATATTATTTTTTTTTTTTTTTTTTTTTTTAATAAATGCAAATAATAATAAAAAGAGCATTTATGAGTTCAGGGCCATTTTCTAAAATAATGTTTAGGTATTATTGTTTAAACAAAACTCTTGGGAATTTCAACTGTAAAATACAATAATACTTACATACATACAACAACAACAAAAAAATAAAACAAAATACACATGTGTATATAATTTTTGTTAACATTATTTTAAATTAGTTATGTAAATAAGACTTTTGTTATTTAGATGTTAAACACAAGAGAAGAAGACACAAAATCCTTAGAGATTTTATTAGGTTAATTTAAATTAAAATAAACATAATAATTTTAGTTAAATGCAAGATAAAAATTATTGTATTTTTGTAAATACAAATTTACAAAAATATTTTAAATATTTTTATTAAAACTAAACTTACAATTTAAAATATTGTCATACTAGGCGTATGAAAAATATTGATTATATTACAGTTATTTACATATTTAAATAAAGTTTAAATATTGCTGTTGTTTTAAGTTCAAAATGAAAAGATTAAAAAATATTTTTTAATCCCTTTAAAGAAAATATTAATATGTTATAAGAAAAGAAAAAAAAAAATTTACTTAAGAAGATAATAGGAAAATTCTTTGCTAAAATAAAATAACAAGAGAGACAAATGACTCACAGTGAGGCCAAAGGCAAAATTTTTGGTAATAAATCTACATCTCCTTAACAACTGTTCTGATCGAATTGAAATGTATGGAAGAGTTGTAGAGGAGGACCTACAAATAAATACTTTATCGAAAGTTGTCTATAATAAAATTTAAAGTGGCGTAGTTTCGGTTCTATAAAGGATATCGATTTCAATCTTTTTCTGTATAACGAAGAATTATATCAGCCGTGCAATGTAATTTTAATGAAAAAAAATCAAGTTTATAAATTTTCTGATTTTTGAAATAAAAGTAAAATTTTTGTAAAAACGTGTTTTTTTTTTTTTTTTTTTTTTTTTTTTTTTTTTTTTGAGAAACTATAAATAGTTTATGTGTAATAAAATCTTTGTTATTAAAGAAATCTTAACAAAATTTTCGTTGGATGTAGACTTTATTATATCAAATGAGAAAGTGCAAAAAAACTTTAAGATTTTTATAAAAGTAATACCACAATTCCCAAAAAAAACGCCGAAAATCCCAAAAATTAGTTTTTTCACATTTTCGGCTATAAAATCCACATTTTTTCGAAGTCCCGTAGATTTGGATTGAAAACTTTAAAGAACATATTATAGATTCCTAAACTTTAATCCGTTTGCCGATACGTTCTTTGGGATTTGAGAAAATATAGACTAAAATCAAAACTTTCATTTAAAATGGGTCGAATTCGGGAGGGTGTGCACCTTGACCATTTGAGTTATTGGACTTGCTTTTTATTCTAAATTCTTTCTTGTGAAGATATCTTTTAGAAAAGTATAAAATTATTATATATTGTTAAAGAAAATTTTATTTTAGAGAAAAAAGAGTGTAAATACTTTTTCGGCCTAAAAAACACAAAAAGTTGTCATGTTTGCAATTTTTAAATTCAAAATCGTTTATTTTTGGACTCGGTAAAGATATTGACTTCAAATTTTTTTTATTCAATAGATAATTTTGTTCTTTAATTAGTTAGAGAAAACACAAATGAAATCTGTAGGAAACACTAGGATACATTTGGAAAAAACTAAACCAAGAACATGCAAAATTGAGATACTTAAAAATTCAAATGCCAATAACTCAAAAGCTATAAGAGATAAATAGGACATGCAAGCATATTTTTTGTAGGTCTTATTATTGCCTACAATAATGTATAAAAATATTTTAAATTGGACGAGAAAAAAATTGGCAAGCGATTAAATAATTTGTATGTCAGAGGTACCCAACTTTGAGCCCTTTTAGCTCCACCCCTGAGGGGTCAGTTCAGTCCGCCTTCGAAACTTAACATTGTATACTCCTCTGCTACTTTTGTATTAATTTTTAAGTAAATCCAACCAGCCAATCAGAAATTACAGATTTATTTCAAAAAAATTTCGATTCTGCCAAACTGTGCATTGTCCGACAAGGTGAGTTCACAGTTTTCTAACCGTGGTAGTCTGAAAAAAGTACCAGCTCTGTCTTCACTCTCTTGTCGTCCAATTCACACAGGATGGTATTAATGACAAAAAAAAAATGTTAAAAGCGCCTTCTATGTCCAGAAAGGCAGCCATTCTGTATTGTTTAAACTCAATGGATCGCTCGATGACCCTGATGACTTCGTAAAAAGCCGTCTCCGTGAAGCGACCTTTAATGTAGGTAACAAATACATATTATATATCATTCTTTAGGAAATTTTGTCTTCTTTTCAAATATGCATAAAAAATTTTACAATACAAAAATTTGTTAAAGACTTTTTGCAAAAAACACAGAGAAAAGATGGATTTGTGATTTTTTTGCATAATTTTTAATTTTTAATTATGCAATAAAATTCTTGTTAGTAAATATTTTTGAATAAGATTTCAAACATAAGTAGACTTTTTGATGCCTAATTTAAAGCGCTATTTACTTTTTGAGATTTGTCTACAAAAATCCCATAATTCCCAAAAAACTTTACAAATTTTACAAAAATGGGATTTTTTACTTTTTTTGCTATATCTTTCCAAACGATAATGGGAAGCAAAAATTTCTACTGTGAAAAAAATTAAAACACTTTAGACTAAATAAAAACTATAACTTTTTTTGTTTCCAGCTTTGCGATTTGAGAAATTAAGGTAAAAATTCGACATTTGTTGGAAAAATAGGTCAAATTTGGGAAACCCTAGTTCTCGCTAAAAACGATTTTTAAAAATTTTTTTTTCCTTTAAAGTATTTAATGTTTAGTTATCTTTTAAAAAAATATTAATGCTTATATGTTACTTAAGAAAATTTTTATATAACAGAAAAATAATGTTACCACTTTTTTGGCAAAAAAAAAACGGGAAAAATCAACTTTTTTTGAAAGTTTAAATTTAAATGCTTGTAACTTTTGACTGCGTAAATATTTTTTCAAAATTCTTTCTTTATATAACTTTTCTATTTATTTTTAATGAAATAAGAAAAAAATTTACAAAAATGGGGCTAAAATTGAACCCGCTGTATCAAAAAAAACTTCACCCAGGCAGGTTAAAAAGTAAAAATTTTAATTTTTGAAGCTTAATATCTCTTAAACAAAAAGAGATAATATAGGCATGCGACGATGTTTTTTTTTTTTAGATATCGACTAGCAGAATACTTCCATATAAAAATCTTTGAAATTGGTTCAGTTATAAGGAATCAGGATCGTTTTTAATAAATGTTATACCCTAGGTGTCCAAATTTGGGACCCTGTGGACTTGCCCCCTGTAGGTCTATATGCTCCAAGCTCTAAGTTTAAACTCACCTACACCTCTACTATCATCATGTGAAATCGGAGCAGCCGCACTGTGTTCGATTTTCAAATTTAGGTGGCCAAAATTAATTACACAAAAACTATAAATCGTAAAAAAGTGATTTTTGGCATAGTGATTACTTACATATTGAAGAATTATTGGACAAAAATTTAGACAAATCTGCCTACCGCCACGCCCACTATTAATTACCCAATTATGAAAAATAGTCAAAATTTAAAAATAGCTTCTTTTATAATTCTTTTTCATTTGAAAATAAGTTTAATTAAAAATACAAAATAAAGATTACATAATTCATTATAATTTTTTAATGAAAGTATAAAAAAGTTTAGTAAAAACAAAACAAAATCATGTGGAATCTGCACCAATATCACTGTCATTTTACTATCAGACTCTTGTATATTATAACATACGTTTTTTAGTAGTTTCAATATATCTGGCGTTAAAGTTCGTTTTTTAACTGGTGGAGTTTTCCTGAAGCTGCAAATATAAGGATCTGATGATATTAATAGCCTTTTTATTAAATCTGCATTAGTCTCGGTCCGTGAAGTTTTCCGCGTGAACTGCAGTCTATAACGTCTATTGTCTTTATTCCTGGATTCTTGAGCTTCTTCAGATAATTGACCAATAGGAAGGATGCAATGTTCAATTCCGTGCCAAAGAACTTTGTGAACACTGACAGGCATGTAATACCAGGGATATAGTTTCAAATAAAGATTTCTTGTTTCAAATGTATAACTTTCGAATGCTTCCACGTTTATAGTATACCCAGATGCTAAGCATTCCAATATAACATGAAAACGTTTAATAAGTTCTAAACTTAACCCAGTTATTTGCGCAGATATTTCTGCATTTCTAAAAAATCGCCTGGCTGAATTGCCATCGTTAGTATTTCCCGATATCTGTTTAGGCATGTCTATCAATAACCCCATTTTTGAACTAAATTCGTCTTGAATAATTTTTTTTTTTTTTGTAAAACTTTTACTTTGTTATCTTCTCCTCTAACTTGCCACATTTTTATATCTATCCTGTAAGCTATATGTAGTAAACATTTAATGAATCGTATCCAGGAATGTAGAGGCGACAAGCCAAATTCCAAAACTCCAGGGTCTAAGGTTTTTTGTAACAGGGCTGAAGAGTTATTCATTTCGGAAGGCTTAGCTCCACATACATAAAATATTTGTGACGAATTGTAATTCGATAAAGCAGAACAAACTTTTCCATCAATCATGCATAAAATTAATTTCGGTTTTATATAAACAGTATTTTGGATATTGTTCACGACAATATTAACCTCAGTAGCAACTAGTTTTGCTATTTGGTCCTTAATACCTTGTACTTCTTTTTTATCAAGTCTTTTGTCTCTTTTGTAAAGATTAATTTTATAGGACGACAATAGCGAAAGGAGTTGGGCGTTTTGTTTTCATAAATTATAATTTTCTCTTCATTTTTATTAATTAAATATATTTGTACTAGTACAAGAGAAATACTAAACAAATTTTCATCACTACTACCTTCTTGTATCCATTTTTGCTTATAAAGACTTTGATTAGATCCATCGCATCCCCATTTGAATAAAGCGAATATTTCCGTATATGTACTTATGTGATTTTTTATAAAATTTCCACGGTTAATTGCTAGATGGAATTATTCACCCACAATCTTGTAAGCTCACAACTTAAACAAAGGTATTCATTTAAAACATACATTCTTTAAAAGCAACTTACAAATAAAATGGTATTCAATTTTTTGTTCCACTTAGAAGGATGGTGTATCTTTGTTTTGAATACTTTGTTCGGCAGGTGCAGTTTCGGGCAAAAAATTTTTTCAGTTTCTATTAAAGGAGTATCCCTAGTTCTCAAAACAATCAAAAGTTGGACACCAGCTGATAACAGAAAAAAGTATTCGTCTATGCATTTTTGTTTTTGACTTACAATTTTTTTTTAAGAGCTTCCCTATTATATCTTTCAATATCTAAAACTATCTTCATTCAAATGTATACAAAATACCTGTTTTATATTTTAAAGGAATTATATTTTCATATACAAAAAGAATTTTTTAAAAATATGCCATAGAAAATTTTTTATTCATGTTCAAAGTTTGACTAATTTTCGAGCAAAACAAAATATTTTTCTTTTGTATATTTTACCCATTATTCATGTTATCGTTAGAAGCATTCATTGATCGATTTCAGCTAAAATGAGTACGGAAATGTCTTAACTGAATAGTCTATTTTAATACCCGAATATAATTTTTTTCCTCCTTTAAAGTTAATTTTTGGGGTTTTGGCCAGCTAAATTTGAAAATCGAACACTGTGAGCCGTTCCGAAGTTCCATAATTATTTCCATTTCGGTAACATCTGTACAGTCAGGAAAATGAGTGTTGAGTGAAATGTCCAAAGATGCCGCCGATGATTCTGACCATAAGCCAACCATCCTCTTAATACAGATGCTAAAACTTTACTGAGACTTGCAGATTCCTTGGTATTGCTTTTTTATATGCTCTGCGCTTATCGTGATACAACTACCACGATTTACTCTTGTAGCTAATATTGAAAGTATTACGTGCCTCCCTGCATAGCCTCGAGAGTTCCTTGTTCCACCAGATAGGGAAACTCTTTTTAGCTTTCATCATTGGACAGGATATGTTAGAAGCTTTAACAATTTCCTTGCTTAATGTGCTCTCAATTTGATCAAGAACCTCAGTTGTCGCTTCGACGGGAGGTATTCTTTTCATGCCTGAGAATCCCATTGAACTTAGTCGAGTCTGTTCGTCTTGAGTTTCTGAAGGTTGACGCTGTTTCATGGCAGACGAGTCCAATATCGAAAAGTATTTATATAAAGGATTTCCCTTTAATACTCTCCATCTATCAATTGATAAATTAGATCTGTTTTTTGAAAGTGTATTATCTAGCACCTCTTTCCATCCAGTACGGTTCACCAAGCTCTATAACTAAAAAAAATGAAACGAAAATTTTCAATGAAAATTTTTATTTTTAATTTTCTATAAACAACTATTTTTTAGTAAAAATTTCATCCCAAAATTTTTCTAGGAAAAATTTTATTTTTTTTAAATTTTACTTACCTAAAATGAAGAAAATTACAAAAATTTTATTATAAATCATATCATATTTATAATAATAAATATTATAATAAACAATATCGTATATATAATATTCCAAGTGCCAGGAATAAATACTTACACACTTTTCTTTATAAGTATTTTCGATTTAATGTTTATTCAGCAATAAAAAAAATATATAACAAAACCTTTAGAAAAAAAAATCATTAACATTAAACACGCAAAAATATAAAAAAATATTCTAAGTATTTACAACAAAAAAAAATAAAAAAATAACAAATAAATAAATTTCTCTCTAACAGTCACACAGTGCTTGGTACAATAGACAAAAATCAAAATAAAAACATTTTTCAAATTGGATTGAAATATACGTTTTTAGAAAGGTAACAATATAGATCATATAGTTTAAAAATAATTTTTTGGAAAAAGTTATTTTTGTGGCTACTAGAGGGCGCTAAAGTCAGAGAATTTAAAGCCAATATTAATGAACCAAAAATCTGAATTTAAACTGTTTTAGAAAAAAAATTGTCAAAAATTCGTTTTTTGATGCAATGCGTCGAAGTTTCGTTTTTTCAATACCTCAGAATATTGGCTAATTAAAACTATTATTATCTTTTAAATACAGTGTTTCGAATATATAAATATTATTGCTCAAATTTACACATATTCTTTAATTAAAACCTAAAAATTCCTTAAATTTGATGAAGGATATAAAAAAATTATAAAAAATTATAAACATTTTTTTACGGTTTATGTAAGTTTTTACAGTTATTTAACATATTAAAAAATAGTTAGAGCCTATTTTTTGCCATAACTATAAAAAAAGTTAAATTGAAAAAATGTCTGATTTTCCGTTTTTACTTCAATTTCAAAGAGTTCTCAATGTTAACGTAATTTATTTTGTTAAATTTAAATAAAATATTTAAAGAAATTATTTCGAAATTTATAAAACAACTAAGGAATAGAAAAATATATTTTTTGGACCTAATATATTATGTTAAAAGTCCTCCAGATGGCGCTAATTATAGAGCATTTTTAAATTTTAATACAAAAATTACATGAGAATCGATGGAGTATTAAAAAAAGTTATAAAAAATTATTTAATTTAATTTTTTACTTGATTCTAAAATTTAGTATTGTTTTTTAATATATAAAAGAAGAATTACTTTATATATTTTACCTCAGCTAAAAAAAATAATAATTCAAAAAAATTTTAAATTTCCTTTTATTACACAAAAGTCAAAAAGTTCTTTATGTTGAAATATTTCGTGTTGTTAAATCGACATTGCTTTATAATTTAATACATTATTGAAAACTAAAAAAAAATAAAAATATTGGACCGGAAATCGGGCGAAATTAGGCAAATTAATGATTTACTGAACATAAAATGTGGGTGCAGAAATTAAAATAATAATTAAAAATGATAAGGCTTGGGGGAGGTAGGTATGCCCTTGCTCCTATTAAATAAAATATTGTCTGACTTATAAAAAACCCATTTCCAATAGCTATAGTAAATTTTGATACTGTTTTGACCAGTATTTTAGAAGAAAATGCGTTTTTCACATCAGAATATATGGGAGGTAGGCGTGTTTTTGCTCCGATTTTTTCAAAACTTTGTATAAATTTACTCTGTGTGAAAAATAATATATGTGCCAAGTTCAAATTTTCTGCGACACCTCCTTCTATTTTTATAAAATTAAAAAGGGTGTGTTAGCCAGAAATACGTTTTTCTCATTTCAGGATATATGGGAGGTAGGCTTGTTTTTGTTCTGATTTAAATAAAAATTGGCAGAATCATAAATAATCTATATTTAACAGCAATCACAAATTTTGGTGGAATTCTGACTAGTATTCACGCTGTAAATCCGTTTTATAGTTTCAGTATATATGGGAGGTGGGCGTGTCCTTGTTCCGATTAAAAAATAAATTAGAAGACGTATAAGCAATCTATTTTTAATGGCTGGCACAAATTTTGGTAAAATTCAGACCAGTATTTTAGAAAAAATTTAGTTTTTTAACTTTAGGATATATGGGAGGCAGGCGTGTCCTTGCGCCAATTTTTTCAAAACTTCGTATTTAATTACTCTAAACCTTAAGTAATATGTGTACCAAGTTTCAATTTCCTACGACAACTCCTTCTATTTTTGTCCCATCGTTGTATGGGATCAAAGCACTGTGCGTCACCTTAACAAATCTACAGGGCGTATGTGAATTATTAATAAGTAACAATATTAACATGGCACAAAAAAACAACTACAACAATAATAAATGACATTTTTAAAAACATTACAGAAAAATTTCTCAATGTCAGTAATAAAAAAAATAAAACTAACAAACAGACTTTTATAAACTCACAAATACCTTGCAATACTTATAAACATTCAAATACATACATATATACATATTTCATAGCACGCATAGAAAAATAATTCATACAATAATAACAAAATAAAAAAGGAAAAACAATAAAGTACAGAGACTAAAAGATAAGCCATAAAGTATGCATGACTATTTATATTTTAATACAACGAACACATGGCTCTCATGTGTTTCCTGTTTAACAACAATGACTGCAATTACAAGTATGTGTATGGGTGTGTGTGTATGTGTGTATGTGACTGAGTGATTGTTTTTTCTTCTAATACTAAAATTTTAATATACTATTGTTTAGCTACAATACTATATAACAACATAGAGAGTATGTTTGTTTGTTTATTTATTTATGCTAGAGTGAATATGTCATGTTTATATTTTTATTTAATATGTTTTCTTTTACTCCCCAAAAAAAAATAAAACAAAAAAATGGTTCTCTTATATGCAATCAAACTTGCTCACACAGTAACAAAATACTTATTCATAGAGTGTCATTGTTTATTTACTTACTAGTATCAGGTTTCTTCCATTACTTTTCCCTTATTTTTTTTTTTTTTTTATTTTTTTTTTTTTTTTTTTTTTCAATGTCTCTCTCTAAGAGATTCTATTAAATAATCTCAGAGTTTGTAGTGAAAAATAATATTTTATTTGTTTGGAATATTTATATGTATATAAGTATTTTTTAATAAATTTATAAATAATAACAAGAATGTCAAACAAAAGAAAAAAAATAAAACATTAAAAGAAAAACTTGTCGTGTCTGTGACATATTGACAATGTTTGTCTTTATTTCGTTTCCGCTTCATCTATTACAAACATTCTTACATACTTATTGAGGGCTATATGTATAATAATTTTCTAAGTATAAAACATTAACTGACACAAGGTCCTTTGTAATAGTTCAACATATTTATATTGCAGGGAATTTTGTAGTAACAAAGACCTCCAAACTGCTATAAAAAGACAATTTTTATTTTCACTCGAAATAGGACCTAATGTGAGCTGTAGATGTTCTAGAGGACATCACATAATAATTTTTAAAATTTCTAAAACACCCTCTATATTTAAAAATATTCACAAAAAAAAAACCATTACTTCACTAGAAAAATCTCGTAGCTTTCAAAATTTTTAAATAATTTCATAATTTTAAAAGCTTTTAGAAATATTCTAAATAACTAAGGGCTTAGCACTGTGAAGGTATAAAGATTTTGTGGGAATAAATTCCTTATCTATATAATTACAATAATATGTAAACACTTATCCTGGAATTCCATTGAAGCTTATAGTATATATTGTTGGAAAGATATCTTATTATAGATATGAAGAATATAAATTTTATTAAAATCCGTGCAGTATTTTTGATAATAAAATCAAGCACCTGAAAACGTTTTATTTTTATTTTTCAATCAAAATAAATATCTTTAATGTTAAAAATATTTTTTCATTTGTTGAAAAAAATATGTGAGGGATTTTTATTTTTAAAATAAATATCCATCAATGATGAAAAAAAATAAATATCTTTTACGATAAATATCTTTAACAATAAATATCAGTTCGAAAAAAATTTCAAATGATTGTTTTTTTTATTCATACTTTTGTTTTGTTTTCAAAATATTTTTTTATTCAAATGAAATTGTTGTTGTTTAGAATTTTTTCCATCCGATGAAAAAAGTTCAAAATAATTTTCAACTTTTGAAATAAATCTCACAAAAGATATTTATATTTTTATTTCCATCATGATGAAAAAAATTTAAATATTGATGAAAATAAAAAAAATCATGATGGATTTTTATTATTTTTTGAACATTAAAGATTGTTTTTCGATTGAAATAAATATAAAAAGATTGTTTTTTTAGTATTAAAATTCGGTCTCTGAATAAAATTGCTGCTAATACACATACAAAACTAAAATAGCAAATAAAGAGCGACTCAAATTATTAAACTTAATTGTTTTCTAAGTAATTTAAAACTGATTTTCTAGTTTTTTAATAGTAAAACAGCAAAAAGAAATAAAAAATAAAATCACCAAAACAAGAAAAATTCCAAAACAAAAAAAAAAAAGGGCAAAACGAAATATATGGCAAGAACAATATTTCATACAAAACACTACGTTTATAACGAACTCCTAAAAATACAAATTTCCGATAAATAAAATTGCACATTTCAAAATATTTTAAAAATGTAAAAACTACAAGAAATAACTTTTATTTATTTCAATTTAAATTATCCGACAAAAGAAAGAGGAATTTCATTTTTAAAGTTGTTTAACATTACGCATACATATTAATGAAAATATCTATAAATAAAACTGAAATAACAAGAGGATTAAAAATTAAAATATTAGAAAATTGTTATTCCTCAAAGAGTAAAGATCTCAAAACATGCCAATGTAAAAAACTCGGTAATTAAAGAAAACGTTGAATGAGTATAAAAAAAAAAAATCTCCTCTTAACCAATGACTGATAAATATAAAAAATATTCTTTCCGATATACTTACATATTAAAATCATTAATATTTAAAACATAAACACATCCTATTTTAAAAGGAAGAAAATACGCTTTAATTACAAATATTATTTTGTTAAAAAATATTTCTTTGGAATTTTACGGATATAACGAACTACGTTTATAACGAACTAAATTTATTGGTCCCTTCGAGTTCGTTATAACCGTGTTCGAATGTATTTAAAAAATCGATATTTCGCCCATAGTAAGGCCATTACTTTAGTATATTTCCTCATAACTCAAGAACGGTGTGTACGATTGTCATAAGTAATACACCAAAAGATTTTTAGATTTTTTTGTTACTAAATTTTCTTTTAATAAATGAAAACAATAAAAATTTTACAGTTTATCATATTTATCTAAAAAGTTGGTAATTCTGCGAACAAAATAATGCATGCATCTTCAAAATTGATGCACAAATCGTGATTTTATTCACAGTTAAGTAAAAATACCCATGTTACATACAATTGAGTAGAAATACAGTGCACAATGGGGCAGAATTGAAATTTTTTGGATATAAATCTGTAACTCTTGATCGGCTGGATGCATTTGCACGAAATTTGGTACAGGTATAGCATAGGAGTGTACAATGTTAAGTTTGGAAGGGTGGACCGACCAGACCCCTCAGGGGCGGCGTTAAAGGGCTTCAAAGTTGGGTACCTCTGACATGCAAATTTTTAATCGCTTGCCAAATTTTTTATACATTATTGTAGGCACTGATAAGGCCTACAAAAAACATGCTTGCATGTCTTATTTATCTCTTATAGTTTTTGAGTTATTTGCATTTGAATTTTTAAGTACCTCAATGTTCTTGGTCCAGTTTTTTTTTTTTCATATATATCCTAGTATTTCCGACCGGTTTTATTTGTTTTTTCCTTAGCTAATTAGAGAACAAAATTATCTATTAAATAAAAATATTTCAAGTCGATATCTTTACCGAGTCCAAAAATAAACGATTTTGAATTTGAAAATTGCAAAAATGACGACTTTTTGTGTTTTATTGGCCGGAAAAGTATCTACACTCTTTATTCTCTAAAATACAATTTTCTTAAAAAGCATATAATAATTATATACTTTTCTGAAAGGTATCTTTACAGAGAAGACTTTAAAATAAAAAGTGAGCCCAATAACTCAAGTGGTCAAAGTACACACTCTCCCGAATTCGACCCATTTTATATGAAAGTTTTAACTTTAGTCTATATTTTCTCAAATCCCAAAGCACGAATCGGCAAACGGAATGTAGTTTAAGAATCTGTAATATGTTGTTAAAAGTTTTCAATCAAAATCTACGGGACTTCGGAAAAATGTGGATTTTATAGCCGAAAATGTGAAAAAACACATTTTTGGGATTTTTGGCGTTTTTTTGGGAATTGTGGGATTCCTTTTACAAAAATCTTAAAGTTTTTTTCACTTTCTCATTTTATGCAATAAAGTCTACTTCCACCGAAAATTTTGTTAAGATATCTCTAATAACGAAGATTTTATTACAGATAAAATATTTAAAGTTTCTCAAAAAACACTTTTTCACAAAAATTTTACTTTAATTTAAAAAATCAGAAAAAGTATAAACTCGATTTTTTTCATCTTAATTACATTGCTTAGCTGATATAATTCTTCGTTATACAGAAAAAGATTGAAATCAATATCTTTGGCAAGCGATTAAAAAATTTGCATGCCATGGGTACCCAACTTTGAGCCCCTTGGAGTCTCTCTTTTCCAAACTTAACATTGTATACTCCTATGCTATGCCTATACCAAATGCAAATTCATGCAAATGCATACAGCCGATCAGAAGTTACAGATTTATTTCCAAAAAATTTCGATTCTGCCCCACTGCGCAGTGGAGGCCAAAAAAATTAAAAAAATTATTTTGTCTTGAAACCAAAATAGATGGACTAGGTGGATTTTGACGAGTTAAACAAGAATCTGCATTCACTTTTTTTCTATCGGGTACTGATTTTTTTAATGTGCATGACTAATATCATCACCTTATTCAGCGGCCACACTATAAAATTCGAGAATGGTTTGTCAAATTTAGGCTATAACTCAAGAACCGTTTACAAGATTTTGATAAATGATACACCAATAGACGCATATGATAATTGTCTTCAAGGTGTGTTAACAATATTTTTTATTCGCTCAAGAATTTCAGAGTTATGGATCAAAAATTTTCACCATTTAAAAAAAAAAAAATATTTTTTTCGCTACTAATTACCGAATAACTACGGAAATATTAACTGGACAAAAAAATTATATAAACTCAGCTCAAAGACAATTTAGATCACTATATATTGGAGTTTAATTTATCTTAATTGGGCAAACCGTTCTCGAGTTATGACTGCCTAAAAGCGGGGTCATAGTAGTCATGCACATAAAAAAAATCGATACACGATAGAAAAAAGTAAAAGCTGATTCTTATTTAGCACCTTAAATTCCATCTAATCCACCTATTTTTTTATTTAAGACAAAAAAAAATAATTTGTTTGCCCACTAGGTATTTCCACTTAGCTATAGGTATGCATGCATAACTGTGAATCCTATCAAGATTTGTGCATCAATTTTCATGATACGTGCCTTTATTTACTCGTAGTTTTGCCAGCTTTGAGATAAAAATGATAAACTGAAACATTTTTGATGTTTTTACTTTTAAAAAGAAGTTTTAGTAAAAAAAAGAAATCTTGAATTTAGGACACTTATATCGAAATATCTCCAAAACTATTGAGCGGATAAAAATTTGTTAGTAGGACATACATATACATATATATATATTTATACATTATACATTTCTCGAGTTGTAGTGAAATATACTTGAGTAATCAGCTTATTTAGGGCGCAATATTAGACACGCCCATAAAAAAAATCTCGACCTGATGGGGGAAAACTGAAAGCAGATTCGAGTTTAGCATACGGAATTCCATCTAGTCCACATAATTTTTTTTTTTTTAAGGAGCACGAAAAAAAATTTTTTTGTCGTCCAGTGTTATTACTTACTGCAACTTAACATTCATTATTTGTTTCATATATTTAGTTTTTAACGTTTTATTGATTTTACAATTCAAATATTGGATATAAAATCGATTATAAAAGTACTAAATATGATTACCCTTCCCGAATTGTTATTTTAATTTTAAAAAGGCCACGCATTGGTTGCATTAACCAATTATATTATTGCAGGAACGTTAATTTAAATATTAGTACCTTCATATCTATATAAGAACATACAGAGTTTTCTATTTACAAAATTATAATAAGTCTAAAAGAAAATTGGTTCATATTATTAAATTTATATGGTGGTAAGCGTTATCCAACCAATTTTTTTTCTGTGTGTACAGTCATTAAACGATTGTAATTAACAATCTAATATTTTTTATCAGATTTTTAAAAAGCGTGATGGTTTTTCAGCAAGATACCAAAAGTATAATCTAATTTATGCTATATTATCACAACAAATTTTAAAAATTTAAAATCTTTAGTATTGACCTTTAACCTTTGCAATAAAAAATAATATAAGTTCACATTTCTTAGCAATATAGCTAACTTTATTTCTATAAAAATACGTTAAAGTCTTCTTTTTAAAGACCCAAAAATATAACATACTTTTAGGTGTCTTTTATTTCCTTTCTTTTATTTATTTTTTTTATTTTTTTTTTCTCCTAAAAGAAAAACAATTTTATTTTATATACTTTTAAAACATCTCTACTGTGTATTTTTAAGAGCAAAGCTAGAAAAATAAAACTGAACGAATAAATAATCAATATTTTACGTAAAATTTTAAAAGCTTAAATAACAAAAAACAGAATAACTAACACACACCTTCAACGACTTTAAAAATTTTACTTTTTTCTTTTTTCTACAATAATAAATCAATAGTTTTCCTGTAATATTTATTTCTTATACTTATTTTAAAATAAAATTTTAAAATGTTTTCTACTTAAAGGAAATGGAAAATTTTTTGATTTATGGATTTTAATTATAGCAACGCACAAACACCCACATACATACACAGAGAATATAGAACAAATTATGATCAAGGAAATTACAGATATTATTAGTGAAAAGCGTAAGATAAAAAAGAGCTTAAGAGACAATTATTTGTGCCGGAATTTATTAAGAACATTATAAACTAAATAGTTGTAGATTTATTTTATTTAAAAAAAAAAATGCTTTTAAGACTTTTTTTGCCTTCAACCATAACCATGATAATTATAATGTTAAGACAGTTTATTATCGTGGCAAGTAATTATGAGTATTTCATGGAAAAGTATTTAACATCATTAACACATTTAATTTTAAATATGCTTGTGTACATATAGACAATAAAGTGTAGCAGGTATTTAAATTTAGAACAACAAAATAACATTAAAAATATTTTTGCTTGTTTTTGACATATGTGGCGTATACGTGCTAAAAATTGTGGAAAAAAAATCATATTTTTTATAAGTCGCATAAAAAGAATTTAAACGTCACATAAGCTTCGTAATAAAATATTTAAAACATTGTAAAAATTTAGGGGTAATATGAATATAGCTAAACAAGGTGATTTTATTTAAATCTATATAAAATACTCCCTATTTCAAATAAAAACTAAGGGTAAGGATTTAAATTTAAGAATATAGATTTAACTAAAATAGTACTTTAATCCGCGGTATACCATCAGCTTCTGTAGTAGCAGTAGCCAATTATTATCTATTTTTTGGGTTACCACAAGTATTTTTATATTTTCCAAAATCCACAATAATATTTTTGACAACAAAAAAATACTCAAGATTATTACACTCTCTGTCTGCATTTGCTTCTTTAAAATATGTTCGTATATATATTATCACTTTAAATTACCCAGAAATCTCTCAAGTATTTTTTCACTTGAACTCGAAGTGCAACCAAAAAAAAAATATAAAAAAAAAAAAAAAAACTTCAATTATGAGACAAGTGTTTTTCACATTTTCCACAAAAATCTCTACAAACAAAGAAAAATAAAACAAATGATAACATTACAAACAGACACCAGCAAATGGTTTTAATAACAATTTCCAGAAAAAAAATAACAAAATTGCCACATAGAGTTTCATATCTATCCCTCAACAGACTAAAACACAAACATCAATGACTGCCAACTCAGACAATAGCAGTCATAATATACATCAACATCTTTAAATGTCGTAGAAGAATTTTTGTCTGTTTGGATTTTATTGCTAAATTTTTTGTAAAATTTTATTTATGACCAAATAAAGAAAAACACCAAAACCAAAATTAAATCGTAACAAATTATAAGAATATTTATTTTAAATATCATGGCAATGAATTTATCTTTAATATAATTAAATTTTATTAGATGTTTGTAAAAATATGTACAACATATTTGTTTATTATAATGTAAAAAATAAAAATACTAATGATTGTTATACTTATATAAGGCCAGACAGTTGAAAATTAATTTTAGTTTATTTTTGGTCTAGCAAAGCAAAAACAGAATAATTGGCTGGCAACACACACGAAATAAAAGTTCATTCACTTATCAAATAATATGTTAGAGAGGGATTTTTGTAAAAGCTAGAATAGAATATAAAAGACGCAATTAAGTAGAATATAGACTTGGCTAGAAAAGAGACTATACACCAGACAAGAGCTGAATTAGAACTGAACTAGAACTGAACGGAACTGAACTAAAACTGAACTAGAACTGAACTAGAACTGAACTAGAACTGAACTAGAACTGAACTAGAACTGAACTAGAACTGAACTTGAACTAGAACTGAACTAGAACTGAACTAGAACTGAACTAGAACTGAACTAGAACTGAACTAGAACTGAACTAGAACTGAACTAGAACTGAACTAGAACTGAACTAGAACTGAACTAGAACTGAACTAGAACTGAACTAGAACTGAACTAGAACTGAACTAGAACTGAACTAGAACTGAACAAAAACTGAACTAGAACTGAACTAGAACTAGAACTGAACTAGAACTAGAACTGAACTAGAACTGAACTAGAACTGAACTAGAACTGAACTAGAACTGAACTAGAACTGAACTAGAACTGAACTAGAACTGAACTAGAACTGAACTAGAACTGAACTAGAACTGAACTAGAACTGAACTAGAACTGAACTAGAACTGAACTAGAACTGAACTAGAACTGAACTAGAACTGAACTAGAACTGAACTAGAACTGAACTAGAACTGAACTAGAACTGAACTAGAACTGAACTAGAACTGAACTAGAACTGAACTAGAACTGAACTAGAACTGAACTAGAACTGAACTAGAACTGAACTAGAACTGAACTAGAACTGAACTAGAACTGAACTAGAACTGAACTAGAACTGAACTAGAACTGAACTAGAACTGAACTAGAACTGAACTAGAACTGAACTAGAACTGAACTAGAACTGAACTAGAACTGAACTAGAACTGAACTAGAACTGAACTGGAACTGAACTAGAACTGAACTAGAACTGAACTATAATTGAACTAGAACTGAACTAGAACTGAACTAGAACTAGAACTGAACTAGAACTGAACTAGAACTGAACTAGAACTGAACTAGAACTGAACTAGAACTGAACTAGAACTAGAACTGAACTAGAACTGAACTAGAACTGAACTAGAACTGAACTAGAACTAGAACTGAACTAGAACTGAACTAGAACTGAACTAGAACTGAACTAGAACTAGAACTGAACTAGAACTGAACTAGAACTGAACTAGAACTGAACTAGAACTGAACTAGAAATGAACTAGAACTGAACTAGAACTGTAATTTAAAAAAAACTAGACTATCGAATAGACTATCGAATAGACTATAGTATAGACTAGACTATAGACTAGACTATAGACTAGACTATAGACTAGACTGCAGACCAAACTAGATACGAGAACATAATCTAGACTATAAACTATAGTACAGACTTGAATAAAGACTAGACTATGAACTATACAATAAGTTATGAACTAGACTGTAAATTAGGCTATATACTAAGCTATAGATTAAACTATAGACTAGACTATAGACTAGACTATAGACTAGACTATAGACTAGACTATAAACTAGACTATAAATTTAACTATAAACTAGACTATAAATTAGACTATAGACTAGACTATAAGCTCGAATATATACAAGACTATAATCTAGACTATAAACTAGACTATAAACTAGAATATAGAGAAGACTATAAACTACACTATAAACTAAGCTATAAACTAGACTACAGACTAGAGTATAGGGTAGACTATAAACTAGACTTTATACTAAATTGCAAACTGTAGTGTGAACTAAATTTTGAGATGTTGTCCAGAAGAGATTTTCGACCAGATTGTAAACTAATTAATCGTTTACACCTTACGATTAATTTAGCCTTCATTTTACTTAAAAATATTTAAATTTCTTCATTATATTTTCCCCTCATTTTTTTATTTTATTTTAATATAGAAATTTTCTTTAATTTAAAATTTCTTGATCACTTTCTTAAAAACTTAATTTCTTCGATAATTAATTTTATTTTTTTTATTTTTATAAGGAAAATACTTCACTGTCATTCATTTTCAATTTTCCAAACCATTTTGTATAAAAATATTTACTCTAACAGCAAGACACATTTAATAATGTCTTTAAAAAAACAAAAAACTAAACTAATAAGTTTTGTTTTTCTTTCTTCAACTCTAGTATGGATGCATCTCTACTTTGTATTTTGTTTTTCCATTAAAACTTCTTTTAATTTAATAGAAAAACATTTTTCTTTTACTCGAAGTGTTAAATTTCATTTTAATTACTTTTATGCTTGAAAAAATTTTGGTATTATTCTCTTTTTTCTCGGTTATTTCAATTTTCAATTTGCTAAGACCCAAAAGACAAGCAAGTTTTTTTTTTTTTTTTTTTTTTTTTTGGAATTTTCCCGCCACTTGTTTTTCCTACACAATGTAACACGTATATTAGTAATTTTTATTTTTTTGGTTTCTGCAAAATTAGCAATATATGTTAGGGTTTAATATTTTTTTGTTTTTAAAAGCAACAAGAAAAAAATATTGAGTTTTTTTTTTTTTTTTTTTGTTTTAGTAATTAGAACGATGAACAAAATAATACAGAAAGCTAAAAAAATATAACATACAGCAACAATAAATAACACCTACTGCTTAAACAGGCACTTTGTAGCAAAGTTGAAAGGAAAGGCTGTCCCTTGAACAGAAAAGGGAATTAGTTTCTAGAATAATTTAAATAAAGTACAAATGCTAAAAATATAAAAGTCTCTTAAGATACATGACTTCAAAACTTATATATAATTGTATATATCAGCAATTAGATTAAATATTATATGTAAATGAATCGAAATTAAATTTAAATCCACCAATAGGTTCTCCCTTTTTTTCCTACTCCACCAACATAAACTACTACTCATCATTCATTTTCACAACTACTTGTTTTACATTTAAAATTAATGCTACTGGCAGTTTTGTTAGGCAACTAAAAACATTAGCAACACCAACCAACTAACAACCATCAGCAACAATAGTGTTATAGTTTATATCCAGCTTTCCAGCTCATAAACAACCCCAACCCATTGTTGAATATGACCTTCTTCCGAAAACAAAAACTTCCGAAAAACACAAAAAATATAAAATGCTAATGTATGAGAACGTTACGTGTTCAACATTGTAGAAACCACACAGTAGCATGCAACACAAAAAGTTTAAAGATGGTGGAAGAATAAAAAAGAAAAAAAGAATTAGAACTCAACTAAAACTGAACTGGAACTGAACAAGAACTGAACTAGAACTGAACTAGAACTGAACTAGAACTGAACTAGAACTGAACTAGAACTGAACTAGAACTGAACTAGAACTGAACTAGAACTGAACTAGAACTGAACTAGAACTGAACTAGAACTGAACTAGAACTGAACTAGAACTGAACTAGAACTGAACTAGAACTGAACTAGAACTGAACTAGAACTGAACTAGAACTGAACTAGAACTGAACTAGAACTGAACTAGAACTGAACTAGAACTGAACTAGAACTGAACTAGAACTGAACTAGAACTGAACTAGAACTGAACTAGAACTAAACTAGAACTGAACTAGAACTGAACTAGAACTGAACTAGAACTGAACTAGAACTGAACTAGAACTGAACTAGAACTGAACTAGAACTGAACTAGAACTGAACTAGAACTGAACTAGAACTGAACTAGAACTGAACTAGAACTGAACTAGAACTGAACTAGAACTGAACTAGAACTGAACTAGAACTGAACTAGAACTGAACTAGAACTGAACTAGAACTGAACTAGAACTGAACTAGAACTGAACTAGAACTGAACTAGAACTGAACTAGAACTGAACTAGAACTGAACTAGAACTGAACTAGAACTGAACTAGAACTGAAATAAAACTGAACTAAAACTGAACTAGAACTGAACTAGAACTGAACTAGAACTGAACTAGAACTGAACTAGAACTGAACTAGAACTGAACTAAAACTGAACTAGAACTGAAATAAAACTGAACTAGAACTGAACTAGAACTGAACTAGAACTGAAATAAAACTGAACTAGAACTGAACTAGAACTGAACTAGAACTGAACTAGAACTGAACTAGAACTGAACTAGAACTGAACTAGAACTGAACTAGAACTGAACTAGAACTGAACTAGAACTGAACTAGAACTGAACTAGAACTGAACTAGAACTGAACTAGAACTGAACTAGAACTGAACTAGAACTGAACTAGAACTGAACTAGAACTGAACTAGAACTGAACTAGAACTGAACTAGAACTGAACTAGAACTGAACTAGAACTGAACTAGAACTGAACTAGAAATGAACTATAGCTGAACTAAAAATGAAATAGAACTGAACTAGAAATTAACTAAAATGCAGATTTGTATTAGAATATACAATAAACTACGCTATAGTTGATTATTGATTAGGCAATTTTCTAGGCTATAAAATTTACTAGAGTATTAAGTATTGACTATACTATAGACTAGAGTAGTGTTCAAATATTTAGTAGACTATTAACTAGACTATTGGCTAAAATATTGACTAGATTACAAACTAGACTACCATCTAGACTACTGAGTGGGCTATTTATTAGACTTTTTACTTCACTATTGACTAAACTATTGACTGGATTATTGACTAGACTATGGACTAGAATATTGTACAGATTATGGAATAGACTTGACGATCATCTGGGCCTGTGAGTGGACTATTGATAAGTTTATTATCTAAACTGTTAACTAGACTATTAGCAAGACTATTGGCTAGACTATTTATTATTAACTAGACTATAGACTAGACTATTGGCTAGACTACTGAGTAGACTATTAACTAGAATATAAAGTAGAATATTAACTAGGTTTTTTTTTTTTTTTTTTTTTTTTTTAATTCAATTTATTAATAACAGATTTAAATTTACAAAAATTTGCTTAAGGCTAATCCCGCGAAGCCATTCGGCTTATCTGCAGGATGTTATAAAATATAGTAATATAGATAATTTTATTCATTGCGAATTAATATAAAATGTTTTAATTAATTTTTTCCTTTTATGTATATTTTGTTGATTTAAAATGTTTATTGGAATTTTGTTGAGAATGGTTGGTAATACCACATTTAGACTGTTCTTTCCATAGTTGTTTTTAAAACGATCTACCTGATACCTTCCTTCAGCTCGACTTCTTGTATTATACATGTGTTCTATTGGCGTTAGGAATCTAGGATCGTTGTAGAATTCATTTATTAAAGAGATGTTATATATACTTCTGATGTTCAGAAGTTGTAATTTGGTGGCTAAGCTGGTAGTTTGTACGTTTCTATTTCTGTTTATGTGTGAGTTATTGTTAACATTTGTGTTGTTGTTGACGTATGCGTTGTTAACGTGTGTGTTGCTGCTAACGTTTGGGTTATTGTTAAGGCTTGTATTGTTAAAGTGTGTGTTGTTGTTGACGTTTATGTTGTTGTTAATATGTGTGTTGCTGTTAACGTTTTGATGGTTGTTAGCGTTTATGTTGTTCACGTGAGTGTTGTTGATAACATATGTGTTGTTAACGTGAGTGTAGTTGTTGACGTTTCTGTTGTTGTTAACATTTGTGTTGTTGATGTATGTGTTGCTGACGTATGTGTTGTTAAGGTTTGTGTTGTTAACGTTTGTGTTGTTGATGTGTGTGTTGTTGTTGTCGCGTATGTTGTTGCTGACATGCGTGTTGTTGTTGACGTGAGTGTTATTATTTACATAAGCATTACCATGCTGTATTGTATTTGATGGTTATTGTGTTGTTGGTTCTTTAGTCAAATTTTTAGGATTTGATTCTGAGTTTGCTGTAAACTACTGCAGTATGTCGAACTTCCCCAGGCAGTAATCCCGTGCCTTATGTAGGATTCGGCTAGCGAAAGGTATGCTTACTTGAGAACTGTGTACGGTGTGCAATTACTCAAATGGAACAGGCTATATGCGGCTGCTTTCAGTTTTTTTCGAAGATATTGTATGTGCATTAGCCACTTAAAATTTTCTTCTACGATCACACCTAAGTATTTAAACGATTTCACTACTTCTATTAGTGAATTACAGGTGTCTATCATAAAGGGGTTTTTGTTGTGTAGGCATTGTTTTTGTTGTTGTTGTCTAGACTGTTATCTAGACTATCAACTAAACTATTAAGTGAACTATTGACTAGTGTATAAGCTAGACTATAGAGTAGACTATAGACTAGATTATAGAATATACTGTTTAACTTGACTATTAGCTTGAGTATTAAGTAGGCTATTGACAACATGCCATAAACTACTATATTAACTAGACTAATCAATAGATTAATAACTCGGCTATCAACTATTTACTGTATTCTAAACTATTTACTGTATTATAGACAAGACTATTGACTTAAATATTAAGTATATATTACATACATACTACACTATGGAATATACTATTGACAAATCATTAGACTTGTCTATAAACTAAACTATGCTCAAAATTATAGACAAAAATTTTCAGAAAAGAATTCATGATCCATAATTTTCAAATTTCCATTTAATCCCATAGTGCTTTTCCAAAAAAAATCACAAAATGTCAAGCACAAAATGCAGTTATATTCTATTTTTAATACTATTTTGCGTATTGAGTATGAGAAAAATTATACAATACAACTACATACATAACCCAAACACAACAGCAAACTCACACACACTTATATAGCACAATAAATAATGTAAAAGTGCGTACAAGTAGATCTATATCTTCAGCAGAATTATACACAACTACATATTCTTCTATGTATGTAACAGACTATAAACAAAATAATACTCTGCTACTACTATTTAATATGTTGATGTTGGTATTTGTGCTGGTGTGATAGCATTGTGTCCTTTTCACAGCTACACAGTTTAATTTGGTTATAACAATAATTTTCCTGGTACATTGTAGTCATTTGAGTGTGTGATTGTATTTTTTTTTTTTTTTTTGCGTTTTGCCAAAATACAATCCATTTTATTTCTGCTTCGAGTTGTTTTCGGCCATGTTTACGAGAATATTTTCATTATGATTTTATAATCAAAAATCCATAAAAAAAAGACACATACACAACATACTCGTTGTTCAGAGAAACAGTGAGATGAAATGATTAAATGGAATTATGACCATAAATGCCAGTGGTGTTGCTGTTTTGAAATGAATAATTTCAGCAAATTGTGATAATGTATAGTTTCGGTATACCAAATAAATACTAACTTAACTGCTGTTTGGGGAAAAAATAGTTAGAATTTGTTAACAAACTTGAATGAAATCTTGAATGAATGATTGAATGAAATCTTTTGTAAGAAGAATTATAATGTGACAAGCGTAATTATATAGAGATATTTTTATGATAAAAATTTAGATGAGATTTAAATGTTTTTAAATTTCAACCTAAAAATATTTTAACATGCAACATATACTGGCAAATTTGCTAAAATAAATTTAAATATTTGACCTTTACCTCACTAATGTTTGCCCCTCAATTTATGGTATTTTTTTTTTTTTTTTTTTTTTTTTTTTTTTTGATACATTCAATAAACATTTGAAAAATATGAATTTTTTTCGTCCAAAATTTGTCTTGCCACAAGATAACATTACCACAAATATAGCCACCATAAAATTTTGATTTTAAACATAATATAAATGTTGCTAAATTGTGTATAGAATTTATGGTTTATTAGACACAAAACCACAAAAAACGCATAAAATTTGTTCAATCAAAAACTTGGCAAAATTAAATGAAGGCAAATAATGAACGAAATAATTTATTTTATTTTAATTTATGATATTTTTAAAGTCTTTAAAATAAAGTGAATTAAATTTAAGCAAAAACCAGAAACAATTTAAACAGAACCGAACTAGAATTAGACTATAATTGAACTAAAACTAAACTAGAACTGATGTAAGAATGAACTAAAATTGAACCAAAACTAAACTAGAACTGAATCCGAATTAAACTGGAATTGAATTAAACAGAATTAAAGAATGGAACTGAACTGAACTGGAACTGAACTAGAACTGAACCAAAACTGAACTAGAACTGATTCAGAATTAAACTGGAACTGAACTAGAACAGAATTAGAACTGAACCAGAACTGAACTAGAACTGAACTATAACCGAACTAGAACTCAACTAGAACTCAACTAAAAATTAACTAGAAATGAATTAGAATTGAACTAGAAGTGAAATAAAAACTAGAACTGAACTGCAACAGAATTAGAACTGAACTAGAACCTATCCAGAATTGATTCAGAATTAAACTGGAACTGTACTAGAACTATAGTAGAAGTCAACTAAAAATTAACTAGAAATGAACTGAACTAGAACTTAAATAAACTCGAACTGGAACTGAGCCAGAACTGATTCAGAATTAAAATAGAACTGAACTAGAACAGAATTAGAACTGAAATAGAACAGAATTAGAACTGAACTAGAAGTACACTAGAACTGAACTAGAACTCAACAAGAACTCAACTAAGAATAAACTAGAAATGAAATAAAACTGAACTAGAACTGATTCAGAATTAAACTAGAACTGAACTAGAACAGAATTATAACTGAACTGGAACTTATCCAGAACTGATTCAGAATTAAACTGGAACTGAACTAGAACTATACTATAACTCAACTAGAAATTAATTAGATTGAACTATAACTGAACTAGAACTGAACTAGAACTGAACTAGAACTGAACTAGAACTGAACTAGAACTGAACTAGAACTGAACTAGAACTGAACTAGAACTGAACTAGAACTGAACTAGAACTGAACTAGAACTGAACTAGAACTGAACTAGAACTGAACTAGAACTGAACTAGAACTGAACTAGAACTGAACTAGAACTGAACTAGAACTGAACTAGAACTGAACTAGAACTGAACTAGAACTGAACTAGAACTGAACTAGAACTGAACTAGAACTGAACTAGAACTGAACTAGAACTGAACTAGATCTGAACTAGAACTGAACTAGAACTGAACTAGAACTGAACTAGAACTGAACTAGAACTGAACTAGAACTGAACTAGAACTGAACTAGAACTGAACTAGAATTGAACTAGAACTGAACTAGAACTGAACTAGAACTGAACTAGAATTGAACTAGAACTGAACTAGAACTGAACTAGAACTGAACTAAAACTGAACTAGAACTGAACTAGAACTGAACTAGAACTGAACTAGAATTGAACTAGAACTGAACTAGAACTGAACTAGAACTGCACTAGAACTGAACTAGAACTGAACTAGAACTGAACTTGAACTGAACTTGAACTGAACTAGAACTGAACTTGAACTGAACTGAACTTGAACTGAACTAGAACTGAACTTGAACTGAACTTGAACTGAACTAGAACTGAAATAGAACTGAACTAGAACTGAACTAGAACTGAACTAGAACTGAACTAGAACTGAACTAGAACTGAACTAGAACTGAACTAGAACTGAACTAGAACTGAACTAGAACTGAACTAGAACTGAACTAGAACTGAACTAGAACTGAACTAAAACTGAACTAGAACTGAACTAGAACTGAACTAGAACTGAACTAGAACTGAACTAGAACTGAACTAGAACTGAACTAGAACTGAACTAGAACTGAACTAGAACTGAACTAGAACTGAACTAGAACTGAACTAGAACTGAACTAAAACTGAACTAGAACTGAACCAGCACTGAACTAGAATTGAACTAGAACTGAACTAGAACAGAACCTGAACTGAACTAGAACTGAACTAGAACTAGAACTGAACTTATTACAGTTCTAGTCTTCATTGCGAGCGGACGTGTTTTTTAATCGTGCGACAATCAAAGTTAATTATTATTGTTATCCGGAGTCATATAAAGTTAAAGAGTTTAATTAAAACTATCAAAAAACTGTGTAAAATAATACAAAGTTTGTTCAAAACACAAAATATATAAACACACAAATAAAGTGAAAAACTTAAATAAATAAAATTAAACATACAAAACAGAAATTTTCAAAGAATAAAGCAAAAAACAAATATAAAAAATGAGTCTCTGTTCGCAATGTAATAGCGAGTTACCAACAAAATTTGTGAAATGTTATGGATGCAATTCTCAATACCATTTCTCTCCTTGTTGCTCTTTATCAGAAAAAACCTATGCGACTATGGCTAATGAAAGGAGAAACGAATGGAGATGCCATAAATGCAAACCAAGAAAAGCATCCACTAATAGTAATATTGCATACCATATAATAGTCGACGAAAATCCTCAAGCAATTGTCCAACAAAAACAACAAAGAGAAGATGATGTAGATGATAATGATGTTGTCAAACGTTTTAAAAACCCTTTGTCTCTTAGTGAAGTCAATAATAGTGTTTTTCAAGTAAAATCCGATGTTTCAATTATGAAAAACGACATAGGCGACATAAAAATAACTATGCAACAACTCGCAACATCCATTAACCAAATAAATAATAATGTTCAAATTAGACTCGACACAATCACAAACACTCTTGCTAATCTCTCCTCTCAAATATATAACCTTTCTGAAATAAATAAAGAAAAAGAAAAAGAAATGCAAGCCATGAACAATCGTATAATCGACTTGGAACAGCAACTCTTAAATAAATGCATAGAGATCAATAACATTCCCGATGAGAACATTCCCCCAAATGATGCTGTGAAAAAGATCGCGACTTCGTTAAACATACAAATTAATGATGCCGACATTAGTAATTCCTATACTCTCAAGAAGTCAAAAAAAATCATTGTAGAGTTTACAACCCTAAACAAAAAGAAGGAACTGCTGGGTAAAATCAAACGTCACAGAGTGGAATCTAATATAGTTACTGGGGATAACGAAAACAAAAGCTTCATTTATATTAATGAACAACTAACCTCATACAAACGTCATTTGCTGTGGTTAGCTAAAACAAAATCTAAAGAATCTAACTGGAAGTTTGTCTGGGTTAAAAATGGTAACATTTTTGCAAAAAGAAATGAAATATCAAACCCAATCATTATACATAACGCAGCAGATATTGAGCTGATAACAACAACTATTTAACTACTGTATTTAAAAAAAAACTACTTTCTAATTAAACCCATAATCTTTTCCTCAAAATACACAAATAAAGTAAAATATGAACCCTATAAAAACAATCAAAAACTTTAACCAAATTGAGAAAGATCTCCTAAGTTATCCCAACACTTTTCTGTTTATTAATATTCGTTCTCTTCGTCTAAATTTCACTTCATTCCTTGCTTCTGTACATAACATCATAAACAAAATTAATTTCATTGCTCTTGTTGAAACAAATATTACAAATTATGAAAATAATATGTATAATATTAATGGTTTTACCTCATACTTTCTCAACAGAGAAGGTAGAGGCGGGGGAATAGCGTTATACGTAAGAGAAACCATTACCCATACAAATATTAACATAAACACAAACTCTTTTGAAACAATTCAACTAGATGTAAATAATAGCAACAAAACATTTTCTCTTATTGTCATATATCGACCGCCAAAAAATAATATAAACGAGTTCATAATAGAACTGGACAAAACAATAAACAAAATTAAAAACAAACAAGATATTGTTATTATTGGTGATATGAACATTAATATTCTTACTCAAAACTTAACAACAACAAAATATATTGATATGCTTTCATCTAATGGACTGCAATGTATTATTAATGAAGCTACAAGGGAAGATGTAAAAAACAAAACAAGTACCTGCATCGATCATATACATGTACGCAACAACAACACAACTACACAAACAAATGCTTCAATAGTGAGAACAAGCATCTCTGATCACTATGGTCTTTTTTGTTGTATATACGATAATAAAGAAAATAAAAATAAACAAAAACAGAGTGAGGAAAACATTTTAAATCAAGAACTGAACTAGAACCAAACTAGAACTGAAATAGAACTGAACTATAACTGAAGTAGAACTGAAATAGAACTGAACTAGAACTGAACTAAAACTGTACTAAAACTGAACTAGAATTGAAAATGATCGAGAACTGAACTAGAACTGAACTTGAACTGATCTAGAACAGCACTGAAACTTTTTTTAAATTCTTATTAAAACTACTTTTTTATGGTTTTCTTTTTATATTCAACATGTTGTAATTCTTCTTCTGTTCATATGAAATAATTGCCCTATCTACTGCTATATATTTATTTATGATATTTTATGCATGTGTTTGTATATATTATCACATTTAATTGTGTATTTAGGTTGATGACACGAAATACTCAAACAATTTAGGGAGTTCAGTTTACTAGTTCACGAAATTCTTTTGTTGTAATAAAATTACAAAACAGACAACGAATTTATTTCTGCTATAAAAAAAAATGGTAGGCTGTCATGGGTTAAAATTGCATGTTTTTTTTTTTTTTTTTTTTTTTGTTCCAAAGAAATTAAAGTCTATCATTTAGGGTGCCATAAAATATTTAAAAGTTATAATAGTTTCCTAACGTGGGGAAGCGATATTATTATTCAAGACTTTTAGCTATTTAATATACTGTTTGTATTAATTGTTGCCGCTTAAATGTTTATAGTTAAGGTCGCTTGCGTTATTGTCAAAATATTCATAATTGTTGCATAGTTTTAGGCTAAAGAAAATATATGTATAATAGCTTTTAAAGCTATTTCGTTTCCATTCTTTAATTTTATTATTTCCTTCTAGGTTTTTGTTATCCTTACGAGGACGTTGTTGCTGAGAGGATCTGCCTTTTAGTTTTCTAAATATTTTTTAAATTCCTCTAAATTTCTATACATTTTAAACATTTTAATAAATTTATTTTACCTTCTTCTTCATTCCGAGTAGAGTATCTGCGAAGAAAAAACAAATAAAGAATTAACTTCATTCATTAAACTAAATAATTTTTGTTGGCATAGCGTGACTATCAGGACATATTTCTTTCATTCGAGGCTTCAGTCATTCCTTTGGATGGAATTGTTAAATTGTACGTTAAAAAAAATGAAATGTGATTGCATGACTGCATGTGAGAATGTGGCAAATTTTAGTACAATTTAATTTGTATTACTTTTTTTATTTATTTTTCTGCATGATTAAATATCTACAAAAGGGAATAAAAATTTGTCTTAGTATGTCAGTAAAGTATTAATACAGATTTAAATTTTTGAAGAAGAATTTGTTTCTTTTAAACTAAAAATAGCTAAAATAATTTGAAATATTTAGCATTTAAATATTTAGTTAATTAATAAAGTTAAATGCAATTAAATTAACAAATTAAATACTGTTAGTAATTATTTTTGTATGTGCTACTTAAAATTCAAATTTAATATTTCATTTAAGTACAAACACTCAACTAGCACGTTTTATTTAATTACAGTATTTTTTTTTTTAACACAAACTTTACGTGAGTACACAAAAATGGTCACACAGCGCCACAAAAGCTTCACTGGTTAGATTTAATTAAAACAGCCTAAATGTAGACAACACAAACAAATTAATTACAAAATTACTGGCTGAATATAATGGCTTTTTAAAAATATTTTAAAAAAGCTAGTAAAATAATTAAATATTTTTAAAACAATTTTCTTTAACCAACCATTAACTATTTATCTCCTTTTTTTTCGTTTTAGGTAAGTTTTGCCAACTATCTTTAATGAACACACATCATTAAAAGCTGATTTTATATATATGAAGACCACCGCAAAAAGTAAGCTAATATATAAATTAATAGCCTAATGAAATTTTTTTATCTTAAATCATAAATAAAAAAAACCTATATAAATCAAGATTCTTATCTGTGCTAGTTTAAGTCAAATTAAGCATTTATTTATCAAAAATAGTGCTAAAAAATCTCAGCATATTTAATAGATATTAAATGTCATAAATTGTAAAGCATACTTAAAGGCTTTAGATATTGTTTGTTAGTAATAGAAGCAAAAGGGCTAACACAAAGGCGTAAAATTGCAAATAATATATTTAAAGGAAAATATAATATAGCACACATTTTTGGAAAAGTTAAAGAATTTTAATTAATAATAAAAAATTTTGCAAACTGGTTAATTTATAGCTCATTAATAATTCAGTTCTACTTTTAATTCTAATTCTAGTTCAGTTCTAGTTCAGTTCTAGTTCATTTCTAGTTCAGTTCTAGTTCAGTTCTAGTTCAGTTCTAGTTCAGTTCTAGTTCAGTTCTAGTTCAGTTCTAGTTCAGTTCTAGTTCAGTTCTAGTTTAGTTCTAGTTCAGTTCTAGTTCAGTTCTAGTTCAGGTCTAGTTCAGTTCTAGTTCAGTTCTAGTTCAGTTCTAGTTCAGTTCTAGTTCAGTTCTAGTTCAGTTCAATTTCAGTTTTTTTTTTTTTTAATCATGCAGTTCTAGTTCAGTTCTAGTTCAGTTCTAGTTCAGTTCTAGTTCAGTTCTAGTTCAGTTCTAGTTCAGTTCTAGTTCAGTTCTAGTTCAGTTCTAGTTCAGTTCTAGTTCAGTTCTAGTTCAGTTCTAGTTCAGTTCTAGTTCAGTTCTAGTTCAGTTCTAGTTCAGTTCTATTTCAGTTCTAGTTCAGTTCTAGTTCAGTTCTAGTTCAGTTCTAGTTCAGTTCTAGTTCAGTTCTAGTTCAGTTCTAGTTCAGTTCTAGTTCAGTTCTAGTTCAGTTCTAGTTCAGTTCTAGTTCAGTTCTAGTTCAGTTCTAGTTCAGTTCTAGTTCAGTTCTAGTTCAGTTCTAGTTCAGTTCTAGTTCAGTTCTAGTTCAGTTCTAGTTCAGTTCTAGTTCAGTTCTAGTTTAGTTCTAGTTCAATTTCAGTTCAATTCTAGTTCAATTCTAATTCAGTTTTCGTACAGTTCTCTTCCACAGTCTAGTCTATAATCTAGTCTATATTCTAGTCTGTAGTCTGGTCTGTAGCATAATCTATAGTATAGTATATAGTCTCGTCTATAAACCAGTCTATAGTCTGGTCTATAGTCTACTTCAGTTCTAGTTCTGTTGTAATCCAGCTCTTGCACAGTAATGAATAAGTTCTAGTTCTAGTATATAGTCTAGTCTATAGTTTAGTTCTAGTTTAGTTCTAGTTCAATTCCAGTTAAATTCTAGTTCAATTCTAGTTCAGTTTTCGTACAGTTCTCTTCCACAGTCTAGTCTATAATGTAGTCTATATTCTAGTCTGTAGTCTGGTCTGTAGCCTAATCTATAGTATAGTATATAGTCTCGTCTATAAACCAGTCTATAGTCTGGTCTATAGTCTACTACAGTTCTAGTTCTGTTGTAATCCAGCTCTTGCACAGTAATGAATAAGTTCTAGTTCTAGTATATAGTCTAGTCTATAGTCTAGTCTATAGTCTAGTCTAGTCCATAGTCTAGTCTATAGTCTAGTCTATAGTCTAGTCTATAGTCTAGTCTATTTTCTAGCCTATAGTCCACTTCAGTTCCAGTTCACTCCTAGCTCTCTTCTGGTTCAGTTGAAGTTATGTTCCTTTTCCATTCTAGTTCAGCTCAGTTCTTAATCTAAATTCTAGTTTAATTCCAAACTATACTCTATCCATTTCTCATCTCACAGCTGGTCGTTTTCCGTTTTGTCTCAATTACTACTTTAGTAATTCAGTTTTCCATTTCATTTTCCACTTAATCATTTTACTTTTTTTTCTCATTTATGCCTTATTTTTCCCAACATTTGACATAACCAAAAGGAGAAAGAGAAAACATATAATTTATTTGACTGATGATGTCAAAGCATATTATATTTTTACTTTAACACATTTATATTTCATAAAATATGTATGTATGAATAAATATTTTCTGTCTGTCTACAGCATTATAGCTATTTTATAAAGTTTCAAAGAATTTGTGTATTATTATATTAGTAGTAAGTATTTGTCATTATAATAGATAGACATACAGGCAGACTGTCACGCATTTAGACCAACACTAAGACATATATTTCTTTATACACCAATCTATAAGTAAATGTCTTATAAATCATTTAATGGAAAATGTAATAGGGATCTTATGGAATATGAAATAAAAAGAAAGAAAGTGTGATAACAAAAATAAATCATATTTTTAGGACGTAATTTTATTTTTCCTTTTTTATATTTTAACACTCAAATAGACACAATTTTATGTTTTTACACCAACTTACCTAACTACCAAAGAAAAGTTTGCAGTAAATATTATAGGGAATTTATGTTTGTCAAGTATTTTATGTATACACATACATGGTAAATATACATATGTATGTGGGTGTAGAAGAGCACGAGTTTGATAAGTGGTTAAGTGTGTGAGCGTGTAAATTTATTTTTTCTGTAGGTTTACCAAATGCTTATAAATATGTTAAGTTATGGTATAACAAAAATGTCATAAAGAAATAAAATTATTAACTTTCAAAAAGCGGCAAAATAAGATTTTTTTGGTTTTTAATTAAGCAAGAAATTCCAATTTTCTTATAATTTTTTTTTCAATTAATATCTTTAGTTATTTATTTTACCCTTTTCCAATAAAAAAATAATAATGAAACTAAAGTGAAAAAATATGGGTCATTAAACAAACACTCTCCCGCTGGGCTAATAATCCTTTTTGCTCCCCCACAATTTACGTTTAATAAATGAAATCACAAAAAAAAAGAAATCAAAGAAATGTTTAAATTATATTCATTACACTCAAATAAACACACACAGATCTAAATAAACCATAATTTTTTCAAAGAGAGAGGAAATAATAAAATGACAAACAAATATTTGCCTTAATAAAATACCCCCCTCCCCTGACAACTCTTACATGGTTGATTACCGTTAGTAGAAAAAAGAAATTATTATTTAGATTCAATAATCTAAACACCCACTTAACTTGTCTCAAGAGAAAGTTAGGCAGGGAAAGAGAGAGAGAGAGGAAGAGAAAAAATAAAAGAAAAAGTTTATTTAGTTATTAAGAAATTCATTACTATAACTAAATATATTTTCCTTTAATTATATTTCTAGAAATAATTTTACTTCCAAAAGAAAATTATTTGTTTTTCTTAACATTTTCTGGTTTAATAACAGAAATCTATAGTTTGAATTGTAATTAAGCAACTGGATAAAATTTATTTAGATTTCATTTATACATTTTTCCACTAATTGGTTTGGATTTCTTATATAAATGGATTGATTTCTGCTAGTTAAATAATTGGGGAAAGGAATAACTTAAATAACAAAGTTATTAAAAGATCATAAACTATAAATATTGGCAGTTTGCTAATTTAATTTGTTAGAGATTATGTGAGAAGTTTATTTAGGATAATTAAGTAATGAAAAAAAAAAATATATTAATAAAAAGTTTTGTTTACGGATAGACTTGAGATAACAAAAATTATACAATTTGCTAAATGTAAAATTCTAAAAGTTACAGAAAAATTAAACATTTTAAGTTATTTTAAAAATTTGGGTAACGTATAAAAATAAACTAAACTGTATATCAGCAATTAAAGAACAAAATTATCTATCGTATAAAGGAAATTCAAAGTCAATAACTTTATTGAGTTCAAAAATAAATGATGAATTAAAAAATTTGCAAAAATTGACAAACTGACAGACGGAAGGACGGACATCAGAATTCTCTCTCAAAAAAATAAAATAAAATAAAAAATTGTAATTCCAAAGACAATTTTTTTTACATTTCGATCAATATAAAAACCAAATATAAATACTAAAATATTGATATCACCTTTCCCTACGATTCACGTTGGGGTAAAAGGTGTCGAAAATAGCACTTAATTCAGGGAAAGGTGATATTAATATTTTAATAATCACGTTTTATTTTTTTGTTGATTATTAGTTAAAAAAATTCAGTTTTAGAATTTTAAGATTTTTTTTAGCAGAACGGAAATGTCTGTCCGTCCGTCTATACATTAGAGTTAAATGGGTTGAAAATTATGCATAATTCAGAGAAGGGTGGTATCAACACTTTAATAATCACGTTTAATTTTTCTATTTATTAGTAAGTAAAAAAAAAATATTTTTAGAATTATAACATGTTCTTTGGCTGAATGGTAATGTTCGTCCTTCCGTCTATACATTTGGGTTAAATGGGACGAAAATGATGCTTCATTTAGGAAAAGGTGATATACAAATTTTGATGATCATTTTCTATTTTTTCTATTTATTAGTTAGTAAACAAATGCATTTTTAGAATTCTAAAATATTTTTTGGCAGCATGGCAAAGTCCGTTCGTCCGTCTATACATTTGGGTTAAATGTGTAGAAAATGCTACTTAATTCGGGGAAAGGTGATATCAAAAGTTAATACTTTCATTTGATTTTCATATTAATCGAGAAGTGGAAAAAAAATATCTTTTGAATTTGAAGATTTTTCTTTAAGAATTTTAATGTCTGTCCATCTGTTTGTTAATTTTTGCAAACTTTCCAGTTTGACTCAATAAAGATAATGACTAAAAATTTTCTTTGTTCGATAGATAATTTTGTTTTTAACTAACTACACAGAAAATAGTCACCAATTAACAAATATATATGAAAATAATTCATTCAATTAAAAACTTGTTTAAATTTGCACCTCTCACCAAAATGATTATATCAATTACTAAAACTATAAAAAATACAAAACAGAAAAAAATTCCCAATTAATAAATTAATTAAATCAATCAAGTAGTTGATTGGATGAATTAAAAATGTATATAAGATATAAAAGTATAGTTAAATTTTATTTTTATTTAATTTTTGCTTGAATAAATTTATTAAATTTCGATGCAAAATGAAACCACTATGTTAATTGAAAAAAATACCGTAATAATTTTTTTCTGTGTACATAAAATATAATAAAATCGGTTGAAAATATTTGGCTATTTATGGAAAAATCTTAACCAAGATATTGTAAAATTGAGATTTTTGAAAATGAATATAACTCGAAAAATATATAAGATAAGTAGTATATGCAATCATGATTTCTAAAGAACCCAAGGACTTTAAGGTGATATAAAAATCTTAAAAATCGGCTAAGGAACAAAATTTCGGTAGTGGTTAAACCTTTTCCATGACACTAGTTGTCTATTTTGAACCCCTATAGTTCCGCTCCTGTTTGCGAATATGGGACCCCGCTTCTAAACTCAAAATGCTACTGTTCTCTGCTACGCCTGTATGAAATTTCATGCAAATCCAAGCAGCCGATTACAGTTACAGATTTATTTCGATTCTACCCCACTATTTAATGTATGATAAAGCAAAGAAAAACTGTTGTTTTGTATGAAATCTACTGGAGTTTTTTTTCACAAAAATGTAAATTTCTAAAATCGGGCTACATATGCGCATTATTTTGTTTTTTTTTTTTTTTTTTTCAGAATATTAAAGTAGACAATATGTTATATTTTTCAGACTATTTTCAGAACAAACATACTGTAACATTTTTAGTTGCACTCCATGAAAGTTGAACATTAGTGTATTTTTGGACAATTTTCAAAAAAATAACAAAAATATCTGGACAAAAAATAATTTACAAATTCTTGAATAAAAGTAAACACAAATACCTGAAGTTAATGGTTTCATTTTAAATTTTTCCTTCAAAGCACTTTTTATTTAAAAAAATTCATCGAAAGTTAATGAAAATTTAATTTTTTGCCATTTTTCCAAAATATAAAAAAATTTTCAAAAAAATAACAAAAATACCTGGACAAAAAATTATTTACAAATTCTTGAATAAAAGTAGACTCAAATACCTGAAGTTAATAGTTCCATTTTGAAATTTTTCCTTCAAAGCACTTTTTATTAAAAAAAAAATTCATCGAAATTTAATGAAAATTGAATTTTTGGCTCTTTTTCTAAAATATAAAAAAATGTTGAACTTTGACACCTCAATACACTAAAACAACGCAACCTAGGCTAATGATTTTTATTGTTATTGATACATAATTTTGTCTATTTTTATTCGGTATCCAATTTTATTACAAAAAGTTAATTTTCAAAATTCAATTAAACGCCACTTTCGACCCCTTTTACCCCAACGTGCGGTTGCCAGATTCAAATAGTGATCTAAATTGATATTCCTTAAAAAAACGAGCTTGATTTCCAAAAAGAACTTAACTGTCGACTTTACTTTTTATATAGAAGTAGTAAATACATATTGTCAGTATAATAGGAATATAGCTTTTAATAGTTTTGCGAAAATAAGAGTTTATTTAGTAGCATATCCGTTTGGATCATGAAAAAATATTTAGAATATGGTATTAGATTTTTGCAATTTTTATTTGAAAAAATAAGCCCATTTATATTGAGTCAATACAAATATGTCAGTATCCATTAATATTTCTTTAAGCAGTTATTCACGATATTGAAAAAACTACTACATTATATGGAAGTTTTAAATTAAGTCTGGAGAAAATAGTAGTCGATGTATAAAATATCGTAATCAGTTTGTTTTGTTTAAATTTAAAACAGTCCACTTTTGTAAAATTATTCGTATATCTCATATTTAAATGATTTTAATATTATTTAAATTTCAATCATTATATTGTGTAGTTCTTTAAAAGTTTTACTTTCAGGATGTAAAAAAGCAAAAGACTTTGTATTCTGTAAAATGTAAAAATATGCTTCGGTCTTATCGCTATCAAAATATAAAATATTTTCTATAGCTACACAGAAAAAAATATTTCAAATAATTTTTTAATAAAATTATTAATTAACTTTATATTGGAATTTAATTATATGATTTATTAATATAATTAATTTTCTAATTGGTTTACAGTTTTGTTTTTTAATAAATTGACAGCTGTTAATAAAATATAAAGAAAAATTAAATATTTGTCTATAAAAGTACAAAAATAAAATAAAGTTAAGTAAATTTTAAAAAATTTTCAGCTCATTGCATCTATTTAAGAAGTAATAATATCAATTATTCTAGTTATTAATATTATCATTTTGATGATTGGAGCAAAATCAATTAAAAATTAATTAATATTACAAATTTCGTTGAATTGGAGTCCATTTTTTACTTTTTTCTGTGTACAAATTATTTTCAACTTGACAAATTACATTTGGACTTGTAACTTGACAACTTCTAAAATATTTTAACAATCAAATTTATTCAAGGCCGTCTGTCAACCATAACTTTCCCTGACCGACCAATTTAACTCAAATGTATAGACAGACGGACAGACATTATATTCTGTCAAAAAAAAACCTAAAAATTATAAGAATGCATCCTTTTACCTAATAATAAATAAGAAAAATAAAATATGATTATTAAAATATTGATATCACCTTTCGACCCCTTTTAATCTAATATGAACCGTCTATATTGAAAAATTGTTCTACTATACCTGTACGAAATTTAATTTATATATACTAGATTCAATAATAATATAAAAAAATAACATTAAAATAACTGTTAAATACACAAACCAAATACTTTTTTCTATCTCCTAAACTTCTTTAAAGCAGATGGAAAGGGCTGTTAAACTCTAAATAACTATATAAGCGTTTTTTACATTGTTTTTTTTTTTTTTTTTTTGTTGTAACGATTTTTATTGTTTGTGTTTTTTTAAGCGTTTTTTCGTTTTACCAATATATATTTTTGGTTTATTTTTTCTGCGATTTTTCCATAATTGGGTTTTTTTTATTTTATTTTTTTTTTTGTATTGTCGATTTTTTTTTCTTCGTTTTAAAATTTTTTATATCGTTTTTTAATTTTCAAGATTTTTTTAATTTTCGCGTTTTTTCGGTTTTGAGATTTTTGTCTCTATTAGTAGATTAATTTTATTGCGTTTCTTTGTTATTCTTGTTGGTTTTGTTCGTTTTGGAAACTTTGTCGGTTAGTGGATTTTCCGTTTTTTTCCCTTTTAGAGACATACTTTTTCGTTTTTGCGATTTATTCCATTTTGACTATTTTTTATTATACCTACCATCTTTTTGATGGTGTACTTATATACTGATTTTGTCATTACGTGTATAACATGTCGAAGGAATCATTTAAGATCCCATAAAGTATATATTTTCTGGGTCCTGGTTCGATTCTGAGTCGATCTAGCTATGTCCGTCCGTCTGTCTGTCCGTCTGTCTGTCTGTCTGTCTGTCTGTCTGTCTGTCTGTCTGTCTGTCTGTCTGTCTGTTGAAAGCAGGATAGGGCTCGAACGGGACAACGTAGGGGGACGAAATTTGTCTCAAATATTTACCTAATATAAGGTTTGTTTGGTATTGAAAATGGGCAAAATCGGTTAATAAACAAAATAGTTATTGGCAAAATAATGGAAATACAGGCTGTCCGTTGTAGCTTCATTTCATACTTTTCTGCTGATATCTCTTAAATAAAAGCATATATGACAACGAAATTTTGTACGGATAGTTCGGGGGTCAATAAAATGGGCGTGGTCCGCCTACTTTACCGCCCAACTCCCATGTAAGGTGGCGTGGTCCGCCCATTTTACCGCCCATCTCCCGTGTAACGAAAAATTTGAAAAAGTTGATGGTGGGTATATAGATTCGGCCGAGCCGAATATAACATTCGCTCTTGCTTTTTTTATAATTTTGGTAATTTTTTTTCACTTAAGCGTTTTTTGCTTTGGTTAGTGTTCCTTTATTTTAGCGTTTTTTTTCAAAAGAAATATATATTATTATTACTATTTTTTTTTTTTTGCAACTTTTTCCACCTTGGCGTTTTTTTTTTTTTGCGTCTTTTTTCATCTTGGCTTTTTTTTTTTTTTTTTTCTTTTTTGTAATTTCTACCGTTGATTTCTTTCCGTTTTGTTTTTTTTTTTTTTTTTTTTGTTATACTCTACACCATCATAGGTGGAGTCGAAGACCCATCTTAATTTATACCAATTGGCTTAGAATCACCTCCTGAGTCGATTTAACGATGTCCGTCCATCCGTCTGTCCATGTAAACCATGTTATCAAAAATAAATTATTAAAATTTGCTCACAGGTTTCTTATAGTCCAAGGACCAATTTTAATAGGCTTCGATCCATTATTTTCCGGAAAAATGTTTTAACGATCATAACACCCTTAAATATAGCAATATTTTAATGTAGTTTGGCACATATAAGTTTCATGTAAGTCTATATATGTGTGCTGAATTCCATGAAGATCGGTCCATAATTGACCATAGCTCCCATATAAACCCCTCTTCAGAAAATCACTTTAACAGGCATAAATCTAATAAAAATGTTAGTATCAATTTAATATTCGACATAAATAAGTTTTATATAAATATAAATAATAGTGCAAAATTTTACGAAGATCGGTCCATAATTTACCATAGCTCCCATATAAGGCCCGCTTTCGTGAATCACCCGGAAATGAATAAATTCATATAAATGTTAGCATCGACGTAATATTCTGTATTCGTATGTTTTATTTTACACTTAATACAAGTATCGGTTCACAATTGGTCACAGGTCCAGAATAAAGGAGACCCCTCCCCGAATTTTGATGCACTCAATGGTGCAAGGTATCATATGGTCGGGCTTGACCAACTATATATTTCATTTTCGTTTTCTATTGGTCGATTTTTTATTTTGACGTTTCGTCAATATATTTTCTCCTTATTTTTTTTTTTCTCCTTCTGATTTATTTTTTATTATTTTTTTTTTTTTTTTTTTTTTTAATTTAGGCGACTTTTTTGTTTTGACATTTTTTTTGCGGTTAACCGACTTATTTTTATTTTATTTATTTTAGATTTCTTATGGTTTTTTTGTTTAAGAATTTAATTCTATGTTAACGATTTTTTTCGGTTTTGGGGGTTTTTGTCTCGGTTAGTCGACTTATTTTTATTTTGTTTATTTTGGATCTCTTATCGTTTCTACGATGATTTTCCGTTTTAGGTGATTTTTTTCGTTTAAGAATTTAATTCTATTTTGACGATTTTTTTATTATAGAATTTTTTCCCTTTTGCTAACATATTTTTTTTACGATTTTATCTTCTTTTGAAATTTTTTTTTTTTTTACTTTTGGCGACTTTTTCCGTTTTAGCTATTTTGGTCTCGGTTATTCGATTTATTTTTATTTTAGTGCATTTTTTTCGTTTTAGTTATTATTTTATTTATTTTTCGTTCTGGCGATTTCTTTTTATTTTGGACTTTTTCTTATTTTTTCCGTTTAACCATTTTATTTTGGCGATTTTTATTTGTTTTTTTCTTCGTTTTGGCGATTTTTTTTTACCCGTTTAAAATAATTTTTTTCTTGGTTAGTAATTAAATTTTTAGTTTTGAAAATTTTTTAATTTGTTTTATTAAAAATAGACAAGAGAGAAATTATTATTTTTGAAAATAAACAAAATAAATAAAATTTTCTACAAAACATTCCTTTCCTAATTAAAAAAAAAAAAAAAATTAATTTTTAATTTATGTCTTAACTTCATTTAGATTTAAGCGATAATTCATTAATATAAATACAAAACAGAATAAAATAAATATTTTATAATTCCCAATATATTTCAAAATAACATGTCCGATATAATTTTTGATTCTATCAATTCATGTAGCCGTGAACAATTTTAAAAATCAACTCTTTGAAATTAGTCTAAAAAAAAATATATTTTTCATTTCTTTAAAAAAAAATCACTATTTTCTATAATTTTCATCTATGCGTACATTCCACAAAGATTTACGTTTAACCATTTCACTCACCCTCAAATTAATATGTATCTTAAAATCAATATTTTCAATATATACAATTCAATTTCTTAAAACAAATATATTATAACAATTACCAATACATGAGTACAATACAACATATAGAAGTACTATATAAGTAATTATTAATTTTCCTGCAACTATACTCTCAAATAATTACGTTGACATTTTTCAAGCTTCAATGATTTAAAGCAAATATTTGCATTTTCATAATGATGCGTAATGATTTAAATCATCATTTCCTTTTGGTTTTTATTTGGACTTAATAATAATGAAAAACACAAACCTCTAGAACCACCTACTTGCAATCGGCTATACCACATATACAACCACAATGAAACGCACACATGTTGATGTGAAGTGTTTGAGAATTAACCCAGTAAATATTAAATAGAGAAGAAAAAATGTTAAAATAATGTATGAAACACAAATAAATAAAAACTTTTAATTAAAGTTTTATATCTAATAAAAATTTTTTTATAAAATTTTATAATAATAATATTTTTTTAATAAATTTTTAAAATATTTTTTTAATTTTATTCGAAATATTTGCTGGGATGTTATTGCAATTAATCCCTCAATATATTTACATACATGCATATGTACATCTGTATATTCAACAAGCATTTGTGGGTGTATGTATATATTAGCATAATGGTATACCATTATGTTTTCTACTCTAAAGTAATTAACAATTTCTTGAAATTTTCCATAGAGGGTATCAAAATGAAAACAGGGTTTGAAAATTATATTGAAATAAAATTGTACTAAAAATGTATTCTGCTGTACTATAATTAATACCTCTATATCCAGCACTAGTTACAGTTCTAGTTCTAGTTCAGTTCTAGTTCAGTTCTAATTCAGTTCTAGTTCAGTTCTAGTTCAGTTCTAGTTCAGTTCTAGTTCAGTTCTACTTCAGTTCTAGTTCAGTTCTAGTTCAGCTCTAGTTCAGTTCTAGTTCAGCTCTAGTTCAGTTCTAGTTCAGTTCTAGTTCAGTTCTAGTTCAGTTCTAGTTCAGTTCTAGTTCAGTTCTAGTTCAGTTCTAGTTCAGTTCTAGTTCAGTTCTAGTTCAGTTCTAGTTCAGTTCTAGTTCAGTTCTAGTTCAGTTCTAGTTCAGTTCTAGTTCAGTTCTAGTTCAGTTCTAGTTCAGTTCTAGTTCAGTTCTAGTTCAGTTCTAGTTCAGTTCTAGTTCAGTTCTAGTTCAGTTCTAGTTCAGTTCTAGTTCAGTTCTAATTCAGTTCTAGTTCAGTTCTAGTTCAGTTCTAGTTCAGTTCTAGTTTAGTTCTAGTTCAGTTCTAGTTCAGTTCTAGTTCAGTTCTAGTTCAGTTCTAGTTCAGTTCTAGTTCAGTTCTAGTTCAGTTCTAGTTCAGTTCTAGTTCAGTTCTAGTTCAGTTCTAGTTCAGTTCTAGTTCAGTTCTAGTTCAGTTCTAGTTCAGTTCTAGTTCAGTTCTAGTTCAGTTCTATTTCATGCTACATTTATGTTTTATCTAACAATTAGCTGGGAAATATAAATATTCTATTTAATCTCAGAAGAAGACAATTTTCTTTTTGGATAAACAGTATTGATATTAAATTTTAAGAGAATTTTATATTCTAAGGAAAAAAATCATCAAATCGGTTTGTGTTGTATTCAATGGTTAAACAAGAAAATTCTCTATTAAATTCCTAGGAAAAAATGCATTGATGTAAAAGAAAAAAAAAAAGTATATAGTGTATTGAAAAATACAATTCCTAGTAGATTTATAGGATTATTTTTTATTCTAGTCTTCTTTTTGAATGAAAATGAATTACATACTTAGTTAGAAAATAATATTACTGTGCAAATACTATTGTTATGTTTAAAAGCCATTAGGCATAAAATATTTTTCTAAGGTTTAATATTCGTAAATACAAAATACTCATATGTAGCTTTTAATTCCACATATTAAGTATTAGAAATAAAGGTTTTATGGTCAGCTACAATATTTTTACAAAAATTATTAAATTTCCAAAATTTGCTCAAAATTTAAACCTTAACATTGAAAACCATAAAGGAAAATTCATTGCACACATACATATAGCTGCGAGCATCTGAAGCTCTATCTTTGTTTTTCTCATTATGCCCTAAGTGTTTTTTTATTTTCATAAATATTTTCAAGATACTCTTCAAAATTTCTCCTACCTGCCACATACAATTCATAGCATGTCTGTATTTGATTTCATATATATATTTTTTTTATTTCTCCTTCAAAACCACCACTAAATTATGCGTGTTGAAGTGTTTTTAATTATTTTGCCATATGTTTTTTTTTTTCGGCTTTAATTTCTTAGTATACGATTGTAAGAACACACTCCATTACTTCATAAATAACAAACAGATATTTATATAGCTGACTGTCTATGTGGCCATGACGGTGTATTACTTTTTTTATTTTACAGCCCTAAAGCTGTCAGTAGCCAAGACTATTTATCAACAAGCAATACTAGCAACAGCTGAACAGAGGGACTGATAAAAAAAATATAGAGAGAAAAAGCGTTCTTAAATTAAGGGGGATTGTAGAAGAAAAGTACATTCAAAAATAAGCCAGCAAACAATTTTGCAAGTTCCATTTTAGTTCAGTTCTAGTTCAGTTCTAGTTCCGTTCTAGTTCAGTTCTAGATCAGTTCTAGTTCAGTTCTAGTTCAGTTCTAGTTTAGTTCTAGTTCAGTTCTAGTTCAGTTCTAGTTCAGTTCTAGTTCAGTTCTAGTTCAGTTCTAGTTCAGTTCTAGTTCAGTTCTAGTTCAGTTCTAGTTCAGTTCTAGTTCAGTTCTAGTTCAGTTCTAGTTCAGTTCTAGTTCAGTTCTAGTTCAGTTCTAGTTCAGTTCTAGTTCAGTTCTAGTTCAGTTCTAGTTCAGTTCTAGTTCAGTTCTAGTTCAGTTCTAGTTCAGTTCTAGTTCAGTTCTAGTTCAGTTCTAGTTCAGTTCTAGTTCAGTTCTAGTTCAGTTCTAGTTCAGTTCTAGTTCAGTTCTAGTTCAGTTCTAGTTCAGTTCTAGTTCAGTTCTAGTTCAGTTCTAGTTCAGTTCTAGTTCAGTTCTAGTTCAGTTCTAGTTCAGTTCTAGTTCAGTTCTAGTTCAGTTCTAGTTCAGTTCTAGTTCAGTTCTAGTTCAGTTCTAGTTCAGTTCTAGTTCAGTTCTAGTTCAGTTCTAGTTCAGTTCTAGTTCAGTTCTAGTTCAGTTCTAGTTCAGTTCTAGTTCAGTTCTAGTTCAGTTCTAGTTCAGTTCTAGTTCAGTTATAGTTCTAGTTCAGTTCAGTTCTAGTTCAGTTTTAGTTCAGTCTTACTTCAATTCTAGTTCAGTTATAGTTAAGTTCTAGTTCAGTTCTAGTTCAGTTCTAGTTCAGTTCTAGTTCTAGTTCAGTTCAGTTCTAGTTCAGTTTTAGTTCAGTCTTACTTCAATTCTAGTTCAGTTATAGTTAAGTTCTAGTTCAGTTCTAGTTCAGTTCTAGTTCAGTTCTAGTTCAGTTCTAGTTCAGTTCTAGTTCAGTTCTAGTTCAGTTCTAGTTCAGTTCTAGTTCAGTTCTAGTTCAGTTCTAGTTCAGTTCTAGTTCAGTTCTAGTTCAGTTCTAGTTCAGTTCTAGTTCAGTTCTAGTTCAGTTATAGTTAAGTTCTAGTTCAGTTATAGTTCAGTTCTAGTTCAGTTATAGTTAAGTTCTAGTTCAGTTCTAGTTCAGTTCTAGTTCAGTTCTAGTTCAGTTCTAGTTCAGTTCTAGTTCAGTTCTAGTTCAGTTCTAGTTCAGTTCTAGTTCAGTTCTAGTTCAGTTCTAGTTCAGTTCTAGTTCAGTTATAGTTCAGTTCTAGTTCAGTTCTAGTTCAGTTCTAGTTCAGTTCTAGTTCAGTTCTAGTTCAGTTATAGTTAAGTTCTAGTTCAGTTATAGTTCAGTTCTAGTTCAGTTATAGTTAAGTTCTAGTTCAGTTCTAGTTCAGTTCTAGTTCAGTTCTAGTTCTAGTTCAGTTCTAGTTCAGTTCTAGTTCAGTTCTAGTTCAGTTCTAGTTCAGTTATAGTTAAGTTCTAGTTCAGTTCTAGTTCAGTTCTAGTTCAGTTCTAGTTCAGTTATAGTTAAGTTCTAGTTCAGTTCTAGTTCAGTTCTAGTTCAGTTCTAGTTCAGTTCTAGTTCTAGTTCAGTTCTAGTTTAGTTTTAGTTCAGTCTTACATCAATTCTAGTTCAGTGCTATTTTAGTTCTAGTTCAGTTCTGGTTTATTTTTGAATCATTATTCAGCTTTAGTTCTCTTAAATCTAATCTCTCCTAAAATGTTGCTGGGTTATTAACTTTTGGCCAAAATAAACAAAAATGTTTTTACATTTCAAAAGTGACCAACAAAACCAACCCAAAACTCTGCTGAATATGGGAAAATCTCTCTAGATTATTATAATAAATATTATAAAAATTGATGACTATTCCTATAAGTTTTAGAACCTAAATTGATAATAAATTAAAAAATCCCCCAAAGTATGCTTTAAATCAAACCATTATTACCATTATATAAAAAAATCAGTTTTATCTTTTTAAAGCTTCTTATAATTATTTGTAAAAAAAAAAAGAAAAAGTAATGTATTTAAAACTTATTGTATATAAATTAAAGTCTTTTTTAAGATTCATTATTTGGTTAAACAATTTTTGCCATTAAACCTTTTCAGCATAAATTAATATTAATCTTTTGTTTTTTCCGTTGAATTTTTTCATTCATTGGAATTTTCATCTCTGGTGGTTAATGCGTGATATTCATATTAATGCTTGTAACGAGTTGTTTGAACTTTGTCATTTCACCTACATCCCTTTGGTAGGTAGGTAATTTGCTTTCCTTGTTGTTGGTCTTCGTTTTGGATTCATTATTTACTTTTATTTTTTTTTTTTTTTTTTTGTATTTTCTTAAAACACTAATGTTGTTGTTGGTATGTTGTTGCTACTGATGTAGTTTTGTTGTTGCTTTCGCTGTTGGTAATAAATAATTTATCATTATGAATATTATTTTTTTGAAGGAATTTATATGAAAATATATTTTATATTTTTTTGGTTTTGTTTTCTTCTCTTTCTTTTCACAGTGGATTTCAATATGGTTATCAGTGGATGTAGGTATTTGGTTTCCAAAATTTCTTTTATATTTTATATGTATGGTAGATAATATTGTTGTTGTTATTTTCTTAATAATTTCTATAAATATTCAAAACTCAATTCATAAATATTAATATTAAAACGTTTGCGAAAACGTTTCTCACTTAATGATGAGGAAGGATAACGATAGGAAATTCCTTTGCATTTTATAAATTCCTTTATTAATAAAAATTATAAAAACGTGTGCCTACTTTAAGACTGAGTATATTTAATACTTTATTAAGCCGCTTTTAAAGGATGTTAATAATTGAAGGAAAATTGTAAAAAAAATAGAAACTTAAATTTTAAATTTTTAAATATTTAAATATTCCCTATCCTGCTTTCAACAGACAGACAGACAGGCGGACGGACATAGCTACATCGACTCAGAATCTATCAAGGGCCCAGAAAATATATACTTTATGGGGGTCTTCAACTAGAACTAAAACTGAATACTGGAATAGAACTGAACTAGAACTGAACTAGAACTGAACTAGAACTGAACTAGAACTGAACTAGAACTGAACTAGAACTGAACTAGAACTGAACTAGAACTGAACTAGAACTGAACTAGAACTGAACTAGAACTGAACTAGAACTGAACTAGAACTGAACTAGAACTGAACTAGAACTGAACTAGAACTGAACTGAATTTTAAAAATTTGATTGACAATAATCTTAATTCTAGTCCCGCGAAGCCATGTGGCTTATCTGCAGGATATTATAATAATAATTATAATTGTATATTCAATAATTATAGAAGTTGCGATTTTTACAATATTGGATTTACAATTGTTTTCATTGCGAATTAATATAATATGTTTTTAATAATTTCTTCCTTTTATACGGATTTGAGATATTTATTAAATTAGTGGGTAGTTTGTTGAAAATGTTTGGTAGTACAACACTTAAGCAGTTCTTTCCATAGTTATTGCGAAATCGCTCTACCTTGAACCTTCCTTCTGCTCGACGTCTAGTGTTATGGTTGTGGTCGATAGGTATCAGAAATCTTGGATCATTGTAGAACTCGTTTATTAATGTAATGTTGTATATACTTTTTACGTTTAATATTTCCAGTTTTGAAGCTATGTTGTTTGCTGGTGTGATGTTGTTTACGTGTGTATTGTATATACAGAGGATGTTGTTTCCATGGGTGTTGCTGAACTAGAATTGAATTAGAACTGAACTAGAACTGAACTAGAACTGAACTAGAACTGAACTAGAACTGAACTAGAACTGAACTAGAACTGAACTAGAACTGAACTAGAACTGAACTAGAACTGAACTAGAACTGAACTAGAACTGAACTAGAACTGAACTAGAACTGAACTAGAACTGAACTAGAACTGAACTAGAACTGAACTAGAACTGGACTAGAACTGAACTAGAACTGAACTAGAACTGAACTAGAACTGAACTAGAACTGAACTAGAACTGAACTAGAACTGAACTAGAACTGAACTAGAACTGAACTAGAACTGAACTAGAACTGAACTAGAACTGAACTAGAACTGAACTAGAACTGGACTAGAACTGGACTAGAACTGAACTAGAACTGAACTAGAACTGAACTAGAACTGAACTAGAACTGAACTAGAACTGAACTAGAACTGAACTAGAACTGGACTAGAACTGAACTAGAACTGAACTAGAACTGAACTAGAACTGAACTAGAACTGAACTAGAACTGAACTAGAACTGAACTAGAACTGAACTAGAACTGAACTAGAACTGAACTAGAACTGAACTAGAACTGAACTAGAACTGAACTAGAACTGAACTAGAACTGGACTAGAACTGAACTAGAACTTTTTTTTTTTTTTTTTTTTTTTTATTATTTATTTATTTATTGAAATGTTTTGAAAAGTACAGGTTAAAATTTAAAACAATATATGTTTGTAGAAAGATAATAAATAAATTAAACTAAATGATGTATGTTGAGATGTCCTCATCAAAAGTGTGTAGGGCTGAAGAATTCATCCTTCGTTGTGAAATGGCTTAACACTGGATTTAGACTTCTTCGTAGGCAGTACGTAGTGGTTGGCTTCATTTTTTTTCTTTTATTTTATATATATTTGTTTAGTTTTTATTTCTTTCAATGATTTTTTTTATTCATTTATATTGTTTTTTATTTATTTTTAAGACAATTTTTTTATAATTCAATTCCGCGAAGCTATTTAGCTTGTCTGCGGGAAAAAGACCAAAAAAAAAAAAAATTTATCTTTGTGATCAGTTTTAATTATAGTTCATTGCAAACTTATTAGGTATTTTTTTATTTCTTTAAGCTTTTTATAAGGATTTTTAATATTTAAAATATTAGTTGGTATTTTATTTAAAACCGTAGGTAAAGCGATGGACAATGTATTACGACCGTATTCATTCGAAAAACGTTCTATTTTGTATCTTCCATGCGATTTTATCCTTGTGTTATGATCGTGATCGATTTGCCGTAAAAATCTGGTATCACCAAATTCTTTTATGATCGTTGTATTATATATATTTTTTATGTCTAGTACATTTAAGTTTTTGGCCAGATTGTTTGTGTTATATATGTTGGTGGGATTTAGTGGGCTGCTATAGTTATCTCCGATGTGGTGTTGATATTTTTTCCATAGGATTTTTAACAAGCTATTTTGTGTTTTTTGAAGTGTGCTTTTATACTTGACATTTCCCCATGCTGTTATACCATGTCTTATGTACGATTCAGCTAAGGAAAAGTACACTTGACGCAATACGCTATATGTGGCGCAGTTACTTAGGTGGTACATAATATATGATGTTTTTCTCAGTTTCTTTTGAAGATTTTCTATATGATTTTTCCATTTAAATTTGTTGTCTATGATTATTCCTAAATATTTATAGGAGTTTACCGTTTCTAAAATAGTTGAACATAAGTCATTAGTATTATTACTATTCTTAATACTCTTATGTAGACATTCTGTGTTATGGAATTTTATTTTTACGTTGTATTCTGGAATATGCGGTGGTTTAATGTGCATGACTTTAGTCTTATTAGCATTGATAATAAGGCCATTATCGTGGCACCATTTTGCTGCAATGTCTAATTGTTCCTGCATTTTATTTTGTGCATTTATTATGTTGTAAACTGAACTAGAACTGAACTAGAACTGAACTAGAACTGAACTAGAACTGAACTAGAACTGAACTAGAACTGAACTAGAACTAGAACTGAACTAGAACTGAACTAGAACTGAACTAGAACTAGAACTGAACTAGAACTGAACTAGAACTGAACTAGAACTGAACTAGAACTGAACTAGAACTGAACTAGAACTGAACTAGAACTGAACTAGAACTGAACTAGAACTGAACTAGAACTGAACTAGAACTGAACTAGAACTGAACTAGAACTGAACTAGAACTGAACTAGAACTGAACTAGAACTGAACTAGAACTGAACTAGAACTGAACTAGAACTGAACTAGAACTGAACTAGAACTGAACTAGAACTGAACTAGAACTGAACTAGAACTGAACTAGAACTGAACTAGAACTGAACTAGAACTGAACTAGAACTGAACTAGAACTGAACTAGAACTGAACTAGAACTGAACTAGAACTGAACTAGAACTGAACTAGAACTGAACTAGAACTGAACTAGAACTGAACTAGAACTGAACTAGAACTGAACTAGAACTGAACTAGAACTGAACTAGAACTGAACTAGAACTGAACTAGAACTGAACTAGAACTGAACTAGAACTGAACTAGAACTGAACTAGAACTGAACTAGAACTGAACTAGAACTGAACTAGAACTGAACTAGAACTGAACTAGAACTGAACTAGAACTGAACTAGAACTGAACTAGAACTGAACTAGAACTGAACTAGAACTGAACTAGAACTGAACTAGAACTGAACTAGAACTGAACTAGAACTGAACTAGAACTGAACTAGAACTGAACTAGAACTGAACTAGAACTGAACTAGAACTGAACTAGAATTGAACTAAAACTGAACTAGAACTGGAATAGAACTGTACTAGAGCTAGAACTGAACTAGAACTAACATACGTAAGTAAAATCCACTCTAAATTTTGTTAAATTTATTATTGATTTCCAATAGCTTATCTATGATTGCTTCACAGAAAAACTTTTCTCTTTATGAAATTTACACTTTTAAAAATTTTTCCCATGAACACAAATCTGTTTAATATCTTTTTTTTTTTTTCGTTCGAACATGATTTATGCATTTTTTCTATGTCATGCCATATTTGAAATGCATAAAGCTCTGTTTGTATTTGTTTAATGCATAAATCATGATACAAAAAGAAAAAAAATTGTATAATGAAAAAAAAATCACAACTTCGTTTGTCAATCAATCATGATTAGAGGAGGAAAGAAACTGAAAAAAATCCTGCAAACAACTTATCACAAGAGTCATGCCTTTACTGCGGCTCTAATGGTTTGTTGGTTGGTTGGCTTGCTGTTGAAATATTTTTGTATGCACAAAGGAAAGATAGTTTGGTTTAGTTTTTTTTTTTTCTGAATTATCTAAATAAAAGTATTGTTTGCATCAGTACCCTAAAGCTACTCTCGGTAGAGTTCAATAGTAATAGTTGCCAGGGATACAAATCACACGAGTGCGTATGACAGCGTCACATAATTCTGTATAACAAATTTACCAATAAATACTTAGGATGCATAAAAAGGAACTGGAAAATTATGGCTAAAATTGCAAAAGGCAAAAGCGTGTAGAAAGAAGATAAAATATAAATTTATTTATAGCATAATTTAAGGAGTTTTATTTATGGGAAATTATGGCAGATATTTATTAAGAAATACATATTTTTTTTTTAATAATGCCTACATTTAGGATTTAAATTTTCTACACGTTTATTCAACACTCAATAAAGTTCAAATCTCTTTAACGCCTTTTACTTTTAGTTTTCTAATTTATGCACATTTTTCCAACCATGTGAGAAAAACTCAGCTTGCATTTATATCCTGCAGAGCGTATTGGCAAAAAAATCATAAAAATAACATTGATTGGAAAATAGTTTTTTAGTAAATAATAACAAAAAGAATTTCCGGCAATTTGGAAAAATAAAAAGGAAAACTGTGGCAAAAGAAAATATGAAATATTAAACGTAATTGGTTTATGGAAATAAAAGCGTCAAAAAAAAGTTGTTTGCAAACAAAATTTTTAATTGACAATTTTGTGATAAAAAAAAGTTTTTCCCAGATTTTTTTTTTTTCAAATTGAAACCCATAAAATTGTTGTTGACACAAAAGTGTCAGCATTCATTGTTGCTTTTATATCATTTTATTTTCTTTTTTTTTCTTCCTTTGACTTTTTTTCACATTCTTATTAAGTCAAATACTTTTGCTGTTTTATCATCTTCCTGTTATTGTCAATGGCGACAGCGATGTCGACGCTTTAACTGTTTCCAGCCAAAAGAGTGTTGATAAGGATTGTAATTTTATGCTTCAATCAACAGGATGTTTGACTTGTCTTGATTTTAAGACTCTCTTATGTTTGGGTGTTAATATTATTATTATTTATTTTGCTTTTCAGTCGAAATTCTTTGAGTTTAAAATACAATTCATTGAAAAAAATAAATAATAAAGATTTTTAAATAATTCTTTGATTTTTACTTAAAACAGCTGCATAAATTAATATAAATATTAAGGCACTAAAGGCACATATTTTTGGTATTTTTATTTTTCTAGGAAATTCCCCAAATGTTAAAAAATATGCCATAATGAAAAAGTTGTGACAAAAAAATTTAAGAAAACAGAAGGTTTCCTTAAAATGTTTTAATTTGTGCTTAAATCAATAACAAGCAGTGAATAAATTTCTTTTATTTTTTATAAAAAAAAATTGTAGAATAGGAAATGCTTGACGATATGTTTGAAAATAAACTGAATTTTTTTATCATTAAAGAAAATATTTAAATTAAGATTTTTTGAAACAAAATTTTAATTAATTTTGCTAAGGGAAAAACTGGAATTCTTTTTATTTGTTTTATTTTTTAATCCTTTTTATAAAAAATGCAAATTCTTGATTTTTTTTTTTTTTTAGTTTTATGCAAATTGATAATCTTTTGAATACTGAAATAAGTTGAGCCTATGAAAATGTATTTAATTTTATGAAAATTTTAACTCTTTTTTTATACTCACCATGAAAAAGTTAGGGGTATATTGATTTCGTCTTTCCGTATGTAATATGTAGAACAACATAATTTAATAATAAATATATATATATTTTCTGAATCCTGGTAAGGTTCTAAATTGATCTAGCTATGTCCGTCCGTCTGTCCTGGTAAGGTTCTGAGTCGATCTAGCTATGTCCGTGCGTTAGTCTGTTGAAATCAGGATAGGGCTTGGAAAGGAACCACCTAGGAAGACAAAATTTGGTTCAAATATTTACCTTATAGAAGGTTTGTATGTTATTAAAAATGGGCAAAATCGATTAATAAACAAAAAAGTTGTGGGCCAAATATTAGAAACACAAGGATTTTAAGTGAATCAAGGAATTTTTGGTGAAAAATCTTATGCTTAGTGAAATTTAGATCTTGAGTAAAAATTTAGATTTTTGGTGAAAATTAGTTTTTTCCGGTGAAAATGAAATTATTAAGAATCCAATTTTTTTTTTTTTTTTCTTCTTTTTAATTTAAGATTTTTGGCGAAAATTAAAATAAAGAAATATTGTTTTATTCAAATTCTAATAATTAATTTTATTCGAATATTCGATATAAAAATATTCGAATTATTTGTTATTCGAAAATTATCATTTTTAAATACTTCGAATAATTATTCGTAATAAATTATTTAAATAATTCGAACTACCATGTAACATTTACAATTTTTTTTTTTTTTATAAAATTTAGATTTTTAGTGAAAAATTAAATTATTGATGAATTGAATCGTTTTGAAAAATTAACATATAGAAATATTTATACCCTACACCACCATAAATCGATCTAACGATGTCCATCCGTCTGGCTGGCTGTGCATGTAAACCTCGTGCACAAAGTACAGATCGCAATTTTGAAGATAATTAAATGAAATTTGGCACGTGGGACTTTTATGATACAAGGACGAAGCCTAGTGAAATGTTGTAATCGGTCCAAATGTTTCCCCGGAATAGAGATTCAACACTCAAAAATGGCTTAAAAATAAGAATATTTTCATGAAATTAGTATCAAGTTAATATTCGACACAAATAAGTTTTATTTTAAGTAGAAACAACATTGCAAAGTTTTATGACAATCGAGGCATTATTTATCAAAGCTCCAATATAAACCCACTTCCAGGAATCACCCTATAGTGCATAAAATAATATAGATGTTATTGTCAACGCATTATTCTCGCGATTAATCACTATTTGCAAAATTAACTTAATAACATATATTGAAGTGTATCTCGAAAAGGACTTGTCTGATTTAGTTAATTAAAATATCAAAAAAATTTAATTAAAATTGTCTTTAGGTTACACTCACATCTCTTTTTAATACCCTCAAAAGTTATGGAGATATTAAGCCTATTTTCTGAAAAAAAAAAATAATAAATTAGTTCGTATACAGTTCTTTTTTTTTAATTCTAAAATAATAAAATTATTTTTTAATCACAAAGATAAATCTGTAGAAAATAAATCTATATAAATTTCAATCAAATCAAAGCATAAATTTTGATTTTATTCATAAAGTAGTGGAAGTACTCACTTACAAATATTAAAAAAAGATTAAAACTTATTTTGTGATCCTTCTTAATATGGGACTTTAGTCAGAATATATAATTAAAATCGATTTAACAGTATATAAAAACACTTGTCGTAAGTTAAACTTTTATTCATTATACATATTTTCATAATTTAAAAAATTTAACATATTTTAAAATGTTTTTATTACCAACTAAATATTGCCTACTTTTAGGAAACATTTAGTTTGGAACTAATAAAAAAATGTAAAATAATTGCCCTAAATAAATTTATTTACTTTAAAAAAATAACACAGCGACACATAGTAAAAAAAATGGCAAACGATAAAATTATTACCACAATTTTAAATGTGTGGTTAAACCAAAGTATATGTTAGGGAGCTATTATAAAATATAACTAAATATAAAAACAATTTAAAAAATTCTGTAAACTAACAATTCCTATATAAAATTTTACAAACAAATTATTTAATTAAGTTTCTGTTTAATAACTTTACTACTACATTTGGTACATTAAATTTCGTATTAAAATTTTAACAACTTAATATAATAATAATACAATAAAGAAATACAATAATTACTCTAATATTCATTTTCTTAAGTAATTAATTATTTTTATAACTGTAATTTCAATTGTAGTTTCATTACAAATAATATCCTTATAAAATTTTTCTAAAACAACTTATATTTCCTTATTTAAATAATAAAAACTTTAAAAATAAATCTCTTCTAAACAAATACATATATAAAATTCTCACACTTTAAAAATTGTTGCATACTTATTGTAGCATTAAATTAAAATGAAAAGCAGATTTTGTTTACCAGTTGCCTTGTATTAAAAGCAAAAAATATCCTTGAAAGAACTGTTATATATAAATAATACTATCACAAATATTACACAAAAAAAATTGTTGCATATTTTTTGGCAGCTAAATTTAGGTCATCTCAATATTGTTGACATGAAACTTAAATAAAAAAATAATAAAACTTTTAACAGTTTGAATTTATGCATACATTGACTATTATAAAACAACTCGTAAAATTTAATCAAAAAAATGTATTGCATATTTTAAAGGATTCATATTATGAAGAACAGAAATAATAGTGAGCAAAAATACTCACATAATAAACAAGAACTTTTTATCATACACATACCATAACAATTAAATAAAAGCAGCAAATACTGTAAAATATTTTGCATGACTAATCAACTGTTGTCTAGTTTTAGGCTACAACACAATCATTTAAATAATTGTGCTTTCCCGCACAGAGAGAGAATTTAATTTAATCTTTAGTGCCACCCATGCAAAAATGCGAGATTTTCAAATAATTTTTAGAGACATTAAAGCAAAAATAAATTAATTTTAAACAAACTATGTAAATGATTTTAAGCATACAAAAAAGTGCATACTTTTAGGAATTTGTTTAATTATATTTCATTTATATTAAAATTTCTAAAACAAGTATAGCAAAAAATGTAATTTTACGTGACTAAATTCCTAAACTAATAAGTATGTACTCTATTAATTATCTTATCTAAAGTACTGTACACTTTTAAGCAAAATTTAATAATTTAAATATTTTAAAAGCAATTTAAAACTGTTTAAATTTCCTTTACCATATATCTATATGCTCTCACACAAGAGCCACAACCAATATTTAGTAAACTCTTAAATTTAAAGTACATTACTAAGGGTTTTTAAGCCTTTATCTAAAGTATTGCATGCTTTTAGGTTGCAATTTTTGTATATATATAAATATTATTTGTAGCTTTGTAAACATTATAAAAACTCTGAACTTTGATTTATAGTAAAATAAAATTTTACGTAGCAATCTGAGGAAGTATTTAAGGTGATTTAGAACGCTATAGGTGTAAGAGAATTTAAATAATAAATTTAAAAGATTTTAAAGAGTCAAGTGTTAAATTTATTTCAACACATTTACGAAACAAAAATAAGACAAACGTATATAAAGTCTTCGTAGTTTTTTCTATAGACTGAACTAGAACTGAACTAGAATTGAACTAGAACTGAACTAGAACTAAACAAGAACTGAACTAGAACTGAACTAGAACTGAACTAGAACTGAACTAGAACTGAACTAGAACTGAACTAGAACTGAACTAGAACTGAACTAGAACTGAACTAGAACTGAACTAGAACTGAACTAGAACTGAACTAGAACTGAACTAGAACTGAACTAGAACTGAACTAGAACTGAACTAGAACTGAACTAGAACTGAACTAGAACTGAACTAGAACTGAACTAGAACTGAACTAGAACTGAACTAGAACTGAACTAGAACTGAACTAGAACTGAACTAGAACTGAACTAGAACTGAACTAGAACTGAACTAGAACTGAACTAGAACTGAACTAGAACTGAACTAGAACTGAACTAGAACTGAACTAGAACTGAACTAGAACTGAACTAGAACTGAACTAGAACTGAACTAGAACTGAACTAGAACTGAACTAGAACTGAAATAGAACTGAACTAGAACTGAACTAAAACTGAACTAGAACCGAACTAGAACTGAAATAGAACTGAACTAGAACTGAACTAGAACTTAACTAGAACTGAACTAAAACTGAACTAGAACTGAAATAGAACTGAACTAGAACTGAACTAGAACTGAACTAGAACTGAACTAGAACTGAACTAGAACTGAACTACAACTGAACTAGAACTGAACTAGAACTGAACTAGAACTGAACTAGAACTGAACTAGAACTGAACTAGAACTGAACTAGAACTGAACTAGAACTGAACTAGAACTGAACTAGAACTGAACTAGAACTGAAATAGAACTGAACTAGAACTGAACTATAATAGTGTAATATATATAGTCTTTTTTACAGCCTAACCTATAGACTATTTTGTAGTCTAGACTATAGACTATTTTATAGTCTAGCCTATTTTATAGTTTAAAAGATAGACTCTTTTATTATCTAGACTATTTGATAACCTAAACTGTAGACTATTTCATAGTCTAAACTATAGACTATTCTATAGTATAAACTATAGACTATTTTATAGTCCATACTGTAGACTCTTTTATAGAATATATTATAGACTATTTTATATTCTAAAATATAGATTATTTTGTATTCCAGTCTATAGACTATTTTATAGTCTTAACTGTAGACTATTTTATAGTCTAGACTATAGACCATTTTATATTCTAGACTATATACTATTTTATAGTCTAGACTATAGACTATTTTATAATATAAACTTTAGTCTAAACTATAGACTTTAGACTATTTTATAGTCTAAACTACAGAATATTTATAGCTTGTACTATAGACACTTTTATAATCTAAACTATAGACTATTTTATAGTCTAAACTGTAGACTATTTTATAGTTTAAACTATGGACTATTTTATAGTCTAAACTATAGACTATTTTATAGTCTAAACTACAGACCATATATAGTCTATGTTATAGACTTTTTTATAGTATAAACTATAGACTATTTCATAGTGTAAACTATAGACTATTTTCTAGTCTAGACTATAGACTATTTTATGGTTTAACTATAGACTATTTTATAGTCTAAACTATAGATTATTTTATAGTATTTATATATTTTTCTCCCCTAGTTTCAATTTATTAACTATTTATTAAACAAATATTTAACTAAAATTTACTACCTTACTAACTTAGTTAAAGCAATTAAAACCTAAATAAACAAAACTGCACACAAAACAAGATTTGTTTAAAAACCTTTTGAAAAATAAATTTACAACAGCTGTTAGATTCAGCAGAGAACAGAGCTTAGAATAAATAATAGGTCAGTTTACAAGAATATTGAAAGCACCTTCAACTTGTAGTTTTTAATAAATTTTTTTAGCCTTAAATTAATAGTTTTATTTCAAATTGTAAGGTTTACATAAGAGAAATAAGAAGTGTACTATTTTTTTTTTTTTTTTAGTTAAAAAAGAAATGAATGAAAAAGCTAATACACATGTTTAGGTTGCCCTTACATGTTTGTATTTGTTTAATAAAAAAAAAAAATAATAGAGTTTTTTTTACTGTATATATACATATGTACTTTTACTGTATATATACATATGTAAGTAGGTATGTATTCAGGATAGTAACCTTGCTTAAGATTAAACTAAAAAATAAATGATTCCTGCAGATTTTTAACCCTCATCTTTTTAAGGAGTATTCTGTTAAAATAAAAAATATGTATATATACAGACTCTGCTGAATTGACACAATATTATTTACTTAATATCTAACATACAAAATTCCCTCCCAAAAGTATACAATATATTTTAGTTCTTTTTTGTGTGTATGAAAGCATTAATGTGAAATGTTGTATGCGTTTTCTAAGAATTCTTATTACTAAATGAAAACAAAAAAGAAAAATAAACCAAAAAGTGAAAAGATAAATAAAAAAAAAAAATAGCAGCCCTTATAAAAGAACTTTAACCTTAAAGTATAGATATGTTAGTATAAAAGATTTTGTGGTAAACTAAAATGTAGCAAATGAGCAAAACGTAAATGTAATATAAAAACAACTTTTACTACAAGTTGTTAAATTTTAATCAGGCATAAAAAAGGGTTTTTAGTAAACAAATTTTAAAATAAAAAAAAAAGAAAATAATATAAAAAGGGGGACAAACATTGTTGCAAATATGTAAAGTATAAGAAATAAAACTTAAAGGTTTCCTGGAAAAATGCTTAAGAATTTCAATAAATTTTTCCAATAAAAAGAAATATGCATTAGTGTGACGTAAAATGATACAATACATAAACACAAGTTAGAAAAAACCTAAAAATTAACTTTGAATCATAAACAGAATAATATATATATTTAATAATATTAAAAAAAAAAACTATTAAAATAATTTAAACAAATAAAAAAACCTTACCTTTAACCAACAAGTACCAAATATTTAAACAGAAACTTTTGTTTAAAAAAAAAGCAATACAAAAATTGCCTTACAGTATGCTAAACATTATAGTAAAACTTTTGGCAATCTAGGAAAATTTTTGGAATTTTGCTAAAAATATACTAGGAATTAACAAAAATTATTACATAAATTCTTTAGCTTACAAAATATTTGAACTGCTGAAAACTTTAAAATACTTCTGGGTATTCTTTATAATAACTTCCGTCTGCATTTTATAATATTTCTGGGAATGTCAAAAACTTATAAAGCATGTTAGAATTTAAAAAAATATACAACAACCAATTTTAAGTTCATTGAACTTGAAAATATTTATTAAATAATAGGCACAGTTTTTCCTATTTATTTAATTTTATTTACTATATTTCGCATTTCTTAGAGGCAATTATAAGCATGCTACTATATTTTAATATAATGTCATGTTAAAGTATTTAACATGAACTTTATTAGCATGAAAACAAGAGTATACTTTAAGTTCAATGATCTAAGAAAAATGCTCTTTATTATGACTAAAGGGCTTACAAGTAGTAAAACATAATTATTAAAAGAATATTAAACATAAAATTAAGTTAAGGAAATATCCAAAAAATTCAATATTTAGCTATGACATATAATAGTAACTTTTACACTCTAGACAACAAAATGTTCTAAAAACTATGCTACAATATACCCCCATAGTCTAGGCTAAAAAATTGTTCTAAAGTCTATACTATATAGATATAGAATATATACTATTTTATAGTCAGACTATAGACTATAAAATAGAGTAGACAACAAACTATTTTATAGTCTTGACAATAGACTATTTTATAATCTGAAATATAGACAATTTTATAGTCTCGACTATAGACTATTTTATAGCCCACACTATAGACTATTTTATAGTCTAGACTATAGACTATTTTACAGTCGAGATTATATACTATTTATTGTCTAGACTATAGACTATTTTTAGTCTAGCCTATAGAATATTTCGAAGTCTAGGCTATAGATTATTTCACAGTCAAAGCCATAGACTATTTCATAGACTAGACTATAGACTATTGTATAGTCTAGACTACAAAATATTTCATAATCAAGACTATTTTATAGACGAGATTATAGACTATTTCACAGTCTAGCCTATAAACTACTTTATAGTCTAGCCTATAGAATATTTCATAGTCTAGGCTATAGACTATTTCATAGTCTAGACTATTAACTACTTTATAGTATAGAATTTATACTGTTTCATAGTCTAGTCTATAGACTATTTTATAGTCTACACTATAGACTATTTTATAGTCTAAACTACAGACTATTTTACAGTCAAGATTATAGACTATTTTATTGTCTAGACTATAAACTATTTTATAGTCTACACTATAAACTATTTTATAGTCTACACTACAAACTATTTTTTAGTCTAGCCTATAGACTATTTCATAGTCTATGCTATATACTATTTCATAGTCTAAACTACTAACTATTTTATAGTATAGACTTTAGACTATTTTATAGTCTAGTCTATAGACTATTTTATAGCCTAGACTATTTTACAGTCGACATTATAGACTATTTTATTTCCTAGACTATAGACTATTTTATAGTCTACACTATAAACTATTTTTAATCTAGCCTATTGAATATTTCATAGTCTAGGCTATAGATTATTTCACAGTCTAGGCCATAGACTATTTCATAATCCAGACTATAGACTATTATATAGTCTAGACTACAAAATATTTTATAATCAAGACTATTTTATAGACGAGATTATAGACTATTTTATAGTCTAGACTGTAGACTATTTTATAGTTTAGACCATAGACTATTTTATAGTTTGGACTTTAGACTATTTTATAGTCTAGACTATTGACTATTTTATAGTCTCTACTGTAGTCTATTTTATAGTCTCGAATGTAGACTATTTTATAGTCCCGAATGTAGACTATTTTATAGTCTATACTACAGACTATTTTATAGTCTAGACTATAGTCAATTATATAGTCTAGGCTGTAGACTATTTTGTAGTATAGATTAACACTATTTTATTGTCTAAACTATATACTATTTTATAGTCTAAATATAAATATATTTTGAAGTCTTTATTATATTCTAAGCTATTGAGTTCTTTATCTTTTAGATTATAGATTAATGTTCGTACTAGGTTACATACAAATTTATGGTTAATGCTGTTCTTAGCCATGACTAGATTTTATACGGTAGTTAATTAATTCTTAATTTTTTTCCATTTAACCTAAAAGTCTGCTATATTTTTTTTAAACCAAATTTTTTTTTTATACATATGAAAACTACCATAAAAACATTAAATATAAATTAAACATTTAAAAAATTTAACTCTGTCACTAATTTAAATTATCATTTAGAAAAACATCTAGAATTACATATGCTAAGAGCCCTTAAGTAGGCTACAAAAACAAGCAAACAACATGTCACGCATATTAAAAGCATAAGTAAACGCTTTAGGGTAATTTATAAACCAAAATATGAACAAGTTTTAAAACTGAATAAAGAGATTTAAAAAAAGGGTTATATGTATGCATAAACGAGTGGCAGGCTCATTTAGAAATAATTACTAAAGATATTTTTTGTGTAAGTAGCCTTAAGATAAAATTAAAAATGTTTAAATTAAACAACATTTATTAACATGAAATAAATGAAATTAATATTAAAGATTAAATAATTAAAGGATTAATTAGGAAATCAAGTGTTAAATAATGTTTCAAGTTTTAAGGATTGTAAATTAAATGTTAATTAATAAAATTTGTTTCTAATAATTTTTAATTATAATGGACATTTAATATTATCAATTAGTGAATAAAAATCGATTTTTATTTGTTCATTTCCTTTTCATCGCTTTCAGTTTAGGTTTCTAAAAATAACCTTAAAATAAAAATAGATTTTTATTTTTTATTACAAAATTTTATTTAAATAATGTAGCCGCTATGAAATTCTTTTATGGCCTCTTCTTTAAGTTCACCTCAGTCAGTGTCATTGTAATGTGTAGCCACCACGAACACCTCAACAACTACATAAGTAGTGTTACAATGACAATAACTAAAATGACAACAAAAACCAACAAGAACAATAACAAATATACATAAGTCCAACTATTGTTACCACACACGCTACACACACACATACTTAGGGTATGTTAATGTAAGAGTATTTTAAGTGTTATTAGTGAGACCACTTGTCGTGTCAGTCTAACTATTGTTGTTATGCTCATAAATGTACCCACCTAACTCTCTACTCACTCTATTCATTCATTCAAAATGTTCTCTGTCCAACAATCTTTCATATACCAATGCAAATAATAAATACTCATAGCTATGTTTATGTATGTGTGTTGTTGCTACAATTGTAAAGGCTATTTACAAAGCATTAGATTCCATCCAGTATTTACTGTCAGTGACAGTGTCATTACACGTTCTGTGACATCATAATAGTGACATATGAGTAGCAGAAATAGTATTTATTTACTAATATCATGATGATGATGTTGATAATGTAGTTTTTTTTTCTGATTCAGTTTTAGTCTTTAACACACTTTTGTTCTATTGTTAGTGGTTCCATATTGAGGTAACAGGCCATAGGCTAAGTTATAGTTTGAGGAGGACACAACTGGGTGTTAAGATTACTTTATAGATTTAATTGTATGTCATATTTAGTCATTCACTTATTGTGTCTAGTTGTATTTCTTTTTAAAATGTTGTAGTTTATTTCTTTTAAAAGTGGGATAAACAAAAAGGAACAGGATATTTTACTTTTAAAGTAGCTTAAGGTTTGAAGTGTAGTTTAAGGAGGATTGAAATGTTATGGGAGACAAATAGGAATTATGGTTGAATTACTTGCTTTGTGCCTTAAGATATTTTATTTGATGAGAGCAGCAAAATATTGGCATAAAAGAAATATTTGTTGCTGGGTTTACATAGAGGGGAGAAAAATGTTGTAAGGTGTATTAACATTGTTGAAAATGAAGTATACCTTAAGGCTAAGTAGACCAAGAATTTATGTATGTGATAAAATAGCATAGGTAAAAGTGAGATAAAAAGAAAAATGCTAACATATGTAGCAAAAAAATTATAAACCATAAAAATTTATCTTTGCCATACTTTAAGAGAAAGACAAAATTTAAAGCATATTTTAAGGATTTTAACATATTGAAAAGTTGTCTAGCCTATAAGACTATAAGCAGACTTTGAAATAGTTTACGATGTAGTCTAAATGTCAGCCTTTAGACTATAAAAAAGCTTATAATATAGACTATAAAATAATCTAAAGTCTTAACTATAAAAAGGTCTTATGTTTTAACTTTAAAATAGTCTATAGTCAAGACTATAAAATAGTCTACAGTTTAGATCATAAAAAAGTCTATAGTCTGGTTTATAATATAGTTTATCGTCTAGTCTATAAAATAGTCTATAGACTTGACTATAAAATAGTGTATAGTCTTGACTATACAACAGCCTTTAATCTAGACTACTACGTAACCTCTAGTCTACACTGCAAAATATATTATAGTATAGACTACAAAATTGTATATAGTCTAGACCAAAAAATAGTCTACAGTAGAGGCTATAAAATATTTTATAGCTTAGACTATAAAATAGTCTACAGTCTAGATTAAAATAGTCTACAGTCTAAATTAAAATAGCCTATAGTTTAGATTATAAAATAATCTATAGTCTAGACTATAATTAGTCTATAGTCTGGATTATAAAATAAACTACAGTCTAAACTATAAAATAGTCTATAGTCTAGACTGTATAGTCTAGACTATAAAATAGTCTATAGTCTAGACTATAAAGTAATCTATAGTCTATACTATAAAGTAGACTATATTCTAAACTATAAAATAGTCTACAACTATAAAATAATCAGAAGTCTAGACTATAAAATAATCTACAGTCGAGACTATAAAATAGTGAACAGTCGAGTCTATAAAATAGTCTATAGTCTAGACTATAAAATAGTCTATAGTCTAGACTATAAAATAGTCTATAGTCTAGACTATAAAATGGTCTACAGTCAATACTATAGAATAATCTACAGTCTATACTTTAAAACAATATATAGTCTATATTATAAAATTGTTTATTTTTTAGCCTGCACAATAGCCTTTAGTCTAGACTATAAAATAGTCTATAGTTTAGACTATAAAATAATCTATAGTCTAGACTATAGTTAGTCTATAGTCTGGATTAAAATATAAACTACAGTCTAAACTATAAAATTTTATACAGTCTAGACTATAAAAGAGTCTACAGTCGAGACTATAAAATAATCTATAGTTTAGACTATAAAATAGCCTATAGTCTAGACTATAAAATAGTCTATAGTCTAGACTATATAATAGTCTATAGTCTAGACTATAAAATAATCTACAGTCGAGATTATAAAATGGTCTATAGTCTAGACTATAAAATATTCTATAGTCTACACTATAAAATATTCTATAGTCTAGAATATAAGATAGTCTATAGTCTAGACTATAAAATAGTCTATAGTCTAGACTATAAAATAGTCTATAGTCTAGACTATAAAATAGTCTATAGTCTAGACTATAAAATAGTCTATAGTCTAGACTATAAAATAGTCTATAGTCTAGACTATAAAATAGTCTATAGTCTAGACTATAAAATAGTGTTTAGTATAGACTATAAAATAGTCTACAGCGTAGACTGTAAAATAGTGTTTAGTCTAGACTATAAAATAATATACAGTCGAGACTATAAAATAGTCTATAGTCTAGATTATAAAATAATGTATAGTCTAGACTATAAAATAGTCTATAGTCTAGATTATAAAATACTCTACAATCTAGACTATAAAATAGTATATAGTCTACACTATAAAATAATCTACAGTCTAGACTAAAAAATAGTCTATAGTCTGGATTATAAAATAATCTACAGTCGAGACTATAGTCTAGACTATGAAATAATCTACAGTCTAGACTATAAAATAGTCTATAGTCTAGACTATAAAATAATCTACAGTTGAGTCTATAAAATAGTATATAGTCTGCACTATAAAATAGTCTGGACTATAAAATAAACTATGGTCTAAACTATAAAATAGTATTCAGTCGAGACTATAAAATAGTGTATAGTGCAGGCCATAAAATAGTCTATAGTCCAGTCCATAAAATAGTCTATAGTCTAGATTCCAAAATAGTCTGTATTCTAGACTATAAAATAGTCACAGTCTAGACTATAAAATAGTCTACAGTTTAGACTATAAAATAGTCTATAGTGTAGATGGTAAGATATTCTATAGTCTAGCTTATAAAATAGTCTACAGCCTAGACTATAAAATAGTATATAGACTATAGAACTGTTTGTGGTCTATAGTAGTCCATACGCTCTTCTGTTTACTAGTTCATGGTCTAATATATAGTCCCATCTTATGAACAAATTCTTTTTCTATTTTGGTATTTCTAAAATTTAATTTTTTACTTAAATGTTAGCTAACCATTTTTAACCTCTTCCCTAACGCTCACTCTTGGCCTGCTGGTTACTGGTCTGCTATTTGCTATTTGCTTTTATTCACTTTCTCTCTCTCTCTCTTTTCTGTGTGATAAAATCATGAATTGTTGAACTTTTATGAAATCATCCATGGCATTTGGGACAGTTGAATGTCTATTGTTCTTCTTTGCAAAATGACAAGAAAGGCGACATTATTACCATTAGGAGGTTACATTTGGTTAAGGCCAATTGAAATGTATGTGTTTTTCTTTTTTCCTCTCTATCTTTTTATCTTTCGAATACTTTCAAAGACATATGTTGTGTTGAAAAATCTAAAAAATAAAAATCATATTAAGTTTGCACTTTTACAGCAAGTGTCAATGTATAATCTAAAAAGAAACATTTTATATGAAATATTAAAGATAACAAATGTAACAGAAAAGTTGCCTACATTAAGGGGCTGAGATGATATAAAATATTTAAGTATTATGGAGCCTAAATAAGAGATTATAAGTGTGTAGAAATATTTAAAATATTTAGTTTATCTTGTGCAATTTTATCATCTAGTATATCAATGGTTTTTGAAAAAATTGCCAACTACTTATGAGACTCACTTTGAAATGTGCTATAACAAATTTATCAGAACAATAGCATACTTATATGCCAAAAATAAGGGCAAGAAATATAATATATATTTTTTTATAAAGTATTTTGTCTTTTAGTCTCTTATAGTTATTTAAGCTTTAAAATAAGTATCTTAAGAATTTTTAGTCTTATTTAATGAAAAAAATTACAAAATTCTTTTAACAGGAGACAGATATAGAAAATATGCTTAAATAAATATTTCTAAGAATTTTCGTTTCTGTAAGAGTTATTTAATATAGTTATGTATTTATGAAAAATGTAAAGCATACTTTTAGGTAGTATATAACAAATAACAAGTTGCATATCTTAAACATATTTTCAAAATAGTATTTTTAGAATTTTATTTAAAATGTTTTTTTTAGTCTCTTTGTAAAAGAAATATGATTTCCTGCAAAATTTTATTAAGATATATAAACAATTGTTAATAAAATAAAACTTAAAGCATACTTGTGGGAGCTGTTTAAAATAAAAATACATAATTTCCCAGAAATAAACAGCTGCCAAAAAAGAAAACCATGCTATAAACTTGAAATTAATGCTAAAACTTAACATTCCTCTTACTCAATTTTCCTCAATGCAATTGCTCTCTCAGTAACTTTCTCTCCCCACTACCAAAGAAAAAAAAAACAACTTTAAAAGAAAATGTCTTTAGCATACTTTAAGGCAATAAAATGAATGTTATGAAAGAAAAGCATACAACTCAAGGTGCAATATTTGAAGAAAGTTATACAGCATTCTCATTTTTAAACTTGAAAATATAATAAAAAAAAGTTTTTTTTATATGAAATAAAATAAAACAAAATGTTTAATTTCGTTTTCTTTTCTTCTTTGTCTACTTTCAGGGGTTTTGGCAAGCAAGGCTTTCAATGCCAAGGTATGTTTATACGCAAAAAAAAATTAGATAACTTAGGAAAAGAAATAAAACTTTTTATATATATAAAAAGTTTTTGAAATATAAAAAGTTTTTTTTTTTTTCATTATGTTTAACGTTTAAATTATATAATGATTTTAAGAATTTATTATTATTTCATTACAGTTTGTTCATATGTTGTACATAAACGTTGTCATGAGTATGTTACGTTTAAATGTCCCGGAAAGGACAAAGGAATTGATTCCGTAAGTTTTCCAATTATGTATTTTCTTTTTTAAATTTTTTTTTTTATTTGATTATCTATTTATGATTTTTAAAGTTAAGATTAGTTTGAGACAGGAATTTTATTTAGGTTTATTTTAGTTTTATTAGGTGGCAAATTTTATATGGTTAAAATAATTAAATGAAAAAAAATTAAAGAACACTTTTTAATTTATCAATAACTTGAAACAAATTTTAAATTAAATCTTTAAAATATTTGTTCACTGAAATTTTTTTAAAGGAAAACTATAGAACTATAGAAAGAAACTATAGACTAGAATAAAAAAAAGCAAGACTAAACTATAAACCAGACTACAGACTAGGCAATAGATTAGTCTATAGACTAGATTATAAACTAGACTACTAACTATAAATTGTACTGTAAACTAGCCTACAAATTAAGCTATGGACTAGATTATTGATTAGACTATTGACTAGCCTATTTACTAGACTATGGACTCTTGACTAGACTATAACCAAACCTTTAAGCTAGACAACAAATTAGACTATTGACTAGACTATCGACTTGACCATTAAACAGACTATTGACTAGACTATAAACTAAACTTTAAACTAGTCTCAAAACTAGACTATAAACAGAACTATCGACTAGATTATAAACTAGACTAAAAACCAAGCTATATATTAGATTAACTATAAACTAGACTATAAACAGGACTATCGACTAGACTATAAACTAGACTAAAAACTAGACTATAAGTATGACTATCGACTAGACTATATATTAGATTATAAACTAGACTATCGACTAAACTATAAACTATACTATATACTAGACTATAAAGTATACTATAAACAAAACTATTGACTAGACTATAAACTAGACTACTGACAAGACTATTAACTAGAATATAAACTAGATTACTAACTAAACCATAAACTAGACTATAGTCTAAACTATAAACCAGACTATGGATTGGACTATAAACTAAACTATAAACGATTGACTAGTCTATAGACTAGACTATTAACTAGACTAGATTATTGACTAAAATATAAACTATATAGATTAGACTATAGACTAGACTGTAGACTAGACTATAGACTAGGATATAATTTAGATTATAACTATACTATAAACTAAACTATAAACTAGACTATAAACTGGACTATAAACTGGACTATCGACTAGACTATAAACTAGACTAAAAACTAGACTATAAACTGGACTATCGACTAGACTATATACTAGACTATAAACTAGACTATCGACTAAACTATAAACTATACTATATACTAGACTATAAAGCATACTATAAACAAAACTATTGACTAGACTACTAACTAGACTATAAACTAGACTACTGACAAGACTATTAACTAGAATATAAACTAGATTACTAACTAAACCACAAACTAGACTATAGTCTAGACTTATAGTCTAACCTATAGACTAGACTATAGACTAGACTATAGTCCGGACTATGAACTGGACTATAAACGATTGACTAGTCTATAGACTAGACTATTGACTAGACTATAGACTGCTAACTAGATTATTGACTAGAATATAAACTAAACTATATTATGAATATAGACTAGATTATAGACTAGACTATAGACTATACTCTAGACTATAGACAAGACTATAGACTAGACTATAGACTAGACTATAGACTAGACTATAGACTAGACTATAGACTAAACTATAGACTAGACTATAGACTAGACTATAGACTACACTATAGACTACACTATAGAATATACTAAAGACTATACTAAAGACTAGACTATAGACTAGACTATAGACTAGACTATAGACTAGACTTTAGACTAGACTAAAGACTAGATTATAGACTAGACTATAGACTAGACTATAAACTAGACCATAAACTAAAATATAAACTAGACTATAAACTAGACAATAAACTAGACTATAAACTAGACTATAAACTAGATTATAAACTAAACTATAGACTAAACTATTGACTATATACTACACTATAAACTAGACTATAGACTATAATCTATAGTCTAGACTATGGACTAAACTATAGACTAGACTATAAGCTATTGTATAGATTAGACAATAAACTAGACTTTGAACTTGACTATTGAATAGACTATTGACTATACTATAAACTAGATTTTTATCTAGACTTTAAACTAGGCTATAGATTAAGCTATAAAGTTGACTATAGACTAGACTATAATCTAGACTTCTAACTAGACTATAAACATGACTATAAACTGGACTATAAACTTGACTATAAACTAGACTATAAACTAGACTATAGACAAGATTATAAACTAGGCTATAAACTTGATTATTAACTAGACCATAGGCTACTATATAAACTAGACTATAGGCTAATATATAAACTAGACTATGGACTAGACTATGAACTATGAACTATTGAGTTAACTATTGACTATTGACTAGACTATATTATAAACTATGAACTGTACTGTTGACTAGACTATAGACTAGACTATAAACTATGCTATAGACTAAACTATAGACTATTGGCAAGACAGTTGACTAGACTAGAAAATGGACTATAAACTCGACTATTGCCTACACTTTAGACTAGATTATATACTAGCCTATAAGTTAGACTGTAGATTAGACTATAACTTAGTCTATAGACAAACTTTTGCTGTAGATTTGTCTATAAACTAATCTATATACTACACAAAAGAAGATTTTAAAGATCAATATCCATTTGTTTTATAAATACAATTATTTGTTAAATTAAATTAATATTCATATTGCTTCCTTTAACCTTTAATACTGGCCTTTTAATTTTATTATATCCCTTAAATATTCATAGCATATTTTAAGGAGCATAATATAACAAATTGCCCTTATGTTGCTTATAAATGTTTAAAATGTTTTTAAGCATTTCTATTATGAACTTAATTTCATTAAGAACTTTTTTAATTGACCCTTTTGGTTTAAAAGAAGTAAGAAATATTTACTCCTAAAGAAAAAATTCACTGACACACAATAAAAAAATAAATAAAAAACAAAGAAAAAACAAATAAAATTGTTTTTAATAAAGACAATTTAAAAATATGACTTAAATAAATTTGCTTTTAAAACAAACAACCATATAAAATTTGCCTTAAAATAAAAAAGTTTAGAAAAAAATATTTTATTTTTAATTTAAAAAATAGTTTTTAGTTTTTTATTTTATTATAATTTTTCATTATTTTTTTATTTATTTATTTTTTGTTTTTAGTAAAGGATTAAGATATAAGCATGTTAGTTTTAGTTTAAGATTTCAGGATTGTTTTCTTTCTTAAGTTTAACACTCCTGCTTTTTTCTTTCTTTTATTTTTTTAATTTTTGTACTTGTCTTTCCATTTTGTCTAATGTCTTTATTTTTTATATTTTTCGTTTATTATTATATAATAATTTTATTTAAAAATATAAAACAAACACTTGCAATTTTTATTTTAATTTTAAATATAATTATTCAAAAAAAATGATACAATAAATATTCAATCATTTGTTTATGTGATTTAAATTAAAAAAATAAAAAAACGAAAAAAAAAAAAACCAAACTCACCCATAAATAATAAACAAAAAAAATTGGCTGGCGTGATTTACAAAACCAAATCAAATCAAATAAAAAAAATACAAACTTTTAAACATTAAATCTGTAAAGGATTCACCCAAAACTGTACACCATTTTGAACCATTTACATACGCAGGACCCACATTCTGCGATCATTGCGGTTCCTTATTATATGGCATTTATCATCAAGGTCTAAAATGTTCAGGTATTTATTTTAAAGCAAACAAAAGCAAACAATTACAAAAGCCTCCTTTTATTTCTCTCTGTACTCTAAAGCTAAAAAGAAAATTTAAAATTTAACTAAAAACTGTGTTCCTATTAAAACTTTCTAACTTCAAACCCCCTTGACCTATTTTCTTGAAAATATTATTAGAAACTTTTATTCTAAATATCTCTTTCTAACTCTATCTATTTCTAATGGTATAGTAAACTCTAAAATTGTTTAACTTTAGTTTGAAAATTTTATTAAATATTTTATTTATGGAAAAGTAAAATAAAATAAATGGTATGAATGTTTTATCAAGCGTAAATTATTTTAAATGCTCATTATATTTTCAATGTAAATAATAAATAAATTCTATGTTAATTTTTTATTTTATGTTTATTATTTGAATATTTATTTTTTAATGGAATATAAAATTTTTTTTTTTTTTTTATTTTTTTTATTTTTAAGCAGCTGTTTTAATTTTTTTTTTTTTTAATTCTTTTTGTTATTTGCTAAATTTTTCATTATTATAATTAATTTATACCACTGTGTATATGTTAAGTGTGCGTGTGTGTGTGTATAAGCTAATGCTTTTTTTTTTTCTTACTCCTATATCTGTGTATTTGTTGTATTTGCTCGTTTAAGGCAAATTACAATAGTATATGTGCTCATTGTAAGTAAATATTTAATGTGTGCGTGTATATTTTTATGCTAATATTTTATCTGCTATTTTGGGTGGAAAAGAGTGTGTTTTACATTTAGCTGAGTGAGTGTGTGGTAGAGAGTAAATATGGCTACTATGAGTACAATATATACATACATATGTATGTATGTTTAAGAATTAGTTAACAGGTTTACGAGGAGTTTCCTTTAAAAAGAAAAACAACAAGTAGGTGGGGTGTTTTAATTTCAAAATGTTGAATAAAAAATATTTAAATAAAAAAAGGAAAACTAAAATTAAAAAAAAAAAAAAAAAATTCATTGGAAAAGACAATACAAAGAAAATTATTTACGTAATGGAAATTTTTTTCACACAAATTTTCTAAAAAATTTTACCAAGAATTTTGTAGTAAAAAATTAAATAATATTAACATTTTATACAAAAGTCTTTATATATATATATATCCAGGGCCTCAAATTAAAAAAATATTTATGATTTTTATGTTTAAAAATAATTTTTGAAAATATATGTTTGTATGTTGAAATGGATTTTTTGAAGCCCACAGTCCAATTAAAACAATTCTCTTTCAGTATATATGTGGCATATGGTGTCGAAAATATTGGTATTAAAATTCAAAGAAATCCGTTTAGGAATGGTGGAGTTATACATTATTTTCTAGAACAGCCTCAAAAATATTTCTAATTTTCATTCGAAAAGTTTTTAAACATGTATCCAGGGCCTCAAATTGAAAAATATTTGTGATTTTTATGATTAAAAATTATTTTTTAAAATATATGTTTGTATGTTGAAATGGATTTTTTGAAGCACACAGTCCAATTGAAAAATTTCTCTTTCAGTATATATGTGGCATATGGTGTCGAAAATCTTGGTATTGAAATTCAGTGAAATTCGTTTAGAAATGGCGGAGTTATAAACGTTTTTCTAGAATGAAGAGTATATATTAGTTTTTCATTTTATATAAAAATCTTTAAATATATAACCAGGTCCTCAAATTGAAAAATATTTGTGATTGTTATTATTAAAAATAATTTTTGAAAATATATGTTTGTTTGTCTGTATGTTGAAATGGATTTTTTGAAGCCTATAGTCCAATAAATATATTCCTTTTTCATTATATATGTGGTATATGGTGTCGAAAGTCTTGGTATTGAAATTCAGTAAAATCCGTTTAGGAAAATTGGTATTGAAATTCAGTGAAATCCGTTAAGGAATGGTTAAGTTATAAACGATTTTCTATAATAACCTCAAACATTTTTCCAATTTTCTTTCTCAATAAAATGAAGGAAATATATAAGTTTAACATTTTAGACGAAGGTCTTTAAATATATATCCAGAACCTCAAATTGAAAAATATTTGTGATTGTTATAATTAAAAATAATTTTTGAAAATATATGTATGTTTTTCACTCTGTATGTTGAAATGGTTTTTTTGAGGTCCACAGTCCAATTAAAACATTTCTTTTGCAACACATATGTGTCATATGGTGTCGAAAATCGTGGTATTTAAATTCAACGAAATCCGTTTAAAAATGCCGTAGTTATACAAAATTTTCTAGAACAACCTCAAAAATTTTTCAAATTTAATAAAATTTTTTATTTCACATACATCAATATATAAATTTAAGTATTCTATACCACAAACCGTTAGGCCTAGTATACCCAGGACTCCTTAAATTAAATTTTTTGTTAAAAAAAAAAAAAAAAAAATCATAAAAAAATCAATTTGACAAGAATTTCTAGGCATGATCTGACGTGTTTTTTATAAAAATTTATTTTTTAGATTTGACTTGGGCCTCAAATTAAAAAATATTTGTGTTTGTTACGATTAAAAATAATTTTTGAAAATATATGTTTGTCCCTCTGTCTGTTGAAATGTAAATTTTAAAGCCCATAGTGCAATTAAAACATTTTTCCTTCAATACATTTGTGGCATATGGTGTCGAAAATCTTGGTATTGAAATTCAGCGAAATCCTTTTAGAAATGGCGGATTTTTTTTTTTTTTTTTTTTTTTTTGTCCAAATTGAATAATATTTTCTATTTCACATACAATAATATATAAATGTTTTTTCTATTGTAAAGCTGTGAGATTGAAGAATCTAAAGGAAACATTCTAGACTACAAACCGTTAAGCCTAAGGGACTCCTTAAAAATTTCTGTTTCTTTTTTTTTTTTTTTTTTTATTTGACATGATTAAATAATTAAAAAAGCACTTCAACATACAGACGGACAGACATCCAGAGATATATTATCAAATTTTGGACAAAAAAAAATTGGAAACATTTTTGAGACTGTTCTAGAAAAACGTTTATAACTCCACCATTCGTAAACATATTTCACAAAATTTCAATACCAAGATTTTTGGGACTATGTGCCACATATGTGTTTAAAGAGAAATATGTTTACTGCACTATGGGTTTCAAAAAATCCATTTCAACATACAGATGTACAGACAAATATTTTCAAACAGACAGACATCCAAAGATATATTCTCAAATTTTGGACAAAGAGAATTTTGAAAATTTTCTATAAAATCGTTTATAACTCCACCATTCTGCAATGGATTTCACTGAATTTCAATACCAAGATTTTCGCAACTATATGTCACATATGTATTGAATAAAAAATATATTTATTGTATTATGGGCTTCAAAAAATCTATTTCAACATACAGACGGACAGACATAAAATAACTAACTTTTACTTAAATGAGCTTCATTTTATGTGAAGACTATAAAAATGTTTATACAAAGGAATTCCAACAAATTTTAGCAAGAATTTTGTAGCAAAAAATTATTAATTTTTTTTTTTTTTTTTAATTAATTAAAATTTTTCATGTTATTTAAATAAAATAATATTTTCTTAACATTTTACATAACTGGAAAATTAATGTTGATTATATTTTTTAGAAAAACAAAATTTTCATCTAAATTTCTATTTATTTTCTAAATTCGTTTTATATATAAATGCTAAATGTTATAAACAAATAAATGCACTTAAAATAAAAGTTAACTTACATGAAGTTTATATAGAATGGTAGCTATTTAAAATGATAATAAATTTTAAATCATAAAACTTTTTTTGTACATTTAAAAGCTACATTTACTTTTACACGTGTTAAATAACTTTTGAACATAAAAATAATACTACTAATAAATAAAAGTTGTAAACAAGAGAAAGTATTATTAATAAAAATAAGAAATAAATAATAAAAATACATTTACATTTACAACAGTTATATGTTTATAAATATATGTATAACAGCCTTATACATAATAAAATTTTTAAATTTATCAAATACAAATACAAATTTTAATAATAAAAAGTTTAAAAATTTTAAATTTTTATAATGTTTAATATAAATTTAACTTAAAAAGTTAGCAACATAAACATTAAAAATATATTCAAATTAAAAACAAAACAATTTAAAGAGACATTTTAATTGTAAACCACATTTGGGGGCAATATATACGTCAAATATGTTTATATTAAAATAAAATTTGTATTGTTCTTGTAACTCTTAAATTATTAGTTTAATCAAATTGTGATGTATGAGAATTTTATATAAGAGAACCTAATCTTTCTAAAAAAGTTTACTATAGTCACCCTTATGAAATAAAGGATGAACCACAGGATATCAAATTTGACCACCTCGATCATGAAAAAGTTTAAAAAACACTAAAACTTCAACAAACTAAGGTCGATTTTGATGAATTTTAAATATTAAAATAAATTTCTAAATTAAGTTTATTTCTTTTACATGCTAAAAAAAATAAAAAAAATTTTCTGAGAATATATTAAAAATTAAGTATTTATAGTTTAAATAAAAAATAAAAAAAATAAATATTTTAGATTTGAAAATTTTTAAAAAATTTCCCGTTAAAGCTAACAAAATAATTTTTAGTACACAAAAATACCGTTATATTTCTAATACACTACCTTGAAAATAAATTAAGAAAAAAAATTTTTTTTGTGTTTTTTGTGCACTTAAAAAAATTTGTTATTAAAAATATGTTAAAGAAAATAATTTATTACACTGTGTGACAGTCATTCCCACATATGAAAAAAAAATACATATACCCACGAAACTAGATACCAAACGTAGTAAAAATTTTCTCTCAAAAGAACTACAAAAATTCGAAGGATACACATTTTTAAAAAAATTTATAAAATATTTACGAATATTATATCAATTCAATATGGATTTATAGTGAAAGCTAATAGTGAAAGCTAAGAATCCCTGCAATATTATAATATTTTTATTTAAAAGTTGAAAAAAAAAAAAAAATAATAAATAAAATATCCTTTTGAAAATGTTACATTTTACTATTTATTTTCAAGTATACATCGCCTACAAAAATCATTCCCATATATGAAAAAATCGTTATTTGGAAAATATTAGAGACCATCCATGATAAAACTGTGTAATCAGTTTTGCTCAAGGATGTCAAATTTTCTTTTTAAAGGATTTCAATTTTTAAAAAAATGCACAATTTTTAAGAATATTATAAAACATTTTCGAAGATGACATTAACCCAATATGGGTGTCAAATAAATGCTACAAATCCCTGCAATATAATAATATTTTTCATTTAAATGTTCCGGTACAAAAATTTAAGAAAATATCTTTCTGAAAATTTAATCCTGTAATATTATATTTATTAGAGACGTACAACATATGTCTTACAAGACATTTCAAGACATTTGGTATTTTTCAAATGCTTTACTGTTGTGTGTATGCAAGAAACAAATACTATAAAGCAGGCACTTGAAACCATTCAAATACTCTTTGAAGTGTTTAACTGTACAAGCAAATTCTTCAAGTAGTGTAGTAGTGAGCTAACAAAACATGAGAGAGCAGTCGATCAAAAATACAAGACAAACACAAGACATTTCTATACTTGTTTGCTTCAATAGAGAAAATTTTGCTTGTCTGCTTTGTACGTTTTTTGTGTGTATAAAACTATATGCGTATTTTTTGTACACAAACCATATCACTCATATAAGGAGTGCGATCGAAAAAATCTTAACACACGTTTTGCCTCATAACTTTTTTCGGAATCAATATTGAAAATTTTTTTTGATCTAGTTATCATGGAAAAATATTCAGTTATTATTTTTAATAACAACCATGTAGATTTATCGTGATTTTCATCACAATGAATGACGAAAAAGATTTACGTGCTACAAATTATTAAAAAATTTAAAAAAAAAAAAAAAAATCCAAATAGGTCCTACAAATAATTGGCCACAGAATAAATTTTCTGCTGTCAAACTGTTTATAATGTTATTAAACAGTATCAGGAGAATTTAACCATTGATATGAAACCTGGTTCGGAAAGAAAAAAAAGGACCACATAATATTGGGAAGGCCAGAAAATTAAAAACATATTGAAAGGAACTCCAAACACATCTGGTAGAATAGCAGCTCAATTATCTCAGTGCTTAGACTATTTGGTGCGAAAATTTAAAGCTAATGCAGATTTGATAACATATAAAGTCCAAAAAGTTCAAAACAGGAATGCTGCAAAAAAATTTAGAAGCCAAGAATAGGACACGGAAATTAAAACCAAATTTCATACAAAAATACTCAAGTTGTATAATTGACGAAAAAACGTATGTGCTGGCAGAATTTTCGCAGCTTATGTGTCAAAACTTTTTATTGTTAATACTCGAGACAATGTTAAAGATAAGTTTAGGACCCAAAAGCAGAAAAAATTTCTTACAAAATTCCTGGTATAACAAGCTTTTTGCAGTTGCGGCAAAACAGGAGAGTCATTTGATACATTCGAATCTATAAATACCAAAATATGCATAAAGGAATATTTACAAAAAAGACTTCTTCCTTTCGTAAGAGAGCACAACGTGTCCACATATTTTTGGACTCATTTGGTATCATGCCAAATCAATAACATAGTTTTATAGTTTTAGTACCAAGAGAGGTCAACTTTCAAAATTGTCCATAGCATAGACCAGTGGAGAGATATTGAGCTCTTGTGAAAAGTGAATTAAAGAGCACAAAAAAGGTATCCCAAAGTACTGAAGATTTTAAAAGAAGATGTGCACTATCAAATCTCTAACGGAAGAGTTACCAAAAATGGTCCAAAAGTTCATAAGTAGTGGTTCTGTGATCTGTAATAAATTATCAATTAAATAAAAAAAAAGAATGAAAACTCTAAGATCAACCATTTCCAAGTTATTGAATATTATATATGTAAAGATTTTTTTCGAACGCACTCCTTAGCTAGCGCACACGACACATAAAAGCAAATACTTCAAGACTTTGAAAAAATACTAGAAAAACTGAGTACGCAGTTTTTCTGACTAAATTTAGCCGATTTCCGAACCAAATATTTTTTGAACTAAAAGAGATACAATAAAAGCAATAACAAATTTATAAATTTCATCATCCCAATAAGCATTTTTGCGGGAATTCAAGTATAAGAAAAGTTGAATTCCAGTTACAAATTCAAATTTCAAGTGTTGAAATACAGTTCTACTACACTTTTATTCAATAGTATACTCCAGTGAAAAGGAAACTTGAATTCAAGTCGAACACAACAATGTTTGTACAATTCATTTCAAGTATTGAATCACAGTGAAATTCCAGCACAACAAATTGTTGAATTCAAGCTTGGAAATATAATATAAATCAAGCATTTGTTAACCGTGCGATTCCAGTAATCAGTAAAATAAAATTCTAGCTGCAATATTTTTCAATATTTTCAATATTTTTTAATCACAAAAATTTCACATGATGCATACATATATGATAAAAAATAAAATATATTTATTAAAACATTAAATTTCATCAGTCTTATTCATAATCATTTTGAACAATGTGGAATTGAGATATGAGTCTTGATGCTACAAACCAATCATCTTTTTTTATCTTATTCACTTTTCCAGTTAACACAATGAATTTTAATCTGATTTTTTAAATAAATTAGAATTTAGATTCCATTTTCTTCTTCACAAAATTTTCATGAAACTTTTACTTTCTAATTTTTTTTTTTTTGACAGAAAAGCAAAAAGTTTGAACAGAATTTAAAAAATGTACTTTAAAAAAACGTTGGAATTAAAGTTGAATTCTAATAAAATTTCAAATGCTTGAAGTTTAATTTTTTGAGTGCTTATTGGGATGTTTTACATTAATATTAATATTACAATTTAAATTATTAAAACATTGATTTCTATGTTTTTACTTATTTTTGAACACTCACATCCCAGAAAAAAAAAAGAAAATAGTGAGGCATATGAGATTTATGTTATTATTATTTTAATTTTATATATATTTTTAAAAAATAAATAGAGTTTTAACCAAATGTTAATAATTTATTTTAATTTCTAATAAAACACACTAAAGGCTTTCAGAAAATATTAAGAAATTCTAATACCACTAATATATATTTTAATAATATTAACATTGAATATTTTGTTAATATAAAAGAAATATAATTTGAAAAAATATCAATAAAACTTTTTTGTTTGTAATAGACCACATTATAGGCTATTGGAAAATATATTAAAAAATAAAAATTTTTAATATATTTTAATATAATAAAATATCCTAAAACGTATGAGTAATATTTAGCAATATGCCATAATCGACTTTTTGCGCAAAAAAAACTTTTTTTTATTGTTGAAAATGGTTCTTTAGTGCTTCAGCAACAACTTTTGTTCTACGACTTTTTCATAATTCCTTTATTTACAAAATTACCATTATTTTTAGGTTATTGAAGAAAATCAAAATTTTAAGCCTCAAATTTCCAGAATTCGACCAAATGATGTTTGGCAACTTTGTACAAAATCATTTGGCGAGTATTTTTGCTGAACATATGAACTCATAATATTTGCAAATACAGGGTGTTTTGATGCATTTTTAATTAAAAAAAAAATAATTTTGCGGCAATAATTTGTACTAACTATGTTCAGCAATTAGAAAGGTAATTTTAATACTTTTCCAAAAAAAAATCGGTTGAAAAATAACCGAAAATCAGTAAAAATTTATACAAAGAAAAACAATAACATTACAAATGTAAACAAGCGCGAATGGTGTATGAGAAGTGAGCGGTAAAGTGGGCGAACCACGCCTATTTTTGTTTCCGTTTTTACATTTGTCAATGAAGTATTTTGTACAAAATTTCGTTGACCTTTCACCTCATATGGCAGGTGGCTGGTAAAGTGGGCGGACCACGCCCATTTTTTATTTCCAAGTTTATATCGACCCTTGAAAATTTCGTTATCGTACATGCTTTTGTTAAAGAGAGATATCAGCAGAAAAGTATGTGTTTCTAGTATTTTGCTCATAACTTTTTTGTTTATTTACCGATTTAACTCATTTTCAATACCAAACAAACCTTATATAAGATAAATATTTAGACCAAATTTCGTTCCCCTTCGTTATCCCGTTCGAGTCCTATCCTGCTTTCAACAGACGGACAGAGCAAGATCGACTCAGAATCTAACCAGGACCTAGAAAATATATACTTTATGGGGTCTTTAATTAAAAACAGTGTCTATGGTCTTAATTAATAATGTATAATTCATTTCAGTAACATAAACTCCCGTTTTTTTTTTTTTTTTTTTTTTTTAAATATGGACTCTATTTTTTAAATGAATGAATAAAATTTGCCGAAGATAGGCTTTATTGTTTTTTGTACGCATAAATTGGACTGAATGTTATGCCTTGAAAAACAACATAGTTGATGACTATAATAACTAAAATTCTGCGGTGGTACTTGAAGATTACATTCCTACTTCAAAAGTTATATATGAATGAAGATGAAAATAAGACATTTTTTTTTTAATTTTTTCGATTTTTTTTATCATTTTCCAAATTTTCTCGTAAACGAAAAATGCGATCTTCACACACCACCGCAGAATTTTAGACTTTGATGCTATTAAGAACTGTGTTGAATGGCAAGACATAATATTCAGCCCAATTTGTGCCGCATTAAATGTTAGCAGTAGTATTTTCTTACTTCCATGTTTTGTTGTTGCCATTTTGTTTTTCTCAGTGTATTATTGCAACAATATCCAAAAATGGAAGATTACTACTCAAACTAACTATCCAACTAATAAAAACATTGAATTTGTAGCTGTTAACATAAATAATGCGTTAAATTCATAAAAATTTTAAAAATCAAAGTTTTAAATGTCACCCTAAATTTCTGTTTTAGGGCAAGTGATGGTCACTCTAATTAGTTATTAAGGTAGCTGACTCTACCCCCGAAGCATTAAAAATCATTCGGCATTCATAGCTTACAAATGAAAAAGTACTTTTTTTTTGGCATATTGCTAAATAGATTTTGTAAATTTGTTGAACTTTTGAAAAAATTTAGATTTTACAAAAAATATAATAATTTAATAGAAAACATATTAACCCATTAAAAAATAATATTTTCCCCACATTTTTATTTATTTATTATTATTTTTATATATATCGTCCATTCCATGAAAGAACGCCCAAGAATATTTTTCATGTCTTCCGATTTTAATAATATTTGGCATACGCATACGCTATGGAGCCGTTTAAATATGTCCGTTTTTATTTTTTTGAATTTTGAAAAATTCGCGAATTTATTTGCGATTTAAATTTTTTAAAAAGTGAAAAAAATTACAAAAGTGTCTAACTTTAAACATAAATATCTCAAAAAGTTGTTAACGGATTTTAATGATTTAAATTGCATATTTAAGAAGAATAAGTCCACTATAAATTTAGTTATTTAAAAATAATATTATCGTTTAAAAATGCATTCATAATGCAAATGCAATTTTTGAATGCATTTTTGGAAAATGTCTACCCTTTCAATTTTTTTCTTCTTTTGATATAAAAAACATTATTATGTTTGCTAAAAATTGGTTCACTATTTTAAAAATTTTTTTCAAAATATTTCTTCAAACTTTTTCATACAAATTTTTTATTTTTTTTAATTTTTGTATTTTTTAAATTTTTGTGAGCATATTTTTAAATAAATTTTAACCATAATAACTCATAATTTGTTATTTGCGGTAGAAAACCTATTTATCCCAGATTAAGTGCTGATGTTTTATATAATAAACATATTTGTCTTCAATATTAAGCAAAAATATTTAAAATCAAAAGGGTAAAAATTTCTTAAAAATGCATCTGAAAATTGCATTCTTTTCGTGAGTGCATCTTTAGCAAAAAGATTATTTTTGATTTATACAATATAATTTACAATATTTATTGTAATAAACTTTACACTAATTTTTAAATCAATAAAATCCCACGTATAGTTAAGGAGTTATAAATATTTAAAGTCACATATTACTAAAAAAGTATAACCAAAAAAGTTAAAAATCAAAATTTATAAAAAAATTTTAATTTTTGTATGAAAAAAATGATGGAAATTTTTTTAAAAAAATATTTAAAATAGTAGACTTTATTGTCCCAGAACAGTTGTTTTTTTATTTTATAGTAAAGATATTGCTTTTTAACATATTAAAAGAAAATTAAAATCGGAAGGGTAGAAATTTTTCAAAAATCCATCCAAAAATTGCATTTGCATTATGAATGCATTTTTTAACGATAATATTATTTTTAAATTACTACATTTATAGTGGACTTATTCTTCTTAAATATGCAAGTTAAATCATTAAAATCCGTTAACAACTTTTTGAGATATTGATGTTTAAAGTTAGACACTTTTGTAATTTTTTTCACTTTTTGAAAAAATTAAATCGCGAATAAATTCGCAAAATTTTCAAAATTCAAAAAAATAAAAACGAAGATATTTAAATGGCTCCATAGGTTATATGTGCATCAAATATAAACAATATCGGATGACCCTCCGTAAAAAATTGACATTTTTTATAAATCTTTCGTGGAATTGACGATATATATATTCAATTTACATGTCTAATGGAATTCTTAATATATTTTTACATAAATAATTTATTACTTTGAAAAAGCAACAAAAATTTATATAAATTTTTAGCAAACGTGGATTTTTTTATAAAGAAAAATAATAAAAAAAATAACTTTAACAAATATTTACGTGCTTAAATGTGACTATATGACCTTTAATGGCAGTTTATAATTTACATGTGTATATATATTTTTTTTTTAAGAAAAAATAAATAAAATAAACAAATCAGGAAAATATGAGAAAATATTTTTAACAATAATTTAAATTTTACTGATTAATCGGAAAAAAAAATAATAATAATAAATTAAATAATATTAAAATTGAAATGAAACATATTGTATTTTATATTTTACTGACTTATATAGATTTTAAGTTTTAAACAGAAGTAATTAAGAGTAATTAAGAACTAAATTGTAGATGAGCTAAAAATTTATAAATATTAATTTAATAGAGATTTAATTTTTTTAAATCTTTTAAATATTTCTAATAAAGTTTATTATTACAGAAAATATTTTGTTCTTTTTTCATTTCTAAAATTTTCCTCAAATTTTAAAATTCCTTTTAAAACTAATTTGTTACATTTATTTTAATGTAGGTTAACATATGTTCGACCTCAATTAGTAAACATTTCCTTACACACAATATGTTTTCTTATCATTATTCCCAAAATAGGTAACACACAAACAGGATATTATATTTACAATTGCAGGCACATAAATATAAAAATTAAAACCCTTTTTTAACACACACATAGCTAGACTCGTATCTACTTCAAATAAGTATGTATATGTGTGTAAATATTTAAACAAATAAATATTTAATTTTAGCTGTGTCATTTTGTCAGGGTAAATTTTTTAAACAAATTTAATTATGTATAAAAAGAAAAATAAAATGAAATAGAATAATAACACATACACATAAATATATACCTAGATAATATTACCAATTACCCGGCAGTTTCCAAACATTTTCTAGTCAATTTAATTGAGTTTAATTTAAAAACTGTAGGAATTATTTTTATTTTTTAACAGAAACAAAAATCATATAAAAAAGGTGTTTTAAAAATAATTTATATTAATTAAAATAAAATTATAACCTTGGTTTTCCAAAAGAGGGAATAAATTATATACTAAGGATTATAGTTTTATAAACAAAACTTTAAACTTTAAACTAAAGAAGATTTATATTTTTCTCCTGTACTTAATTCAAAAGGGGAAATAAATTATACTGCTCAACATAATTTTAACAACACTAAAGTAATTTTAATACTTTTAGTTGTAAATTAGAATTACTTCTCTTAGAATTTTAATTGTAAAAAAATACAAAACTTTTCTATTTCGAAGTTGTAAATAAATTTTCGTAATTCAACAAAAAAATGCAAAATTTCCTATAAAAAAAGTATAAAAATAAAATATTAAAAAAAAATTTTTTTACTGGATTTTTTCATTGACAATTGAAACCCTTTTTTTTAATTTTTAATAATAGAAATTAAAATTAAATTTTCGAAATTAAGAAAAAATGCTATTTCCTATAAAAAAAATATAAAAATAAAAAAATTAAAAAAATATTTTTTTACTGGCTTTTTTCATTGACAATTGAAACCCTTTTTTTTAATTTTTAATTATACGAAATTAAAATTAAATTTTCAAAATATTACAAAATTTCATTATTTGTTTGCATATTTTACATACTAATGAACAAATTTCGTGGCTTTTGAAATTATATTCGAATTTTCGAAATTCATCAAATTCATTTATTTAAAAATTTAAGATATTTTTATGAGTTTATGTCATAAAAATATTAAATTTCATAATTTTAAAATATATATTCGAAATTTCAAAATGTAATGAATTTCGAAAAAAAAAAATATTAAAATCTTTTTGTATCATACTTAATTTATGGATAATTGAACGATATTTTTAAGAGTTTATATCCTAAAAATATTAAATTTCATAATTTTAAAAATTCGAAATTATGTTCGAATTATATTCGAAATTTTAAAATGTAATGAATTTCGAAAAAAAAACATTAAAATCTTTTTGTATCATGCTTAATTTATGGATAATTGAACGATTTTGTAATTTCCGAAATTTTCGAAACCATGCTCGATTTTTCGAAATTCATTAAACAGTATTAAAATTTGATTTTTCATAAAATTTGTGGATATTTTTACAATATTACAAATTAAAAATATTGAATTTAATATATTTGAAAATTTTAGATTATGTTCGAATTTTTCGAAATTATATTCGAATTTTTTAAATTTATAAAATTATGTCAAAATATATATTTTTCATACAATTTTTAAATTTTTTTAAAAATTTATTAGATAAAATAAAAATTTCTTTCAAATTGAAAATTATAATGAAATTTTTCGAAATTTAGTTTTTTTTTTCCTTTTTTACTATCGAAATTATAACAGAATTTTATTCGTAAAAATAACAATTTCAAAGGAATTATATTCGAATTTTTGAAATTCATCAAATAGTGATAAAATTAGTTTTTTCATTAAATTATTGCATATTTTTACGATATTAAAAACTAAAAATATTAAATTTCATAATTTTAAAAATAATAAATTATATTCAAATTTTTCGAAATTATATTCGAATTATCAAAATTTAGTAAATAATGTTGTAAAAAATTTTTGAAATATTATAAATTTATGACATAAATGTTTAAAATTTTAAATATTTTTAAAATCGAAATTAAAATCGAATTTTCGAAATTCATAAATTTTAAATTATGTTCGAATTTTTTGATATTCAGTTTATTAATGCAAACATTTTTGAAATTAAAAATTAGTTTTTCTTATTTTATTAATAACTGAAAATTTTAAAATGAAAATCGAGTTTTCGAAATTTTAATAAAATTTTCGAAAATTATAAAATGCACCGAATTTGTAAAGAATTTAAATAAAATACTCTTAATTTTTGCATATTTCATAGATAAATAAACAATTTTGTAATTTTAGGAATTTTCGAAATTATATTCGAATTTTCGAAATTCAGCAAACGGTATTAAAATTCTTTTTTTAAAAAAATGTTTGGATATTTTTACAATATTTTAAACATAAAATATCATAATTTTTACAAATACGAAATTATAATCGAATTTTTCGAAATTATATTCGAATTTTCAAAATTCAATAAATAATGCTAAAAAAAATGATTTTTCATAGAATTAGTTATTTTTTACTCATTTTTGCTATAAAATTTTTTCAAATTCGAAATTATATTCAACTGAAGTTTAGTTAAAAATATAAAAATAGGAAAATATATATTTTTTTATTTTTTACTAATCTGTTAACAAAACTAAAGATTTTATACATTTTAACTAATCGAAATTGAAATCGAGTTTTCGAAATTTAAATTAAATTTTCGAAAATCATGAAAAGAATAAAATTTTCAAAGAATTAAAATAAAATCTTGATATTTTTTGCATATTTCATAGATTAATACACAATTATGTAATTTCCGAGATTTTTGAAATTATATTCGAATTTAGAAATTTAATTCGGATTTTCGAATTTCATCAAATAGTGTTAAAATTATTCTTTAATTTTTTGATATTTTTACTACTTTATAAAATAAAAAGTTTAGATTTCATAATTTTTATATATACGAAATTATGTTCGAATTTTTCAAAGTTATATTCGAATTTTCAAAATTCACAAAATAATGTCAAACAATTATTTCTAAAATCAATTTCTGATTTTTTATAAATTTATGACATAAATATTTCATATTTAAAATTTTTCAAATTCGAACTTATATTCGAATTTTTCGAAATACGAAATTATATAAATTTCGAAATTATATAAAAACAGTAAAATTTTTTTTTTTTTTATTTTTTTACTATACCGCTAACAAAAATAAAGATTTCATCAATTTTTAACTAATCGAAATTAAAATCGAGTTTTCGAACTTTAAAACAAATTTTAGAAAATCGTAAAAAGCATAGAATTTTTAAAAAATTAAAATAAAATCTTGCTATTTTTTGCATATTTCACAGATAAATAAAAAAATTTTAATCTCTGGAATTTTCAAAACTATATTCGAATTTCGAAAAAAAAATCGAATTTTCGAATTTCATCAAATAGTGTTTAAATAAGTATTTTTTTATAATTTTTTACATATTTTAACGATATTTTAAACAAAAAATATTATATTTCACATTTTTAAAAATCCAAAATTATACTTAATTTATATAAAAATTATTTTAATAAAATTAGTATTTTTACCTATTCTAAAATACGTTAGAAATTTTCGAAAAATTATACAAAATTAATCCCTATTATTCATACGCTTTAAAAATCAAAAAATTAAAGCTTTATATTAAAAAAAAATAAATAAAACTTCAGTATGAATTTTTGTTTAATAATTCTGGCCATATCAGTTTAACTGTTACGATCTCCCCAGCGAGAATAAATTCAAACAATCCCTTCAATAATTATTACTTTTACCTCTAAATTTATGAGCAATATTTATTTCATTTAAAGTACTCATACGTCTTATTGTACTTTTCAAAACTTATTAAGCTGCTTAATAAATCTAAATGCTTTTCTTAATATCAATTCTTTGAAAAACAAAAAATATATCTGACCAATTATATCTTTTTTCCACAGCTAAAAACTCATTTTTCAAATGCTTCGTTTTTTTCATGTCTTGCATAAAGTTTAATAGCCAAAACTTTAGCTGCAATACAATAACAAAAAAAGAAGATTATTTTGCTACATTTTATTATCAAAGTTTGAGAGTTTTTTGCTTCCAGTAAACACATTTAAACTTATTGTTTTTCTTTAACTGCCAGAGTCTCCAACTATCAATTACATGCACTAAATTAATTCAAACAGTTCTTCCAAGTATTTAGTCTTTTTTTTTTTCCTTTAAAAAAAATAGTTTCAGTTTGTCCAAGATATAATAGTGCTCCCATTTTTTTTTTTTTTTCTTATCCAAGTATTAACAGCTTCCACAACAAAATACATAGTTTGTTTTTAGGAAAAATGTACAATATCTCTAAGCAATTTGTAGCTAGTCAGAAACTGTCAAAAAGTTTTTAACGTTTCCTTTTATAATTCAATATTTCTTTCTCTTTTTGTATCTATACAACTATAAATGCGTTTAAACTTATGTAGGGGGTATTAAAAAGTGTTTAAAAGAACTGGAGATCCAGATAAAATAAATAGAAAATGACAAGCTGACATAGAGAAAAACATTTGTAAAATATAAAAAAGTGCAATATGTTTGTTAAAAAAAACTATTATTAAGGCAATCAGGGAACATTTAAAAGATAAACGTAGAAAATTATGTTCAATAAAACTAAATACAGATAAGAGTGCAAAAAAATAGAAGGACACAAACATATGAATAGACAGCGAAATATTTACTTGACCTAAAACTAAACTAATACTGAATTCAGAATATAATAGAAATGAAGTAAGAATTAACTAGAAATGAATTACATTTTAATTTTAAGTGAACAAGAACTGAATTAAGACTGAACTAGAATTGAACTAGAACTGAACTAGAACTGAACTAGAACTGAACTAGAACTGAACTAGAACTGAACTAGAACTGAACTAGAACTGAACTAGAACTGAACTAGAACTGAACTAGAACTGAACTAGAACTGAACTAGAACTGAACTAGAACTGAACTAGAACTGAACTAGAACTGAACTAGAACTGAACTAGAACTGAACTAGAACTGAACTAGAACTGAACTAGAACTGAACTAGAACTGAACTAGAACTGAACTAGAACTGAACTAGAACTGAAATAGAACTGAACTAGAACTGAACTAGAACTGAACTAGAACTGAACTAGAACTGAACTAGAACTGAACTAGAACTGAACTAGAACTGAACTAGAACTGAACTAGAACTGAACTAGAACTGAACTAGAACTGAACTAGAACTGAACTAGAACTGAACAAGAACTGAACTACAGCTGAACTAGAACTGAATTAGAACTGAACTAGAACTGAATTAGAACTGAACTAGAACTGAACTAGAACTGAACTAGAACTGAACTAGAACTGAACTAGAACTGAACTAGAACTGAACTAGAACTGAACTAGAACTGAACTAGAACTGAACTAGAACTGAACTAGAACTGAACTAGAACTGAACTAGAACTGAACTAGAACTCAATTTCAATTGAAATATTTACAAAAATCTTAATAATTGAACTAGAACTGAACTAGAACTAGAACTGAACTAGAACTAAACTAGAACTCGATTTAAGACTAGAACTGTTTTAAGACTGACCTAAAACTGAACTAGAACTGAACCAGACCTAAAGTAGAATTGAACTAGAACTGATTTAAGACTGAACTAGAACTCAACTAGAACTGAACCATAATTGAACTAGAACTGAACTAGAACTGATTTAAGACTGAATCAGAACTGAACTAGAACTAAACTAGATCTGATTTAAGGCTGAACTAAAACTGAACTATAACTGAAATAGAACTGAACTAACACTGAACTAGAACTAAACAAGAACTGAACTAGAACTGAAATAGAACTGAAGTAGAATTGAACTGGAACTGAACTAGAAATTAACTGCATCAGAACTCAACTAGAACTGATTTAAGATTGAAATAGAACTGAACTAGAACTGAACTAAAACTGAACTAGAAATGAACTAGAACTGATCTGGAACTGAACTAGAACTGAACAAAAACTGAACTAAAACTGAACTAGAACTGAACTAGAACTGAACTAGAACTGAACTAGAACTGAACTAGAACTGAACTAGAACTGAATTAGAACTGAACTAGAACTGAACTAGAGCTGAACTAGAACTGAACTAGAACTGAACTAGAATTGAACTAGAACTGAACTAAAACCAAACTAGAACTAAACTAGAACTGATCTAGAACTGAACCAGACCTAAAGTAGAACTCAACTAGAACTGATTTAAGACTGATCTAGAACTGATCTAGAACTGAACTAGAACTGAACTAAAACTGAACTAGAAATGAACTAGAACTGATCTAGAACTGAACTAGAACTGAACTAAAACTGAACTAGAACTGAACTATAATTGAACTGGAACTGAACTAGAAATTAACTGAATTAGAGCTCAACTAGAACTGATTTAAGACTGAAATAGAACTGAACTAGAATTGAACTGAAACTGAACTAGAACTGATTTAAGACTGAACTAACACTGAACTAGAACTGAACTAGAACTAAACTAGAACTGAACTAGAACTGAATTAGAACTCAACTAGAACTGATTTAAGACTGAAATAGAACTGAACTAAAACTGAATTAGTACTGATTTAAAACTGAACTAGAACTGATTTAAAACTGAAATGGAACTAGAACTGAGCTATAACTTAACTACAACTGAATTAAAACTAAATTGGAACTAATTTAAACTAAATAAAATAGATAATTTTTTATTTATTTTTATTTTTTTATTATTGTTTTTTGGAGAGAATTTGTCCATGTTTTACATAAACTTTTCAATTCATTTTTTTTTATCCCTTTAAGCTTCTCAAATGTAAATTTATTTACAAATACCTTTTACTTATGTAAATTTAATGTAATTTTTTAAAACATTATTTACCAAAAAAAATACATATAAAATTTTAAAAATTTAAATTAAAAAGAATTTCTAAAACACACAAGTTATAAAAGCATTATAGATATTTCGTTATTTGTTATTTTTTTTTTAAGAAATATGAAAATGTTTATCCTTGTTGTCTTAAACAAATTAATATCCGTACTACAAATAAATTTTAAATTCAAACATTTGACATGTTTGTTTATATTTTTTCTTAATTTTTTTTTATCTAAAAAAACGATAAGAAATGTTTTCTTTTTTTTCAATCTTCAAATGCTGATTATCTTTATCGTTGTTACATTTAACAGCCTTAAAATGTACAACAGCAAAGACAGCAATGGTAAATATTGTTCTAAACAAAAAGAAAAAAAAAAAGAAAAGTTAAAATGTATTTCTGTTCTTCATAACAGTAATTATGTTGATGCTACAGCACCACTGACAGCAGCCTGAAAACAAGTCCCTTTTGGCCTTCAAACTCAAAAAAAAAAACAAAAGAAATTTAATGTAAAAAGAAATAAAGAATAAATGTAACAAAAATATTAAAAAAAAAAGAACAAAAACCATGAACATGTTTTCTTTAAGCTCACCTACATGAGTGTAAGTGTTTGTTTTTTTTTTTTAAGTGAAAGTAATTTTATATTATAAAATAAAAAAAACTTTTACATGATTGCTTGCTTGTTTAAGGTGTAGGTGTATGTTTAAAAATTTTGTAAAGAATAAAATGTATTTACTCATACGTATTTTAACTTGAACGTGATTTTGTATTGTATTCATTTAAATCCTTGGCCTTAGACTGGGGTTTTTGTTTTACTGAATGATAGACATAAGTAGGAAATATTCTTATAAAAACAAGGTAAAGGACAATTGTAACAAAATGTAATAAAATGTAAAAATTTTATAGAAATGAAAAGGACAAACAAGTAAACTTAAAAGGAATTAAATAAAAAGAAAAAATGAAAGAATATTTTTATGGAAAAAGAGAAAACTAAATAATTGGAAAATCTATGATTTTTTTTTAATAAGTAAGAAAAAAACAAAACAAAAAAATAAATTAAATTATTTTTAAAAATAGCTGGACTTTTAAAAATGTGTAATGATTAAAGGAAACATTGATTTCTTCATTATTTTAATAGCTTAAAGTTTTAGAGTTTAAAAAATATATATTTAAAAAAAAAATTTTTATAAAATTTTTTTATTTTATTTTTTTTTTTTTTTTATACTCTTCACCACAGGTGTAAAAGGTATATATATATATATATATTCCGTTTGTAATTTTCACAATTTTTGTCGGAGAGCAAAAAAGTTGACATTTTTGGGACCCTTGTAAGAAATGATGTCGGTTGAAATGGCATTTATGAATCCCACCGATAACTGCCATATATAATATATATATCAAACGATTGGAAATCCTTTCGAAAATTTTTCTATTGAAATTCAGCAAGATCGGTTTATAAATGACGGAGATATGCTTAAAAACCGATTTTTAGAACCGGGTTTCTAGTTTCTGAATATAGACCCAACTCACTTTTTTCCTTAAATATGTTCCGGCTTCTGCTAGTTGTCTTGCAAGTGGGTTTAGATGACTCTGCAATTATGCTATATATTTTGCCTTCAATTTGCTAAACTCGTCCCTCATAAGGGGTACATCTAAATCCTTATGAATGTTCTCGTTTCTTATATACTATGGTGTACCCATCATGGTTCTAAGTATTTTTGATTGGGCCCTCTGTATGCCATATGTCCAAATTGGTTTTAAAACGGTTTTAAACGGGATGACTTTATTGTCAAAGCTAAGTTTCGATTGCCTATTCATTAACCAATAAAGGCTGGAAGCTTTTAATTCCATACTAACTCTCTTGGTTGCAATATAACGCGCAGTGCTTTGATCCCATACAACGATGAGACAAAAATAGAAGGAATTGTCGTAGCAAATTGAAACTTGGTACACATATTACTTTAGGCTTAGAATGAATAAATACGAAGTTTAAAAAAAATTGGCGCAAGGACACTCCTGCCTCCCATATATCCTGAAGTTAAAAAACTAAATTTTTTCTAAAATACTGGTCTGAATTTTGCCAAAATTTGTGCCAGCCATTAAAAATAGATTGCTTTCACGTCTACTAATTTATTTTTTAATCGGATCAAGGACACGCCCACCTCCCATATATTCTGAAACTAAAAAACGGATTTACTGCATGAATACTGGTCAGAATTCCACCAAAATTTGTGATTGCAGTTAAATATAGATTAGATATTTATGATTCTACCAATTTTTATTTAAATCGGAACAAGAACACGCCTACCTGCCATATATACTGAAATGAGAAAAACACATTTCAGGCTAACACACCGTTTTTAATTTTATAAAAATAGAAGAAGTGGCCGCAGAAAATTTAAACTTGGCACATGTATTATTTTTGACACAGAGTAAATATATACAAAGTTTTGAAAAGAACACGCCTACCTCCCATATATTCTGAAATGTAAAAACGCATTTTCTTCTAAAATACTGATCAAAACAGTATCAAAATTTACGATAGCTATTGGAAATGGGTTTTTTATGGATAGAACAATATTCTACTTAATAGGAGCAAGGGCATACCTACCTCCCCCAAGCCCTATAATTTTTAAATATTATTTTAATTTCTGCACCTACATTTTATGTTCAGTAAATCATTAATTTGCCTAATTTCGCCCGATTTCCGGTCCAACATTTTTATTTTTTTTTTTTTAGTTTTCAATATTTTATTAAATTTTAAAGAAATGTCGATTTAACAACACGAAATATTTCAACATAAAGAATTTTTTGACTTTTGTGTAATAAAAGGAAATTTAAAAATTGTTGGAATTATTATTTTTCTTAGTTGTGGCAAAAAATAGTTCTTCTTTTATATATTAAAAATAATTCTTCTTTTATATATTAAAAAACAATACTAAATTTTGGAATCAAGCAAAAAAAATTTTATAATTTTTTATAATTTTTTTTTTATAATCCATCGAACTCATATAATTTTTGCATTAAAATTTAAAAATGCTCTATAATTAGCGCCATCTGGAAGATTTTTAACGTAATATATCTGGTCCAAAATATATATTTTTCTATACCTTAGCTGTTTTTTAAATTTCGAAATAATTTTTATAATTATTTTATTTTAATTTAGCAAAATAAATTACGTCAACATTGAGAACTCTTTGAAATTGAAGTAAAAACGGAAAATCAGACACTTTTTCAATTTAACTTTTTTTTAAGTTTTGGCAAAAATTAGGCTCTAACTATTTTTTAATCTGTTAAATAACTGTAAAAACTTTCATAAATCGTAAAAAAATTTGTATAATTTTTTATAATTTTTTTATATCCTTCATAAAATTTAAGGAATTTTTAGGTTTTAAGTAAAAAATATGTGGAAATTTTAGCAATAATATTTATATATTCAAAACACTCTATTTAAAAGATAATAATAGTTTTAATTTACCAATATTCTGAAGTATTGAAAAAACTAAACTTCGACGCATTTCATCAAAAAATGAATTTTTGACAATTTTTTTCCTAAAACAGTTTAAAACCAGCATTTTGGTTCACTAATATTGGCTTTAAATTCTCTGACTTTAGCGCCCTCTAGTTGCCACAAAAATAACTCTCCTATAAAATAGTAACCAAAAATTAAACTTGTTTAACATTTTCTTAAAATAACGGTTAATTAATATATATTTTTTTTATAAATCTAGCAAAATAATCAAAGAAAAAATTTTTATTAAAAAAATAATTTTTTTAGTTTCAGCTACTAAAAAAAAAGTAAAAAATTAAATTAAATTTTTCAATAAATATTTCTTATAAATCCTCATTCCATAAACATTTAGTAACAAACCTAACAAAACCTTCAAAAATTATGTCATATCATGTTATAATATTTTATTCATTCTTCTCCTCTGCTAAAAATATAATTTTAGAAACATTTAATATTATTAATTAAAATATAAACAAACAGCTTATTTTCTCCTCTCTCTTAGATCTTATTTACAATACAGCCTACTTATCTCTATTAAAATCTTTAGAAAATTAAAATTAAAAAAAAAAAAAAAAACATCTTTGATAAACATCATATTGCTCAAAAAATTTGTTCTACTGTCAAACCAACAAAAAAAACATATTTGCTAATAATATTATTAAGAAAACCCTCAAAAATTCCTTCTTCTGTCTCTTCATTACTGCTTAAAGCTCCTCAAAATATGCCTTGTCTTTTAAATACCTACAAATTATTAATATTTTTTCTCCCTCTCAAATTTAAAAAGTAAAAAAAAAAAAACAAAGACAAAAGAAATTAAAAGTTTGTCAACAATTAAAACTTAAAGCCATTATAATGAAAAACTTTACAGCAGATATTTATACAAACATATCTTTCTTCTCTGAAACTTCTGGTATTAAATTTTTATGTTTAATTACTTTTCTGATAAAGTAAATATGTTACAGTTATTAATACAAACATATATATTTCAGCATATGTATACTATAGGTGTTAGTGCTATTTACTACCATATGTGTCTGTATGGAAAATATTTTATTCTAAGAATTATCTTACTTATTTGTTTTTAATATTAATATTTTAAAATTTAATTATTAGTCATTTTATAATTTATTCATATACAAAAAAGACAATTTAATAGCATATTTTACTTGTATCTATCTACAAATTGTCTACAGTATTTTGATTGATTGTATAGTTACATGTTAAAGTTCTTATGGTTATTAGTAGCAAGTATTACTTTTAAACTTATGAATATTTAAGTTGAAAGTTTTAACACTAAAGAAACTTTTAACAGATTAAACTATAAACTTTAAACAAATTAAACTATAGATTTGACTATAGACTTGGTTGTAGACTTGACTATAGACTTGACTATAAACTTGACTATAGACTTGACCGTAGACTTGACTGTAGACTTGGCTATAGACTTGACTATAGACTTGACTATAAACTTGACTATAAACTTGACTATAAACTTGACTATAAACTTTACTATAGGTTGACTATAAACTTGACTACAGACTTGACTATAAACTTAACTGTAAACTTGACTACAGAGTTGACTATAATCTTGACTACAGACTTTACTATAAACTTAACTGTAAATTTGACTATAGCCTTGACTATAGACTTGATTGTAGACTTGACTATAGACTTGGTTATAAACTTGACTATAAACTTGACTATAGACTTGGCTATAAACTTGACTATAAAGTTGACTATAAACTTGAATATAGAGTCGACTATAAACTTGACTACAGACTTGTCTATAAACTTAACTGTAAATTTGAATATAGACTTGACTATAAACTTGACTACAGACTTGACTATAAACTTGACTATAAATTTGACTATATACTTGACTATAGACTTGACTATAAACTTGACTATAAACTTGACTATAAACTTAACTGTAAACTTGACTATAGAGTTGACTATAAACTTGACTACAGACTTGACTATAGCCTTGACTATAGACGTGGTTGTAGACTTGACTATAGACTTGGTTATAAACTTGACTATAAACTTGACTATAGACTTGGCTATAAACTTGACTATAAACTTGACTACAAACTTAACTATAAACTTGACTATAAACTTGACTATAGAGTTGGCTATAAACTTGACTATAAATTTAACTGTAAATTTGAATATAGACTTGACTATAAACTTGAGTACAGACTTGACTATAAATTTGACTATAGACTTGACTATAGACTTGACTATAAACGTGACTATAAACTTGACTATAGACTTGACTATAAACTTGGCTATAAATTTGACTATAGACTCGACTATAGACTTGACTATAGACTTGACTATAAACTTGACTATAAACTTGAATATAGAGTCGACTATAAACTTGACTACAGACTTGTCTAAAACTTAACTGTAAATTTTAACATAGACTTGACTATAAACTTGACTACAGACTTGACTATAAACTTGACTACAGACTATAAACTTGACTACAGACTATAAACTTGACTATAAATATGACTATATACTTGACTATAGACTTGACTATAAACTTGACTATAAACTTGACTATAAACTTGATTATAAACTTGACTATAAACTTGACTATAGACTTGACTATAAACTTGACTATAAATTTGACTATAAGCTTGACTATAGACTTGACTATAAACTTGACAATAGACTTAACTATAAACTTGACTATAAACATGACTATAAATTTGACTATAAACTTGACTATAGATTTGACTATAAACTTGACTATAGACTTGACTATAAACTTGACAATAGACTTGACTATAAACTTGCCTACAGACTTGACTATAAACTTTCCTATAAATTTGACTATAGACTTGACTATAAACTTGACTATAAATTTGACTATAGACTTGACTATAGACTTGACTATAAACTTAACTATAAACTTGACTATAGACTTGTCTTTAAACTTGACTATAAACTTAACTACAGACTTGAATATAAACTTGACTATAAATTTAACTATAGACTTGACTATAAACTTGCCTACAGACTTGACTATAAACTTGAGTATAAAATGAACTATAGAATTGACTATAAACTTGACCATAGACTTGACTATAGACTTGACTATAAACTTGCCTACAAACTTGACTATAGACGACTATAGACCAGACTATAGACTTGACTATAGACTTGACTATAAACTTGACTATAAATTTGACTATAGACTTGACTATAAACTTGACTACAGACTTGACTATAGACTAAACTATAAACTAGACTATAAACTAGATTATACACTAGAATATAGACTACACTATAAGCTAGACTATAAACTGTTCTAAAGTTTAGTCTATAGTCTTGGACAATTTGTAAAATATTGGTTTTCTTTTGCTACCCTTTTGGCACCCCTTTTCTGGAGTTGGGTTCAACTAGTGTTAATAGTCATTTAGTTTGACTTTTATAACCTTTTGATTTTCTTTGATATTTTGTGAAAATACCAATTCAATTCACACCTGTTGTTAATAACACAAAAAAGAAGGTAATTTAAACAAATACACAGATACAAAAATACACACACACATATGAAAAAAACACATTAACAATTACAACTACCTAAACAAGAATATTTTATTTATTATTTACTTACACCTACAACTATACCAACATATACCAATAAATTAATACTTATACAAATACCAACTTATACCCTGTAGGAATTAAAATTTTTAACGAAGAATATTAAGAATAATTCCAAAAGAAATTTCCTATTAGGTATTTTAAACACAAGACATATGAAAACATACACATTGGTAAATAAATACTTAAATCTATTGAACAAAATAAATTGTTATCATTTTGTCTTTATATTATAATCATATGTACGTGTAAATGTTTTCGAAAAGAAATTATATTTAACTTAAGTATTTATATATAACTTTACATAAATTCAAATGAAAATCTTAGAATAATACCAAAGAAAAACATATAAGAAATCAATTGTATATAATTTCTAACATTAATATGATGAGTACAACTTACTACGTCTTAACAAATAATAATATTTGTAAATTATTTTCCATGTTTCTAGGTGTTACGACATAAAGTCATACATATGTTTCTTTTACATATATAATTTATTTGCCACACAATAAAAAATAAATAATTTTCTTTGAAAGTCTAGCTAGAAAATTGTTAACAGCATTTTATTACTATTACATAAGAACAAAGAAATATTATGGGTATTATAAGTAAATAAGTATTATTCTTATGAAATTGTATTTGCTAAGGATTTTTATTTATTTTTGAAATAATATAATATAGAAACATTTGCTATAATATCCATTGGCAACAAGTCAATTGAGGATTTTATGTTATTAAGCAGGTGTACGGAGGTATTAAGCACGTAATCAATTAAAATTTTCTTTTCTTTAGCTAAAATTAAATATTAAATGATTTTTTTTTTTTTTTTTTGCTGCTACTAAAGTTTTAAAACTAGAAAAAACATTTTGCTTACAAACTTTTCGCGAGAAAATTAAAAAAGTTTACTTTTTATTTTTGTAGCAAGAAAAACTTTTTTTTTGCTTAACGGGGTAATGAACTTGAAATTAAAAATTCTGAACTTGTAAGCATAAATTTCTATATGGCTTTAAATTAAAAACTACTTCACTCACAAAGGATGCGAAATATTGGGCCGTTCGAAAAAAGATTAAAAAAAATAATCTTTTAAATTTTTATATAAGTTAATATTTGGGCTGACTTTATTTACACTTTGGACTTGACTCTAGACTTGACAAAAGACTTATTCATAGACTAGAATAAATTCCGCCATTGAGTAGATTACAGATTAGACTAAATATTAGGCTAAAGACTTGACTATAAACTTGACTATAAACATTACTGTGGAATTGAATATAAACTTGACTATCGACTAGACTATAGAATTGACAATAAACTTAACTACAAGATTGACTATTAATTTGACTATAAAATTAACTATAGACTTGCGTAAAACTTGACTATCGACTTGACTATAGAATTGACTATAAACCTCACTACAGACTTTACTTTTAACTTGACTATAGAATTAACTATAAACTTGATTATAGACTTGACTATTAACATGACTACAGAATTGACTATAAACTTGACTATAGAATTGGCTATAAAGTTAACTATAAACTTGACTAAAATTTGACTATAAACTTAACTATAAACTTGACTATAAACTTGACTATAAACTTGACTATAGACTTGACTATAAACTTGACTATAGACTTGACTACAAATTTGACTATAAACTTGGCTATAGGCATGACTATAGAATTGACTAAAGAATTGACTATAAACTTGACTATAAACTTATCTATAGACTTGACTATAAACTTGACTATAGAATTGACTATAAACTTGACTATAGATTATAGTTTATATTATAAACTAGACTACAGTCTATTTTATATACTACACTATAGTCGATATTATAGACTAGACTATAGTCTATATTATAGACTAGACTATAGTCTATTTTGTAGTCTAGGCTATAGTTTATATTATAGACTAGACTAGACTATAGTTTATTTTTTAGACTAGACTATAGTCTATATTATAGACTAGACTATAGTCTAAATTATAGACTAGACTATAGTTTATATTATAGACTAGACAATAGTTTATATTTTAGACTAGACTATAGTCTATATTATAATATAGACCATAGAATATATTATAGACTAGACTATAGTCTATATTATAAACTTGACTATAGAAATAACTAAATAATTGGCTATAAACTTGGCTATAAACTTGACTATAGAATTGACTAAAGAATTGACTATAAACTTGACTATACACTTGACTATAGAATTGACTATAGACTTGACTATAAACATGACTATAGACTTGACTATAAACTTGACTATAAACTTGACTATAGACTTGACTATAAACTAGACTATAAACTTGACTATAGATTTGAGTAAAGAACTGACTATAAACTAGACTATAAACTTGACTATAGATTTGAGTAAAGAACTGACTATAAACTTGATTATAAACTTGACTATAAACTTAATTATAGACTTGACTAAAGTAAACCTTAGACTATACTACTTATAGTTTTTAAACTAAACTATAAATTTAACTGGGGATATAACTATATACTTGGCTCTAGACTAAGATATTCTCTATAAAGTTGTATAATTAAAAAATGTATTCCTTGACTCCATTACTTTACCATTGATTTGATAAATTTCACTTAAAACAGAGTTGTTTTAGCTTTTTTCAGACCTTGATTTCATCACATTTCAAATAAATAAAAAATAACTATATAATAAGCCATTTTTTTATAATTCTTCATACAATTTAATAATCACTAAGCACAAAAGGAAACCATATTATATATTTTTTTTTAATTTGCCAAAAAAAAATTCACCAGTTAAAAACTAAAAATCAAAATGTGTTTGTCTTCTACACCCACAAATAATTGTCTTAATTTGTATCAAAAAATTATTATTTATAACTAAAAATATTCTAAGTCACTAAATAGTTGAATATCAAGAAAGAATTTTTTTTTTTAATAATTAAATCTTTTTGTTATTGTCTTATATAATAACAAACAAAAAAAACATAGCGAAAAAGTCTGTTAATTTTCCATTAGTTTTCTCACCTTATCCTTAGGCATATCAGAAGCCACACAAATGGCAAAACGTAACATTCGTTTCACCGATGTTTTGTGATCATTGCGGTTCTCTATTACACGGTATCACCCATAAAGGTCTCAAATGTCGAGGTAAATTTTTTCTATAACTCTCTGTAACGTATTCTTTTTTTTTTTTATTGTATTGTATTCTGTTGTGGTGGCGATAATGGTGATGGTTTTACACACAATTCTACATTTATTATTAAACCATCATCTACTTTATACATGTACAAAAATTACATTTTTTTATATTGTTTTGTAAAATGTCCTAGTGGTCGTTTAATATTACATTAAAATGAACAAAATGATAGTGTAATATTTTGTTTGTTTGAGTGTTTTGTTAAGAGTGTGTGTAAGTGTGAGATCCCAGCAGTTCAAAAGGTGCCAATTTGCCCATTATCACTGGATATATAACTACTTAGACGATTCACTAGTTACCTTTGGTAGTGCAAGTGGTTGATAAACGATCACATTCTGCATTACATTTCACTAGTAAAATAACTACTAAATAATATTTATTGTTTTAACTAGAAAATATAATATCTAAAAGTAAACTGCCACTTCTATGTTTACATGTAATGCATAGAGTTGCCGTTGAGAGCTCTAAAAGCGTAAATTGAGAAATTTATTCTCGTGTTATATATGAATATGCTGTAAAATTTCTTTTAGTGAATTCACTATTGAAATGTAGGAATTCCTTATAACTATTACTATTGAATTGTAGTGAAATTGTTGGCTCTTCGTTTTCAGAAATTCACAAAGTATACGATTTCATTACAACTATTAATTTATTAAATTCACTATTGAAATATAATGTAATAAGTGGCCAATTAGCCAAAAAGTATTGCATTTATCTCTAGAAATTCCCTACATTGTAAACAAATTCGATACAACTATTTTGTTAGTGAATACACAATTCATTTTTACAATTATTGATTTATTTTACTACTCAAATGTAAATATATTTAAGGAATGGTAGTCTGTTTTTATCATATTTTTAAAACTATTTTCCTATAAGTGCCTCTATATACAATATAAGTTCTCAAATACTTTGGTAGGTATATACATTTATTTTGCAAAATTTATAAGAGATATACACAGAAAAATCAAAAAATAAAATCAATCAACAAATATGTTAGTAAATAATTCATTCAATCAACAACTTGTTTAAATTTGCTCCTCTAACCAAAATGATTATATCAATTACTAAAAACTGTAAAAAATAGAAAACAGAAAAAAATTCCCAATTAATAAATTAATTAAGTCAATTAAGTGGGTGATTGAATAAATTAATAATTTCAATGAGTAAAAAAATATTACTAAAATTTGATTCTTATTTGAATATATTTATTAAGTTTTGAAGCAAAATTAAACAACTTTGTTAATTAAAAAATATATGGTAATCATTTTTTCTGTGTATAAACTAAAAAGTCAATAAATTATAAAACTTTTTTATGTATGTAATTTATTAACAAAAATATTTAATACTAACTTTTTCCAGTGCGCTTCGCTACCCCATTTTACGCCACAACTAATATTTACTTTATATGTGGGCTACTACTCCCCTCGCACCTATTCGAATTTTAATATGAAAATTACAACAAAAATGTGTAAGACTTTCACTATAATACTCATTTAGAAATGCAAAAATTAATATATATTTTTTATATCCATTTTCATTTTATCAAAGCTATATATTAAGCTGGACGTTCATATGAAGATTGTTGGTTTTCACCATAATAGTTCTTCAGATTATCACTCCCCTGCTACTATAAAAAAAGATATATCATATTTGAAGTTAGTGACAATTTATTTATATGAAACTAGTTTTTATTTAATTATTAAATAAATTATAACAAAAATAGTAAAAAAAATGTTCCGTTGAATATTGAGATTAGGACCCTAATAAATTTAAAGTAAAAAATAAAAATGAAAAACATATAATCGGCCTAACCCGATAATACCCCATTCACCTATGGTAGTGTAGAGTTTAATTATCGAGACAAAAGTTGCAGGAACAACATAATAAAATACCTAATCATTAGCTTTTATTTATTTATTTATTTATTTATTTATTTTTTAAAAATTTAGTGAAATCATTAAAATATAAAGTTTTTTTTCTTTAAAAACTGTTAAAAAAAGTAAAAAAAAAAATCTTTCATAGGACAACATTACACTTAATACATTATTATATATAATATCTTATATTAGTTACTTTTAATAATTTAACTGTTTGTTAAATGTTCACATTTTGTCTAAATAAATAATATAAAAATAAAAAAGTATACGTTTAAATTACCAATTCACTAACTACATGTAATGCCTAAAATCGCCGTTAGTATTTTGTTAAATAAGAAATTTTATGTAAATTCATAATCAAACCCATATATAAATTGCCAATTCACTAACTACATGTAATGCAGAAATTCGCCGTTAGTATTTTAGTATAATTTTCTTGGCACAGATGATGCATATATTACAACAAATATTCTCTTGAAATTGAAAACAGCACATAGCAGAATGTTAAATAAAGAGATCAATAGCCCAGTGGTTAATATGCGTGCCTATAAACCAGAAGGTTAGAAGTTCAAGCCCAGCTGAAGACATCCATGAATAAAAATATAAAATAAAAACATCAGAAAATTCTTAAAAGAACTAAATTAATAAAATAAAAAAACAATAATTACTTATCAGGGAAATTAAAACTTTAAAAATACAAAATAAAAGTAAAATTTTATTTTGTCAACTTTTTCGTCCCAAATACTAGAGTTTTTGTACTACTGAAAATACTAGTGACTTGTTACGCTGATAGTGCTAGTTTCTTACGAACAGTTCAATGTGTAGTATTATGTTTCATTCGAAATAACTAGAAAAATGGTACCATCCAAACTAGTAGTGAATAGTAATGCAAAGGGTGGCCAATTGGTTACCTCCAATGACATCCCCATGTTAAATTCACCAGTTAAAAGCATTGTGAGTGGGTTGAAAAGTAACTAGTGGTAGTTCTTAGTGGCTAACGAATTCGACGTAACGGAACTAGTTCGGCGAACTGCTGGGATATGAAGCGGAAGTTGTATTGTTTTAAGGAGAGTATGAGTGGGGTGAATGAATACGTGTGAGTGTGTGTATGTTTATGTGCAGGTTTAGTATGTTAAAAATGCTTAAGCAATTTTTTACGAGTAATTTTGTTTTAAATGGAAAAAGGAACTTAACCAAAATTAAAAATATATATTATTTTCATATACAGGTGAAAAATAAAGAAACAGTGAAAGAAACATAGTCAGTAGACAAAACTATAGGCTACTTTACAGATTAGACTATAGTAAATATTATAGACTACACTATAGCCTATATTATAGACCAGACTATAGTTTATATTATAGGCTAGACTATAGTCTATATAATAGACTAGACTATAGTCTATATAATAGACCAGACTATAGTCTATATAATAGACTACAGTCTATATAATAGACTAGACTATAGTCTATATTATATACTAGACTATAGTCTATATTATAGACTAGACTATAGTCTATATTATAGACCAAACTATAGTCTATATTATAATCAAGATTATAGTCTATATTATAGACCAAACTATAGTCTATACTATAGACCATACTATAGTCTATATTATAGTCTATATTATAGACCATACTATAGTCTATATTATAGTCTATATTATAGACCATACTATAGTCTATATTATAGACTAGACTTTAGTCTATATTATAGACTAGACTTTAGTCCATATTATAGACTAGACTTTAGTCTATATTATAGACTAGACAATAGTCTATATTATAGACTAGACTATAGTCAATATAATAGAGTAGACTCTAGTCTATATCATAGACTAGACTATAGTCTATATTATAGACCATACTATAGTCTATATTATAGTCTATATTATAGACTAGACTATAGTCTATATTATAGACAAGACTTTAGTCTATATTATAGACTAGACATTAGTCTATATTATAGACTAGACTATAGTCAATATAATAGAGTAGACTATAGTCTATATTATAGACTAGACAATAGTCTATATTACAGACTAGACTATAGTCTATGTTATAGGCTAGACTAGAGTCTATATAATAGACTAGACTATAGTCTGTATTATAGACTAGACTATGTTATGGACTCGACTATAGTCTATATTATAGACTAGACAACAGTATATATTATAGACTAGACTATAGTCTATATTATAGACTAGAACATAGTGTATATAATAGATATAGACTATATATTATATATATTATAGACTATACTATAATCTATATTATAGACTAGACTATAGTATATATAATAGACTAGACTATAGTATATATAATAGACTAGACTATAGTCTATATAATTGACTAGACTATAGTCTATATAATAGATATAGTCTATGTTATAGATATAGTATATAGTCTATGTTATAGACTAGACTTTAATCTATATAATAGACTAGACTATAGTCTGTATAATAGACTAGACTATAGTCTATGTTATAAACTAGACTATAGCCTATATTATAGTCTAGACTATAGTCTACATTATAGATTAGGCTATAGTCTATATTATAAACTATACTATAGTCCATATTATAAACTATACTATAGTCAATATTATAAACTAAATTATAGACTAGGCTATTTTATATATATTATGGTCTGTAATTTAGACTTGAATATTGTCTATGTCATATTTTTCCATTATAAATTTACCTCACTGTTTTTTAAATAATTTCTTTCTGGAAATTTAAATTATTTTGCGCATTTTCTTTTATTTTATTTTCCTTCTCTTTAATATATTGGTGGGTTTCCCTTTTTCCATTTAAAAAATATAACTATTTTCTTGTTATTACTTTTACTGTTATTTATTATTTTTATCGTTGATTGTTGGTCTCTGTGTCACCTTTACTCATTTCGTATGAAATTAACTCACCAAAAGAAAAACATAAACAATGCAAATATAAACAGAGAGCAAAGAAGAATGTAAACAAAACCATACAACAAAAAATTCTCCTTACTTAAACTCAGTTAACTGTTATACTCATATTATTGTTGTTATGCTGGCCATTATTATTGTTATTATTTTATTATTATTATTGTTGTTAGAGTAATATTTATTAGAGGTGTTATTTTGGGTAATTTTTCTCTGTTATTTTTTTATGTAAATTATATGACAACAAACCTACATATATATTTACATCAGCTTTATCATCATCATCGTCATTATTACTTGTTATTACTCATTATTACTGCTCTGTAATGTTAAATTTTATTTTTTGGCATGTTAGTCTGAGAGTTTAGTTTAAGAGAGATTTGTTTTTAGGATGTGAGAGTGTGTCTGTATTGTATATAAATTTAACTTCATTTTGTTGTTTTCATTAAGGCTTTAATGTAATTATTATGAATGTTATTTAAATTATTATCAAGATTTTTTTGTAGCCTCCTAAAACTTTCATTATTTTTATAACAGGTAAGTATAAATTTTTTGGCAAATTTTAATTATAATTTAACAACAGTCAACTAGCGAAAATTCCCCCAAAAAAAGTATGTTATTAATTTTTGGAAAAGGTCAACAAAGAAAATATTTTTATTTTAAGGTGAAAATTTTATTATTTCGATAACTAATAAATTTTGTGCTAAAATTCCTACTAAAAGTAGTAATAAAAGCTTTTTATTATAATATTTTTATTGTATTTTATTTTTATTTATATAATTTTTTTGCTTTAACAATTGTATTTATTACTGCGTCAAAAATTGAAACCTTATGTTATTTAAGTCATAAAAGTATTTGCATACTTTTAGGATTTCATCATGGCTGTAATAATATATAAGACCTTAAGTAATAATAATTTTATGTATATTAAGTCACTTGTTATAAAAATAATTTTATGGGGAGTGTAGAAGATATACAAAGTAAGAGAATGACTTAAATAAATAAATATAAATATAAAGTATACTTAAGGGGATTTTCTTTAAAAAAAATAAAAGAAAATAATAATATATACTTTATTAGACAAAATCAGTGGATTTTTTTTTTTATAGATTAAAATCAATTAAAGGTTATTCAATTTTAAATTTCTTTAAACATTTTTATTAAAATATAAATGTTGCTAAAGCCCAATATTAATTAAAATATTAAATTAACTAAATTAAAGAGCCTCAAACTGTAATTAAAAAAAATATATTTTATACTAATTTTGTTATAGAAATACAAAAATATATCGTCCATAATTTGAAAATGCGCCTAACTTTCAACAAAAATATAGGCTGTATTAAGTTTTATGAAATTTTCATCAGAAAACCTTTCTAAGTAGTGCTCGTCTGACTGTCTGTCTGTATGTTGAAATCATTTTTGCCAAGAATTCGAACGATTAGAAATCCTTATGTTTGCAAATATATCTTGTCTATAGTATCGACTATATTAAGATAAAAGTTCAAAGAAATCGGTTTAAGACAAACAGAGTTATAAAGAATTTAAAGGTTCTCCCATTAAAAAAAATAATAATAATAATTTCTTAATCCATTTTTTTTTTTTTACTCGAAATTCAATCAACAAAAATATAAAGAGGCTGTAAAAGATTTTTCCATTTAAAAAATTAAACTTCTTTATCTTAATTTATTTTTATTATTATTATTATTTTTTTTTTTTTATTAAAAAATTAAATTTATAAAAATATGAAAAAAATATTTATAATTTTTTATAAAAATCTTTGTATCATTCAGTAAAAATAAAGACTTTAATATGTTTATCATACCGTATAAGATTTTTAATGTAAATCTCTAGATCCCTATTATTCAAAACAGTGTCCGTCTTACTGTCTGCCCACAAATATGTATATATTTTTATATTTTTCATAAAAATGTTTGTGTTTTTAAGCAAAAATATAAACTTTCATAAGTTTGTCATATCGCAAGGAATTTTGATCCCTATCATTAGAAAGGCCTTTTAAACAATGTCTGTCCTTCTGTCTATCTTTCCGTTTGTATGTTGAAATCGTTTCTACCAAACAGTCGAACAATCAGAAACATTTCTATTAACAAAAATATCTTGTTTATAGTCTCACCCATATTAAGATAAAAATTCAAACAGATCGGTTTAAGCATAACAGAGTTATAAAGGAATTAAAAGATACTCTCATTATTTTTTTTTTTTTTTTCTATTTCTTTTTTATTTATAATGCTTTAAAATCTGTTTAGAATTTCAAATTTTCTATAAAATCCTTACGATTACACTTAAAAAAAATTATGCAAATGTTGCAAAACTTTAACAAGATTAAAAAAAAATTCTTTGAATCCCCCATAGAGACATTATAATAATTTTCATATGAGATATATGTGGGTGTAAGTTTTTTTTAACATATAAATTTCTATTTTTTTGCAAACATAAGCATGTCATTTATATTATTTAACTATAATTTTAATCATCATCTTATTTCGAGATGTTGTTTTATATGTATTTTATACTGATTATCCTTATTTTTGAAGAGGCAACCTCTTGTAGTTCTATGTTTCTTTTTTTTTCTGTTATTTTTGCCATTGTTAAGGTCTTAGTTAGGGAGACAAACAAGCATTATAATATGTTAAATAAATGACAAAAATTGTATGCAGATACAACCGTAACATTTATTCATGCAAACACATGTGTGAAATATAACTAACACAAGTTAACGAGGATAAAATGAAAAATTATTAAAAAAAATTCTGAATTTTAAAAGAAATTAAAAATATCATGTAATTTTTATATAAAATAAAACCTAAATAAAGACTTTTAGACCTATATTGACCTAATATTTTCAATTTTAAGTCACTCATATTTAAATTCCTTTAAATGATGATTTAGTGTTTTGAAAATTTTAACAAACTTTTTGTTTTAATCCTCGTATTTAGTATAGTATTTTTGTAAATTTTAAGGACATGTTATAAGTTTTATAAATATATAAACACACAGTTGTTTTGTTGTTGTTATTTTTTAAACAAATACAATAGAAAATCAACATTAAAAAGGCTTGTGATTTGTTTAGCTGATGCTATAGAATACACAGTGGAGATAACAGTAAATTGGTAATACAATTATCGTAAGATATTCCATTATAAAATAATGTATAGGCAAACTTTTAAGGAAGTCCTAAGCTTTAAAAAAATATCTTATAATCATTCTTTTATAATATGGAATAAGCTACAGGGAGCTAAAGTTGATCACCACGAGAAAATATTTAGTTAGTAAAATGAAATAAGTTGTTAAATAAGGACAGCGCGTAAATCGATTTCAATATTAGTCGATAATCGATTTTCAGGAGAAAAAAATCGCTTGTTTGCAATCGATTTTATGTCAACGATTTTACACTGAAATCGAATATTTAGTTTCAAAAATCGATTTTGTTTTAAAAAGTTAAACAAAAAATATAAATTAACTATTTTTTTTTTTTTTCTTTTTGGTAATAAAGTTATGTGAAATCAGTTCTATGATTCTATCTACAAAGGACTAAAAAGTATCAAAATTTAAAAATTCGGTAAATTTCTCTAGGACGCACATTGGGATAAAAGGGGTCGAAAGTGGCGTTTAATTGAATTTTGAAAATTAACTTTTTGTAATAACATTGGATACCGAATAAAAATAGACAAAATTATGTATCAATAACAATAAAAATCATTAGTCTAGGTTGCGTTGTTTTTGTGTACTCAGCTGCCAAAGTTCACATTTTTTTATAATTTGGAAAATGAGCAAAAAATTAAATTTTCATTAACTTTCGATGAATTTTTTTTAATAAAAAGAGCTTTGAAGGAAAAATTTTAAATGGAACCATTAACTTCAGGTATTTGATTTTACTTTTATTCAAGAATTTGTAAATTATTTTTTGTCCAGGTATTTTTGTTATTTTTTTTGAAAATTGTCCAAAAATACACTAATGTTCAACTTTCATGGAGTGCAACTAAAAATGTTACAGGATGTTTGTTCTGAAAAATTTAACATATTGTCTACTTTAATATTCCGAAAAAAATCGTGCACATATGTAGAGCGATTTTAGAAATTAACATTTTTGTGAAAAAACTCCAGTAGATTTCATACAAAAAACAGCTTAAGTGCCAGACATTTTCTTTGCTTTATTAAACATTAAACAGTGGGGAAGAATCGAAATTCTTCCCCATCGGCTGGTTGGATTTGCATGAAATTTCATACAGGCGTAGCAGAGAACAGTAGCATTTTGAGTTTAGAAGCGGGGTCCCATATTCGCAAACAGGAGCGGAAATATAGGGGTTCAAAATAGACAACTAGTGTCATGGAAAAGGTTTAACCACTACCCGATTTCCAAGATTTTTATATCACCTTAAAGTCTTTGATAAATCCTTTAGAAAACGTGCTTGCATGTACTACTTATCTTATATATTTTTCGAGTTATATACATTTGAATTTTCAAATATCTCAATTTTACAAGATCTTGGTTAAGATTTTTCTATATATAGCCAAATATTTTCTACCGATTTTATTATATTTCATGTAGTTGGTTGAAAGTAAAATTATCTATCGAACAAAGAAAACTTTTAGTCATTATCTTTATTGAGTCAAAAGTTAAACGAATTTGAACTGGAAAGTTCACAAAAATTAACAAACAGACGTACAGATGGACGGACATTAGAATTCTTAAAAAAAATCTTCAAATTCGAAAGATATTTTTTTCCACTTCTCGATTAATATGAAAATCAAATGAAAGTATTAACTTTTGATATCACCTTTCCCCGAATTAGTGACATTTTCGACACATTTAACCCAAATGTATAGACGGACGGACATTGCCATGCTGCCAAAAAATATTTTAGAATTCTAAAAATGCATTTATTTACTAACTAATAAATAGAAGAAATAAAAAATGATCATCATTGTATATCACCTTTTCCTGAATGAAGCGTCATCTTTGTCCCATTTAACCCAAATGTATAGACGGAAGGACGGACATTACCGTTCAGCCAAAAAACATGTTACAATTCTAAAAATACATTTTTCTACTTACTAATAAATAAAAAAATTAAACGTGATCATTAAAGTGTTGATACCACCCTTCTCTGAATTATGCATAATTTTTAACCCATTTAACTCTAATGTATAGACGGACGGACAGACATTTCCGTTCTGCAACAAAAAAAATCTTAAAATTCTAAAACTGAATTTTTTTAACTAATAATCAATAAAAAAATAAATCGTGATTATTAAAATATTGATATCACATTTCCCTGAATTAAGCACCATTTTCGACCACTTTTACCCCAACGTGCGACGTCGGAAAAAATGTTTGAATTGCATGCAGAAAAACAATAATTCGGCTTTAATCTCGTTTGATGATCAGGTGTTTTGCTTGATTATAAACTGTCATTTAATTCCCATGTTTTACAAATTGTTAACAAGGCAAAAGGAGTTCTAGGTTTCCTCAAGCGCTGGGAAAAATAATTTAATGATCCCTACGTTTCCAAGCAATTATTTACATCTCTCGTAAGACCAATCCTGGAGTATGCTTCCGTGGTATGGGATCCTCAATACGAAGTTCACGTAAAGAAAACAGAATCAGTCCAAAAACAGTTTCTCTTATTTTGTCTTCGTAATCTTCCATGGAATCCTAATATTAATTTACCATCATATAAAAGTCGATTACAGCTAATTGATCTCCCTTCTCTTGAAAATAGGAGAAAATATATGAATATAAAATTTGTAATTAATTTAGTAAATGGTTCAATTAATTCCGAGTTCCTGCTTCGTAAGATAGAATTTGCAGTCCCAATTCGTTCAAGTAGAAATTTTATTCCTTTAAAAATTAAATATTTTAAACTTATTAAATAATAATATTGTATAATTATGAGATATTGTATTGTTAAAAGCTTTAAGAATAATATGTATGCTAGCCTGTAAGAAATTGTAATTTCATTGGCTATTGAATTAAATAAATAAATAAATAAAATGATTTCTTTTAATTAAAAGCAATATTTTCCGTATTGATTTTTTAACCTAGCAAATTAAAATGAAATAATTTTTTACATACCAAAAAAACCGTATCAGTATCTGCAGTATTTACTGAGATATATGTAGTTAAAGTTAACATACTTCTATATAAAAGTTTTAAATAAAATTAAAATATTTTTAAAAGTTGCAAATAATTCGCGGTATAGGCACTTTACAATACTTTAAGTATTTTTTCCATAATATATGTTATGTTTACTAATAAATGCGAAAAGAATTACTTCAATTAATAAGCTTTTATTTTCGTATTTTTGTCGTTCTAATTTGGATGTGATAGGCGAATTTTTTTTAAATTATATTTTTATTAATGGCTGTTATGTTCAAGTTCTAAACATAAAAAATTAATTATTTTCTGTTGGTTTTTAAGAAAATATCTGATATTTTCCAAAATTCTTCCAATTAAAGGTTTTATTGTGTTTCGGACTTTTTTTTTTTTTTTTTTGCTCGAATAAGTCCTAGGGTGATCGACTTGGTTTGTCAACCGGTTTTAAAACCGGTTTTTTCATTCAATGTGCTGTCGGTTTTTTTCAAAATGTTCATTTTTCGAATGTCGAATTGACCGTTTTTTTTTTTTTTTTAACACAAAAAACCGGTTTTAAAAATAGCTTTTTACTTCAAAAAACGTGTACTAAAAAAAACGTGTACTGATATTTGAATCGAAATTTATGAATCTTTTTTTAAATATTATTAAAATATAGTTTAAGATTAAATCGAAATTAATTCTGTAAGATTAAATAAATTAGTAATAATTATCTTGAATGAAATTTGGTTTATCTATTGTAACACCTGTAATATTTTTATACTTACTAAATGTTTTAGTCTAATTTTCCAATATTTTCAATAATCGTTTCAATAAAATTTATTCTGGCTTTTTCTATATGATTCCATGGTTTCTGTTTATGCCAAGTAAAAGTTAATATCATTTATGATGATTATTTTCTTACAATTGTTATGCTAATTTGTAACACTCAAAAATAGTGGTCTAAGACCCAGCTTAATTTATAACAATCGGCTCTGAGTCGATTTAGTGATATCCGTCTGACCGTCTGTCCGTCCTTGTAAACCTTATAATCAAAATACAGGTCGCAATTTTGAACATAAATTAACAGTATTATAGTCCAAGGATGAAGCGTGTTGAAATTTTTTTTGATCAGGGCAAGTTTTTATATGCACAAAAAAATTGAAATATGCGCTTGAAAAAGCACGAAAAAATGGCATAATATGCACAGAAATATGCAAAAATTGAATATGTATATAGAAACCAACGAATTTATGCATTTTTATATATTAATATGTAGAAGATATGCACAAATATGCATTTTTTAACTTTCAATCTCTAATAGATTTCGATATTTATAAAAATATAACTATTTTAATTTCAAGTATCATATTTGACGGTTCCGATTTTTTTTTTCTTTACAATATTTACAATGTACTCAAAATACTCACAAAAAAATGTTCAGAAATCATTTGATTAACTCCAAAAAATCACCAAAAAATTGTGTTTTTGTTAAGAAAACTAACTTTTGTATCCATTATATGCAAATTTATGCAAAGATTTAAAATATAAGCATTTTTTGTGAAATTCTTTTAAAATATGCAAATGCTTACTTTCCAAGCAAAAATCTTGAAAAAACTTGCCCTGGTTATGATCAATCCATTATTTCACCTAGCCTCCATACAAATAACCTCCTGGAAAATCGGTTTAACGATCATAAATCCCTTAAATGTAGCAAGAATTTTTACACCTATAAGTTCCATATAAGATCGATTCATAATTGACCATAACTTCTATATAAATGTTCGTATCGACGTAATATTCTGTATTCGTATATGTATTTAATTTTACATTTAATACAAGTATAGGTCCACAATTCCACAAGTCTGGAAAATAGAAGACCCTCCCCGAATTTTGATGCTCAAAGGATATTGTCGAGCTTGAGCGACTATATCTTTCTTTCTCGTTCTTAATGGGTTAATAGTTATTTCCAAAATTTCCAAAAATAATTATTTTTAATAAAATTTAACTTGAACATTATAAGATTTATTGATTTTTTTTTTATGTAGTCATTTGACAGAAATATTAATTTGTGCAAAAAAACCGGTTAACCGGTTTTTTCTGAATTTAAAAAAGTGAAACCGGTTTTTTTCAAAATACCAACTATTCGAACTATTCGAAAACAGGTTTCTCCAAAAAGTCGAATAATCGATTACCCTAATAAGTCCACTTATTTTTAAACTCCGCTTTACTTTAAGCTAAGCTTTTAATGTTCTTTAAATTATTTTTTACTAAATCCCAATATCTTTCAACTGCTCGGAGTTCCGGACAATTTGATGGATTAGCCTATTTCGGTATAAACACTAACAATTTCTTTGCTACCATTCCATTGTTTTGTTGCTGTAATGAGAAGAATCGAGAACAAGCTAGAAAAAAGCGGATACACTGTATTTTCTAATGAAAGTATACTCGTATTTCTGTGTTAATGGAACTATTTTTTTATGAATGAAGTGCTGCTTTCCCAAATATGCATTTGGCTTCCCAAATCAAAAACTTTCTTGGGAATTTTGGTTTCTTTGATACACGATATTTTTCTGCCATATTCACCCTCTAGCATATGCAACATAGAATTCCTGGCCAGGGAGCTGAAAAATTTTATCGTCTATTATACACTAATCATAATTATGAAAAAATTCGTTTGAAATACTTTCACGTTATTTTTACTTCCAAATTTCTTGCTTTTCTATTAGGATTGTTTTGTACTTTAAACGTCTTCAGGCTAGATTTCCTTTCGACTTTTCTGATAAAAATTCAAAGCAATTAACTTTTTGTGACACTTTTCTTCCAGAGATGAGGGAATTTACTCTCAAAATCCTTTCAATTTTGTATGAGTCCTACAGCCTGAAGATGCTACTTTTCTTCCACTGCCTGGTTTCCATTCAGTGTTCATGACTTCTTTGTATAATATTATGACCAAGGAAATTGCATTTTGTGACACATCGGCCTTTCTAGCAGTTGTTTCATATGAGCATGCTCGGATATTTTCGTGCGCAGTCCTTATTTAAAAAAATTAAAACCTTTTTTAAAAATTTTTTTTATACCCACCATAAAAAAAAAATCATTATATATATTTTCTGGGTCCTGGTTAGATTCTGAGTCGATCTAGCTATGTCCGTCCGTCTGTTGAAAGCAAGATAGGGATCGCACGGGATAACCTAGAGGGACGAAATTTGGCTCAAATATTTGTCTTATATAAGGTATGAAAATGGGAAAACTCGGTTAATAAAAAACTTATGGGCTAAATACTAAAAACACAGGGTGTCCGTTGTAGCTTCATTTCATACTTTTCCGCTGATATCTCTTAAACAAAAGCATGTATGACAACGAAATTTTGTACAGATAGTTCGAGGGTCGATATAAACTTGGAAACCAAAAATGGGCGTGGTCTGCCCACTTTACCGACCACTTCCCACATAAAATGTAACGTCAACGAAATTTTGCACAAATAGTTCAAGGATCAATGTAAACAAAAAAGGGCCTGGTCACTCACTTTACCGCCCACCTCCCATATAACGTAAAATTTGGAAAAGTAGATGGTGGGTATATAGATTTGGCCAAGCCGAATATAAATTTGTTTTTTTTTTAATTTTTTTTTTTTAATTGTACGAAAATTTGGTACTTTTTTTGAAAAATTGTACCTTTTTATTAAATTAATAAATTTTTTTTGAAAAGGTACATTCCCTAAATATTTGAAAATTTTCAAAAAATTAGTACCTTTTTATACAATTTTTATATTGTTCCTTTTTTTAAATTTGGTATTTAAACAAAAATGTATATCTTTTTGAAAAAAGGTAAATTTTTTTAAAATTGCAACTCTTTTCTAAAATTGCTAAAATCTTTTTTAAGTAACTAGTAGGTTTTTTTATATTAAAATTTGTTTTTTTTTTTACATATATTTAAAAAAAGTACTTTTTTATAAAATTTGATACGCTTTTGGAAAATTGCTACCTTTCTGGTGAATTAATACATTTTTTATGAAAACATACTTTTCCAAAATATTTTAACTTTTTAAAAAAAATTAGTATCTTTTTTGAAAGTTATTATAATTATTATTATTTTTTTTTTTTTATTAATACAATTTTGATATGGTTCCTTTTAAAAAAGTTAGTACTTTTTTGGGAAGTTAATACTTTTTTATAAAGTTCATAACATTTCTGAGAATTGCTACTTTTTTTAAATAGTTATTTAACCATAATATGTTTTACCCGCTCCACTGTAATGCGCCACTGCTGCTGTTTATAAATCAACTTTTTCTTGTCTCTTTTTTTTTTTTTTTTGTATCCATTGTAAAAGTTGTCATACTTTTTTTGATAACACAAAAATCTGTGTACATGTGTCTGTGTGTTGAAAGGCAACAAAAAAAAAACAGGATAACAAACAAACAGATTTAAAACATATATAAATACATGCATATATGTATAAAACCCATCAAAATATGTAAATGTATAATAAAATATAACTAATATACATACAAATATTATGTCATACATATGAGTTTATACGTATATAACAGCAAAATTTTTAAACAGCAACAACATCAGCACATGCATGTATAATTTTTGAAAAAAATACATTTACAGACATTTCCATCAAGCAACCATTCAACAAGCCAAAGGATAATATTTTCATAGAGCATACAGTGGAAAGGATACACAGGCAAGCACAAAGGCCTTAACTTTTATTTCTAACGGAGCTTCCTTGAAAAAAAAGGACACAGTTTTATTTGCTAAAAGTACTTTTATTTCAATTAATAAAGGCTTTTAAAGTATTACTTTAAAGGGTCTTTAAAAAGCTTTGTTTAAAATGAAAGTGAAAGGCCTTTTAAGAGGGGCTTCACATTTACTTCTTATGCACGTGAAACAGCCAATAGCAATACACATACATATGTATACATATATGAAACCATGCATGTGTTCTTAACAATTTTCCGGTTAAATTAAGTTGTACAAACAAACCATCAGCAGAACGAACCAACAGCTTGAGTTTTTATTATACAAAAAAAAAAATATCTTTTAAAAAAATATGGAAATTTTCGTAAATAACTAACTAAAAGCTGTTGAATAACAGATCGAATATTAATAAATAAAATAATAAAGCTATTAAGTACTATGGGGCAAAAATAAAAAAATTAAAAATTATAAAAATTCAAAGAATTTTTATATATAAAATTGTTAAAAATACAGTTTTGGAAACAGAAAAGCCTCAAACTAATTTCCTTAAAATGCCCTTAAACCTTAATTTTAATTACTATTTCCTTTACCTACACTCTTTTCCATTAAAAACAACATAATTAAATTTCCTTTTTATTTTATTTCAATAAATTTATCTCCTTTAAAAAAAAAAAAAAAACAAAAAAAAACTGTCCAACAGCCCAAACCATTTGGGTATAAAATTCTTTTAACAGTTTTTAAACACAAAAGTGTAAATACAAATAGGATTTATGTGCAAAATCCTTTATATTATTTATTTCTGATAACAAATAACAAACACAAGCCAGAATAAAAAAAAAATATATAAAAAAAAGAAGTTAAAAGCTTCAACACCTGCGTACACATGAACAACAACAAAAGCAACTGATAGAAACTCTTATTTAAATTGAAAAGTATAAATTAATGAATAAAAGTATTGTATGTATAATTCTTTAACATTCATTTTTATAAAATTGCTTTAAATAGAACAAAAAGAACACACAAACAAACAAAAAGAATAAACTATTTGTCAATAACGCACACTGTTGCATGCCACACAATCTCAAGAACAGACAAGTGAAATATAATAAACAACAGCTGAAGTTACAACAACAGCCAACAGTATTCAACCATACAAGATTGATGAACTGCAACTGTAGCTGAAGCAGCAACTAAAAGTATGCAACAATAAATTACAAAAGTAAAGGAAAATGAACAAACAATAACTCGCTATTATATAACGTTTTTTAAAGAGGGAATATTTGTAGAGCATGAAATATGAAAAAAAAATATTTAAAGTTGAAATAAATAGATTTGAAGGAATTCAAAGTACGCTATAAATCTTCTTGATTACTATAAATATCATTATAGAAGAGACTATAAACTGTAAGGACTAAAGGCTATTTTATAGTCTAGACTATAGACTATTTTATAATCTAAACAATAGACTATTTCATAGTATACACTATAAACAATTTTATAACCTAGACTATAGACTATTTCATAGTCTACGCTATAGACTATTTTGTAGTCTAGAATATAGACTATTTTACAATTTAGACCACAGACCATTTTATAGTCTAGACTATAGATTAACTTATAGTTTAGAAAATAGGCTATTTTATAGTCTAAACTATAGACTATTTCATAATCTAGACTATAGACTATTTTACAGTCTAGACTATAGAATATTTTATAGTCTAGACTATCGACTATTTTATAGTCTAGACTATAGACTACTTTATAGTCCAGACCATAGACTATTTTATAGACTATCGACTATTTTATAGTCTAGATTATGGACTATTTTATAGTCTAGACTATAGACTACTTTATAATCTAGACTACGGAATATTTTATAGACTATAAATTATTTCATAGTATAGACTATAGATTATTTTACAGTCTAGATTATGGACTATTTTATAGTCTAGACTGTAGACTACTTTATAATCTAGACTATGGACTATTTTATAGTCTTCACTATGGTCTATTTCATAGTCTATAGCTCATGGACTATTTTACAGTCTACACTATAGACTATTTTATACTCTAAACTATAGACTATTTTATAGTCCAGACTATAGACTATTTCATAGTCTAGACTATAGACTACTTCATAGTCTAGACTATAGACTATTTCATAGTCTAGACTATAGACTATTTCATAGTCTAGACTATAGACTATTTCATAGTCTAGACTATAGACTACTTCATAGTCTAGACTATAGACTATTTCATAGTCTAGACTATAGACTATTTCATAGTCTAGACTATAGACTATTTCATAGTCTAGACTATAGACTATTTCATAGTCTAGACTATAGACTATTTCATAGTCTAGACTATAGACTACTTCATAGTCTAGACTATAGACTATTTCATAGTCTCGACTATAGACTATTTCATAGTCTAGACTATAGACTATTTCATAGTCTAGACTATAGACTATTTCATAGTCTAGACTATAGACTATTTCATAGTCTAGACTATAGACTATTTCATAGTCTAGACTATAGACTATTTCCTAGTCTAGACTATAGACTATTTTATAGTCTAGACTATAGACTATTTCATAGTCTAGACTATAGACCATTTTATAGTCTAGACTATAGACTATTTCATAGTCTAAACTATAGACTATTTTATGGTCTAAACTATAGACTATTTTATGGTCTAAATTATTGGCTATTTTATAGTCTAGACTATTGACTATTTCATAGTCCAAACTATACACTATTTTAAAGTCTAGCCCCTAGACTACTTTATAGTACAGAATGTAGATTATTTTATATTTAATATTTTATAGTTTATACTATAAACTATATTATAGTCTAGACTATAGACTATTTATTAGTCCTTAGATTATTTTATAGTCTAGTCCTTAGACTATAGACTATTTTATAGTCTAGTCCTTAGATTATTTTATGGTGTAATCTATAGTCTGTAGAATAGACTATAAAATAAACTATGAAATATAATATAGAAAAGATTACAGAATATACTATATACTAAACTATAGACTAGACTATGAACTAAAGAATAGTGTGGACTATTATATTTCCAACAGATTAAACCACATTTATTTCTTCACAATTTCTCTTATTTTAAGTAAATAGCGTGTTCCAAGAAAGCTATCTTTTGTTTAAAATAATAATAAATGAACATAAATAATTGTTTGAGTTCTATACAATATACTTTTAATGAATGAATTGAAATAAACTTGAAAAGAATAAATTACTACTATACAAAAAAAAAATCAATCTTTTATGTTTACACCACAAAAAAAAACAGAAAAAAAGAGAAAAGGTTAATAAAAAAACGTAAAACCGCACATTGATTGCATTCATTTTTTCTTTTAATAAAACATAAATATATTTTAACCAAACTGTTGTAAAGAAAAACTTAGTGCAATACAAAATATTTTTTTCAAAAAATATACCCCTTTTTTAAAACCATACGTGAAATTTTTATTAAGGTTCGTCATACTATTTTTGTCAATATTTTCAATTTAAATAACGGAAATTAAAGCATATATTTTCCTAAGGTAAAATAACTTTATTTTCAAAAAAAATAGTTGCATACTTTAGGGCTGATTTGGGTTTATCTGCTCTATATACCAAATTAGCGTGCTCTGAATGTGTTTTCTTTTGGAAACACTTTATTTTATTTTTTTTCTTTTTTGTTTAATTTTGTGTGCAGATTAAATGATCAGAAGCAAAGTAGTTGTTATGTCAATGTAATAAATTATGAAATTATATTGAAAATTGAATTTTAATCAATTTTAATTGCGTCGGTAAAAGGGTAAGAGTAAGAGCGTTAATTGCTGGAGAGAGTATATAAGACCATGAAATATAATTACGCTCACTGACATAAACATTTTTTTTTTTTTTGTATATAAATTTTAATATATAAAAATAGCTGAATGTAATAGGGAGCAACCAAAAAAATGTGTAGTGTACTTTTAGGCAATGAATAAAATTATATTTTGTAGCCTACTTGTGAAGTTCAATGAAAAACTTTTTTAAAATAAAGTAGATATTATTCAGAACTATAGAGCAGTTTAATTACTAAATATTAAACCAGATTAAAAGCTATAGTTTTACTCTAAGTATCACCCTAACGACTTCAACTATCTGCTACTGTGAGTTATTTTTTCGTTATCTACCTTTTTATGTTAACAACTATGTTCATGGAATATACATATGTGTATATATTTTATTTATTATGCGCTCTTTTGAAAAATTATTGCTTAATCATGTATGTGACAAAAATATTATATTATTTTTATTCATTTTCATATGCTTAAATTTATAATCAATAAATGTTGTAATTAAAAAGGACGTGTGTTTACATTATTTCCATTTAGATTATTTTCAATATCGATATGAAAACAAAATTATAGAGAATTATTAAAAATATGATTTATTTATTAATTTTAATTGATAAAAGTTACATGAGGTATCAATCATAAATAAGCAGAGATATTTAAGTAATTATATAATAATGCTACTATTAGTTTATATTTATAATTTAGGTCATAACCTAAATATAGCTATGGTAAGGATTAGATTATTGATAAAAGCCTAAAAGTATGCATACTTTGTTTAAGAAAATAGTTTTAATGATTTTAAAGTCTATACCATAGACTAGTCTAGACTATAGACTATTTTATAGTCTAGACTATAGACTATTTTATAGTCTAGACTATAGACTATTTTATAGTCTATACTATAGACTATTTTATAGTCTATACTATAGACTATTTTATAGTCTATACTATAGACTATTTTATAGTCTATACTATAGACTATTTTATAGTCTATACTATAGACTATTTTATAGTCTATACTATAGACTATTTTATAGTCTATACTATAGACTATTTTATAGTCTATACTATAGACTATTTTATAGTCTATACTATAGACTATTTTATAGTCTATACTATAGACTATTTTATAGTCTATACTATAGACTATTTTATAGTCTATACTATAGACTATTTTATAGTCTATACTATAGACTATTTTATAGTCTATACTATAGACTATTTTATAGTCTATACTATAGACTATTGTATAGTCTACACTATATACTATTTTATAGTCTAGACTATAGACTATTTTATAGCCTAGACTATAGACTATTTTATAGTCTACACTATAGACTATTTTATAGTCTACACTATAGACTATTTTATAGTCTAGACTACAGACAATTTTATAGTCTAGACTATAGACTATTTTATAGTCTAGACTATAGACTATTTTATAGTCTACACTATAGACTATTTTATAGTCTAGACTATGGACTATTTTATAGTCTGCACTATAGACTATTTTATAGTCTGCACTATAGACTATTTTATAGTCTGCACTATAGAATATTTTATAGTCTATACTATAGACTATTTTACAGTCTAGATTATAGAATATTTTATACTCTTTCCTATAAACTATTTTATAATCTAGACTATAAACTATTTTATAGTCTAGACTATAGTCAAATTTATAGTCTTGAATATAAACTATTTTATTTTCGTGACTATAGTCTATTTTACAGTCCTTTCTTTAAACTATTCTATAATTTAGACTATAGGTTATTTTTCTTTTTATACTTTAGACTTAAATAATCTCTTAAAAATCTCTGTTTTAATTTAATAACTAAAATTTTTTTCTTAGGTTATATTTCTTTTTATACTTTAGACTTAAAAATATTCTTTAGTACTTTATTTTGTCCCAAAAGTATGCTTTAAAATTTCTGTTATTTAAACCTAAAAATATTTCTTCTACCACCTACATATATACAACTATTTTAACTTTCAATTTCCTATTTGTTTTCGGTGACATTTGTGTTTCAAAAGAAAACAATTTTGTTTTGTTCTTTCACTCATTCACTTGGTCATTTAGCTGGAAAAATGTATTAAACCAGCAATGACACATGCATGAAATATTTGTCCTACAAATGTTTCAACAAGAAATCTGAAATATTGTGAAAAAAAAAAACGAAAATTAACTCCAACATCTTTTACTAAAACTTCCGCCAAATGAATTTATTTTAAGTTTTTTTTCTATAGGCCATCATCCATTTATTCCCTCCCAACCAAATCATGTGGAAAATTGTTTTTATTTCTTGCAAAATTTGCTATTTGTTTATATGTCCTTCAGTCATGCTGTCTTCATAACAATTTTCTCAATTTTATCCTAATAAAGTACAAAAATAATCCTTAAACAAAATCAATAAAAGGAAAATCCTTGGTTTGACTTTACTGTTGTCATCGACGTCCATCTATAACTTGACCATGTGTTTGGCACACAACAAGACATTGTGGGGGAGTAAATAGGAAAAAAATGGTTAAATAAATATTTTTATTAGGAGCTGAAGAATATAAAATTCTGGTAGTTTAGGAGGTCAAGGCTTAAAGTAGTAGTAATAATCATTACTAAAGGGAATTGTTACCAGGTTTTAGTAGTAAAATTGTTTTTTAGAATAAGTTTTCTTTGATGCTGCTATTTTAGCAACATGTTAGTTTATTTATGAGTTGCACATTTTCCAAACAGAGATTTAATAAATCAAGCTAGTTATTAACATCTTAGAGGTATTACTTAGATAGATAACTTTTTTGCTAAGAATTTTTATTAAAATAAAAACAGGAGTAAAAAAGTGGTTTAAATAAGGATTTTTTTTAGTTTTTTTATTAAATAGTTTACAAAAGAAGGTTAAAGGATACTTTTAGGCGTTTGTTTGAGCAAAAAACTTTAGCATATTTGAAGGCGGTATTAAATATATACAAGATTTCTAATAAGGTCTGTTCAATGTAAACAATGTAAAATATACAAAATCTTCTGTATTATTTCCATTAATAAGATTCACAAAAAAATTAAATATTTTTAAATCAATTTTAATGTAAAGATCAAATTTTTGTCATGATGTCAACAATTTGAAGTATAACAAAAATTAAATTTTTAAAATTTTTCTAAAACAATTTCAATAATAAATTGTATAATGTATGTAATTAAAATAATCAAGATTTTATCAAATTTGTATAGTTTTACTAAAAAATGTATAATTTACCTCATGTAACTTTAATATTTACCTTATGTCAACAATGTCAAAAATAAAGAAACTTATTTGTTTTACTTTATATTAAGATTCAAAAACTATATTTGCCATAATCCCAATATTTTTTAATTGTTTACATGATTTCAACAATGTAAAATATACAAAAATTTATTTATTGTTTCCACTAAAAATATTTTTAATATAGTTATAAATAAAGTAATTCTAAATTATAATTTTTATAAAAAAAATCAAGAATTTAGTGCAAAATCCAGTAAAATAAATTGTTTACATAATGTAAATAATTAAAAAAATTAAAAATTTTATCAAATTTTGGTGGTTTTATAAAAATATATAATTTATTCCGTGTAAACAATGTAAATATACAGCAAAAATTTAATTTTTGAAAATTTTTCATAAAAAGACCAACAAATTGTTTATTTCATGTAGTAAAATCAATTGTCTACATCATGTAAAAAATGTAAATAATTAAAAAAAAGGATTTTATAAAATTGTTTTGGTTTAAAAAAAATTGTCGTTTACGTCATGTAAAATTAAAATTTACCTAAAGTCAACAAAGTCTTTACGACAAAAAACAGTAAATTTTACTTTTTATTAAAATTTTTAAACTATATATGGCATATTTTGCATAATTTTAAATTTTTTACCTGATGTCAACAATGTAAATAATATATAAAATTCTACTTTACACAATTTTTTAGTAAAATATCATGAAATATTTAGTGAATCGAATAAAATCAAATGTTTACATGATGTAAAAAATTAAAAAATGCATTTTCTAAAAATCAAAAAATGTGTCTTTACACTGTGTAAACTTAAAATATACCTAATGTCAACAATGTCCTTACGACAAAAAACAGTAAATTTAATTTTTTATTAAAATTTGTAAACAATATATGACGTACTGTACATAATTTTCCATTTTTTACATGATATCAACAATGTAAATAACATAACAAAATCTACTTAAACAACGTTTTAGTAAAAAATCATGGAATATTATGTACAGCGAATAAAATCAAATGTGTACATGAAGACAACAATGTAAAAAATTAATTTTCTAAAATTTCATCAAAAAATTTATCTTTACACTGTGTAAACTCAAAATCGATCTAATGTCAATTATGCCTTTACTACCAAAATACATAAATTTTCCATTTTATTACAATTTGTAAATAATATATGACGTATTCTACATAATTTTTCATTTTTTACATGATGTCAACAATGTAAATAATATAGAAAAATTCTATTAAAAAAAAAAATAAAATAGCAAACAGATATAATATTAATCGCAGCAAATAAAATTAATTGTCTACATGATGTCAACAATGTAAATAATGAAACAAATTTCCGGATTTTATAAAATAAATTATATTTTACTCCTGTATAGTTCTAGTTCAGTTCCAGTTCAGTTTTAAATCAGTTCCGGTTCAGTTTTAAATCAGTTCTAGTTCAGTTCTAGTTCAGTTCTAGTTCAGTTCTAGTTCAGTTCTAGTTCAGTTCTAGTTCAGTTCTAGTTCAGTTCTAGTTCAGTTCTAGTTCAGTTCTAGTTCAGTTCTAGTTCAGTTCTAGTTCAGTTCTAGTTCAGTTCTAGTTCAGTTCTAGTTCAGTTCTAGTTCAGTTCTAGTTCAGTTCTAGTTCAGTTCTAGTTCAGTTCTAGTTCAGTTCTAGTTCAGTTCTAGTTCAGTTCTAGTTCAGTTCTAGTTCAGTTCTAGTTCAGTTCTAGTTCAGTTCTAGTTCAGTTCTAGTTCAGTTCTAGTTCAGTTCTAGTTCAGTTCTAGTTCAGTTCTAGTTCAGTTCTAGTTCAGTTCTAGTTCAGTTCTAGTTCAGTTCTAGTTCAGTTCTGGTTCAGTTCTAGTTCAGTTCTAGTTCAGTTCTAGTTCAGTTCTAGTTCAGTTCTAGTTCAGTTCTAGTTCAGTTCTAGTTCTAGTTCAGTTCTAGTTGAAAAAAAAAAAAGTTCCACTTTAGTTCTAGTTCAGTTCTAATTCAGTTTTTGTTCAGTTTCTAGTTCAGTTCTAAGGCTTTTAGAGCCAAATATTTGCATATTTTTAGGTGTTTTGACTTAACACTCTTTAAAATTCTCAAATTTAATTTAAAAGCTTTAAATTACAAGAAATAATAATCATATGAACTTTACAAAAATTATACTTAATTTTAATATAAAAATTATAATTTAAAATCACAAAAAGATTGCCTACATAAGGGATACATTAAAAGCAAAACCTTACATTTCAACATATGGCCATCAAAAAGAGCATATTTAATTAAAGCAGTTTTTTTTACAAAAATAAAAATAAAACAGGGAAAAAATAAATAATAAACTAGCAAATCAAAAAACTTTTATTAAGGTCAGCACGCAAAACAAAAATCAAAGCATACTTTTAGCCAGCTTTAATAATAAAAAATGTGCTGCATATTTATTAAAGATAAACAAATAAAGTTGTTAAAAATAAAAATAAAAAAACTTAATAAAAATAAAGACTAATTAGGAAAATAAATATATTATTTAATGAATAAAAAGCAAGTGAAAAAATATAAAAATAAATAAAAATAAAATATTTAGAATTATGTAAAAACTTTTTTGCTAAAAAAGAAGGTAAGTTTTTTTCCAATTTCCTTTTTTTCAATATAATAAGGGTAAGTTTTATTTCTATTTTTTTATTTAAAAAACTAAAATAATAATTTTAATGTTTTTAATGTACGAATGAATGAATCTAAAGTGTGTGTATATAGGGGCTTTTAAGTGTGTTTTTGTGTGTGTCTGTCTAAAACCTATATAAGTCCTATTAATCATCCAACTACACTTTCTTTTAAAACTTAAACTTTATATCCAACCAACCAACCATCCACCAACTAAACTTTATCTATTTAAAAAGCTAACAAACCTCTCTCTAACAATTAAAATTCAAAAAATTATAAAAAATTTAAATAAACTAAATACTTTTTTCATTATATCACATTTATTTTTTAATTTTCTACAAAAAAATGTTTAAACTAAATAGCATGTGACATGAACGTACATGCACGTTGCAAAGAGAACGTGCCCAGCTTATGCGGATGTGATCACACTGAACGACGTGGACGCATTCTATTGGAATTAGGTGTTAAGGAAAATACTCTTACCGTACAGAGTGAGTACCAACCAGCCAACAACTAAGTACATATTTACTAAAATGTTTAATTTAATAAGACAATAAAATAAACTGTAGTTAGTTTGTAATGCGCTGTGAGTTTTAATAAACTTTAACTGTTAACAAAGCTATAAAGCTTAGGAAGTTAAAGCTCATTAAATCTAATGGAGATGCTGTTGATATTATTATTAGATTGTTGGATAAATGAAATAATAATGTTTAAATAGAGGGAGTAATCACAAATTAAAGCATATTTTAAGGGTGTAAATAAATTTAAATTTTAAATTGCTTAAAATTTATCAGCTACATATAGATTTAAGGTATATTAATTATGAATTTAAAGCATACATATAGGCGTATTTTTCCTCCCAGAAGTATGCTAGAGTATAAAGTTTAATTTTTAAATAATTGTTAACATTATTTAAAGCCTACTTCTTAGCCAAAAAAATATACTTCTATTAAATAAAATTATTCTTTTTTAAAACTTTCCTAAACGCTTTAACAGCTTTATAAATCCTTTACCAGAGTCTAGTTGAAAAAATAAAATATGTCATTTTAAATTGCAAGTTTTATTGTTCTTTTATTTATAAAGGAAAAAAATGCTCATTGAAAAATAATAAAAAAAAACTTAAATCTCTGGCGATTATTTTTTTATTTTATTTTATTTAACACTTTAATAACAATAAAACCTCACCATCGTATAATAAATAACTTAAAAAATTTCTTTTATTCTTTCTCTTTTCTGTAAAAAAAAAATATATAAATAAAAATAAAATAAAAATAATCCAGTCAAAGAGGGACGTAATCTCATTCCAATGGATCCAAATGGCTTAAGTGATCCATATGTTAAAGTTAAATTAATACCCGATGAACATGATAAAGGCAAAAAGAAGACACGCACCATAAAGGCATCATTAAATCCAATATGGAATGAAACAATTACATAGTAAGTAAAATAAAGAAATTAAACTTAAAAAATAAAAAAAGAAAGGAACATGATAAAGCATTATCAATATTTTGATGTACATATAATATGAGTATAAGATTGTAATATATAAATCATCAGGAACCTTTTCAACCGTAGAACGCACTCCACTAAAAAGTCAATTTGTAGTTTAATTACAAATTTTACATAGAAGGATGGACAGACGGACAGACATCGTTAAATCAGCGCAACTAAATAATAATTTTAAATAAATTATTACCTTTTGGAAATGGGTCCTTAAAAAATATTTATGGATATCAGTATAAATGCACGATACTAAAAAAAAAATATATTAAATCATATTTTAATGATGCTTTCACGAATTAAATTCTGTTCAATATTATGACTTATATAAGGTTTGCAGGGTACAGACGGACGGACATACACACATTGTTAAATCGACCTAGATAAATAGTGATACTTAGCAAAAGGTAGTTCTTAGACCATTATTTTTTGGGTATATATCACTTATCTAAATTACCAAAGATCTTCACAAAAACGAATTTTCAACCAACAGATGGGTGAATTATCTTCAAAATTGCAATCCGTTATTTGATTAAAAATTTTACATGGATGGACAGATGGACAGACATGGTTATGTCGGCTCAACTAAATAATAATTTTAATTTAATTATGATATTTTAAAGTTGGATCTTTAGCCAATATCAACATAAATGTATAATACTTAAAAAAAATATTTTTAAGGAAATTTTAATGATGTCTGCACGAATTGAATTATTTTCGAAATTATGACATACTAGAATTGCAGGGTACGGACGGACGGACGGACAGACATACATTTTTAAGTCGACTCAGATAAATAGTGATACTTAACCAAAGGTAGATCTTAGACCATTATTTTTTGGGTATATATCACTTATATAAATTTGCAAAAGATCTTCACAAAAACGAATTTTCAACCGGCAGATGGACGAATTATCTTCGAAATTGCAATCCGTTATTTTATTAAAAATTTCACATGGACGGACAGATGGACAGACATGGTTTAGTCAGCTCAACTAAACAATAATTTTAAATCAATTATTATATTTTAGTTGTGGATCTTCAGCTAATATTTTTGAATATCATTATAAACGTATAATACTTAAAACAAATATTTTTAAGAAAATTAAATGATGTCTTCACGAATTGAATTATTTTCGAAATTATGACTTATACTAGGATTGCAGGGTATGGACGGACGGACAGACAGACATACATTGTTAAATGGACTCAGATAAATAGTGGTACTTAGCCAAAGGTAGTTCTTAGACCAATACTTTTAGATGTATATCACTAATCTTAATTATCGAGGATCTTTATAAATGCATTTTTAATTGACAGACGAACGCATTAAATTACAATCTGTAGTTTGATTAAGAATTTTACATGGGCGGACAGACGGACAGACATGGTTGTATATGCTCAACTAATTAATAGCTTTAAATCAAATGTTATATTTTAGAGCTGAATCTCTAGCAAATATTTTTGAAAATCAACACAAATATATAATACTTAAAAAAATATTTTTAAGGAAATTTTTCGAAATTGTGACTTATACTAGGATTGCAGGGTACGGACGGACAGCCAGACATTTTTAAATCTAAACTCAGATACATAATGATACTAAACTCAAAATATGTCTTGGACTAATATTTTTCGATATATTTCATTAATTTAAATTGTCGGGGATCTTCAGAGATGCCTTTTTATTCTACAGACGCACGCATTATTTTCAAAGTTTTAGTCTGTACTTTTATTACGAATTTTACATGGACGGACAGACATTGTTATAGCGGCTCAACTAGTTAATATTTTTTTATCAATACAACAATTTTAAAGTTGAATTTTTATCCAATATTTTCGAATATCAACACAAAACGTATAATACTTAAAAAAATATTTTTAATTAAATTTTCATGATGATTTTTCGAATTAAATTCTTTGCGAAATTATAACTTATTCAATGTATGCAGGGTACATACGGACGGACGGACAGACAGACAGACAGATATTGTTAAATATAAACTCAGATACTAATTTATACTAAGCCCAAGATAGTTCTTAGGCCAATATTAATGGCTATATACAATTTAACTAAATTATAAGCGATCTTATGAAACGCCTTTTAAAATGACGAATGTACAAATTATCTTCATAATTTCAATCTGTAATTCAATTACGAATTTTACATAGACGGACGGACAGACAGCTACATAATAATTCTAAAAAAAATTACTACATTTGAAAAACGAATTTGAAAAACGAATCTTTAACCAATATTTTTGCGTATCAATACGACTTAGTGCCCAGTAACAACGGCCACAAGGATCCGTAGATGACGTCTTGGCATTCCCAGGTTGAAGTACGTACAATATTCATCATAATGGGGCCAAATCTGTCTCGAGGTAGAGCATAAGAATTCTCTTATCCATCTTTGCCGAGCTATCCTCTACAGGATGATAGTGGCATACCAACCAGTTGGTTCCTTTTCCCCCCTGACAAGGAGGGAACCAGCTTTGGCTAGGCCATCCGGGGTATTTGAATGTCTCCTTAACCAGACCAACGCTAGGTTTGAATGTTTCGCCATCAGTATAGACCTCAATCGAACCAATTGTCAGAGTGTTTGAGTCTATATTATAAATTTTAAGAAAAGCTGTAATATCTTTATATATATAATTTCTAAGCATTTTTAACTTTCCAGAGCTTTCTGAAGCTCCCAGAAGTTGAAGAAAATTTAAATTTTGCTTACTTAAGTAACTTTTCGTCCTACGAATCCTTTCTGAAGCTCCCAGAAGATGAAGAAAATTAAAATTTGGCTTACTTAAGTAACTTTTCGTCCTACGAATCCTAACAGAGCCGGATTTTTAAATTTCTATCAGGGAGCGAAAATAATTGGATTTATGTGTCATTTTTTAAGCATTTTTGTCTTTCCAGAGCTTTAGAAAATTAAAATTCGGCTTACTTATAAAGCTTTTCGTCCTACAATTCCCAACGTAGTCAGATTTTAAAATGTTTATCAGGGAGCGGAGATTGTAGGCTTATACGCTCGTATTTTTTATATTTTATAATAATTTTTTGCATAGAAAATGTTTTTATAATGACAAAAGCTTTAAGTTTATTTATAAGAAAATTATAATAAATCTTTAAAAAAGCTTTCAGTTTAAATATGTTTTATTGTCTCTTTTTAGTGAACTTAAGCCTGAGGACAAAGATCGTCGCGTTTTAATAGAAGTATGGGATTGGGATCGTACTTCGCGCAATGATTTTATGGGTGCTTTATCTTTTGGTATATCAGAAATTATCAAGGTATATTTTGAATTTATTTTTGAAAAACTAATTCTTTTAAACCCAAAATATTTTTATATTAGAATCCCGCCAATGGCTGGTTCAAATTGCTGACCCAGGAGGAGGGTGAATATTATAATGTGCCATGTGCTGATGCAACACAAGATTTACTCAAACTTAAATCGCAAATGAGAGTAAGTAGCAAAAAGCTTTTTTTTTAATATTCAATATTCATTTCCTTTTTCCTTCACAGAAATCTTCTCAAAGAAAACCCATGGTTATGCGTTCAGAAACAAATCAAAATGTTGGTAAAACTGATATGATAAGAGCTTCAGATTTTAATTTCATTAAAGTATTAGGCAAAGGATCATTTGGCAAGGTAACTGAAAAAAGCTCTTTTAATATAAAGCTTTCTTCAATTTCACTCACTTTCCTCTTTGAACAGGTTTTACTGGCTGAACGTAAAGGCACTGAAGAATTGTACGCCATTAAAATTCTTAAAAAAGATGTTATCATACAAGATGATGATGTTGAATGTACCATGATTGAGAAAAGAGTGCTGGCTTTGGGTGATAAGCCTCCATTTTTGGTACAATTACATTCCTGCTTCCAGACATTGGATCGTTTATTTTTCGTTATGGAATATGTTAATGGTGGTGATTTAATGTTTCAAATACAACAGTTTGGCAAATTTAAAGAGCCAGTGGCTGTGTAAGTTTGTCACTTATGTTAGAAAAAAAATTATTGATTTTACTTTTCATAATATCTTTTATTAGATTTTATGCTGCCGAAATAGCTGCTGGTTTATTTTTCTTACACAGCAAGGGCATTTTGTATAGAGATTTAAAATTGGACAATGTTTTATTGGACTCAGATGGTCATGTTAAAATAGCCGATTTTGGTATGTGTAAAGAGAATATTTTGGGTGATAAGACAACAAAAACATTTTGTGGTACACCGGATTATATAGCACCAGAGGTAGCTAATAATATTTTACTAAAAAATATTCTCTCTATAGCTCTCTCTCTTTCTCTCTTTACTGACAGATTATTTTATATCAACCCTATGGCAAATCTGTAGATTGGTGGGCTTATGGCGTTTTACTGTATGAAATGTTAGTGGGTCAACCTCCTTTTGATGGTGAAGATGAAGAGGAATTATTTGCCTCTATAACAGATCATAATGTTTCCTATCCTAAGAGTTTAAGTAAAGAGGCCAAAGAGGCTTGTAAAGGCGTAAGTTTTAATTTTATATTTATAAATTTAAAATATTTTCTTTTAATTTTTATTTCCAATTCTAGTTTTTAACTAAACAACCTAATAAACGTTTGGGCTGTGGTCCTTCGGGCGAAGAAGATGTACGTTTGCATCCATTTTTTAGACGCATAGACTGGGAGAAAATAGAAAATCGTGAAGTTCAGCCACCGTTTAAACCAAAAATTGTAAGTATTACCATAAATTATACTAAAATCTTAATTAAAAATCTAAAAAATGTTCAATAACTTGGTAATAGTTGCTCTTAGAGTTTTCAATTTTTTTTTTTTTTTTTTATTTAATTGATAATTTATTACAGATCACAGAAAAAAATAACTTTTATAGTTCTAACCACTACTTATGTACTTGTGGACCATTTTTGGTAACCCTTCCGTTAGAGATTTGATAGTTGCTTCTGTTTCCTTTCTGGAACAGTGTGCACATCTTCTTTTAAAATCTTCAGTCTTTGGGACACCTATTTTATACTCTTCAATTCTCTTTTCACTAGAGCTTAATATCTCTCCACTGGTCTAAGCTATGGACAATTTTGAAAATTGACCTCTCTTGGTACAAAAACTATGTTATTGTTTTGGTACCACTCCTGAGCTTTCTTACCGTAGTGACATGATACCAAATGGGTCCAAAAATATGTGGACACGTTGTGCTCTTTTACGAAAGGAAGAAGTATTTTTTGCAAATATTCCTTTATGCATATTTTGGTATTTATAGATCCGAATGTATCAAATGACTTTCTTCTTTTGCCGCAACTGCAAAAAGCTTGCTATACCAGGGAATTTTGTAAGAATTTTTTTTCTGCTTTTGGGTCCAAAACTTATTTTCAACATTGCCTCGAGCATTAACAATAAAAAGTTTTGACACATAAGCTGCGAAAATTCTGCCAGCACATACGTTTCTTCGTCAATTATACAACTTGAGTATTTTTGTTTGAAAATTGGTTTTAATTTCCGTGTCCTATTATTGGCTTCTAAATTTTTTGCAGCATTCCTATTTGGAACTTTTTAGACTTTATATGTTATCAACTTTGCATTAGCTTTAAATTTTCGCACCAAATAATCGAAGCACTGAGATAACTGAGCTGCTTTTCTACCAGATGTGTTTGGAGTTACTTTCAATATGCTTTCAATTTTCTGGCCTTCCCAATATCATGTGGTTCTTTTTTTTTTCTTTCCGAAGCAGGTTTCATTTCAATGGTCAAATTCTCCTGTTACTGTTAAATAACATTAGAAACAGTTAGACGCAGAAATTTAATTCTGTGGCCAATTATTTGTAGGACCTATTTGGATTTTTTTTTTTTTTTTTTTTTAATTTTTTTAATAATTTGTAGGACATAAATCTTTTTCGTCACTCATTTTGGCGAAAATCATAACAAATCAACATGGTTGTCATTAAAAATAATAACTGACGTATTTTTCCATGATAACTAGATCAAAAAAAGTTTTCAATATTTATTCCGAAAAAAGTTATGAGGCAAAACGTGTGTTAAGATTTTTTCGATCGCACTGCTTATATAGCTTTCATAAAACTATAAAAAAAAAAGTTATTTAGAGTTTTCAAGAAACTATGTAAAGATTTCAAAAAACTATGAAAAGCTTTCAAAAAGCACTTAATAGCTTTTAAATGCTAATCATAGCTTTAAAAATTCTATTCAAAGCTTTCTAGAAACTATGTAAAGCTTTCAAAAACTATTTAAAGATTTCAAAAAGCTTTTTAAAGCTTAAAAAAGTTTATTGGAAGATTAAAAAAAATTATTTTCAGTATATAACAATTCTTCAAAGCTTTAAGAAATTTTTAAAAGAAATGCTTGGAAAAAATGTAAAGCAAAGCTATTTATAGCTTTCAAAGCTATTTTAAGCTTTTAAAAAAACTATGTAGCTTTCAAAAAACTTTACAGATTTTCAAAAGCTATTTTTAGCATTCAACAACTCTTTGAAGCTCTTAGGAAGATTTCAAAAAGCTCTTCAAAGTTTTCAGGCTTTGCATAATTTATTAATAAAATTGTACTTTTTCAAGAAATATATATACAGTTTTTAAAATGCTCATTAAAATATTTAAGAAGCACTATAAATTTTAAAAAGCTCTTCAATTCTTAAAAAAAAAATATTTAATTCATTCGAATTTCTTTTTTAAGTTTTTAAATTATCAAACGTGTTTAAAATCTCGTGAAAGTCTTTTTCTAAAACTTTGTTATTGAAAGCCTTAAGCCCCCTTTTAAATTTTAATAACTTTAATAAACTATACGATGAAAACATTTAAACATGATGGCAAAGCTTTTAAGTTTTTACAAAACTTTTTTGAAAAAGATGAAAAAAAATTAAATTATTTAAATCGTTTGAAAACTCTATTAAGTTTTAGAAAAGCCTTTTGAAACTTAAGGATCTTGAAGAGCTTCTAAAGTTAATAAAATGCTAAGTTAAGCTTTCTGGCTAATGCTTTATTAATAAATTAAATCCTTTTAAGCTTTGTGTATTTTTTATAAAAGCTAACATACAAAAGGAATACAATAAATGTTTATGGAAAAATTTACATTTTAAAACAGCACATTAAAGCTTTACAAATCTCAAGAAAAATGTTCAAAGCATACAAAATGCTTTTTGAAAACATCAAAATGAAAACTCTACAAAGTTTTAAAAAAGCTTTTTGAATATTTAATGTCACAAAAGCTTTTAAAATATTAATTAAAGCTTTCTGGGTAGTCTTTTTATTAATTGCGACCATGAAATTCTTATCAGCTTTGTGTAATTTTTGAAAAATTATAAAAATCTTTAAAGATTTAGATGAAAGCTCTTTAAAGCCTTTATCAAGCTTTTTAAATCTTAAAATTTTTAATAAAATATAAAAATTTCTAAAGAAAATATTTATACATTTAGATGAAAAGAGTTTTAAGCTCACGCAAGCACTTTAAATGTTTAAAAAGTTCTTCAAAGCTATATTAATCGTTTCAGAACTCTATTAAGTTTAAAAAAAAGCTTTTTGAAACTTTATAGATCTTAAAAAGCTTTTAAAGCTTTCTGGCTAATGTTTTATTAATTAAGTAAATGAAACGTTTTCAAGCATTCTATAACTTTAAAAAAATTCTCAAGTAAAATATTTAACCATTTAAATGAAATCAGTTTAAAGCTTTCAGAAAGTTCTTTAAAACTTTCAAAAAGTTTTTCAAAACTAACAAATTCTTTCCCAAAGTCACAAAAAGCTTTTGGAATTATTTAAAAAGCTAAAATATTAAAAAGCTTCAAAAGCTTCCATCGTAAAAATCTATAAAAAGAAGATTTAACATAAAGCTTTGCTGCAAATGTTTTTAAAATACAAATTTATTTGTAATAAAATGGAAATAGAAAAAGCTTTGTGAATTTATTTAAAAAACCTAAAAAAATTGTATACATTTAAGAATTTAACTTAAAGCTTTTTAAAGTTTTTGAAATATTAATTCCAATTTTTTTGTTAAACAAATGTATGATAACAATTTGAAGCAATGTGAGTATAAAAAGCTTTAAAGTTTTTCTACAAGCTTTGATTTATATGCCAATTAAATAAATATAAATACAGGATATATCCTGTATTTATATTTATTTTTTAATAGTTTTTTTCTAGGCTTTAATTTAAAATTTTATATGAAGCTTTTTCGAATAAAAAATTATTTTAAAATTGTGCTTTAAACATTAATTACTAATTAAACGAGTATTTTAAGCAAAAACTATTTTTACATAAAATAAAAGCTTTTATATAGAAAACATTATTTGCTTAAAAACTTTAAGACAAGTATCATAAATAGGTAAATATTTCGAAAATGCAGGTATTATTTAATTAGTTATTAATAAAAAATTATTTAAAAGCTTTAAAATAATTAATTATGAGAATCTTTTAAAAAAAGCTTTAATTATGTAAAGGTATTTTTAAGAAAATCATAAAAAGACTTTATATAAAAGAAAATTTTTATTTCTTATTATATAAGAAATTTATAATTATATTTTTAATTCTTATTTTATAAAAAGTATATAAAAGTTTTAAAATAAAAAAAATAAAAAAAAAATAAAACTTTTTCAAGAAAAATTTATATTGAAATTTAACTCAAGGAATTGTTTATAAATTTACCAAGTATTTTATGCAAAAGTAATAGGTATGTAAATAAAAAATATAAAGAGCTTTTATCGAAAACTACATTTTTTAAGCTTTTAATATTAAAAAACGTAACTAAGCTTTAAAAGAAATTTCTTTGTTACAAGCTCTAAAAACTTTGTTTTGCTTTAAAGGGTTTTAAGAACCATAATTGCTTAATACTTTTTAAATGTGTTAAATAATATATTTTAATTGAGCTTTATTTAAAAAGCTTTTTTATTAAAGTGTTGAATTTTCTTGCATTCTAAAAACTTATCTGTTATATTTTATAATTTCTTTATTTTTTCTCTTTTTTTCTTCCTTCCAGAAACACCGCAAAGATGTCTCCAATTTCGATAAACAATTCACTTCGGAAAAAACCGATCTAACACCCACTGACAAAGTATTCATGATGAATTTAGATCAATCCGAATTTGTTGGCTTCTCCTACATGAATCCCGACTATGTAGTGCCACAATAAGTCCTTAAACTGTAAACAAAAATAAATGCAAAGGCAAAAGCTCTAGGTACAAACAAAACCATAACTAAACTTTAGTCAAAATAAGTCAAGTCCAATGGGTGAAAATTTGAAATTGTTAAAAAAAGGCTGGCGAAAAAAAATAAAATTTAAGGATATTGAAAGTTTGTTTTCAAAGCGTTAAGGAAAAAACAAACTTAAAATTGGTCTCTCTCCAAAAACAAAAAATTAACCAGAAATCTTTAATACAAATTGATATTGTTTATTATGTATAATTTTTAAGTAAAAAAAATATGTATTTGTATAATTTAAACAAATTTTATTCGAATTAAAAAGACAAAGCAATATTATTTAAGTTTTAAGTTATAGAAATTATTAAAAGAAAAAAACAGAAAAGAAAGAAATAATAAATTTGCAATTAAAATATATTTTGTTATAAATGGGTTTTTTATTTTATTGGTTTTTATTTTAGTTAAAATAAGTTTTTGTTTGAAAGCTTTTGGGTTAAAAGTTTCCTTTCAGTAGGGTTTTTAATTTAAATACAACATTTATTTAATTTTTGTGGAATTCTTTTACTTTGCCATTCATTTAAGTTTTATATAATTTTAAAGTTTTCAAGAATTTACGTACATTTTTCTAAAAACTAAAATTCTTTAGAAAATTTTGCATCAGTTTCTTTGTTTATTTTAATTTTTGTTTTAATTTAAAATTATTTCATGGAAAACTATTCTTTTTTAAATTTGTTTTTTTTTTAAGCTTTTTTAATTTGAAAGCTTTCAAATAAATATATTTTGTTAAAGAATTTTTTTGCTTTCAGTTAGTTAAAAATATATTTTTTAAGTTAAAAAGTTTTCTGGTATTTTATTTTGATTTAAAAGCTTTAAGCTTAAAAATATTATTGGGATTACCAATTTTAAGTTAAAATTATTATTTTTTAAATATTTTATTTGAAGTTTGTTTCATTTCAATTAAATATTAATTATTAATTCAATATATTTTGTGTTAAACATTTTGCTTCAATTTCATAATCTCAAAAAGCTTATAATTTTCCCTTTTAGATTTTTTAAAATTTGTTTAAAAAATTATTAAAATCCAAAATTAAAAAATTATTTATTTTTCTAATTCTTATTATAAAACGTTTTTTAACAGATTTTCACTAAATATAAATAAAAGCTTCATATTTTACAATATTATTTATTAAGAGAAAAAAAGCTTTTGTATTATTTGAAGAAAAAAGCTTTTCTTTAAAATATTTTTCATTTTCTTTAAACTTTATATTTTCTGAAATAATAAAAAATAAGTATAAAAGCTTTAAAGTTAAAAATTCTTTTAGAATATAATCTCAAACAATTTTTAAAACTCAAAATTTTCTTTTAGGAATTTATTAAAAAAAAAGCTTTTATGCTTATTATTTTATTATTTTAAATATAATTTCTTATAAACTTAGTTTTAAGAAACGTTTTATTAATAAAGCTTTTAAGTTTATTTTCGTTTAAATAATTTTGTTCTAATTTAATTATTGTGAATTCTCAAATTTAACAAAGCTTCTCTATTTTTTATTTCGAATTTGGTATAACTTTTCAACAAAAAATATATATATATTTTTTTTTTAATACTTTTTAATATAAAAGCTTTTGAGTTAATTAATTTATTAATATTTTATTTGATTTCATTTTGTTATCTTAAAATTAGAATCTCTTGGAGTTATAAATTTTCAATAATGAAGTTATAAGCTTTGGTATTAATTTATTTAATATTGATAATTTTACATAAAGCTTTCATTTATTCCGCTTTTAATTTCAGTTCATTTAAAAATCTAAGTTAATTTTTTTTTTTAAATTAAATAAAATTAACTGCTTGTTTCTCTATGTCGAACGAAAAATTCGTTTCGAATAAATGTATTGAAAACAAAAAAAAAAATTTAAATTTATTTGGCAGTAAAATTTTTAATTTCTATAAAATATTAATTAAAGCTTTTAAAGTAATTTTTTAATATGTTGTTTTAAAAACTTGTTCAGTTTTAATTAATTTTGCATCATTATTTTAAAATATAATTAAGTGCATCTTTTGAAGCTTTAAATTTTCACTTATAACTTTATTTTTCCAAAGCTTTTTTGTAATGATAATATAATTTTAAAAGTTTTTAATTTTCTCTACTAAAATAAGTTTTTCTTTTTAGTTTTCCTGAAATGAATTTTTACTTAAAAACTTTTTTTCAAAGCTTTTTGATCATTATAAAGCAGTCTTAATAGCTTTTTACTTTTTGCTATTGAAATATATGTTATTTTTATTAATTTGGACTCTTTACTCTTTAATTTTAATTAATTCTTCTAAAGCTTTTATCTCATAAAGCTTTAAAGTTCTTAAAAGTTTTTCTATAATATATAATTTATAATTTTTTTTTTTAAATTAATTTTATCTTATAGCTTTTTTCAAAAGCTTTTACATAAAAGTAATGTAATTTAAAAAGCTTTTAACTTTCGCTAATTCAATATTAAAATAAAAGTTTTTCTTACTTTGATTTTATTTAATGCATACAAAGCTTTTAACTTAGAAAGCTTTTAAAGCTTTTAAAATTTTTTTGTACAATTAAACATTTTGTTTTATTAAGTGAAAGCTTGTTTTTATTTATTTTCATGAAATTAATTTTAACTTACAGCTTTTTTAAAGCGTTTTTGTAATAATTGAAATTTAAAAGCTTATTAATTTTATTTAAATTTTTTTTTTTATTAATTTGAATAAAATTTCTTAAAATTTGATTTCAATTTTATTTGTTGCATTTAAAGCTTTTATCATATAAAGCTTTTGAAGCTCTTAAAAGTATTTATGTATAATTTAAAATTTCCTTTTATTAAGTGAAAGCTTTTTTATTTATTTACATAAAATTAATTTTAATTTATAGCTTTTTTCTTGAAGATTTTATACTTTTTAAAAGCTTTTAATGTTTACTATTAAAACAAAAAATTTTCTTAAAGCTTTAATTTATAGATGTCTTAAACTAGTTTTAAATTTATTTTTATTTAGTGAAAGCTCTTTAGTTTATTAATAAAAAAAAATATATATATATTAATATAAAAATTTTGAAGTTTATACCGTTTTTTTATTAAAATGAAAGCTTTTATTTAGATGTTTTAAATATTGTTTTAATTTATTTAAAGCTTACCAGTTTATTAAAGCTTTAAAGTTCTTATTGTTATTATTTTTTCTTCATTAATAAATATTAAATCATATTAATTTATAGCAAATAAACTTTAATCAATTAAATTTACTTAAATAGTTATATTTTCATTTAGTTTGTTTTAAATAAATTTATTTATTTCAATAACTTTATTTAACTGTTTTAATTTACTGAATTTTGCAAAGCTTTAAAGCTTATCTATTAAATTTTAACTTGTTCTTTTTTATTTTGTATAAAGTTTTTCCTCTAAATTACTTATGTTTTAAAAATTTGCTTTTTAAACTCAAGAATCTTTCGAAAGCTTATTTCAAAAGCTTTTTATGTTAAAAAAATTATTTATTATTTTAAAATCATTAGCTTGTAAGTTTCATACAAATCTCTATTAACTTAATCTAACTCTTTATATATAAATCATCTAAAATTGTCTTCACTCCATAAGAAGCCTTATTTTTTCTCATTACTTTCATCTAAAAAAACAAAAAGCTTTAGCCTATATCTAGGCTTTAACATTACTATAAATATAAATCACCTAAAATCATAATTTAGTCTATAAGGTCTTGTTACATTTATTATTAATTTATAAACTTATATTTTCTATTATATAATAAAACATTTCAAACTACTCCATTAACTGTTTATAATAAACTTTTTTCATATTAAAGAACTTTAACTCGAAATTCCATAACAAAATATAAATAAAATAAAGAAGAAATTTTTTGAAAAAAATCTATAAAAAAAAAAACTTTGTATAAACTCAGTAATAAAACTTGATTACTTTAAAAACCAAAGCAATATGCGCTACATCGTATAGTTTAAAATTAAAATTAAAATAATAAGAAAACATTAGAAACAATTGAAATAAAAATTCCATTAGAACTACTAAATAGAACAGAATCAAATACATATCTTTAACCATCAAACTAAAATAAAGAAAATTAAAAAATAAAATAAAAGAATTGAATCCAAAAATAAAGAAAAGAACTAAATTGTTATTAGCTTTACTTCCAAATAAAATTTTAGGTAACTTACAAAAAATAAAATTTCTTACTAAAGGACATATTTCCCCAAAAAAAAAAAAAAAAAAAAAAAAAAAAAACTTTACAAATGAAAAAAGCTTTTAGAATTAAAAGAATTATATAAAAAAGAACTAAATGGAAATATATTAAATAAATAGCCTGATTTAATTAAAAACAGTGTTTTTTTTGTTTAGTAATAGTATGGAAAAATAGTTTAAAATCTTTAAAAGAAAAAGCTTTTTTTGAAGAAACTTAAACAAAAGCCATACAAAGGCAACGATAAAATGTAAAAAGACTTTGAGATAGCCATGAAATTTTAATATCGTATATCATATAAAGTTAAACAAATGTTCCGGTTTGTATTTTATTGGGTTGAAAGCTTTTGAGTTTATATTTCTTTTCAAAAATAGAATTTTTTTTAATAGAACTTTTTTAATTTATTTTAGAATTTTATAAACGAAATAAAAAAAAACATAAATTTAATTGGTTATAATGAAAAGCTCTATTGCCTTATTCATAAAAAATTAAAAAAAAAAAAGCTTTATGAAAAAAATTAATAAAAATTTTATGTAGGGCATACTAAAACTTTATAGTTTTTCAAGAAATTAAATTAATAAAACTTTTATAAATTTAAAATTTGTATTATGAATGAGTCAGTCCTCTAGAATAAAACAAGTTTTTTAGAAATTAAAATAGTTTGAAATATTTTTAATTATGAAAGCTCTTCTATTTATTTTTATTTTAATAAAAAGCTATTTTCAAATAAAAGCTTTCACACAATCTAATAACAAGGTTTTTGTTCTTGTACATTATATGATGAAAATTTCGGCGTTTGTTTAGGATAATAGCTTTGAAAGTGGCTTTGCGTTAAAGCTTTTTTTTTTTTTTTTTTTTTTTAAACAATCTTTCTGCTTAAATAATTTGGTTTATTTTTGTACCTAAATTCGACTTAAAAATCCTTTTAATATTCAAAAAGCTTTAAATTAAGTTTTCAAGTTGCTTTTTATTTCTTCTTATTACATTTTTTAGATAATACGAGGAAAAGCTCTATCTTTAAGATTTAAATATCTTTAATAATAAAAGCTTTTTGGAAAATCTCATTATTTATTAAATAAGAAATAATAAAAAAGTCTTCTTATTACAAATTTATCAAATATGAGTAAAAGCTCTATATTTAAGAATTAAATTTCTTAAGCTATTTGGTCCATTTTTTATATAAAATAGAGTTAAAAAAATTTTTGTAATATTCAAGAAGCTCTAGATTTAGTTAAGTTTACAAGATTTTTTATATATCATCTTATTACACTTATAGACAATATGAGGAAAAGCTCTATCTTTAGGATTTAACTTTCTTAAATAATAAAAGCTTTTGGAAAAAGCTCATTATTTATTTAAAACTTTAAAACTTCAGCTTTAACAAGAAAATTTTTAAAATATATAAAAAATGAGATTTAAATTAGAAAATAAAAGCTTGGCAGAGAAAAAACGTAACTTTTTAAGCTACTGACAACTAAATTGAAATGTTTTTATATAATGAAGATTAGCAAACATTTTAAATTCTTAAAACAACATTGTAAAAAACAAAAGTTTTTGGTTTTCTAAAAACTTAACATTTTGGTTTTCTAAAGAACCTTTTAAAAATCTTTTAAAACTCATAATTTTTTGGTACGACTTTTTACTTAAGCTCAAACAAAGATACTACTAGTAAATATACATACATATAAAGCTACGAAAAAACTTGGTATAAGAATTAAAAAATCTTTAGCTTTTCATATTATTTTTATCCAGATCTTAAGTAAAAGCTTCTTAAAACTTTCTTTATTTTCATTCAGGTCTTAAATAAAAGCTTGTTAAGCTTCCTTAAAACAAGCTTTTGTTAGACATAATTTCCAAACTTAATTTCTATAAGACTATGACCACCATTTTACAAATAAGCTTTTTGTAAGTAAAAAAATTAAATTTAAAATGTTTATAAAAAACATAAACATTTAATAAAGCTTCTCTTAAGACCTATAACTATGACAATCAATTACACAATATGCCATAGAATTCAAATTTACTTTAGGTAGACATTTTTTTGTAATAATTTTAATTAAAAGCTTTTTTAAAGGTTTAGTTTTGTTACAATCAATTCCACAATATGTTATAGAAAGCTTTAATAAAGATTCTTTTAAACATATTAGAGTTATTTGAATTTATTTTAATAAAAAACCTTTTTAAACAATTTTGTTTAAAAGCTTTTAATAATTTAATATATTATGGCCTCTAAAGTTGTCTTTATTTATAGATTTTTAATTTATTTAAAGCTTTTTCGCCTTTTTTCTATCAATTTATTTTGAAAATCATTTTTTGGGAATTATCTACTAATAAAATACTTAATTTCAAATCTAACAATTTTCTTATGAAGCTTTAAAATAAAAAAAATAAAAATATACATTAATTTTAAAAATGAAAATTTCGTTTCTTTTTCATATAATAGTTTTATTTTTATTTTTAACATAAAACTGAGACAATCATGTCTACAACGCCTACTATGGAAAACTTTTAATTAAGATTCTTTTAAACATATTATAGGTATTCGAATTTCCTTAAGTCAAATATATTTTAAAACTATTTTAATCAAAAGCTTTTAAAAGTTAAATATTTTATGGACTCTAAAGTTTCCTCTAATTATGGCTACCTTCTGTTTCGAAAGGAATTTGTAGTGGTTTTTAAGGCTTTTTCACATGTTATTTTTTATTTCATTGTTCTAAAGCTTTTTAAAAACTTTTTTTATTTCAAAAATATTGTTCTTAAAAATTCTATTGGTTATACTATATTTTTAAATCAAAAGATTTTAGTTATGAAGCTTTTAAAGCAATTTCTATACAATTTAAAATTATTCTATTAAAAAGCTTTTTTCATTCGTAAATTTTAAATCTAAAACTTTCAAATCTAAAACATATTTAAAATATAAACTTACTAAAGCTTAAATACACTTTTTAAAGACTTTAGAAAAACAAAAATCTTATTCAATATTTAGATTTTCATGTGTAAGAATTGTTTAATTTTAAATTTAACTTCTTTAAAAAGAATATTAATGTATAATTTAAAATAAAAAAAATATATATATTATCTATAAATTCTGATAAAATATTTAACACTTTTGAAATATTAACTTAAAATCTACTCTTGATTTAAAATCTGAAAAAAATTTATATAAAAAGTAATATTTTTTTCTCAAAAAAAAAAAAAAGTTCTTTAACCATCTATAAATAAACCATAAACTTTCAAAATGATTAAGAAGTTTTTATTATTTTAATTTAAATCACAAACAATTTTCTTTAGCTATAAAAAAAAATATTAAATGGAATTAAACTTTTAAGCTTAAGCTTTAAATAAAAAAAGCTTTAAGCTAATTAACTACAAATACTTATTTATATTTTCCTTTATTTATATATAAATTCTTAAAAGCTCTTTTTATAAACTTTACATTAATAAGAAAACTTTTTAAAATTTTCCAACTAAAATTTTTTCCCTAAAACAAATTTCTTAGCTATAAAAAAATATTTATTAGAAAGAAAAAAGAAGCTCCCTGTAATTCTTTCTAAGGAAAAAGAGTTAAATAAAAAAAAAAAAATTAAAAAAGCTCGTTTATAATGTTTGCCCCTGCATTATAAAAATCGAGTATTATTATATTAAAACGAATAAGTTTTTTTAATAAAAAAAAATAAAAACAATTTTATTATTAATAACAGTATAATTAATAAGAATTCAAGAAAAAAATTTTTTTTTAGACATTAATTTTGGTGTTTTTAAGCAATAATTACTAAATTTATTAATTAATAGGAGTCTACAAGTACCACAAAAAATATAAAAATATAAGCTACAAAAGAATATTGAAAATTTAAATAATTAAAAGAAACATGTCTTCAAAATATTATATTAAAATATAAAAAAAAAAATATATGGCATAACTTTAGGAGGTTACACAATCTAAAATAGTCTTAAAAAAGAAAGAAAATATTTAAAAAAATGAAATAAAAACAAAATTATAAATGTTAGAAATTAAGTTTAGGGAATTCCTTTTAAAATACTTTAAAACTATTTAAATAACTTTAAAAGAAAATTGTCTTTAATATCATAATTGTAAACTAAATATTCTATTTATAATTTAAGATCTAAAAAATTTAGAATTTCTCAAAATTTTTTAACAAATTAAATATTTTTAAATAAACAAATAAATAAAATAATTTTTCTTTTCCTTTATAATACAAAACTTTAGCATACTTTTGGTAATATTAGCAAAAAAAAAAATTAATTGCATACAAACACTTAAATTCCTTTTAAATTTTCAACAAAAAAGATCAAATAAATATTAAAAATACAAAACTTAAAAAAAATTAAACATTTATTCTAAAACCTAAAAACATTTACATGAATTACCATTTTTTCTCCTTCTTTCCATAACAGTATAAATAAAAAAATTACCCTAAAGTTAAGCATACTTTTGGGTAAAATAACATTAGCAACAAACAAAAAAATATAAATGCAAATGTTTGAAAATTAATTAAAAAATAAACCCTTTTTATGCTGAAGCAAAAAAAAAGAAAGAAAAAAATTAATAAGCATACTTTTAGGTAGCATAACAATCAACTAAGAGTATGCCAACTACAATATAAATATTTATAAATTTAAGAACAAAAAATACCATATTAACATAAAATTTCTAAAACAATTTCTTAAATTATTTCCTGTAAAAACAAGTCAGTAAATGCCAAAACAATCTTTGTGAACAGTAAACTTTAAAAAAAAATGTAGCCTATTTTTAGTGTTCCTAAAACAGCAAAAATCTTTGTATAAGGATATATAATGTTTAGGAAAAAAAAGTATTCTCTCCTTTTAGAAGCTCCGTAATAACAATTTAGCTAAAGTCTTTAATAGAAAAAATTCGTATAAAATAATCAACAAGGAATTTCATATCTTTAGGAGTGATAAACCTGTAAATTTTGCCTTTAAAGTAATAGAAAATAATTCTACTTAAATTTAAGTTCAGTATTCTAATACAGTTCTAGTTCTTTTTAAGTAAAGTTGTAGCTCAGTTCTAGTTTAATTCAAGTTCAGTTCTAATTCAGTTCCAGTTCAGTTCTAATTCAGTTCTAGTTCATTTCTAGTTCAGTTCTATTTGAATACTAAATCAGTTCTAGTTCAGTTCTACTTGAATTCTAAATCAGTTCTAGTTCAGATCTAGATTTGTTCTAGTTCAGTTCTAGTTTAGTTCTATTTGAATTATAAATCAGTTCTAGTTCATTCCTTGTCCAGTTCTAGTTTAGTTCAAGTTCAGTTCTAGTTCAGTTCTAGTTCAGTTCTAGTTCAGTTCTAGTTCAGTTCTAGTTCAGTTCTAGTTCAGTTCTAGTTCAGTTCTAGTTCAGTTCTAGTTCAGTTCTAGTTCAGTTCTAGTTCAGTTCTAGTTCAGTTCTAGTTCAGTTCTAGTTCAGTTCTAGTTCAGTTCTAGTTCAGTTCTAGTTCAGTTCTAGTTCAGTTCTAGTTCAGTTCTAGTTCAGTTCTAGTTCAGTTCTAGTTCAGTTCTAGTTCAGTTGTAGTTCAGTTCCAGCTCAGTTCTAGTTCAGTTCTAGTTCAGTTCTAGTTCAGTTCTAGTTCAGTTCTAAATCACTTGTAGTTCAGTACCATTTTCAGTTTTGGATCAATTCTACTTCAGTTTTATTTCAGTTCTAGTTTAGTTTTAGTTCAGTTCTAGTTCAATTCAGTTAAATTCTAGTTTTAGTTTCAATTCATTTGTAGTTCTGTTCTAATTGAGTTCTTAATCAGTTCCAGTATAGTTTTATTCGGTTTTTAATTCTAGTTCAGATCTAGTTATTTATAGACGACCCTACCGTTAATAAGTTAAAAAAATATCAATAGATTTTTGTTTTTACACTAGTTTTCTTTAACTAAAAATAACAATATAATAAAAAAAGACCTTATCTAAACTATTCTTAAGAACATTTTTAAGCTTAATAATTTAAAAACTAAAAAAATAATAATAATCATACTATATAAATATATTTTATGACTTACTTTATAAATATTGACAAAAATAAAAATAATTAACTACTAGTAGCAAAGCTATATTTATAACTAAATTTAAACTATTTAATATAAAATATTAATAATTATTTAAATCATAAAAATCTACAAAAAAAAAAAATAAAAAATAATAAAAATAAAAGAACTCGGAGCATTAGTACCTACTATCTTAAAATTAAGCCAAAAGAAATAAATATTTTCTTCTAATAAAAGGTAAATTTAAAACAAATAAATATAAATAAATGATAAATTATAGACTTTAATATTTAAAAACTTTATATATACTTAAATATTTAATAAAAATTATATATAAAATTTAACTTTTAATAGAGACAAAAAAGGGTACCAAATATTACAAAATATATGTATGAAAATGAAAAAAACTAAATAAATAAATTGTACTCATAATTAATATACCAAAAAAAACATAAAAATTTTTTTGCTCTTAAAACATATTTAACAAAGAAAATCCAAAACAAATGTTAACACTTTTTATTATTATAAAAATTAAATTAGAAATTTTTAAAACTAAATAAAATAAAAAATATTTTTGACTTATGGTTAGTAATTTAATAATTTAATTAATTTACCTACATTAAACTAACAAATTACTTGAATTTTTTTAATAAAACTACAAATAGAAACAAATTTTGAAAACCTAATTTTGAAAAACAAAAAACTAAAAAAAAACAAACCCACAATATAACATAAACTACTTGAATATTAATTGTTTAAAAACATAATTAATTAAAGAAATTCATCAATATTATTATTAAACTATTTCAAATTTAATAATATATAGAAGAACAACAATTTTCATCATGAAATAGTAGTAAGTTTTGAAAATTATATTAAAAATGAAACAAAACATTTATTTTTAAATTCAAATCAAAAAAATAGTAATAAAATATAACTTAATAAATCATTTTGAAATAAAAAAAAATAAAACAAATTAAAATCGAATATCTAAATGTAATGCTCATTTAAACTACATAAATAAAATTGAATATCAATTGCCTAAATAAAAATTGTATGACTTAATTGTATTTAACAAAATAAGGAAGAAAGAAATTAAAAAAAAAAAATAATAATAAATAAAATCAAATTATCAAAAATAAAAAATAAAAAACAACCTAAAACTATTCTATAAAAAAATAAGGAAATAAAATAAATTCTTTAAATCGTAAAAACATAAACCTGTTTTATTTACTTAGAGAACTAGAATTGATCAAGAATTGAACTAAAACTAATTAAAAACTAAACTGAAATGAAGCTGAACCAGAAATGATTTATATTTGATTCAAAACTGAAATAAAACTGATTCAAAATTGATCCAGAACTGAACTAGAGCTCAAGTAAAACTGAACTAAAACTGAACTGGAACTAAACTAGAACTGAACTAGAACTGAGCTAGAACTGAACTAAAAATGAACTAGAACTGAATTAGAACTGAACTAGAACTGAGCTAGAACTGAACTAGAACTAGAACTGAACTAGAACTGAACTAGAACTGAACTAGAACTGAACTAGAACTGAACTAGAACTGAACTAGAACTGAACTAGAACTGAACTAGAACTGAACTAGAACTGAACTAGAACTGAACTAGAACTGAACTAGAACTGAACTAGAACTGAACTAGAACTGAACTAGAACTGAACTAGAACTGAACTAGAACTGAACTAGAACTGAACTAGAACTGAACTAGAACTGAACTAGAACTGAACTAGAACTGAACTAGAACTGAACTAGAACTGAACTAGAACTGAATTAGAACTGAACTAGAACTGAACTAGAACTGAACTAGAACTGAACTAGAACTAGAACTGAACTAGAACTGAACTAGAACTGAACTAGAACTGAACTAGAACTGAACTAGAACTGAACTAGCACTGAACTAGAACTGAACTAGAACTGAACTAGAACTGAACTAGCACTGAACTAGAACTGAACTAGAACCGAACTAGAACTGAACTAGAACTGAACTAGAGTTGAACTAGAACTGAACTAGAACTATACTAGAACTAAATTAGAACTGAACTAAAGCTGAAGTAAAACTGAACTAGAACTGAACTAGAGTTGAACTAGAACTGAACTAGAACTATACTAGAACTAAATTAGAACTGAACTAAAGCTGAAATAAAACTGAACTAGAACTGAACTGAACTAGAACTAAACTAGAACTGAACTAGACTCTATTAGAACTCATCTAGAATTGAACTAGAACAGAACCAGAACTGATTTAAAACTGAATTGAACTAAACTAGCATTGATGCAGAACACAACTGAAACTGATTTAAAACTAAACTGAACTAACTATTTAGTCTAAAATTAACTTTATCAACCGGAAATGTTTCCCCTAGAGATATTTCTTTGCTGGTATGTAATTGTTTTTTCTACTTAAATTCTCTTTCAGTTTAATAGTAAATTGTCACAAATTTTATAATTTATTCATAAATCCTTCATGACCTTAATAGGTCAGTTTCAAAATTGCATGTTTATTTATTAAGAACAAAAATAGATTGCGTGTTTGTTTGATACAAAAACCTGCAACATTTAAAGAAATTAAAACAAAAAAATACATCAGTTAAAAATATAACATAATAAAAAGCATATAATTGTTCTTCCAAGAAAAAAGGCCCAAAATATAAAAAGTAAATATCAATAAGAAATTGTGCCACATGATATTAAATACAGGAATGTCTTATTAAAAATGTTTAAATACAAAAAAATCAAAACTTATATTAACAAATAGAACTAAAGCTAAACTAAATCTTTGGTTTAAAATTAACAGCTAGGATTATTGATTTGCCTATATAAATCTAGGTATAACATTTACCATTTGTTAAAGAATTTCTCCTCTTGGGTCTATTGCGTTTCAATTCAAATTCATATAAAGCCAAACCGAATTGATGAACAAACGAAGAAAACTGTTTACTAACATAGGAAAAAGATAATTCAGGCTCTTGTTCTAAACTGCAATAACCCTTAAGATTATCCTCAGACCAATGTGGAGGATCAATTACACCCGGATGACGGCCTAAGACTTGAGGAAAAGCCTCTGTAGAAAGATGAGGATAAAATACCCGCTTGAGATCATAATACAGATAGGAGGAGTTAGTTTGTTGCAATACATATTGCAATTCATCGCTTAGAGATGTGGGTAAGGCTAGAAAAACACGATATCTTAATTTTTTAGTTTCTTTTTTCAATTCATTATTTGAAATAATAAGTTTTAATTTGGAAATAACCTTTTTCAAATCCATATTACCATATTCATAAATATAGAAATCTTTTTGTCGTTTATAACGTTGTTTAGTTTGGCGATTAAAATGTACTACTTGAGAACTGGGTAGGTTTATAAAGGAAACAGGCACCATATATGTATGAGAAGTAAGTAAATGAAAATGTTGATCAGGAGCTTTTAGTTTCATAGCCTGTTCAAAATATTGTGTTAAAGGAAATATACCAGCCTGATGGATAAAACCAAAGAACACAGTAAGTATAATATTAGAAATATACCATATTTTCAAGACATACAAAGCAGAGACTTTGGTACATAGAAATTTATCATAAAGCAGTCTTAACAAAGGATGTTCCATGCGAAAGGGATAATGTGCAGCAAATCCTGTTATTAACTTAGGACCATGTAATAGTATTATGGGAAATGTAAAGGGTATAAGAAATCTAGGTTCTTGATGATTTATTAAGGACAGAAAAAATAAGGGAATAAATATAGAGCCAGACATAAGACCCACTATACTTTGGGCTCTTGGCAAACCCTGATATTCTGCCCTAAAGAAACGTATCATCATATGGGCGAATGAAACCATAGCTATTATACCTAAAATGCCATAAAGTAAAGGTATATTAACAAATAAATGTATATATTTAGGATGCAAACCATGTTCGGCTGTTTTTTGGGAATCTAAATTGTATTTCACAAAATTCCAGGGGGTAAATACAAAATTATCTATACCTATTTGTAAAGCATGTATCTCACCAGCTGTTAAATGTTGATAATATAAAGAATCACATAAAATAAAGAATGCCGTACAGGGTATAGCACTTAAACAAAATAAAATCATGCGTAAATGAAAATCGGTAAAGGTAACAGTTTTAGTACCCATGCCTCGCAACAACCAATAGAAAACCATGGGTGAACCAAATAATAAAAATGTAGGACGATTAAATACTCCCACCACGCATATAGAAGACATAAGAAACATTCTATTAAAGTTGTGAGCCGGTAAAGCATTTTTAAGTTTCCAGATTTTTACACGCTCTCCTATAGATGCTGCCTTATCATATTTTTCTTCCAAAAACTCTTTTTTATACACCACGGTATTAGTGGTAATCATGCATTCGGCCACCAAATACAGCATCAAAGAACATAAAGCCATTTCTATAGTATTGGAAAAGGTATGAGTACCAAATATCAACATGACCCAACAACTGCCCAAGGCCAATAGACGTATTTCATATCTTAAACTATACAAACAGCACACACGATACAAGGACCAATCGTTAACAAATGATATTATACAATAGATAAAACGAGGAAATACTAAATAAGTATAACTAACCAATATATCTATGCTCAGGTATTCCTTTAAGTACATAGCAGCGAATTCCAAAAAACTCCAAGGTACCCGTAACAACATAAAAGGCAAAGTTATACTGCGCACCGGCAAGGTATTGTTAAATTCCCAAGTTCTAACATGTTCCAAACGAAAATGGTCACCTAAAAATAAAAAGAATAAATATGAAATTCTTTAAAATAACATAGACTTTCAAAACTTACCATTTATTACCTCCACCGTTTGGAAAAATTCATCGGGATGCACATAACCCAACTGGGGTATAAACACCAACACTATACGCAATACAGCAAAAAAATAATATGTACACAAGTTTTCATCATTATTTGTACGTTTTTTAGACCATAATTGATTAATATTTGTGGCTAATTTCATGATTTTCTTTAAAATTTGAGTAAAAGATTTTTATTAACAAAAATTCAGAGAAAAAAATCAAAACATTTCTTTTTTTCTACCAAAATTCACGTCACCCCCTAAACATGATGACATTTATACATTCACAATAGTTTGTTATTGTTTTTTTTATAAAGGGGGTTGCCAATGCAGTTAAACAGCTGTTGGAGACACCGAAAGAAATTAGTTGGATTAATTTTTGGTAAAGAAATTATGGTGAAAAAAAGATATTTATAGGGGATGCATGCATGACATAGTGAAATTAGAAAGTGACCCCACATCTACAAAAACAACAATTGCTTGTATTTTGGTTAGTGTACAACTACTGCATATAATGTCAAAATAGCATGAGCAGAAAATGAGAAAATGAAGAAGAGTAAATAAACGCGATAAAAAATATAACATACGAATACAAAAACAATTACCGGTGCCGAAACTAAAATACCGGTAAATACCGTTATTATTAAAAAACTGGAAAAATCTTAAAAAAGTTAAATTTTTAAATAATTTTTAATTAAATTTCACAAAAAACTTATTAAATTATACATTTGTATATATTATTTAATAAATTTATTCCTTTGAAATTTTTTGAAATATAAATATTTTTCGTTGTAGAACTTCATATAATTTTTACAAATGCTTATTTTATGACAACAAAGCATTTCGGATATTAAACTCGGTTTTTTAAAGATAAATTGGTATCATTTGTATACCCTACACCACCATAGGTGGTTGGGGTATTATGCGTTTGTGCTGATGTTTGTAACGCACAGAAAAAATTATCAGATCCCCACCTTAAAGTATACCGTTCGAGTCAGAATCACTTTCTGAGTCGATTTAACGATGTCCGACCGTCCGTCTGGCTGGCTGTCTGTCCATGTAAACCTTGTGAACAAGGTACAGGTCGCATTTTTAAGATATCTTGTTGAAATTTGGCACGAATAATTATTTTGGTACAAGGACGAAGCCTATTGAAATTGGTTAAGATCGGTTCATTATTTCATCTAGCCCCCATACAAATGCCCTCCCGGAATAGAGGTTTAGTGGTCATAAATGCCTTACATATGGCAATATTTTAATGAAATTCGGCACAAAAATGTTTTGTATAAGTGTTAATCTTAGTGCCAAATTTCATTAAGATCTGCCAATAATTGACCATAGCTCCCATATAAACATCTCTTCCGGAAATTACATTAACGTGTATAAATTCTATACGAATGATAGTATCAAGTTAATATTCGACAAAAATAAGTTTTATATAAGTAGAAACAACATTGCTAAATTTTATGAGAATCGGTCCATAATTTACCATAGCTCCCATATAAACCCATATCCGGGAATCGCCCTAAAGTGCATAAAATCATATAGATGTTAGTATCAACGCATTATTCTGTATTTGTATATTTTATTTTACATTTAGTAAAAGTTTTGGTCTTCAATTAGCCACAGGTCTAATTTTTGGCTCATACACAATGGTGTAGGGTATTATATAGTCGGTCTTGACCGACTATAGTTTCTCTCTCGTTTAAAAATAAATTGGTATAATTTTTTGCAGTACAGTAAAGTTAAAAATTTTAACCAAATTTTTATTTACCACAGTTTTTTTATACAGACAAAAATCGTTAAATTAATTTTGCAAACATTTTTCATAAAAATCATAAAGTCTAAAAATCCGTGAAGTAGCAGAAAAAACCAAAAAAAACATAAAAAAGCATTTTTGTATTTATATAGAAAATATAATTCCCCAAAGAGTTTTTATGTTATATAACTGTTTAGGTAAGAGTAAAAGCTAATGTGTCAATTACAGACGATAAATTTTGTATAGGAGAAATAGTGCTCCAACAAGAAAGTACTAATTAGGTCCCTAACTCCCCATTATCCCATATAATGTCAAAATGCTTTGAACGGAAAAATGAGAGAATGAAGGAGAGCAAGAGTAAAAAAAATCGAAAAAAAATTACATATGAATACAAAAACAATTTGACAGTACCGCGAGGTTTGCCAATGAAAAAATTACGAGTATATTTTATAATTATACTCATAGTATAATAATAAAGTATACTCGTAAGACCAGCTGTTTTACAATTTTTTCATTGGCAAACCTCGCGGTACTGTCAAATTGTTTTTGTATTCACATGTAAAATATTTTTTGAGTTTTTTTCTCTTGCTCTCTTTCGTTCTCTCATTTTTCCGTTCAAAGCATTCTGACATTGTGGGCAGTAGTTTTACACTAACAAAATACAAGCAATTTTTGTTTTTGTAGATGTGCGAGTACTTTATTATTTTACTATGAATTATACTATGCACTATGTGTTTATTATAACTTTGAGTCTACATTAGACAAATTTTTATTAAGACAAACGTCAAAATTTTATCATTATAAAGATTTGTCTAATGTAGACTGAATTTGTCAGTATTATTGCAGCGTTAAAAGAAAATTGTCAGCGCTCGACCTCTGACAATTTTGTGTTGATAATGCTTGGTAAAAGACGCCATCTTGATTGTTGTTGGTACTTTTTTCATAGTTTATTATGATATGCGTTTTCAACTATAATTAACAGAAATAAAAAATTATCTGCAACTCAAATAAAAATTTGACGTTTGTCTTGATACAAATTTCTCTAATATAGACTCGACGTAACTATACAATCCGAATAACAAAAAAATCAAATTCCAAAAATAAAATAGCTAGAAACTAGAAAATCGACTAATTAGAAAAAAAAATCACAAAAAATTACACAAAAAAAATCACTAAATCACAAAACAAAAATTCCAAATTGCAGATAAAATCGCCAAAATCTATAAAACGCTAAAATACAAACAAACAAAAAAAATAAACAAGAAGCAAGAAAAATTCGAACTAGAAATATCAACAAATTAAAAATGGTTAAAATTGGATAAAATCGCCAAATTGCAAAAAAAAAAATAAATATATATATATATATATATATATATATATATATATATATATATATATATATATATATATATATATATATATATATATATATATATATATATATATATATATATATATATATATATATATATTTATATCGTCAAAAAATACAAATAAAAATTCTAAAATAAAAAAAAAAAAATCTAAAATAGAAAATCAGCAAATAAATCAAAACATAAACACCAAAAAAATCGACAAAATCCAAAAAATCGCGGAATTCGGCAGAATGCAAAAAACATCGCTAAAACACACAAATTCTCCAAAATACAAAAACAAAAAATTCGACCAAATTAAGAGTCAAAATAAATAGAGTAAAATGTCGCTGAAGCACAAACAATTTACAAGAAAACAAAAATTTAGGAATTTTTTGAAATTTTAAAGAAATCGCCAAATTACCAAAACATCGTCAAATGCAAGGAAAAGTCCAAAAAAATCGCCACTTTACCAAAAATAACAAAAAAAAATCAAATCGGAAAATTACAAAAAAAATCAAAAATTATATTCTTAATTTTGATTAATGTAGAATTCTACTAACATATTCCTAAATTAAAAAATCAAACCCCTGCAAGTGGCAACATTGATTGAGATCTTTAAACGGTATCCTAAAAAAAACTATCTAGTTATCATTAATTCTTTAACTCCTGAAGATAGCTGAGAATTAAGAAGAGAGCAGAGTAATTATGCTCTGTTATTATTTATCATAAAAACATTATAATCAATAACAATACCAGAAGAAAAAATACAACAACTATTTACCATCATCATCGTCATAATATTGTCATAAATTACCATATAATGAGTATATTTGTTTTGTTTGTGTATTCAAACAAAATTATTGTTAATTTTTTTTTTTTTGCAAAAGAAACAAAACATGTTTCTTATCTCTTATCCCTAGACAATTTACATGCACACGCATACAGTTGCAAACGCAATATAATCATAATAAAACAGTAAAAAACACTACAAAAACAAAAATAACAACAAGTGTAACGGTATTTTTTTATGTCAAACAAAAACTGATAGACTAAAAAACTAACAGTTGATTGACAGACTTGAGCACGTAACGTTTAAAACGCCAACAAGGAAACGGAAAAAAAATATTAAAACAAATTTTTATAAAAAGAAAAACAGCCTAAAAGTATGCAATGTATAGAAAGTACAAAATCCTTCAACAGTACTTCCACCACACTATTAGCCTCCTTATTGGCCACTAGTCATAATTCAAATTCATCCAACTTAGAGGACAACACCTCGAGCTCACACTCCTACAGCCAAGAAACAGAAGAAATAACAGAATGTGTTTGGCGTCGCAGTGAACTGACCGCTTTGGAATTTGTTATTTATGCTTTTGTGGTGCCTTCATTGGCATTTTTTGGTTTATGTGCCAACTTCATAAATGCCATAGTCTTTATGCGACCGAAAATGACACCATCAGCCTTTAGCTATTTGGCCGCCCTCTCTTGGCTTGATTGTATATCGTGCCTGCTAATAACTCTGACAGCATTTTCTCGTAGTTTTCTATATTCGAGTACATTTTGGATGGCGTATGATTTTCAATGGCAAACACCGCTATTTGGCATTACTACGGGAGCAGCAAATCTCGTTTTGGCCTGTGTCAGTTTGGATCGTTTTATTTATTTACGTTGGGGCATACCGAATGGCACTCCCAAATTTTGTAGACGCGTGGTGGCTAGAAATATGATAATGGCTGTGATTTTATTGGCCATTGTGGTGAATGTACCGTACTTTTGTGTGTTTGTTGTCAATGATGATGGTACATTTGAAACAACGGAATTTTATTTTTCAAAGTGAGTAATTTATGTGGACGTTTTTTTGTTTTTGTTTTTGTTGCTTAATTTTTTGAACACGAAAGAAAAAGGATAAGGGTTTTGTTGGTGTTTGTTTTTTTGAGGGTAATGGATTTGTTTTGTCGTTTCAAAAATTTACCACCGTTATAAATTAATGTAATTTTTTTTTAATGCTAGATAAGATATGAACTAATTAAGGTTGCCAGATGTTTAAGAAATGTTATTGACCCATAAAAGGAGGATAATGATATTTTGAATATGAATAATTAAAAAGAAAAAAACAGTTGTGTTACTTCTTGGCCATTTGGTACTATTTTGGGAATTTAAATAGTATTTTTTATGAAAAATTAAAAATTTTTATAAAAAATGTTTTTTTTTTTTTTAATTAGAATTTCTCGGAATTTCCTCAAGAAATATTAAAGGAATTCATGAGTAAAACGCATAAATTTACAGTTTGAGTACATTTATTCGTTTGGATGAAAAGTCTTATTGATTTTTATTTTTAATTGTATTTTTTTTTTTTGTAAAAGTTGATACTTTTTTTAATTGTTACAATATTTTTTAAAAATCGATACTAATTTATCGGTAAAATTTGGAAACTTGATTTCAACAAATGGACGGAAGCACCGATTTGGGATGGATGAACAGGGATTTCACATCAGTTTGGTTTTGGTAATAATAAAAATATTTCTGCCAGAAATCCTGAAATACCTAAGCCCATTGATCGCACTTTTTTACGATATCTTGACCTGAATAATACTGTATCAATTCGAAACTCTAAATGATGCACTCGTGCCCGTTTCTTGTATATACAATACACCATCAACCCGATTCTCCCTTTTAGAACAATCAGAAAGACAACTTGATTTCGGATTAAAACCAAAATCCCCATGAAAAAAAAAACAAAAACCTTAAAATGTCTATTAAAGAAGTTTCTGGGAATTTGTAAGGTCCGAAATATGCTTTATGATCCCTAGGATACTGGAAAAAAACCTTAAAATGTCTATTAAAGAAGTTTCTGGAAATTTGTAAGGTCCGAAATATCCTTTATGATCCCTAGGATACTGGAGTGACAATTCGCCTTATTTTTCCGATTCCTTTCTGAGCTCGGTGTGTGATCCAAATAATTAAATGGAAATAATTATGCAGTTTAGGAACGGCTGGTCCGATTTAAAATGAAATTTCACATAGTAATATTAGATGTGTATGCGAGTTTAAGATTCGAGCTTGGACTATATAGAACTGGAGGTTCCACAGGATCCCAAAATTGAACACATCGGGTACGAAAATTTTTAAAAACGATCCTGATTCGTTAGATCTGAATAGATTTGAACGATTTTTATATGAGAGAATTCTTTTGATAGAGACCTACAAAAAAACAGCGAAGTGAAAATATCTTATCTCTTTTAGTTTACAAGATTTTGTGCTTTAAAGATTAAAATTTTTAATTTTTTCTTCTTGGTGAAGTTTTTTCTTTATAGCGGGTCCAACTTTCATCCGATTTTTTTTTTTTTTTTACTTTTTTAAAAATAAATTTTGTTAAAAACAAATAGCAAAATAGTGTAAAAAAATATTTACGGAGTCAAAAGTTAAATTTGAGCTTTGAAAAAAGTTTTTTTTTTTCTTGCTAAAAAAGTGTTTGCATTTTCTTTCAATTAAATAAAAATTTTCTTAAGTAACATACACAGTACTTTTATTTCTCTAAAAGACAACTAAATAAAAAATATTCTAAAGGAAAACAAATAAAAAATGATTTCTGCGAGAGTCAGAATATCCTGAATTTAACCTATTTTTTCAACAAATTTCCAATTTAAATTCTTAAATTGCAAAGCTGGAATCAGAAAATTTTTATATTTTTTATATCATTTAATATGTTTTTAATTTTTTGGAAATAGAGATTTTAGCTCTCCGATATCGTTTAGGAAATTATAGTAAAAAAAATAAGTAAAAAAAGTAAAAAAAAAATTTTTTTTTTTAAATTTTCAAAGTCTTTTAGGAATTATGTGGGGGATTTTTGTTGAGAAATGTAAAAACGTGAAAATAACACTTGAAACTAAGCATCGTAAAATTTACTCAGCTGTAAAATTTCATTCAAAAATATCAGCTTAATGTTATCGCGATTTGTCCCACCGGCAAATCTATAAATAACGGCTTTGAAGGGGTCATTCTCATAGCTCTCGTCATTATAATAGCTGATTTTCTCAGAAAGTTATCGAGGACAATATTGGTATCACGACCAATCAGGGAAAAAATTCCTTAAAGATTTTCTATAGATCTGTTTAATTATGCTGTTCAAAATCCTAGCAACATAGAAATGCTAATGAAAATAATACTAGACCCAATGTGTTACACAAAGATAGATTATAGCTTCTAATATATGTTTATCCTAGAACAGTGATGCGCACACACACTTGTGTGTGAAGCAGCAAAAAACGAATTTTAATGAACGCTGCTCATTTTTACACTGAAAAGTTCTTTAAAAGTAAGAACTTAAACAACGAAATATATGTTAACCTTAATTTTTGTTATTGATGAATTTATTTTTTCTTGGTTTTCTAGTAATTTTTGTTTAAATAGACCTCCTTTAAAAAAGAGTAAGGCTATGATGGCAAATATTAAATGTATAAAAAAGAAATCAGTTTCCCATTTTTCATAAAACATTTTGCTTAGTGTATTTTTTTTATGGAAATTTACATACAAAAAGTTAGTAACTCGTTATCAAACATACATTATTATTTTTTTTAATACGCCTATAAATCCTGCAGGAGATTTATAGGACGAATTATTTACAAAGAAAATTAAAAGCAGTATATTCTCTTATTGTCGAAACTAAAGCCAGTTTTGTGCCTCAATAAACGTTATAAACATTCACAGTGTATTTCTTTTATTGGGTTACGTTACGTAAAAAGCATAATTATCAGCATTAGGCATTTTGGGAAGGTTAAAGAACCTAGCATCGTTAACGCTAAATTTATAAATATTATACCCAGCAGTTTATTTACTGGCAATTAACCCGCTTTTAGACAGTAAGATTCATTGGTGTATAGTCACCTGCGCTCTCCATCGGTCACCAATGAGCGTATTGGAAATTGCCACTTTACTGACTCTATGGTAAGGGGGATGAAGACGAAAAGAAGATATCAACAATCTTTAACCAGTAAAGTTGTTGTGCGCACAGCCGTTGAAGTGACTGTGTATATAAAAAAAATACACCTCGTAGTCCTGGAAGGGCCTATTGTCACTTTATTGACCCTTCGGTAGGTGTGGAGGTGATTGTGTGTGCCAAAAGTGACACCATGAAGTCGTTGAGGTGGCAATAGACTTCCTCGTGGGACAAGTCCATGTTAAAGTGACTAGTCACGTAGCTAATAAAGTGTCGGTTAGATAACTTGTACGCAACAGCCACCATAGACTGCTGGATAGTTAAACAGCATCCTGTTCGAAGGACCATAAACAAGTTGTAATTGGTAATTGTGCTTGCTGTCTCTGTTGGTGGCGTTTTGTTTGTTATACTAACAGAATACATATTTTATATAGATTCAGATTCCATTAAAACCTCAATAAAGATAAATGTCTTTAAGGGAATTTCGAAAATTCGCAACATAAAAATCCTTTAAATTATTTAAATACAAGTATAAGAGGTAAGGAGATTAGATTGAAATTCCCTTAAATAGACAATAAATAGATTTTTGCCAAATCACTATTGATAAAAACTATGTAGAGATAAAAACTACCACGAACTCTACTAATCAGTGACGTTAAGTAAAATGTCTACTAAATGAATATTTCTACAAACAATTATTTAGATTACTGCACACTTATCTGATTAAAATGAAAGCATGTCAAATCAGTGACGTTTCCCGGAATAGGTATAAGTCATATTAAATAATGTATCAAACAACTCAACTGGGGAGTTAAGTTAAAAGACATTAAATTTCTAAAAGATAATTTTTGTTAGAGTAAATATCAAGGAATTAATTGAAAAATTTTACATTAAGAAGAGTTTAAAATTCTGAAATAATTTTAGTCTCAATTAGTAAATGATTTTTTTCTTGTTTGTCCATAATTTATAAAACATATTTCTTTTTTTTTCCAGATATTATATGATCCACAATTGGTTTACATTCATTTTGCTAACTATATTACCAGCCATATTTTTAATGGTAGGTAATACAGCTATTTTAATAGCATTTTGTAAATGGACTAAACACAGTAAAAAATGCCAAAGTAATTATGCAAATTCTAATAATAATAAAAATGCACAAAATCGTTATAAGGTAATAGAAAACTAAATAATTCATTAAATCCTAAAATAATCTCAATTATCTGTTGTTTTGTTTCCATCCTTTAGCATCAAATGAAATTAACTGTTACAATTATCATTGTCATTACTCTATACCTAGTGGGCGAATTACCCGCCCATTTAACCTCACGCAAAAGTGCCGTAAATCTTTTATATGGTGGTGATGTTTCCAAAGTGGATTTTAAAACTATGCAACGTTTAGAAGTAATATGCATAACACTGAATGCCATACAACTAAGTATGAATATTATAGTTTATGCTGTAATAAATCCTTCTTTTGTGCCAGAATTCTTTAGTTGTCTAAAAGGAGCTTCTGATGTATGTTTTCGTTTTATGGGTTTTATGGCAATGGCCAGTTGTTGGCAAAAATGTTGTAATTCTGAAACGCAGAGAAACAAGAAAATACATAAAAATTCAGAATGTGTTAATGATACGCAGCATAATGGAGAAATTGAAAGTCATGGACGGAGTATAAGTGATGTTAATTGGCATGATAATGGTCCGGAAGAGATTACACTGGAGGCGACTAGCAATACAAAAACAGTAAAACAGCAATTGGAAATTTCAGTTATAAGTATAGAAAATCTAAAGCAATCATTTGATAATCCCTCATTTAATTTAGAAATAGAATAAAGGAAAAGTATTATAGAAAATTAAAATTTAAATTTTAAAAAGAATTTTAAATTAAGAAAAAAAGCAAGTAGAAGTGTTATATTCAGCTGTGCCAAATCTTTTGTACCCCTCACATTTTTCGGTAAAAATGCTGTTCTAAAAATCGTTTATAACTCCACATATGTGTTGAAAGAGAAATGTATGTATTGGCTTCAAAAATCCATTTCAACATACAGACTTCCAGACAGACAGACATATTTTTTCGAATGTTATTTTTAATCATAATAATAACGAATATTTTTCAATTTGTTGTGAAGAGTATTAAAAAGGAGTAAAATTTTAATGCTAATATTAATCGAATAACTCGAGCCATTTAAAAGGTTTATTCGATTATTCGAATAACATAAAAACATAATTTTTGAGTTATTTGATTATTCGAATATATAGACTATTTTATAGTCTATACTATAGACTAAGTAAATTATAAGATATCTTAACACAATTTTATACTTATTCGGAAATTAGTCGCGATTAAAAATATTTAAAAAAAAGTTATGAAAAATTGGGGACATTTTGCTACTTAACTCTGAAAATATTGACCGATTAAAAAAAAATACTGACTTGACTGAAAACAATTTGCATTCATAGTTCATCATCAGCAATCTTTCTTCGACTTTGCAATAATCCAAGGCCCAGTATAGTGTAAGCCTAAATAAGGTCTATCTACTCATTAACATGCCTATTCACAGAAAATATTGTGACTGAAAAATAGTCATAACACACAAATTGTGACCATAATCTTAAAAATTCTATTCAAAATTAAGACCTGGTATGTATACAGCCATAAGAGTTGTGATTATCATAATAAAACATTTTAATTGAAAATAAAAAATTTAATAATACATATTTGAAACCATTGAGGGTCAAAGAGCGATAAATCATATATATATCAAACTCTTACCCACTTTTCCTGCACATTTTCATCGGATCTTGCATTCTAATTTGCAAATTATCCGTTCTTCTGTGAAAATTTAGAAATTTTTTACAAAATATTTTATTTTTGTATTTTATTTTCAATTGACAAGAAAAGTCTAAATTTTTACTTTACATAGCATGTTAAGCATGTTTTGTGACTATGTTTACAGAATATGGAATTGTGACTGAGTCACAACAATAATATTAAATTTTAGTCTTAATAAAATTATGACTTTTTTAAGACTTTATCTATGAATAGGCATGTAAGTCTAGATTGGACAGTATGTCCCTTCAAAAACTAACGCCGTCTGGCTTTAAGATAAATGCAATTTCTGTCGGTAGGGTCTACATGAGAGATTTTTCGATTATGACAAACGCATAGTAAAATAATAAAGTACTCGCACATCTACAAAAACAACAATTGCTTGTATTTTGTTAGTGTAAAACTACTGCCCACACAGAGAAAACAGTTTCGTTCTTGCAACCGAATTTTTAGCCAATCGAATTTGGTCGGTTGCCCCAACTATCACAATAAACGGTTGAGATTGCTGAATATTTCATTTATATATACCAATTAGTTAGTAGATGCATATATCTTTTCAGTTACAACGACTGAAACTAACGTTAGCTACAACTGAAACAATACCTAAAAATTCGGTTCCTAAAATAGAATTTCTAATTTTAAAATAAAATGTCAAAAAAATCTTGTTTTTTTTTTTTTTTTTTTTTTTTTTTTTTTTTTTTATTTCAATAAAATATAAAATAAATTTCAAAATATGTATTCATGTAAATTGCAAACAAACTTATATTCTATATTCTACACAATCATGTTATTAAAAATGGTAATAAATACTTATCACAGATAATTTATGGGTCTACCGTGGGATTAGTAATTATTATAATTAGTTTGCTGAAGTTGAGAATTTTTCAAAGAGTTAAAAATTTTAGCAACAAATCAACCTGCAAGAAATTAAGTAACCACGTTTTTATATTGTTGTTCCGCATTTGATCATAATGTTATATGTATTTACCTCGTTGGCATTGGTCTTGATTCAATAAAGCGTCGTCCGTCCATCATATCCAACAGATAATACAAAATTTTGTTTGTAAGGAAGAAACGTTAAATATATTTTTTTTAAGAAGCATTATAACAGGATACTCACTTTGCAATTGTATGAAATTTGCAAATATTATATTTTTAGCTGTATTTTTTATTTATTTGGTGTATTCTTCGAACACAAATTGTTTTTATGGCAGTTTTTTAAATATTTTACAAATATTGTTTTTCTTTATTTTTTTCCTTTACTCACTAAATGTCAAAAATAAATTATTATAAGTTAAATTCGATTTGTTTTGTTCGATCTGAATGATTTTCTTTCATCGTAACCGAATTTTGTTAACAATTGAACAAAGTGTTAGTAATTGAAACTGAAAGTTTATTGTGTCAAGAAATCTTGGTTGCAGGTACCATAATATATTATATTTAAAAGTATCTAATTGAAAAATGTTGGTTGTCCCAGTCGAATTGGTAAATTACTAATTAATTGGTTATTCTTACCATATTGTTTTCTGTGAGAACACTTATTACATTATATAAATATATATATATTATTGCGAGTATAGAAAATCTCCCAGATTTAAAAATTTTTCACTTATGAAATAGAATTTTATTTAATACTATTAAATTTTAATAGTAGTTACGATTTTCCAACCAATCTCTTTTCTGTGTGCACAATGTCAAAATGCTTTGAACGGAAAAATGAGAGAATGTAGGATAGCAAGAGCAAAAAAATCGAAAAAAATTTTACATATGAATACAAAAACAAATTGACAGTACCGCGAGGTTTGCCAATGAAAAAATTGTAAAACAGCTGGTCTTACGAGTATACTTTATTATTATACTATGGACAAACGTTAAATTCCTACCAAGGCGAATTGAAATAGGTGGCCTCACTTAATCCGATGATTTTTTTTTTAGTACTTTTTTAGTACTATCAAACTACATATAATCACAACTTTTGCTTTCCCACTGAAGTGTCAAACTCCATGTATAAAAAAAATTAATGAATTCACTGTATTGTTGTTTTTTTATAACTGCTGCTGGTAAATAATATTTCGCTGATCGTTGGAAGAAATTTCTTAGTCTAAAATTTCGTTGGTCTAAGTGTAGCTAAACACACAAAGTTGTATTTTTTAGGAGTATAAAAAAAAACAAAGTGCGTTAAACGTCAAATTGAAAATTTATAGTACAGTAGTTAAAACGTAACGGTATAACACGGTAGCTAAGGAAAAAATATAAACACTATTATTAAAATAATAAAGAAAATGTAAAAATTATTTAAAAAGGAACTATTTTAGAGAAATATTTATTAAAACCATTGATTGATATTAAAGTACCTTAAATTAAATTTATTTAAAGTCAATTTCAAACTTAATATTTACCTTAAACAATTAACTAAATACATATTAACAATAAAATTATAATATATCGATTTTTCTCAACTGCATTTAACTATATTCCTTCTGGAATAAATTTTCAACCAATAACAACAGCTGTTTTCGCCAAAACTCACACATACCCACAAAAACAAATGTCATTTTGTGAACAATAACAAAAACGTATACATAAATAACGGTTCAAAAAATAAAAATACATACATAAATAAAAAACATATTTTCTAACAGGAAATTAATAAAAAAAAAAATTAAATAAATTACAAAATGGAGTTATTGGATCAGGATGATGCTCAAGAAATCTTTGAGGAATGTAATACTACTAATGAAGGAATAATAGAAGAAAACAAGGAAACTTTAAGTAACCTAAATTTGGAAAATATTAAATTTGGTTCGATAAGTGGTACAACTAATAAAGATAAATCAAAAGATTTAAACAATTACAAACAAAGTAATAATAATCATCATATTGTACCAGTTGGAATTATTATTGTTTTAATGACTATTTATTTGGGCATGACCAATGTACAAAAATGTCTAGTCAGTTGTGTGGAAAATACACCTCCGAATACAGAACAAGTTCAGCAACATAAGGAGGAGTTATTAAATTATTTGCAAAAGTCAGAAAATCTAAAAAAATCCCAAATTTTGGAAAGACTTTTGGAATATAAAGATATATGTAAAGATTTAGCTATATTTACCAAGGATATCGAACAAAAACAACAAAAAGAGGATGATGGAGAGGGAGAAGAAGAAAATGATGACTATAACCGAAATGACATATTGAAGGATAATGAGGTCAATAAAGGTAATGGTGAAGAGGGAAGTAGTAGTGTTGAAGTTGAGGAAAGCAGCAGCAGTGGCGCCAGTGGTAATGGCGAAGAGTGTCGTAAATCATCGCGAAATAAGCACAAGAAATCAAAATATTCGATTAAGACTACTAACACAAAAAATGGTTTCAATAAATATAACAAATCGACCAAAGCTAAATATCAAAAAAATCATAAAAAGGAATTGAATCTTAACAAAAAGAACTCGACAGCGGAACCAATTATTTATCTATTTGCTTTAGTTTTTATCTATTTACTTCTAAAGGCTGCCTCGGATATTAATCAGCATTATAAATCGGTAAGGTTTAAAATAAACTTTGGACTTTGATGTAAAATACTTCTTTCATTATAGAATTTGATTTTCACCACAAAAAATAATAAATTATTTTACACCTCAAAGTTTTTAACACAATTACTTTTTTTCACCATAAAAATACATCCATCACAATTTGTTTTTTTTTCACCACAAATACAGTTTTTGCTAAGAACTAGATTTTTACCCCAAAACTAACGTCACTGCGAAACTATATTTTCCATACCGAAAATAGTTTTTGAACACAAAACTATAGTTTTTCACCACAAAACATATTTTTCGCAACAAACTTTTTTCACCATGAAACTAGATTTTTACCTCAGAATTAGTTTTTTACTAAAAAAAAACTCGTTTTTCACTAGATTAGATGTTCACGAAGAAATTAAAATTTCACCATGAAATTTGTTTTTCACCACAAAACTCGATTTTCAACATAAATGTTTTTTTTTTCACCATTAAACTAGTTATTCACCACTAAATTTGATTTTCACCACGAAAATAGTATTTCAACACAAAACTAGTTTTTCACTATTAAACTGTATTTTGTGTCGAAAAAATATTTTTCGACACAAAATACATTCACTAAATTTGGTTTTTACCACAAAATATTTTTAATATTTTTTCACCACTAAACTAGGGTTTTACCACAAAACTGGGTTGTCAAAACAAATCTTTTTTTTACCACTAAACAAGATTTTCACCAAGAAATTAAAATTTCACCAAGAAATTAAAATTTCAGCACGAAATTAGTTTTTCATCGTAAAACTAGTTTTTCACATCTAAACTAGATTTTTACCACAAAATCTAGTTTAGATAAACACAAATCTTTTTGTTTACCACAAAATCTATTTTACACCACTAAATTAGTTTCCCACCACTGAACTAGTTTTTCACTACCAAAGTAGATTTTCACCACAAAACTAATTCTTCACCAAAATAAAAATTTTTCAAAACAAAACACATATTTATTTCAACACAAAATTTGCTTTTCACCACAAAACTGTTTTCCACCACTAAATTAGATTTTTACCACTAAACTAATTTTTCAACACAAATCTATTTTTTTCCCAACAACTAAACTGGGTTTTTACAACTAGTTTAGTTTTTACCATTAAACTAGTTTTTCACCACTAAACTAGTTTTTCATCAATAAACTAGTCTTTCTAAACAAGATTTTTAGCAAAACTTTATTTTCAAAGCAAATCTTTTTTTCACCACTTAACTATATTTTTACAACCAAACTCGTTTATCAACACTAAACTAGTTTTTCGCCACTAAACTAGATTTTCACGACAAAACTAATTCTTCACCAAAAAAACATTTTTTCACCACTAAACAAGATAAATCTCGTTTTTCAACACAATCTTTTCATCACTAAACTAGGTTTTCACCAATAAACTAGATTTTTACCAAGAAATTAAATTTCACCACGAAATTTGTTAAATTTTTTACCACACACTAATTTTAAATTTTGTGAAACTAAAATTTTCCACACAAAACTAGTTTTTTTAAACATTTTAATAATCACCAATAATCTTAGTTTTCACCTGAAATATTAATTTTATCACAAAAATACATTTTCACCACTTTTATCATATAACTTTATTTTAGATAATTAAATAAATCAAATTATCTAATTATCACTTTATCTATTTTTTTAACTTATTTTCTTTTTTTCTTACATCCCCTTTAATTTTCCAGCAAAATAAAAGTGACAAACGTTTAAGACGTTGCTCTTTACAATCATATGCCCAAACCCATCGACCGGATCGTCGAGCTTCAAAAGGTATTTCAGCTAAAAGTTTGCCGAAATTCTAAAATCTAAATCTCAATGTCAACTTTTAAAGCATTTAATGTAATACAAAATAAAACCTATACAAAATATTTGCAATTATAATCAAAAAAAAGAAATTCTTAACTAAAATCAAATTTTAAACTAGTGCAAATATTACAATTAAAAACAAAACAAAATGAGATTTGAAATGAAAACAAAAAGAAATTAACTAATAGCTTTAAAAACTCTTATATTTTAACTAAATGGAATTTTTACCCCCATAGACTTTATTATAATCGTATTATTATATTAGAATTATATATATCAATAGTAAATGTGTGCAATTTGTAATGTCTTGTAGTTAAAAACTGAACAAAAAAAAGAATAAGAAAAAGTTTAAACTTTTCTTAACTATCTTTCTTAATGTATGTACTATAAATGTGATCAATATTTTATGTAAAAACTTTTTTAATTAAAGTATTAATTTTAAACAAAAGATAACGGTTTCCAGGATATAATCTTAATCTGTTTGAATAGCATTTAAAAAGAAACCTATTATTTTTGCTTTAATATTAATACTTTTTAATATTATTTGTTAACTATTTAACTCTCTGCCTCTTAAAATACATTTTTGGGAAATTATTTTCTTAAACACACACATTTTCTCTTAATAAACAACCAACTGATCTCCCTGACTGTAATTTTTTTGTATATAAATTATATTTCTAGATTATACATAAAGTTTTTTTTTTATAAAATTATATATTATATACCTACTATTATTATATATTGTATGAAATTAGTAACTTTATTGCAATTTATAAATGTGTAATTTAAATGTATGAACCAAAACAAAAGAAAAACAAACTGAATTTAAATTAAATAAACATAAACTCTATAACTAAAACTCTATTGTTGCCTTTAACTCTATTGTCAAATGTTTTTTTTTTTATTATTATTATTAACTGCTTTTTAAAATTATTGCAGCAAATTATTTTATTTTGCAATATTTCATTAATTTCTAAACTCTCGATTTTATAATTCGCAAATTTTTCTCACTATTTTATAATTTGTCACTTCTTTATTTTAATAATTTTGTTTGTATATATTAAATTTATATTACAGGTATTCACCTAAGAAATTTGCAACTTTGCAAGACCCTTGCGAAGTAGAAAATTTGCATCGATTTCTGTAAACACAACAACAATTATAGAATAAATTTTGCACAACTTACTTTGCAAGGGTCTTGCAACTTTGCAATTTCTGAGATGAATACCTTTATTATCTCTTGACAATTTGCTTTTTATTAGGAATCTTTTTTGTAATTTTTCCTTAACCTCATATTTTTTCACTAATTGTTATATTGAACATATTTTTTGCTTTATACGTCCCATAACAAATAATAAAATCTTTAATCTTAGTCACTTTAATCATTTTGTTTATTTAATTATTTTTCATTTCCCATTAAAAAAGAATAAAACTCTATTTAAGTTCATTCTTTCTAACAATTTTCTGTAATCTTTCGATCATTTTTTTATTTATACTTAATATTCTTCATAATATATTTTAAAATTTATTTTTAGCCTATTTTTTATTTTATTTATTTTTCTTATTTTTTCTTTATTATTTAAATAATTTTGTCATATCTGTTCTCCTTAAGCTTACATTTTTTAAAATTTATATTGATTTGTTCTTCGTTTTCAAAAAAAGTTTCATTCATCTTCATCTTTCTAACCTCACTTTTTATAAACTTCATTTTCTTCAAAATATATTTTAAAAGTTTTTTTTCTAACAAATTTATTTATTTTTTTGTCCTGTTACAGTTGTTTTTTTAACTATTTAAATAATTTTTCCTCAGTTTAAGTTCTATATTTTACTCATATCTGTTTCAAAAGATTTCTACTTAACCTCACATTTATTAAAATTTTTATGTATGTATTTTAGTTTAACTTTACCCTGAATAAACACACAAATTTATTCTAAACTACATATATTTTGATTTGTTCTTCGTTTTCTTTTCATTGCTTTAAAAAAGTTTCATTGATTCATTCTAACCTCATTTTTTATAAGCAAATTTTCTTCAAAATATATTTTTAACTTTTTTCTAACTAATTTTATTTATTTATTTATTTATTTATTTATTTAACATAATTTTTTTTTAATATATAATTCTTGAATTTTTTACATTTGCTCGTATTGCCTTAATAGAGCAACTTTAAGCATTTATTATCTCATAACCTCAATTTTTATTATTATTTTTTTTTTTTATTATTATTTAAATTTTACCTAATGTTTTGAATTACAATTCTGTTTATATTACAAAACGTTTCCATTTACTTTAAATAACATTTCATTTATTCCTCCTAACCTCATTTTTTATACAGTTTACATATTCTTAGCATTCACTTTTATTAAATTGTCTTAATTATTTTAATATTTTCTTTTATTACTTAAGATTTTAAATTTAATTTTATAAGAATCAAAAATTTTTTAATTTTTATTTTTAATAATATAAGACAAATTTAAGATAAATTAAGGCTAATTTTTAATATTCTTTTGTTTTCCTTTGTACCTAACTTTTTTCAACTCTAACCTCAAATTTGTTTTTAATAATTGTTTTATTGTACACATTTTTATTTCTTTTATATTTTTTCCCCCTTATTTTTATTTTATTATTTTAATGTTGTTCCCATAAATTTTTTTAATAATTTAAATTTTTTATTTAACTTGGAATTTTTTAATTTAAATTTAAGATAAATTAGCGCAAAATTTTTAATATTTTTTTGTTTTTCTTTGTATCTTTCATTACATCAATTTTATTTTTCCTAATCACAATTTAGTTTTCCTAAACTAACTTTTTTCAACTCTAATCTCTCATTTTTTTTTTTTTTTTTTTATAATTGTTTTATTGTACACATTTTTATTTTTTTCAATTAATTCCCTTAGTTTTATTTTATTAACTTTTTTCAACTCTAATCTCCCATTTTTTTAATAATTGTTTTATTGTACACATTTTTATTTTTTTCAATTCCCTTAGTTTTATTTTATTATTTTAATAATTTATTCCATACAATTTTTTGATAATTTTTGTTAAAGGAAAAACTAATACTTCTCCCTAACCTCATTTTTTAATTTTTTATTTAACTTGGAATTTTTTATTAAAATTTCACTATTTTATTTTTAAATATATAAATCTGTGGACTTTTCACAAAACATCTTAAGTAGATATAAAACAATACTTAAATTCTTAAGTCACCTTTAATACTAATAGGCATAGAGTAACCTAATAATAGGTATTTTCCTATGAATATTCGTTTAAATTAATTTTAAATTAATTCGTTTTCATAGAAATTGTTAATTTTCAAACCATTTTTTAGATATTCAAAAAATTGAAAAATTTTACTTAAATAAGTGTTGGTATTTTACTGTTTTCGTTAAAATTCACCATTCATTCAGATTAATTTTTCTTAAACTATTCATTCTAACCCTACTTTTACTCTACTAATATATGTATGTGAGGTTATCATAGCAACCAAAAGAAAAAGTCAAATTAAAATTTATTTATAAGACTCTAATTATGTATTATATCAATGTGGGACCAAAAAAATAAGCCTTCTCAGTTGTGTTTCACATTTTCTGTTCGATAACTGAAGGGAAGCTTTTTTCCATCTCTACCACAATTGTGTCCCACGTCAAGTTTTTCTTATTTTCTGCAACTCAATTCTCTTAAGGCCCAACTACATACAATACTTTTGCTACAACTGCAACAGCTACAGTAAAATACATGCATTTATATGGAACGGAAGCAAATCAGTACGCTAAACTTCTGCGTGAAGTACTTCAAAGATGAAAAATGTTCAACTTTGATTTTAATATTTTTTCGTTGAGTCGGAAATTTTAAATTGCAAGTCATTTTAATTTTTACAACTTTATATTTTATTATATAAAATTGTAATAACAAAATAATGCAACGACTGGGTTAATATCATTTATACGTTGCGTAGCTGTCAGTCGCAGTTGAAGCGAAAGTATTCTTTGTAGTTGAGCCTTTACATTCGAAGGCCGTTTTAAGCTTCTATTAATTAAAATCTGATTTCCAATTACATCCAAAGGTATTTTCCGAAATATCTCAAATGCAAGTGTGCTAAATTTTGTATCATATTTGAAAGTTTCAGGAAGACTTTAAAGGCTACCCTTTAATACTCTCTAGATTATAATGTTAAAATTTGGATCTGTTACGTTAACAGTTCAACTTAATATCCTTTTGTAGATTTTTTAGGAAGCCTATGTCTATAAAACTAATTATGGATCTAATAAGGCTCTCGAAGACATCTAACGTTTAAGACTTCCAGATTTAACTTTGTTTCCTTAGATTAGAAGGAGAATATTATTGCTTGATAATAATTATTTAAAATAGTATTTTTGGTTAAAATTCGAAAATCGCTTAAAAAAACTTATAAAGATCGAATTGAAAAATAATAGAATTTCTTTATAACATCACATTTCTTTAAATTCATATTTTACTTTAATTTCTTTAACATAGAAATTAATTGTTTTATCCAATAAAACATGTTTTTCTTTATTTTTTTTTTTTTTCATATTTTTCCAATATTCACTTTAACCTCAATGTCACAATTTTCACTATTTTAGCTCTCATTAAGTTTTCAGTGTCATTCATTAATGGTTATTTCTTTTTCTTCTTTATTTTTAATTATTATTATTTTATTTATTTATTTATTTTTTTTTATTATTATTTTTATATAAAAAAGAATTTTTTCTTTCACTTTAACCTCAATTTCACATTTTTTACTTAAGTCTTCAGTGTCTTTCTTTAATTGTGCTTTTTTATTACTATTATTTAAATTTAAATATTTATAAGGCTGTCTTGACATTAATTTTTTTTTTTATCAAAACTTTTCATCTTAACCTCAATTTTTTAAAAAAATCTATATTTTATTGTTTACAAAATTCTATTCTCAAACAAAAATGTGCTTGTTTTCGTTAATTTTCTATTATTATAAAAAATTATTTGAACTTAAATTACTAACAAATTATAAAAAATATACATACATATAAATTTAGTAGTAATTATCCTTTTTAACATCCTTTAATCACTCCAACCCCCCAACAAAACAAAAACAATATAAATATACAAAACAAACAAATACAACAGAATTGGCTTTAAAACAAAAACAACAACAACTTAAGCTTCAACAACAACAGCGTTTAAAATCTTTATCCCGTTCCTCAAGCCAAGATCAACAAAATTATCCATATAATCATCATCTCCAGCAACAACAACAACAACATTTAATGGATAACTCTCCACATATAACTGAACAACAGCAGCAAATTGTTACAACAACTGGCTCACCCACGATACGCTCTAAAATTTACTATTCAAGCAATTGGCAATTATTAAGACAGCATACCACAACACAATCTCTTGATAATTCTGATATTTTAAATTGTGCTCGTGGTAATGCAGGTAAATTTTATTTAATATATTTTAACTATTTTACAATTGTATTGAAAAATGTTTTAAAATTTTATTGTTTAAGAAATTTCATCATCTATGATGGCCAGACGTTGTTCAGTACCTGCTGCTTTAAGCTTTCAAAGGCAAAAATTAACATCATCTGTATCACCATTAAGTATTGTTAGTGATCATGTTAATGTTAATAACATTTCCTTAAGTAGGCGTACCTCTATAACCTCACCTTTATCCTTAGCTATGGATCCTAATGATAGTTTGGCACCGGAATCAAAACGTAGAGTACGTATGATTAATAGGCATTAGATATAATAGAAATGAGGGGCAAAAAAAAATATTCTTTATTTTAATTTTTAAAACAAGTTAAAAAATCTATCAATTATTCGAAGTATCACTGAACTAGGATCGAAAACTAAATTAGAACTGTAATATAACTGTACTAGAACTGAAAAAGAACTGAACTAGAACTATTCTCGAACAGAACTAAGGAGTGAGATCGAAAAAATCTGAACACACGTTTTACCTTTTTTAAAAGCAGTATTTAAATTTTTTATTTCAGTTATTATTCCTAATGACAACCATGTTGATTTGTTGTGAGTTTGATTAAAATGTGTGACGAAAAAGAAGTACATGCTAAAATTATTAAAAATTAAAAAAAAAAAAACTACACCATTGTGTACATCAAAATTCGGGCAGGGGTCTTTTATTAGAAATGGGACCAATTGTGGATCTATATTCTTAGTAAGTGTAAAATAAAACATACGAATGCAGAATATTACGTCGATACTTACATTTATATGAATTTATTCACTTTTGGGTGATTCCCGAAAAAGGGTCTTATATGGGAGCTATGGTAAATTATGGACCGATCATCGTAAAATTTGGCACCATCATTTACATTTATATAAAACTTATTTGCGTCAAACATTAACTTGATACTAAAATTGTAATGGGATTTATGTTCTTTAAAGTGATTTTCTGAAAAGAGGTTTATGTGGGAGCTAAGGTCAATTATGGACCGATCTTCTTGAAATTCGGTACACAGATTTAGACTTATGTGGAACTTATATGTGCCAAATTTCATTAAAATATTGCTATATTTAATGGATTTATGATCGTTAAAGTCTTTTCCGGGAGAACATTTGTATGGGGGCTAGGTGAAATAATGGACCGATTATAATCAGTTTCAATAGGGTTCGTCCTTGGCCTAATAAAAGATTTTGTGCTAAATTTCATTGACTTATCTTTAAAATTGCGTCCTGTAATTTGATTACAAGGTTTACATGGACAGACAGACAGACGGACGGACATAGTTAAATCGACTTAGGAAGTGATTCTGAGTCGAATGGTATACTTTAAGGTGGTGGTCTGATGGTTTTTTCTATGCGTTACAAACATCAGCACAAACGCATAATACCCCAACCACCTATGGTGGTATAGGGTATAAAAATCCAAAAAGGTCTGCCGTCAAACTGTTTCCAATGTTATTAAACAGTATCAGGAGAATTTGACCATTGATAGGAAACCTTGTTCGGGAAGAAAAAAGGCACATGATATGAGGCCAAGAAAATTGAAAGCTATTGAGAGCTCCAAACATCTGGTAGAAAAGCAGCCCTGTTAGCTCAGTGCTCTGACTATTTCGTGCGTAGAGTTAAAGCCAATGCAGGCTTGAAAACATACAAAGTTCTAAAAGTTCCAGACAGGAATACTGCCAAAAATTGTATACAAAAAAATACTCATGTTGTATAATTTACGACGAAACTTATGTAGGTACTGGCAGATTTTTCGCAGCTCAGGGTAAAAATTTGTAAGTTTAGGACCCAAAAGCAGACGAAATTTCCTAAAAAAAATTCCTGGTATGGCAAGCTTTAAGCAGTTGCAGCAAAAGAAGCCAGTCATTTGTTACAGAATTGAAGAGAACAAAAAAGGTGTCCCAAAATATCGAAGATATCTTCCAAAAGAGTGACTAAAACATCTATCAAATAATGGAAGGGTTACCAAAAAAAGTTTACTAGTTCATAAGTAGTGGTTAGAACTATAAAAGTTATATTTTTCTGTGATCTGTAATTAGGGTTTGGGGTCCGAGAATTCCCGGGCGGGAAATCCCGGAAATTCCCGTGATTTTTTCGTCGGGAATTCCCGGGATTTTTTTCAAATTTTCCCGGGAAAACGGGAAATTTAATATTCATGTAGTTTTATAATCCTATAACAGAAAGTTTTACTGTTTCTATCGCCTCAGTGACAATTTTACATTAATGTAAACAAACTACTTATTAAAGGCGTTTTTAGATGTTAATACAAAATATAAATAAAATTAGATACAAGTGACTTTTTATATTACTGAAAAACATTTCACTAGGAAAAAAACGTTTTATTTTGTCCAGTTCGAATACACGGGATTTTTTTTTACTACATATTTCTAAAATTTGTTAAACATTTAATGATGATGTACCATTTTAAAACTTCATTTAAATACTAATTTTTCATTCGATAACACCATTCACAAAATCATACTTCTATTGAATCAATTTATAAAGGGATTACTGAATTTTTGTTAATTCAAATCTTTATATTTATATTTTTTAAATATTTTATATATATATTTTTTCTTTCATTGAATTCATTACATTATGTTTTTTAATAGGTTTGTTCCTGTACTTTTTGAGTAAAATGAGGAAAGGCTGAGGTTTCTCTCAAAAATTTTCAAAAATACGGGAACACAAAAACCAATTTTTAGCCAGAAATCAAACATCAAACTATTTGGAAATTCATATGTGAATGTTATTTTTTTTAGCATATATCAACGTTCTTAATTTTTTTTAATTGAAGCTTTCTTCTTAGTTACAAAAACAAAATATAGGAATAGAGTTTTAACACTCAAAAATGCCTTAAAAATAGGAATATTTTAATGAAATTTTGCATAAATAAGTCTTATATAAACAAAAATCCATCTGCCAAATTTTGTGAATAACGGACCATAGCTCCCATATAAACCCCTCTTCCGCAAATTACTTTAACGTGCATAATCCGACAGAAATGTTAGTATTATGTTAATACATAACACAAATAAGGTTTATATAAGCAAAAACAAAATTATGTTGATCGGAATAGTGTGGGGTATCATATGGTTGGTCTTGACCGATAGTACTTTTCTCGTTTTATTTTTTGTTTATTTGACTATATACCAAGTTTATCCAAAGAAATTGCCTGAACTGTTTTGTGCAAGAAGTAGAATATTATTTTCTTAAAATCCCTCTTACTTCCCAATTTTCGAGTACGAGAACACTTTTGGGTAAAATAGGCATCCCGCGTGGTCTCAATTTAGAGTACGGGAACAAAGCTAATATTTTACCAAATTAATCAAAAAATATTTCCTAAAGCTAATTCGTAACAGATTTGAATAGAAAACAAATTTAATGATTCAATATTTTTTTTAAGCTTGAATTGGGTAATTGGTAGTGAATTCTTTAAGCAATTAATTCTTGTGAAGTCAAAGAATTTAAGTCTATGAGTTTGAATTCTTATGAAAGCTTTAATGAAATGACTGGGAAAATAAGTTTAATTCGATTTTGAAAAGTGAATTAAAGAATTCAACCTTTGGAACCTTGCTTACAATAGGCACTTATTTTATTTGTATGAAATATTTAAAATTTTTTAAATTTTTAATTGGTTTTACACTATAATATTTTGTATTAATACCAAAAATATTTTAAAATGTATTATGCTGTAAACACTTTCAATACTTGTATGTTGAAGTCTTTAAAATTTTGAAATTTAATTGCATCTCTTAAAGCCAATTTCTGCAAATTTTTTTATTTATAATTTTATTTGTAGTCAATTCTGTTAAGTTTTTGTTTTTAATTTTTTTTCTTAATATTATAATAAAGAAAATTAAAAATATGACGTTTAATAATAATTTCCATAATACATTTTTTGATATTTATTATAGAAAATGAAAATCTGGTATGAATATATAGTATTATAGTGTAAAACCACCTTAAATAATCATACATTTAATTTATAATGTTGTTTTATAGTATTGAATACAAAAAATTTCATTCTTTATAAGAAATCATTGCTTCTTTTTTAAAATTTGAATTTCCCGGGATTCCCGGGAATTCCCTGGAAATCGAATTTTTTATTCCCGTTTCCCGGGAAACAAAATATCACGGGAAACCCCAAACCCTATCTGTAATATAATATCAATTAAATAAAAAAATCAAAACCGAATCCAAATTATTGAATTTTATATATGTTTGTATTTATCGATCTCACTTCTTAATAATGTACTAAAACTGAACTGGAACTGAACAAGAGTTGAACTAGAACTGATCTGGAAATGAATTAGAACTGAACTAGAACTGTACTACAACTGAAAAAGAGCTGAACTAGAACACAACTAGAATTCAATTAGAACTGAATTAGAACCGATCTTAAACTGAATTAAAACTGAACTAGAATTGAATTAGAACTGAACTAGAACTGAACTTGAATGAACTAGAATTGAACTACAACTGAACTAGAACTGAACTAAAACAGAACCAGAGGAAAACTGGAACTGAACTAAAGCAAAACTAAACTAGAGGAAAGCTAGAACTGAACTAAAACTAAAACTGAATTGGAGCAAAGTGAGACTAAACTAGAACTGAAGTAGATCTTTTAAAAAGAGTCAAGCGAATGTTTAAATAAAGATAATCTATAAATCTTATACTTTTCCAATATAAAATAAGGCCTGGCCATTTTTTAGTAAAAAATAAAAAAAAAAAATATATATATTAAACCGATAAAACGACAAACCCTAAAGCCTTGGTTAGTTGACCGCTTATGTGACGCTTCAGTGCGGCCGATAGATTTTCTTGTGAGTGTCGTAATTACAAAATTTATAGATTTGTGATGTAGCGTCTCATAAGCTTGTTTGTATTTTTAACGCTGATGCCATACATAAGAGCTCGTCTAACAAAGGCTTAATTCTTTCCTTTACCCAAAACTAACACTTACTAACAGTCAGTGTAATTTATTAAACTTTCATAAAGTATTAAAACAAAATGTTTTTTTTTTTTTTTTAATTATAAAACATTTTACAAAAAAAGTATGTAGTAGTTTTTATTAATCATAGATTTCTTTCTTAAATAAATGTTTAGAAAAATGTGTATGTGTTATTTAAATTAGATTTTTATTTTTCAAATGTATGATAGGATAAGAAAGGGAATATATACGTAAATTAATGTTTTTTGTTTCTTTAACGTAGTAGTACATAGTTTGTTTTAATTAAAAAAACTAATTAAATTATTTAATAAAAAAATATTATAATATATATAAATATATACTCTTATATAGGTATGTATTTATTAAAACGTTATTTACAAACTATATTATATAATTTATTTTATTTATATTAAAAAAAATACAATTAAATATAAAACAGAAAAAAAATACAAAATTATTATTTAAAAAAAATATGTATAAGTAAAAAGTATTTTTCTTTAGAGAAATTTATAAATATTCTTTGTTTATTTTTAATATTAAAAAAATTATAAGTAATTTACATTATGTTTAGTTTCTATTTTATTAATTTAATTTGTAAAGAAATTTAGTAGTTTGTGTAAAACATTATTATTAAACTTAGTTGTCTTATGTGTATTAGATTTAAAAATAGTATAAATGAATTTTAAAACTAACTAAACAATTGTAAGGCAAGATTATTTTTTCATTTATTATTTATTATTTTTTTTTTTTTTTGTATTTGATTAATAAAAATATGTTAAATATTCAGGCTTTTTGTGTTTTTTTAGTAAGAAGATATAAAAATAAGTATAATTGAAATAAATCCTACAATGATTTAATTAAATGAAAGTATTAAAAGTGTATTTTTCGTTTTATTTAATGGAAGACATTATAATTAAAGCAGCTTTGTTAAAAAATATATATTTTTTATTTATTTTTATGTTTTAATGTAACAAAAAAGTTAAAAGAACTAGTACTGAACTAGAACTGATCTAGAACCGAAATAAGACTGATCCAAAACTAAACTAAAATTGATCCAGAGCTTTACTAGAACTGAATTAAAACTGATCCAGAACTGAACTAAAACTGATCCTGAATTGATGATGAACTTAGCTGTAACTGAAACTCATCTGGAACAATTATATTATTTGGAATGTATCAAAAATTTTTCTTTATGCTAAAAGAAATTTTAAAAATTTTCCTCAAATTTATTTTTAAAATATAATATTTTTTATTATTCTTTGCAGAAGCATAGAATTAAAAAATATTGTAATAGATTTTTTACTTTATTTTAATCACCACCTTATCAATGTGTATGTATATACTTTTCAAAAACTTTCAGAAAGTAAATTTATAATTAACTTTTTCTCCAGCTCTTTTCGATTTCAAAATTACAAATCTGCATTAAACAAAGCTGCTTATTTTCAAACAAAATTTAATGATTTAAAGAATGTAAAAACCCAAAATGTTTTTTTTTATGATTTGCATAGAAGCATAGAATTAAAAAAATATTGTAATAGATTTTTTACTTTATTTTAATCACCACCTTATCAATGTGTATGTATATACTTTTCAAAAACTTTCAGTAAGTAAATTTATAATTAACTTTTTCTCCATCTCTTTTCGATTTCAAAATTACAAATCTGCATTAACAAAGCTGCTTATTTTCAAACAAAATTTAATGATTTAAAGAATGTGAAAACCCAAAATGTTTTTTTTTTATGTTTTGCAAAACAAATTAAGGCCCATTTTTTCTCTTTATCTAACTTAAAAAATATATATATACTTAAAAATAGAAAAAGAAAAACTTAAGTGAAAAAAATTACAAAAACTAACTACAATAACTAACTAATTAACTACAGACATTATATATTATTAACTGGCTAACTAAGTTCGTTACCTTCATACAAGCTTTCACAACTTTCCAATAAGCGTAAGACCGGCGATATATCATAGGGATACAGTTGTCGCGATACTAAACGTGATATTTGTAAACGTAAACGTATCAGCACACTCATTGCCTCATCTAGCATTGATGAGCCCATACCGAAGTCATGACAACTCTGTACAAACATAGACCAATTCATGCGTATATATTTGAGAAAACGCAAAAGGTACAACAGGAAACAGGTCTCATTGCTAACCAATAGATCCAATAGCAAATCGGAACTATTCGATATCATTTTCAGGAACTCTAGAAACGTATAGACCGGATTGAGCATAGATACTAGTTCGGGAAAGGCATTGTTGCGAAATGAAATGCCAGCAGTGACGTCCAGCGTACACACCATGGCCTCAATTAGATGATCATCTTGATCATCGAACAGATGTATTAGAATTTTACTAAAATGACATTCAGGATGAAATTCCAGGGTGTGTTTGATAAAAGATTCCAATTTACGTAAAACATCACGTATGGATCTTTCGATTAGCACCATATCCTGAAAGGCATCATAGTCTGAGGAATCTATTGAAGAATCCGAAGAATCACTGCGTATTTCTTTAACAGTGACCGCGATCGATTTAAGCACCAAAAGAACAATTTTTTGTAAAATAGTCTTATCCATTTCTATGACATCACTGGAATTTAAAGGATTTTCCGAGTTATCGTTTATAAGACCAAATTGATGTTGTAATGAATTATGTGCATAATTGACTGGTTTCCTTTTGAAACCTATAAGACCTACAATATTTTCAGGCTGTCTACGAGGTAGAGATTCTAAAATACGAAAATCCTTAACATGTCGGACAATTTGATGAGCCAGCATACAGGTCTCATCGGGCAACATATCCTGCAGGGCCAAAGTGGAGCCATAGCAGAGAGCTTCATTGAAAAGACACAACATTTGCTTGTAAACGGTACAGGAAAGATTTTGATTGAGCAGTAATTCAAATTTGTCCAATTGAGCATAAAATGGCAGAGTTTCTACTATGGATAGATTAGCCTTAACCGATATGATATTCTCCCATAGTTGTAGAAAATTTAATATACAATTTTCAGCATTTTCCACATCCAAATGATTGGCTATGAGGGAGGACATATTCTTAACCAAGGCAGGCCATTTATTTTCGAGTATTTTTATGGTTATGCACTTGAGATGAGTGGTATCAAAACTTTCCGAATCAGTGAGGGTAACTAAATGACAACCTTGTTGCTGCAGCAGAGAGGAAGAATGTGGCTGTTGATGATGAGGATGATGATAGGCTGGATTTGTTATGCTGTTGTAATGAGGATTTGGTGTGGCATTATGGTGTTGATAATGTCCTGATGAGGAACCAGATGAGCTGGGTCCATCTAGACTTTCTGTAGAACGATAGTGTACCGCAAAGTAGTTAGACTCTAGAGATGGTTGCTGCGCTTGAAAATGCAAATATCCTAGATTTGTTTCATCTATAACCAAGTTATTAGCCGTACTATTATGAAACGCTGCCGAAGATGAAGAGGGCATACTGTCCGTTATAGTTTGGGTATCTGCAATTTCTTCTTCCAGCGGATGCAAATCTATATCTTTCCATTCCACTATCCTCTTAATAATTTCCAAACTGAAGTGAATCTTTTGCACAGCTTTATGGTCTAAACGATCAAAATTAAATAAATTATCTACCAGTTTTTTAAGCCAATCATCATCCATTTCTTGTTTGGCTATAACCAAAAACGAGGCCAATACTCTACCCGCCAAAAATTGTACATAAGCATTGCTATAGCCAGCCAGCACTATAATCTCATCTATTAGATTGTGATCGTTACGTATAAGAGCATCACAGACATCCATAATGCGAGCACAAATAAAACCCTTGGAATTTTGTTTCAAATAAATGTCAAACAGCAACTGAAGATTCGAAAGAAATTGTAGTAATTTATTGGTGGGCCATTCACTTAGATTGGCTACACGTTTCTGACCATTAGCATCCATTGAATAGTGGGATTGAAAAGGTTTTCTAAGCATACGTTCCGAGACACCACATAAACATTGTTTATTTAGGGAATCTTCAAATTCCCTCATATCCTGAGATGCCGTCAACTCATCCAGATGTTGTTGCTGTTGTAGGGCGGCCGCAGAATTTATATGCAGGGAGTGACGTGCTTTACTGGACGAAGACGTAGAAGTGCTGGCAGTTATTAAAGGAGTTTGGCTATTAATGGGTAATAGATCGGGTAAACCACTGCGATCTACTTCATCATTTGAATGGTGGCTAGATGACGAAGAGGACGTGGACGAGGAGGAAGATGAATTGCAATTTTGTATTATACTGCTAGACATAAGATCATCTTCAAGATGATTATGTAAATGATGATGTAGATGCTGATGATGGTGATGTCCATTTGTTATAGGCAAGATATGGTTTAAGTTTTGTACATTTAATAGTTGCGTCAAAGAGGCAGCTCTTGATGAAGAAGGTGTGGAACTAGGTGAATTATCCGTAGAAGAGGGAGATGTTATGGAATTTGCAGAAGATGATAATGACGAGCTTAGGATCTTCGATTCCCCCGTATCAATAATATCGGGAGGTGGCGCCATGCTAGAGGAAGTTGACGCCGCAATTTTTCCTTTGGAATTGCCATTTGTAGGTTTGATTTTTTCAATTTTTTGCCGTTTTGTTTGCGGCTGTTCTGTGTTATTAATATTACTACTATTTTGTATACTGTTAGCCACCAAATTATTTGTAGAGATAATATTATTATTATTGTTTGTGTTATTGTTATTAAGTATATTCGAATTTCCTGCATTTAATTGCACACCATTTGTTTTGCCATACACTAGATCCTGCTGTTGTTGTTGTCTATTATTTTGATCTGGTGAGGAAGACATAGTGGTGCTAAGCGTTCCTGACGCTATTTTTCGCACAACAAATTAAAAATTTGTTCAAATTTCTTTTTACCACCACGTAGGGTCTTTAAATGGTTATTCCAATTTCAATATTTTATTTAGCTATAGCAAAAGATTTTAGAAGAAAAAAACAAAATATAATTAAAATTTACATTATTTAATTTATTTTTCTTTAAAAAACGCTTTGCAGCATCTTTACATATTTAGTAGTGTAGCAGAAGCAACTCTATGATGCCATTGGACAAAAGGTGCTACCGTGCTACGCATTCACAAGGTTACGTGTGCATTTTGCTTAGGCGGAGTTACTTTAAGGTAGCACTTTAGTATATTAACACATTTTTCAACAAATTTTCATATTTTTTCATAAAATTCACTGATTTTCTTTAAAATTATGTTTTTCCTCACAATATTTTTTATTATTATTTACCTTTTTCTATTAAAGTGACACTATTACTATTTTTGTTTTTGGATGTTTTTCTTTAATTTTTCTGGCCAGCATTTGTTGTTTTTTACACATTTCTTTTAGTTGCAACATTTCAATGTATCTTTAAATTGCGTTTTTTGTTTTGTTAACATTTTATTGTTTGATTTTTAAAGCACTTTTTAAGTTTTATTGGGAATTTTTTTGTAAAATAAAGAAAGAGCTGAAGAATTTTTTTACTTGATTTTCGACTTCTTAATTACACACATTACGCGTCGCCATCTTGCTTTATTTTTGCCCTACTTGACATTTACAGAGTTGTATTTAAGGTAGAAAATTAACTTGGCATTACTTTTAATGAAGTAAAACTTATAACTGCCTTACCTTACAAGAATTTATGGTGTAAACTGCATTATTTTTATAGAACAGTTTTACCATTTTATATATATTATCATAAAAGTGTTGTTTATTAGAGTTTGTTTTAAGAAGAAAATAAACCGTAAAATCAAACAAACGGTTTTTATGTATATAGGGCTATAGAAATATAATTTATTGTTTATAATTTCCGACAGTTATAAAACATAAAAATTTTATTAATGCAATGAGACAAATTCAAATTGTTATAAAATAACAATAATAATAAAATTGTTTAAATTTTATTTTTAATTTGGCTTTTAAGATTGAAATCTACATATGCATTCACTTCCAATTTTTTTAGTTTTTCACAATGATAATACTTTTAACGCTAAAAATAATGATGTCAATTTTTGTTGTTTATTATACAGGAAAAATAAATGGAAAATATTAAAAAATATAAGTTAAATGAACTATCATAGAAAATTATTTGTGTTTTTGTAAATGCCTATTTACAAGCATTCATTAGAGTATAGTATAGAAAATATGTACTATTTTTAATGAGTTAGTGAACTCAATGAGTTCCATTTAAAATTTTTTATTTATTTATTTTTTTTTTTTTCTGTTATTTCTTTGCTGCATTATATTCTTAAAAATATAAAAATTATTGTTAAAATTTGTTAAACTATTTATTTATTTATTAAATCAATTATTAGTAATTTTACATAAAAACAATTGGGGGATTCACAAAGTGTGCTATCATGTCGTATTGTCATATGTCGTAAAATATTTCAATGTAAAAAAATATTGTTATTGCTTTTCCTTTGTAAAATTTTATGACATTATGACAATATGACATGATAGCACACTTTGTGAATCCTCCATATGTTTCGACTTTAAATCCTACAAATTTTAACAGTACTTTTGCATATTCATTATTTTAGCGTTTTCATTTTCAAACAACGTTTTATTACTCAAACTATTTGACATCATTCCTTGCTTTTGTTTTTCATTTGACATTGAAGTGGTATGTTTAAAGTCGCTGGAATATTTCATATTTTAAATACAAAATTACAATTTCAATATATTTTTCAATCATATTGCAAGCGTACGCTGTCTAAGTAATAACTAATTTAATCATTTTTTTACAACTTTTTTTTGTGTACTTATATATTATTATAAAACTAAACAAATAAATTAGCATTAAAACAACAACAATGGCTGGACCACTACCTTTATTAACCACGGAACCAGTTTACAAAAAATTGCAAGAATACTACAATGCCAATGGAGCAAAAATAAATATTAAGGATTTATTTGCCCAAGATGCTGAACGTTTCAATAAATTCAGGTATGTACACATAAAATAAAAGGAAAATAGGAAAAAAAAAGTAGAAAAGAAAAAACCAAACCACCTCCCCCACAGTGAATAGATAGAAAAAAAGTATACCGGTATTTTTTTCATATTGATATTTATAGACTAGTATTAACTTTTAATCAGTGCTATTATAAAATTTTATTAAAAAGGGGATTGAAAACATTTATTTTAGTTTAATTTGTTAAGAGACAAAGAAAAAACGTAATTTAATTAAATATTTAATTTACTTAGGGGTTACTGTCAAGGTCATATAAATATTGAACTTGCCCCACTATCATATGGTTAGTTAATGGTATTGATAACAAAGTACATATACGTACTTTGTAAAGTGTGTATACCTATAAAATAGAATTGTGTCCTTTGCTCATGATCAACAAAACAAAAAAATATAATAGTACATACATGACTGATTGGCGGTTGGTTTTGTGGGTTACTTTTACTTTCTCTAAAATATTTTACAACAACAGGGTCATTTAAATGTGTTACATATTTATAGATAGATACCTATTAATACATATTTTAATTTAAATATGCAAATTTTCCTGAAAAAAGCAATAACAACAATTCATTCAATATGTTTCATAATTTGTTTGCTAATGTCATCATATACACAAATACAGGTGTGTTTGTATATGCATTGAAACATTCTCACCTTAACGGTTTTCTATTTTTGTTTTTTTTTCATTAATTACTTCCCCTTTACATTAAATGTCATTATTATAACGGCTTATCGATTTGATCCTTTTAATTATGAGTTGGTATGGCAACCTTGTAAATTAATTTTTTTTAACAGTATTTTGTTACATACGATTTTAATTACATTAGTATGGCCAATGTAACGATTTAAAAGCAGTTTTTAATATTTAAAATATGCTTTAAAGAAAAATTAATAAATAGTACTAAAATATTTTAGGATGTTCTCTTTTTTATTTAATTACCTTTAATACTTAATGTGAAACAAAAACAATTTTAGCATACAAATGCCAAATTTTATTGGTTTTCTTTATATATATATTTGAAAGAACAAGATATGTTTTCCCCCGCCCATCCCAACATATTTTAGTAATTTTGCAAAATAAAAGTTCGATGACGTATGTCTGGGCGCTTGTTAATTGTTCAGGCATACTTTGAACATAAAAAATGTTTTTTTTTTTCTAGAATATTTATTGAGATATTTCAAACATTGTATTTATTTGTATTAACTGTTAACAATTAATTTAGTTTTTTTGTTGCTGTTCTCAATTTCAATTAATAATTAATTAAATACTGAATCTGTAAAGTAATCTCAAATATTTTTTTTATCAATTTAAAAATGTTATAGGTCCTAATATTTTTTACAAAAAACTGCAAAAGTTTGTTAAAATTCGTGAGAAAATAGCCAACTAAAAATTACTGTTAAATACAAAAACATTTTTAAATTTTTTTCCTTTTAGCGATTTTTCATTTTAAAAATGTTTTCCTTTAAGGTGTTTTTTGACATTTAGGTGATTTTTTATTTCGACTTTTTTCACTCGTTTTACGATTTGTTTTTTTTTTTTTTTTTAAATTTGGATAATTTTTCGTTGTGATTTTTTTTCATTTTTGCTATTTTTCACTTTTTTCTAGTGTTTTTTTTTTTTAAGGTTTGTCGTTTTTTCCATTCTTTTTACTGATTTTTATCATTTTAGGGATTTTTCTGTTTGGCGATTTTTTATTCTGTTATTTGTTCGTTTTGCCGATTTTTTTGTTTTTGCGATTTTTTTTAATTTTGAGATTTTTTGTTGCTTTTTTTTTTTCATTCGTTTTTCAGATTTTTTTAATTCTACTTTTTTATTCGTTTTGCCGATTTGTTTTTTCATTTAAGAAATTTTTTAAATTAATCGATTTTTTTCAGTTTGGCGTTTTTTCAATTTAGCGGTTTTTTTTTTAATAGATTTTATTTAATTTAGCTATATTTTTTATTTTTGTTTTGGCAATTTTTTCCTTTGAGGTATTTTTTTATATTTTGTATTTTTTGGTTTAATATTTTTTTTTTTCACCAACTTAAATAAACTTTTATTTTCAATTATATTTTTCTCTATCTTCCTCTCTCTCTCTTCCCCAGCTTGCGCATTAGCACTCCTAAAGATGGTGATATTTTACTTGATTACTCCAAGAATCGTATCACCCCCGAGGTATGGAATTTACTCTTGGAATTGGCTAAAGTAAGACGGGTAGCTGAAGCCCGTGATGCCATGATGTCCGGCGTACCCATCAATATCACTGAAAATCGTGCTGTCCTACACATAGCTTTGCGTAATCGTGGTGATCAAGAAATTTTAGTTGATGGCAAAAATGTTATGCCCGATGTACGTGCTGAATTGGCCCATATGAAAGAGTTTACCAATCAAGTGATTTCGGGTGTTTGGCGTGGTTTTACTGGCAAACAGATAACCGATGTTGTTAATATTGGTATTGGTGGTTCGGATTTGGGTCCACTTATGGTAACTGAAGCCTTGAAACCCTACTGTAAGGGTTTGCGTTCACATTTCGTGTCCAACATTGATGGTACCCATATGGCGGAGGTTTTGAAGAAGGTCAACTATGAGACAACTTTGTTTATTATTGCCTCAAAAACATTTACCACCCAAGAGACTATTACCAATGCCACTTCGGCCAAGAATTGGTTGTTGGAACAAACCAAAGACGTAAGTTTTTAGTTTTATTATTAAAAATTTATTTTCTTATTTTGAACGATTGAATTTTAGCCTGCTGCTGTGGCCAAACATTTTGTAGCTTTGTCTACTAACAAGGCCAAGGTTACTGAATTTGGTATTGATAGCAAGAACATGTTTGGTTTTTGGGATTGGGTTGGTGGTCGTTATTCTTTGTGGTCGGCCATTGGTCTTTCAATTTGTTTGTCGATTGGTTTTGAAAACTTCGAACAATTGTTGGAGGGTGCCCACTTTATGGACAATCACTTTAAGAATGCTCCCTTTGAGAAGAATGTAAGTACATATTTAAATACCTTAAAGAAAATATCTAGAAAATGTTTTTTTTTTCTGTTTAGGCTCCTGTTATTTTGGCTGCTTTGGGCATTTGGTATTCCAATTTCTACAATGCTGAAACCCATGCTCTTTTGCCCTATGACCAATATTTACATCGTTTTGCTGCCTATTTCCAACAGGGCGATATGGAGAGTAATGGTAAATTTGTTACTAAAACCGGTTCTAGAGTTGTTGACTACAATACTGGTCCAATTGTTTGGGGTGAACCTGGCACCAATGGTCAACATGCCTTCTATCAATTGATTCACCAGGGTACTCGCTTGATTCCTTGCGATTTTATTGCTCCCGCAGAAACACACAATCCTATTGCTGGTGGTTTACATCATAAGATTTTGTTGGCCAACTTTTTGGCTCAAACTGAAGCTTTAATGGCTGGCAAATCCGCTGAACAAGCTAAAGCTGAATTGGAAAAATCTGGTTTGTCGGGAGAAAAATTACAACAACTTTTACCCCACAAGGTATTCACTGGCAATCGTCCCACCAACTCTATTGTAGTGAAAAAGGTGACACCCTTTATTTTGGGTGCTTTAATTGGTAAGAAAAAATAATTTATTATTACTTAAGGAATTAACTTTAATTTTCTTCGTTTTAGCCATGTATGAACATAAAATCTTTACCCAGGGTATTATTTGGGATATCAATTCCTTCGATCAATGGGGCGTTGAATTGGGCAAACAATTGGCCAAAGCTATTGAACCTGAATTGGCCAACAAGGATGTCATTACTAGTCATGATGCCTCCACTAATGGTCTTATCAATTTCATCAAATCTAATTGGTCTTAAAAACTCTTTGGGCCAACAAAAAAAAATCCTATTTAGTTCTCCTAAAACTACAGCAAAACAACAATAAACCACTTACTAACTTAAGCATTATTATGTTAAGAAAAATCCCCTTACGCACATTTACACCTTTCTTAATACTCATTTAGGAGTTTGAAAGATATTGCACAATATTTTTTCATCCCAAATGTATTTAAATGGTCAAGTGCAATTTATCTAGTAAAGGAAAGCTATTAAGGATTTCAATCCCTTTATTTCAACATTTCCACGAACAAAAATAAGCAACAAAAAACATCACAATACAAAACAATAATTGTTTAACATTAAAAAAATGCTTTTTACCTTTAAATTAGATTATACTAGATTCATTCTTTCCTTTTCTTTAGGTTTAATCAATGGGAAAAAAATCTCACTAAAAATTATACAATAATAATTGGCTTAATGTATTTGAAAGAAAACAAAAATATATATTTGAAAAATGCGATTGTTAAATCTCTGTTGTCGTAAAATTATACTTCATCAATTTATAACTATCAATGGCATTATTATTTTAAAAATAGAAGAAAAATAAAGCATAATTGTTAGATGTTACAAAAAAAAAACTAAACATGATTTTTTTATTTAAAACTTTTTTTTCTTTTGTTGTTCTATTCCTATAAGTTTTTTTTATGTAAAATTGTAGAAATTTTCACACATGCTACTTAGACAATAAAATGTATTTGCAAACTTAACTAACAAAGAAGACCAGGAAAAAGATTTTACAAAAAATATATTACATTTCCATATCTTCATCACTGTCATCATCTTTCATATTTTCATCAACATTCTCTTCATCGTCTTCGTCATCTTCCTCACCCTCTTCCCATTCATCATCTGATAGGGATTTATTGACAGCATCATCTAAATCGGAATTTGAGGAATCTATAGAAATGAATTATTTATATGTGAAATAAAAATAATAATAATTTTAAAGGATTTATATGCTTACCATCATTGTCTTCGAATACTAAAACATTATCACTCTTTAGATTATCTTCCTCTTGGGTATTACGTTTGATTTGGCTGACCAACAATTGCAGGCGACCATTTAGTCTAACAATTTCGAAAATTAAAAAAATAATATCAATATTTTTAAAAGTGAAAATTTTAAGAAATTTCGAAATTAAGTTAGAATTTTCGAATGTGACACAAAAGTTTTTATTTTCAATGCAGGCGAATAGGTTACGTTAGGTTCAGCGACCAAACGGCCGATTATGATCCCTTTACAGGAAAAGAAAAAAACACAATAGAAGATAAATAAAGAAAAGTGGTACCTAAACCGTAACAATCAGTTATGAATGCCCCTAAACCATATTATTCCCATTACAAACCCTATGAGATTAATAACTCCTTTGCCTGTAACCTCATCTAGTTCATGCAGTATTTGGCTCCCAAACCACTTCAGCGTTCCGCGATGAAGCCCTACACAATGACAGAGTATGTGCTCAACTGTCACTAGCTCATCTACGTTATCACACGTCCTGCAAAAATCTGACGTGCCAATGTCCCGTTTACTCATCATGTTCCCTATTGAGAAATGATCTGATCATTACCACCATGACTCTCAGACTACCACGACTCCTTCTGGGTATGTTTCGAATCTGTTAGTTTAAGACTAGGCCATAACGCTCCAGATACCCTGCAGACAGTTTTAACCCTACATGATCGATTCGTTTTGACCAGAATAGGACCCAATTGGAATCCTAAAAGATGTCTCTACGAAATACCTATCCAGTTCCAAGCCAATACGAGCCAGCTCATCGGCTATTTCATTGCCGAGAATGAAACAGGAGAGAGAGAACTATCTGGCTTTTTTCCTGCTATATGGCTATATGGAGTCGAAGCTAACACCCATCATTCTGTAAGGGGCAGTACAGACACCAACAATAGAGGTAATAGAGCCGAAAACAATCATGTTGGAGGTCACCTGTCTAACCTAACCATGAGTCCCTTGTTATCTACAATGAAAATTGGTGCTATTTTAATAGATTAAAAAATTTCGAAATTAAGTTCGAAATTTCGAACAATGTGATTATTTTTTAATGTAAGCAAAAAAATAACATACAAGTTTATAAAAAAATAGATTTTGAAAAAAAAAAATCAATATTCTAAAAATCAAAAAATTTTCGAAAATAAGTTCGAATTTTCGAACATAGCTCAAATTTTTATTTTAATGTGTTATCTGAAATATTTCATTTTAACAATAAATTAAATGTTCGAAAATACAAAAACATGTTCAAATATCGAAATATGTGCAAAAATTATAAGCCCCTGTTGTCTACAATAAAAATTGGTCATATTTTATTAGTTTAAGAAATTTCGAAATTAAGTTCGAATTTTCGAACAAGTGTCAAAAGTAATTATTTTCATTATAGAAAATATAAACCTTAAAAATTTTGTAAAATAACAGCTTTTTTACATAAAATTCCATGTTCGTGCTTAAATATAGAAAAAATAAATATTTCGATTAAAACCGAGTTTTCAACTTAGTGGTTTAATTAATTATATACTGCTTCCTGAGAAAAATTAATATTTTAAATATAAAAAGGTTCGAAGTTAAGTTCTAAATAAGATCTACACAGATCTAAGACAAATAAACATATTACAAAATTCCAATTTTCCAAAATGTTTTACTCAAATTAACTAAAAAAACCCTTCACTTTCCATTTAAAGAAAAAAAAAAAAATATACTTACTTGGACAATTCCTTTAAACAATTAGCTCGATGTTCAATTATACCAATACAGGGGCCAAATTTATTAAGTAAATCATCAGCACCCAAAGCCATCAATTGACTGGAATGAGTTTGAGCCAAAACCTTCAACCAATTCATGGCAAATTCAACGCTAAATTAAAATAAAAATAAATCCAATTTATAAATAAACTTTTCATATTAAACAGTAAATATTTAACACTTACTTTGCATGTTTCTTTTGCATTAGCAAAGTCAATTCATTGACCAAAGTGCCCACATATTGCACGGGGAGTTTTTGCAAAGTGAGGTTTATAGTTTGCATATCATTTGTAAATAAAACCGAACGTAATAAACTACAAGGAAAATAAAGTTCAAAGTTATTTTTCAATTCTTAAGTTCTTAAAAACAAAAAAACTTACTTAGCATCCTTACTGTGTAGTGATTGTACCAACAATTGTACTTTACTCTGTGATTGAGGCACTACCTTACCGCCAGGACCATTTAAATTCAAATTTTGTAATCTTGATTCCATGGGCATATCTAAGGAATTGAGTTTTTTCTTGGGCACTGTTACCGCTGATTTATAATCAACATCTTGTGTATTAATAATGGGTGTTAAGGTTTTTAGAGCTGCATCGGTCGTTCGTTGATCACCTTTGCCTAGTTTTTCTTTAATTAACTTTTTTGGATCTTTACGCACCAAAACTTGTAATTTTTCATTAAAGTTGGGCTTTAACTGTTCAAAAACCAGGTAATGTTTATCGCCATAGGCAAAAAGTAATTCTCCCGTTTTGGCAGCATGTTGCAAGGAAGAGGCAATGGCTGATATGGGTTCTATAACAGTGGCGCTATCGGAGGCGATACTAATAGTAAGTTTTGGTTTGATGGGTTTATCGGCTTTGATGCTGGTTATAAAAAAAGGAAAATTAAATTAAAAAATACAATAATTTAAAATATTTAATTTCATACCTTTCCAGATCAATAATGTAAACATGTATAACACCGCTTCGCGTAACACTGGATACCTTAAGTTTTGTTTCCCCTTCCAGTTGACAGGACAAGCAATGAGCTATATCTTCCATAAGCAAGGTGCAAGAAGCAGCTTTATTACGACCTTTTTTGCCAATTTTCCATAAACAAATAACACGTTCCATTCGAGAGGTAGTCAAGGCATATTCTGTTTTATCACCATACACAAATGATTCCATAAAATTGATTTCTGATGTATGACCCGTAAACGTTTGCAGTAATTCTTGTGATTCGACAGAGTAAACTTTAATTGTGCGGGAACCCACCACTACGGTATTGGACGCTGGCATATATGCTATACTATAGGGTTTTTCTGGACCCACCGACCAAGAGGTCAATTGTTTTTCCTCAGCTATAGACCATATTGCTACTTGATAATCTTCGCCGCAGGTGAAAAGTCTGCCCTGTGTATCACTTACAATTGAAGTGATTTTACCCGTATGGCCTTCACCCTTAAGATTACGTTCGATCTAAAAAATATATTTTAAGATTTATTAACAGTTTTCATTTCTTATTAAAACTGTTACTAACCTTTGCTTCAGCATAGGAATATAAAGAAACTTGACCTTTGCTAGTGCCCAAAGCTATATATAATGATTCCTTGGCATTTGAGGATTTTCTAGGTTTTTTGTGCTTTTTTTTTAAAAGAAAAAATAAGATAAAATTTCTTTCAATTAGTAAAACGTGTATTTGTTTCTTACCTTTTTGTCTTGTGTGGCGGAGGCAACTGAAATCCAAACCAAAGCCGAACATGGTCCAGCCAAATGTAAATTAGGAGTATATTCTTGTTTTAATTCATTAGTATCGGTATCCCATATCCTGAGGATACCTTGGTCATTGATGAAGGCAAATAGTTTACCGTTGGGTGAAAACCCCAGCACGTGTTGTGTTCCCAAAGCCATCTCTGTGTATATGAGAATTGTATATTTTGACTTCTTGTGCTCACTATTACATACGGGGTGTTTCGACAAATGCCGACGGGGTGTGTCGTATAAGTTAAAGGTTTTTATAAACAAACTATTTACGCGTTTTTTCCTTTTTAATGTTTATTTCAATACAAAATAATTAAATTAAATTATATTTTAAATATATAGAATAAAAGAGCTAGGTTTACCTTAAAAATCAATTTGAATTTGTTTATTTTTTATATACTTAAACAAAATTTGAAATTAATCGCTTGAATGATAAATTCTAATTAACACACTTTTTTTATCTATTTCAAATTGTCAATATAACCGTATGCTCAATAATATTATAATAATATTTTATTTTCTTTCATACACCCTGTTGTTGAATGTTTTTCTTTCAGTTTTTTGCCAGTTCAGTAAAAATTTTTTGCACTGACTCGCTTTGTTCTTTTATGTAAATTTCTTTTTACCTTTTGCTTAAAAAAAAATGACCATGACGGTGCGAGAAAAAAGTTTATTGGCATCTGCCGACCACGAATGGACGCCAGAGGAGGAAATACAATTATTTTACGCCATGGGTGGCTTAAAACCGGTAGGAGTCAACCGACATTTTTATATAGCCTGTATAACAGATCGTCTCTCCCGGAGTTTAAATCGTGATTATACCACCGAAAGTATTTGGGTGCACTTAAGAACCATGTATAATCTAGAAGCGCTAGAAGATTTAGAACCTCTCCCTTTCCCCAATGAAGAAAGGGAGTTTTCACTGCCGGAAGCAGAGTTTTCAACATTATTATCGAAAAAACGTGCTGCTAGCGAAGAAAGCCGACAAAGTTCAGACGGACCACCCTCTATAATAGCCGTAGCTACAGATAACATTAATAGCAAAGGTAAATTCTTAATAGCAAGAATATGTAATTCTTTTGTTTTAATATTTTTTTTTTTTATTTAGATAAATCATCCCACTCTCAAACTAAAACATCTTCATCACCTTTAGTTAGCTCTAAAGAGTTGGACAAAAAGCTTACCTCCAAATTAACGGAGGCTCCCAAGAGAACACCTAAACGTACGCGAGGCTCTATGTCTTTGGAGTCCAGCAGTCCCTCAACTACGCCACCACCTATACAAAGCAATAAAAGACGTCGCATATAATTTAGTTTTCCCAAAAAAAAAACAGACATACACTTCACCCCGTAAAAAGCATATAAGCTTGCAATAAATGAAATAGTTTTCGTGTTTTAACATTTCACGTTTGTAGAATATATTTAGAGTTTAGTTTCTTTTTTTATTTAAATAAAAAGTAATAATAAATACTTAATTAATCTTCAAATTCTTGGGAATTGTCATCCTCCTCCACATTATTGTTAGATGGTATGTCCGTCATAACATTAAGCCGTTCCAGAAAAGTTGTCAACAAACGTTTGTTCAAGTGATCAGTTTGTGTGGTTTCTCTAACCACCGCTGAATCCGTTTCACTGGCTACATTAAGACGGGGAGTAACTATATCCAAAATTTGTAAAGCCACATCCACCTCTTTGGGATTTTCTTCAACACAAGGCATTTTTTCCAATAAAAAAAACTTAAAAAATGACTCAATTTATATACAAAAGACGTCACAAAATCATGAAACTGTCAATATTTACACACAAGGCGTTTCACAAGTTTTTGTTTTTATGACAAAACTAACAACAGCATGCTTCATAATTGATAAAAAGCTTTAAAAAACAAATGTCACAAAATTTAAAAACAAATAAAAATAAATAAAATTGTAAAATATATAACTATTTTCTTTACAAACAAGAGCCAACGTAGTTGAATAAATTTATTTTTTATTAAAATAACATTTATTTAAACCATCCAAATAAAATACTTTTAAAATTAAATTTTTTCTTCGTACATAAAAAATAAAATATTTTAAAAAATGGTAAAACTGTCATGTTTGAATAAATATTAAACTTCAAAAAATAGTCATGCTTCAAAATCATTGTGAAAATGTTCAATATTTTTTGAACTATTATTGAGAAAATCCCGATAATAATAATAATAATGTATGTTTGATAACGAGTTACTAACTTTTTTTATGGAAATTTACATACAAAAAAGTTAGTAACTCGTTATCAAACATACATTTTTTTTAATACGACTGTTATAGTTTAACATTTTTAGAATACATATATTTATTTTTAATTTATAAATTTTTTGTAAATAAAATTGGGTATAAATAGACCAGCTGATTCAGCTCCGATTTATTTGATTTTTTCGCCATTGATAGTACTTTTAACAGTGAAAATTTCACTAGAAATTACAAAATACTTAAAACGTTGCGTTTTATATTATTTTTATAAATGCACCATTAAGAGCTTTTAATTGACACCTTAATCTTTGTAATCGGATAAATAGTATAGGAAATATTTGAGAGTTTAAGTGAGTTAGGGAAGTAAATGAGTACCCTGAATTGCAATATTTTCAAAAATGTTAACTGTTATATTTAAATAAAGATTTTGTGTCAAAAAGAGTCATGTCTCAGAGCCCAAACACAACCAAGCGGATTATTTTTTTATATGAAGATTTGGCAACTAAAACAACACAGCGGAATCCGCTGAAAATTAAAATTAATGAATAAATCACATAGGTTTTCATTAAATTTATGTAAGAAGAAAAGAGATAGAAATATTTGATTTATATTTTTTATGTATGGAATTTAAGAGAGGAAGAAAAACATTTTTTATACATGTAGTTTTGTTGTTGCCAAACACAAAAAATATAAAGAAACAAAAACAAAATGTATGTGAAATCCGCTGCTGGACGCCGTCTTCATTTAATTTGCATTTCTCTCTTAGAGCGGAAAACAACATCTAACTCCGCTTGCTTGTGTTTGAGCTCTCAATATCATCATAAAAACGTTCAAGATCATGACACTGAGTCTCCACATGATATTTTTATATCATAATATCTAACAGATAGTGTCAAATCCGCTCTCTGAGAGAATTATCTCACGTGTAGACTAAAATATTAGTATTATAAGAAATATTATGAGACTGTTGTGATAAGATTTTTCTACACAACTATCTTATAAGATTTACTCTCAAAAAAATACACATATACGAAAGTTTGTTTGTGTGTGTGAATTTGTATTTTTAATACTTTGTTCACATAATAAGGTTTTTTTGAAAAACGAGTCGTTTTCTTAAAAAACACAAAGAAATTGACTTGTTTTTTCATATATTTCAAAGCCAGAAAACATCTCGATTCGAGTTGTTTAATTATTTAACACAATAAAAACATACTAAATTTCCATACAGGGAAGACATTTTTAGTATTTTTAGTACATAGAAAATTGTTGAAAAAATAATTTGTAAAAATTGTCAAACAGTTTAAAAAACAAAAAATTAAAAATTATGAATGAAATTTATATTTGTTCATAAATTTTATTTGTTTGAAAATTTTATTTTGTTAATTAGAAAGTGTCTGTGTGTGTTATTTTTATTTAAATTTAAAATTTGTGAAAATATTTTGACAAAAGAAAAACAAGCCAAAAGGAAAAACACAATAAAATAATATGTGAACAGTGATGTTTAAACTCTTTGTGTTTTTTAAAAAACAAGTCGAAAACTAGTGTAAAAGGTACATTATTACTGTGTGACTGAATGAAAATAATGAAATATTATGAGATTTATTAGAATACATTTACCTCTTGTCTAACATACCGTCTACACGTTGATATTACATGTAAGATAACGCCGGCAGAAGAGAGTAAAAATTTTGTTAATATTATGTTAAATCTTAAACAAGGGGTAAATGTATTCTAATAAATCTCATAATATTTCATTATTTTCATTCAGTCACAGAGTAAACATGTACTTTTTATTTAAGAAATTCCAAATTTTTTAGCACAATTTTAATGAAAATATATTTCTGAATGTAGAATAACCATTAAAATAAAACTATTTTACAAAAAAACATTGTTTTTAAGTACTTTTAAAAATACACATTCACACACATAAACAAACTTTCGTATATGTGTATTTTTTGAGAGTAAATCTTATAAGATAGTTGTGTAGAAAAATCTTATCACAACAGTCTCATAATATTTCTTATAATATTAATATTTTAGTCTACACATGATATAATTCTCTCAAAGAGCGGATTTGACACTCTCTGTTACATATTATGATATAAAAATATTACGTGGAGACCCAGTGCAAAGAGTAACTAGAGACGAAACTAATTGTCAAAAACCTAAGTCAGTTGTCAAAAACCTAACTCATGCAACAACAAAATACATGTAATCAAATACATTTTGTTGTTGCCAAAAGAAAATAAAAACAAATTTTTGTTTACAAAACAGCAATTTTGTTTAATTGTCAATCGAGAATTTCGTCTCTATGTGTTACTCTATGACCCAGTGTAAGATTTAACACAATATAAACAAAATGTTTACTCTCTGCTGAGAGCGAATTTGACACTCTCAGTTTCTGTTACATATTATGATAGAAAAAAATCATGTGTAGATCCAATGTGACGAAAAGTCGTCGTCTAAATTCCGACTTAGATGTTTATTTTTCCGGCGACTAACAGCCGATTTTAAGCACACATCGCCGTTAAAATTGTTCGGCGCAGGTCTCTGTACAAGATTCACACAATAAATTGGAAAAAAATATTAAAAATAAGAAAATATATAAAGTTTTAAGCTAATACAATAAAATTAATCACCAGCTATAAGAAAAAGCCCAAAAAGTGTTAAAATATAAAAAATTATAATAATATACCAAAATTACGAGAAAAAAAAAAACAAACAATAAGAAAAAAAAAGGTCACGAAAACAAAAACTGCAGCGAACAAAAACACTTACACCAACACACATACAAAAACACACTCATACCATAGCAAGGGAAAGTTACCATAATACGAATGCAAGTAATAACAAAAATACAAGAAAAATTGCGACACAAACAAACAAAGAAGACTCCATGAATTCAATAAAAATATAAAAAAAATTTAAATAAAAGAAAAAAATTGTTAAAAGGAAAAATATAACGTTATGGATTATGTGTATTGTGGTGCCGATACTATCGGGCCACCAGCAGATGACATGTTAAGTGAGTTTTAATAAAAACATAAACAAAAAATTGAAAAATAGAAATTTGAATACTTTGTACTTTGTAATATTTCATTTAGATGTTTATGATGGTGGTGGCCAACGTAGCAATAATCATTATTCGCCCAATTTTCCTGGCTTTAATTTGGGTTCTGGAGAGCCAGATTACATGGAACTAGTACCCATTTTAGCAGATGGAGGTGAGAATTTTGGTGTATCTGCAGTGGCTTTCGATGACTATGAAGAATTACTATGGATGGGCAATCAAGGGGTAACAAATTATACTTTCAATTGATGAAGGAAACAAGTGAAATGGTATACATTTATTTCTCTTTTCAACAGGGTCATGTTACCTCATACTTTAGCAGTAATCTGCAAAAGTATACCTCCTTTCAGGTTCATCCCTCGGATATTGTACGCCAAATTACCACCATAGATTCGGGCATATTAGCTTTAACTCAAACCTCTTTAAGGCATCAAATACGACGTGGCATACCAAAATTTACCCATAAATCTAAAAATATGACAGAAATGGTTTGCATGCAACAGTTGTCACCGCATCGTCTAATTATGGCCGGTTTACAAGATGAAATGATTGATTTTGATTTGAGAACTTTAAAGGAAACTAACTTGGTAAGTTTTGTTTGGAAAAATATTAACAAATTTGTTGAAAATCTTTCACATAACATTTTAAAAAGTCTTATTTTGGGTTTTTCTATAATATAAAATTTCCCTTGTTATTATTTTGTAAAAGGAACATGTTGGTTCTGCTGGCTGTACGGTGCTAAGACAAAATTCGCGTTTTCTTTTTGCTGGTGATCCTTATGGCACCGTTACCTTACGCGATTTAAATTCTCTACATGTTGAACACACTATCAAAACCCATACTGGCAGTTTATCCGATTTCGATGTTCAAGGCAATTATTTAATATCCTGTGGTTATAGTGGACGTCAAGGTACTTTAGCGGTAGATCGTTTTCTCATGGTTTACGATTTACGCATGTTACGTTTGGTATCACCTATACAAGTTCTCATCGATCCACAGCTTTTAAAGTTTTTACCATCTCAAGCTTCTCGTTTGGCGGTTGTTTCTAGCTATGGTCAGGTACAATTGGTAGACACGGTAGAATTAAGTGAACCTCGTGTCTCCATGTATCAAATAAATACCACAGGCAGTCAGTGTCTATTAAGCTTTGATATCAGTTCTTCGTCGCAAGTTATGGCATTTGGTGATCAATCGGGTCACATTAGTATCATAGCAGCTGTTAATAGTGCTCAACATCAATTCAATAATTTTTCCAGAGATACAGAATTTGCCGATCCTGTGCCCCAGCTACCGATTGTACCCATAACAGATACCACATTCCCTCTCTCGTCGATAGTATTGCCACATTTGGTAACGGGTACTCGTTGGTTTTCCGATTGGCCCCCTGAATTGTTGCGCTATCAATATCGTCGACCCAAACCTATTGAACAAGAAGTTTTAAATAATATGAAAATGCAAGGACCCATAGGTTATTCACCCAATCCACGCACCCTAAGACGTAATCAAATACCCTACATATTAGAAAATGGTGTAGGTATGTCAGCCGGCAGTGGTAATGGTCTCAATAACGCCGTAAAATCGTCTGAATCTGGGGTAAAAATAATACCCCGGCGTTATCGCAAAGTGGAGTTGAAATATAGCAAATTAGGTACACAAGATTTTGATTTTGAGCAGCATAATCAAACTTGTTTTGCTGGTCTAGAAGCCACATTGCCCAATTCTTATTGCAATGCCATGTTGCAGATTTTATATTTCATAGAACCTTTGCGTCAAAAGTTATTAAATCACAGTTGTGCCAAGGAGTTTTGTTTATCATGTGAATTGGGTTTTCTGTTCTATATGTTGGATAAAAGTAGTGGTAAGTATGATTTTTTTTATTATTTAGCTCTCTTAAGAGAAATTCTTTATTCTTTATACTTGTGTTTTTGCAGCTTCTACCCCTTGCCAGGCCAGCAATTTCTTAAGATCTTTTCGTACCGTACCAGAAGCTTCTGCTTTGGGTCTTATTTTATCTGATCGATCATCAAATGTTAATTTAATTAGTTTAATACAGGTTAGTAATAGAACCTTAAGGCAAACTTAATTATATATTAATTTTCTGTGCAATTGTTTACGTTTTATTTCTTAGAATTGGAATCGTTTCATTTTGCATCAAATGCATTATGAAATTTTGGATTCTCATAAGAATAGCCATGTTTGTGGTGTACAATTTGTGGGCCATAGTTATGGTAAATATTTTTATTCATTTCACAAATAATGTTAAAATTAATTTCTATAATTATTATTTTTATTTGTTTTTAGGCAAACAACAATATATATCATATACCGATGAAGTAAATGCAGATTTATCTAAAACTGGAGGTGATATATTCCAAGGAATCGATGTTAAACATGGTAAGCATATTTTTCACAAAAAAAAAAAAAAAAGAAACTTGTTGCTAGTGATCACAGATTTTCGTAATTTTCTCAAATGAGAATTTTGGATATTCCATAGAAAATATCAATTTTCGACTTGAAATAGAGTGATCACAGATTTTCGTTGTTTTCTCATTTAGAGGCTTATTTAAGGATCTAGAGTCAATTTCAAACAAAATATCAATATTTGACTTAAAATATAATCACAGATTTCCATTGTTTTCTCAATAGGAGGCTTATTTAAGGATCTATAGGCAATTTAAGGTATTTCATATAAAATATCGATTTTTGTCTTGAAATATGAATGATCACAGATTTTCATTGTTTTCTCAATTAGAGGCTTATTTAAGGATCTAGGAGCAATTTTAGATTTTCATTGTTTTCTCAGTTAGAGGCTAATTTAAGTATCTAGAAAAAATAAAATATCGATTTTTGACTTGAAATATGAGTGATTTTCATTGTTTTCTCAATTGGAGGCTTATTTAAGGATCTAGAGCTAATTTTGTGTTTTCATACAAAATCTCGATTTCTGACTTGAAATGTGAGTGATCACAGATTTTCATTGTTTTCTCATTTAGAGGCTTATTTGAGGATCTAGAGTTAATTTTGTGTTTTTCATATAAAATCTCGATTTCCGACTTGAAATGTGAGTGATCACAGATTTTCATTGTTTTCTCATTTAGAGGCTTATTTAAGGATCTAGAGCCACTTTTGTGTTTTTCATATAAAGTATCGATTTTTGAGTTGAAATATGAGTGATCACAGATTTTCATTGTTTTCTCAATTGGAGGCTTATTTAAGGATCTGGAGCAATTTTAAGTTTTTCATATAAAATATCGATTTTTGACTTGAAATGTAAGTGATCGTAGATTTTCATTATTTTCTTAATTGGAGGCTTATTTAAGGATCTAGAGCCAATTTTATGTTTTTCATATAAAATATAGATTTTTCACTGGAAATGTGTGTGATCACAGATTTTCACTGTTTTCGCATTTAGAGGCTTATTTAAGGATCTAGAGCCAATTTTTGTGTTTTTATATAAAATATCGATTTTTGACTTGAAATGTAAGTGATCACAGATTTTCATTATTTTCTCAATTGAATCTAGAGCCAATTTTATGTTTTTCATATAAAATATCGATTTTTGACTTAAAATATGAGTGATCACAGATTTTCACTGTTTTCTCAATTGGAGGCTAATTTAAGGATCTAGAGCCAATTTTTGTGTTTTTATATAAAATATCGATTTTTGACTTGAAATATGAGTGATCACAGATTTTCATTGTTTTCTCAATGGGAGGCTTATTTGAGGATCTGGAGCCAATTTTATGTTTTTCATATAAAATATCGATTTTTGACTTGAAATATGAATGATCACAGATTTTCATTATTTTCTCAATTAGAGGCTTATTTAAGGATCTAGAGCCAATTTTATGTATTTCATATAAAATATCGATTTTTCACTTGAAATATGAGTGATCACAGATTTTCATTGTTTTCTCAATTAGAGGCTTATTTTTTTTTATATAAAATATCGATTTTTGACATGAGTGATCACAGATTTTCATTGTTTTCTCAATTGGAGGCTTATTTATGGATCTAGAGCCAATTTTATGTTTTTCATTCATATAAAATATCGATTTTTGGCTTGAAATATGAGTGATCACAGATTTTCATTGTTTTCTCAATTGGAGGCTTATTTAAGGATCTGGAGCAATTTTAGGTTTTTCATATAATATATCGATTTTTGACTTGAAATGTAAGTGATCACAGATTTTCATTGTTTTCTCAATTAGAGGCTTATTTAAGGTACTGAAGCGAATTTTATGTTTTTCATATAAAATATCGATTTTTGACTTGAAATACGAGTGGTCACAGATTTTCATTGTTTTCTCAATTGGAGGCTTATTTAAGGATCTAGAGCCAATTTTATGTTTTTCATATAAAATATCGATTTTTGACTTGAAATATGAGTGATCACAGATTTTCACTGTTTTCTCAATTGGAGGCTTATTTAAGGATCTAGAGCCAATTTTATGTTTTTCATATAAAATATCGATTTTTGACTTGAAATACGAGTGATCACAGATTTTCATTGTTTTCTGATTTAGAGGCTTATTTAAGGATCTAGAGCCAATTTTATGTTTTTCATATAAAATATCAATTTTTGACTTGAAATATGAGTGATCACAGATTTTCACTGTTTCCTCAATTGGAGTCTTATTTAAGGATCTGGAGCCAATTTTATGTTTTTCATATAAAATATCGATTTTTGACTTAAAATTTTTGGCTTGAAATATGAGTGATCACAGATTTTCATTGTTTTCTCAATTGGAGGCTTATTTAAGGATCTGGAGCCAATTTTATGTTTTTCATATAAAATATCGATTTTTGACTTAAAATATGAGTGATCACAGATTTTCATTGTTTTCTCAATTGGAGGCTTATTTAAGGATTTAGAGCTAATTTTATGTTTTTCATATAAAATATCGATTTTTGGCTTGAAATATGAGTGATCACAGATTTTCATTGTTTTCTCAATTAGAGGCTTATTTAAGGATTTAGAGCTAATTTTATCTTCTTCATATAAAATATCGATTTTTGGCTTGAAATATGAGTGATCACAGATTTTCATTGTTTTTTCAATTGGAGGCTTATTTAAGGAACTGAAGCCAATTTTATGTTTTTCATATAAAATATCGATTTTTGACTTGAAATATGAGTGATCACAGATTTTCACTGTTTTCTCAATTGGAGGCTTATTTAAGGATCTAGAACCAATTTTATGTATTTCATATAAAATATATATTTTTGACTTGAAATATTGATCTGAAATATACAGATTTTCATTGTTTTCTCAATTGGAGGCTTATTTAAGGAACTGAAGCCAATTTTATGTTTTTCATATAAAATATCGATTTTTGACTTAAAATTTTTGGCTTGAAATATGAGTGATCACAGATTTTCATTGTTTTCTCAATTGGAGGCTTATTTAAGGATTTAGAGCTAATTTTATCTTTTTCATATAAAATATCGATTTTTGGCTTGAAATATGAGTGATCACAGATTTTCATTGTTTTCTCAATTGGAGGCTTATTTAAGGAACTGAAGCCAATTTTATGTTTTTCATATAAAATATCGATTTTTGACTTGAAATATGAGTGATCACAGATTTTCATTGTTTTCTCAATTGGAGGCTTATTTAAGGATCTAGGGCCAATTTTATGTTTTTCATATAAAATATCGATTTTTGGCTTGAAGTATGAGTGATCACAGATTTTCACTGTTTTCTCAATTGGAGGCTTATTTAAGGATCTAGAACCAATTTTATGTATTTCATATAAAATATATATTTTTGACTTGAAATATTGATCTGAAATATACAGATTTTCATTGTTTTCTCAATAGGAGGCTATTAAAGGATCTGGACTTGATATATGAGTGATCACAGATTTTCATTATTTTCTCAATTAGTGGCTTATTTAAGGATCTAGAGCTAATTTTATGTTTTTCATATAAAATATCGATTTTTCACTGGAAATGTGTGTGATCACAGATTTTCATTGTTTTCTCAATTAGAGGCTTATTTAAGGATCTAGAGCCAATTTTATGTTTTTCATATAAAATATCGATTTTTGTCTTGAAGTATGAGTGATCACAGATTTTCACTGTTTTCTCAATTGGAGACTTATTTAAGGATCTAGAACCAATTTTATGTATTTCATATAAAATATATATTTTTGACTTGAAATATTGATCTGAAATATACAGATTTTCATTGTTTTCTCAATAGGAGGCTATTAAAGGATATGGAGCCAATTTTATGTTTTTCATATAAAATATAGATTTTTGACTTGATATATGTATGAGTGATCACAGATTTTCATTATTTTCTCAATTAGTGGCTTATTTAAGGATCTAGAGCTAATTTTATGTTTTTCATATAAAATATCGATTTTTCACTGGAAATGTGTGTGATCACAGATTTTCATTGTTTTCTCAATTGGAGGCTTATTTAAGGATCTAGAGCCAATTTTAGGTTTTTCATATAAAATTTCGATTTTTGACTTGAAATATGAGTGATCACAGATTTTCTTTTTGAATATCAAAAACACATTTCAGATGAAACCAATCGCGAAGACGAACGCGAGCGTAGTAAATTTAATGAAGAAACCGAAATAAGTCGACTCTTTGGCACCAAACAAATCACCATCAATCGTTGTCTCAAATGTAATGAGGAAAAATCCAAACACAGCATTCTTTTGACCTGTAATCTAACGTATCCAGCAACATCTAAAGAAACACCAGAATATATGAATTTTGGCACCATCCTTAAGGGTTCTTTAGGTTGTGAGAAGAGCATACAGGCCTTCTGTGAGAATTGTAAAAAATTTTCGCCCACCAAACAAACAGTGAAGGTAAATATAGTCTCTATAATTTAAGAAGCTTAATATAAAAACATAATTTTTATTATTTTTCAGGTGACTGGACTTCCTCAACTACTCACTGTTAATTGTGGTTTAAATAACGAGAAAGATTTAAATTTCTTGCGCAAACAGCTTAATCGCAACAATCACACCATGTCGGAGAGTCCGGCTGCTTTGAATACCAATAAACCTTGTCGTTATGGCATTAATTGTTCACGTAGTGATTGTCATTTTGTTCATCCCGATCGTAAATCACCTTCGGTGACATCGGCAAATCAAACCACAACTACAACAAATATTTCACCAAGTGGTCGTCAAAATTCATGGTTTCCTTTGTACTTTTCAATGGCCATTAATGAGCAGGGCGAATTAAGTGTCCAAACAGAAAATAGCAATACCAAATCTGATAATGGTAAAAATGTAGAAGTAACAACGGGTGGTCAAACAACAACAAATAAGGAACAAGCCACAAATGTTAACGGTAAGAAAGTTAAAATGTCACATTGTTTTTATTTCTATACAAAAGCAAACTCGGCGAGTTGTAATGATGTAAAAGCAGTGAGTTGTAGTTTTTTTAATTTTTAATTGCGGGAGTTGTGAGAGAGTAGTGATAAACAAAATTGAAAAGTTTAATATGTTTGCTTTGTTTATTTTTTTTATTTTTGAGTCTTATGCATAATGGGAAACAAAGTAGGAAATTTAAACAATTTGAGTAGCTTCTTGAAACGCGGTATGTTCTTGATTTTACACCTTTCCTTTTTATTTTTAACAATGCGCATTTGTGTGTAAAATTATTTTTACTTGCGTTATTAAGATAAGTTCATTTTATTGTTCTTTTTTTTTTAATATTTAAAATCAGTGACCGTTTCATGTCTTATTATAAAAGTCAGAGGATTTATTTTTTCACTTTTATATTCTTTTTTGATAAAAAAAATAACGTTTATTTCATGATTTTTATTTTTTCGAGCATAGTTATTTTCTGATTTTTATTTTGCTAAATAATATTAAATTTAATAAGAAAAAAACAAAAACGCCAAAATTTAAAAAAAAAAAATGGAAAAATAAAAACTCTAGAACTGGAAAAAATCGCCAAAAAAATCTAAATATTAAAGTTAACGGAAAAAATTACCAAAACGAAAAAAAGCGCCAGAACGGAAAAAAATCGTCAAAACAGAAAAAATGACTTAAGGGGAATAAATCACAAAACGAAAAAATAAATTTAAAAAAATAAATTAAAAAAACTAAATGGAAAAAATCTACATAGAATGATAAAGAAACACTAAAAAACTGCCAAGATTGATAAAAGTGACCTAAACGAATAAATCATTAAAATAAAAAAAAAAAATAAAAACGGAACAAATCCCAAAAAAATTACTTAAGGAAAAGAATTTACTATAACCAAAAAAGAAAAGCGCCAAAATACACAAAAACCACCAAAATTAAGAAAAATCTATTAAACTGGAAAAAATAGCCGAAACGAAAACACAAATCGCAAAAATTAAAAACACATCGTCAAAATAAAAAAAATAACAAAACGTAAAAAATCGTTAAAATAAAAAAAACCGTTGAAAGGAAAATCGCCTAAATGAAAAAGAAAATGCTAAAAAATTACTAAGATAAAATAAAGAAAAATCGCCAAAATGAAAAAAATTAATTAAAAAAAATCCAAAGCGAAAACAATTTAAAAAAAATGCCTAAAATAACACCAAAATAAAGAAAAATCGCCGAAACGGAAGAAAGTTACCAAAATGTAAAAATAACCCCAATGGAAATGAAAAAACACATAAACAAAAATCTCAAAATTTAAAAAAAATCGACAAATTAATTAAAATAAAAATCCAGCTTAATGAAAAAAACGCTAAAATAAAAAAATCGCCAAAACGAAAAACATCACCTAAATTGAAAAAATCATTATAATGAAAAATTGCAAAATAAACAAAAATCCCCAGAATAAGATAAAAAACGACTGAATTGAAAAATACGCAAAAAAAAAAAAAAAACACTAAAAAGAAAATCCCCTCAATGAAAAAGAAAAAGCTAGAAAATTGACAAGATAAAATAAAGAAAAATAGTCAAAATGAAAAAATTATTAAAATAAAACAAAATTTCCAAATAAAAAAACGTCTAAAAAATCTCCAAAATAAAGAAAAATTTTCTAAACTGGGAAAAATCGCCGAAACGAAAAAAACTTACCTAAATGTAAAAAAGCCTTAATAGAAATAAAATGCAAAAATCGCCAAAATAATAAAAATAAAACGAAAAACATCGCCTAAATGGAAAAACATTTTATTATTGAAAAAAATGCCACAATTAAAAACGACTAAACTGAAAAATACGCAAAAAAAAAAACGCTAAAACGAAAAAATAAATAATAAATTGGCAACACTATGCCTGAATAGTTGTGTTTTTTTACTTTGCTATCATTTCAATTTTAATTTAACTTAACTTTGATTTTATAAAATATAATTTGTTCATCATTTGATTAAAATTATACCGTTTAAGAATATTTACTTATTATATAATTTAAACAAGTGTTTTTTCGCAATTAAAATTGAGTTAATAATTCGACTCGTATTTGCTACTGCTGCTGTTATATCTTTGTTTTCTGCTGAATTATTAACTGTGATTTAGTTGTTGTTGCTGCTGCTGTTCTTTATTTTCGTTTGTTTACATATTGTAAATACAATAATGCCGGCAACTAAAGTCTTCAAGTGTAGTACCTGTAAAGAAACTATTGGAAAGTCTCAAGGTAGTATTCAATGCAAAACCTGTAACTTGTGGTTGCATCTTCATTGTGCCGATATTACGGAGAAACATCTAGCTTTATTTAAAGAAAGGCCAAAATCTTTTTCTTTTACTTGCTCCGGCTGTTCAGATGTTTTTATTGACAATAGCTCTGTTCGTGAAGATGTAAGGGCATTAAAAAACAGCTTTGATGATTTTGTTAATGCCAGTAAAGAAGATAACACCGCTTTTCAAAATACTATGGCGCAAATTTTATCTGACTTCAAGAATGAAGTATCGTCGTGCATCAAGCAAATGAAGTCTGATATAGTTACATGCAATAGATTGATAAATAATATTGATGCTTCTGTTACTGCAAAAATTTCAGCGCTCGAAATTGAAAATAATGTTTTACATCGTCGTCTGAACCGTGGAGATATTGTAGTGAGTGGGTTGCCATCTGGCCTTAACGATTTATCATCTGTTGTTATATCTATTTGTAAATTTTATAATATTGAGTTTTCTGCACATAACTTAAATCAAGTATGTTATATGAATGGCAATAAGCTTTTACTGATCAAGTTTAATAATGTTGGTATTCGTGATTCTCTTATGAAAGAGTACTTTAAAACTCGATCTCTTAAAGTCAAAGATGTCCTTGGTGGTGAGATTGAAAGTCGAGTATACCTCAATGACCATTATTCTCCAGCTGCTTCGAATCTTAATTCCCTTTGCCGTAAAATGCTTCGTTTGAATATTATTTCGAAATTTAAGATTTTTAACTCTGATAAATTAAAATCTAAGCTAACGCTGTGTGATGGTAAAGAGGTAGTGTGTGATATGGCCGAATGTGCTGCCTTGCTTGATGCTCGAGATGTTGCTGCTCTTTAATTAAGTATACATATGTAACTATTTTCTCTATAATTGATTCTATAACCAAATTTAACGTAAATTTAATTTGTATGAACTCGGTATTATTTTCTTTTATTTTCCCGTTAAGTTTGGTTCTTTAACTTATTATATAATTTTCTTTTTTATATTTTATAAAGATCTCTTTTGTATTTTTAATGGTAGCAAGTATTGATAATATTATTTGTTATATTTTAATATGATTTTTTTTATTAGTTGGTTAATTTCAATAATAATTGTTACCCAAATATTTGCATTCTTATGGTTCCCAGCCAATTTTCTATTTTTATTTTTCTGTGTCTTTTGACAATTATAATATTGGTCCTGTTATAAGCAACGGAATGGTTCTCCGAAATAAACTACGCTCATTTTCTAAACAACTGAAAGTGGGACATATGAACTGTCAGAGTATAAGGCCATTTCAAAACTCGATTAAGTTTGATGAGTTTAAGAATATTGTAGGTAATAATTTTGATCTTATTGGCATTTCGGAAACTTGGTTGAAACCATATGTTACAGATTTATCGGTACGTATTGAAGGCTATAAATTGATAAGAAACGATAGGTTACATCGTAGGGGTGGAGGTGTATGTATCTATATTTCTACTAAACTGAAATATAAAGTAGTTATGAAAGTATCTTCTGATGGCTGTGAGTCCCTCTTCATTGTGGTGACTTTTAATAATGTAAAGGTACTTTTTGGTGTAGTATACTTGCCATTTGGTGACATTGTTGCGTTTGAGAATCATCATTATGAATTGCTTTTAAGATACACTAACATTATAACTGTTGGTGACTTTAATTGTAATTTGTTTGATTTTGTGAAAGCTGGTTTAATGAGGTCTATGTGTACAAGATTTGGTATTTCTATTCATCATAATTCGAAGCCTACCCATTTTGATGTCGCACATGGGTCTACTTCTTTATTAGACTTTTGGTTAGTAAGTGATCACTCGATGATTTTGTATTCTGACCAAGTGCAGTGCCCCTCTATTTCACGCCATTCGTTAATTTTTACTGCTTTTCGTTTTGATGTATTGCGTTCTTATGAATTTGTCGAATTTCGAGATTTTAGTAATATTGATTGGTATGGCCTTTTATCAGTGTTATCAGAATTTGATTCAAACTATTTTTTTATGTCATCTGATGTTGAGCTCCAAAACTCAATTGTGAATTCTTTAATTAACTCCCTTTTCAATTTTGTCCCTGTGGTAAGAAGAAGATTTAGACGCGATGATAACCGTTGGATGAGGTCGAATGCTATTTTGCTTGCTACGTCCCTTAGGGACTTGGCTTATTCAGCTTTTCGGAATGATAGATCTCGATTAAACTGGGCTATTTACTGCAGATATAGAAATAAGGCTAAAAGTGTAATTCGCAAAGAAAAAAGAAAGTTTTATTCTAAACTTTTTACTTCTTTAAATGATTCTGGTATCTGGAAGGTTTTAAAAGGTTCGGGGATTATGGATAATAGCGATTGGGTTTATGACATTGATGGTAATGATATAAATAATTTTTTTGTTAATGGTGCTAACTTTGCTAATGCTACTTCTGTTGATTTAAATTTCTTGGAATCTGTAAATGGTTCTTTCTCTTTTCATTGTATACGTGAGTGCGACTTGTATGAGGCGGTATGCAAAGTTAAATCTAAATCTATTGGAATTGATGAAATCCCAATTCATTTTTTTAAAACCATTTTCCCATATATTTCAATCATATTAACCCATCATGTGAATACTATTTTACTTTCTTCCATTTTTCCTTCAGCATGGAAGACGGCTCGTGTGGTTCCTATACCCAAATCTAGAAATGTACAAGGGTTTGAGGATTTGAGACCGATTTCAATTCTTCCCTCTTTCTCTAAAGCAGTTGAGCATATTATGAAGGATCAGATGCTTTCATTTATTCGCGATCGTATTACTCCTTCTCAGTATGCATTTCGCATTGGTCATAACACTACATCACTATTAATTGATATGACTGATGATATTAGGAGTCATTTAAATGATGATAAGATTGCTGCTTTGATTTCGCTGGATTTAACTAAGGCTTTTAATTCTGTCAATTATTCTGTTCTTATTAGAAAGTTAAGAGAGCTTTTTAATTTTTCTAGATCTGCATGTAAGTTGATTTTTTCCTATTTATCTGAACGTTTTCAGTTTGTAGATATCAATAATGTGTATTCCAGTTCGCTTCGTCTTTCAGCTGGTGTTCCTCAGGGCTCAGTTTTGGGACCAATTTTGTTTGTTCTTTATATTAATGATCTACCATATCATGTTGACAATTCCTCTTGTAAGTCATTTCTGTTTGCTGACGATGTACAGCTTCTCTTTAGTGGTAGACGAAGTGAAACAGATTCCCTTCAATCTGATATTAATAACACTCTTCAACGTTTTTCTATTTGGTCGTCTGATAATTGTCTTTCTATAAACCCGTTTAAAACTAAAGCGATAATGTTTGGTACTTCTGAACGTTACCTGCGTGACTTAAATATTTCGATTGATGGAACTACTATCGTTTTTGTTATCGTTTAAAATGTTTAGGTATTTTTCTTGATAGCCGTTTAAATTTTGAGGGTCATATCGATTATATTGGCAACAAAATAGCTGGGTTACTTCGCCGACTTTATTCAACTAATATTTATTTGCCACATCGCATTAAAATACGTCTTGCGAAGGCATTGCTAATGTCGCATATTTTATATGGTCTTGAAGTTTTTTCTGGTTCTCTGGATTATGTTGTATTGAGATTGAATCGTATTGTTAATATGATTGTGCGATATGCGTTTGGTATTCGTATGCGTGAACATATTTCTCCGTATGTTGTACGTTTCATTGGCTGTTCTTTCAAGAATTTCTTGATTCTACGAAATTTGGTGTTTTTTTATAGGATTATTAAACGGGGGATTCCTATTAAACTTTGCTCTAAATTTATTTTTTCTCATTCCACTAGGAATCCGCAGTTATTAATCCCTAGAATTAATAATGGCTCTTTTGAGCGATCCTTTATTATTAGAGTAGCACGTCGTTGGAATTACTTACCTTTGGAACTACGTTTGTTTTCCCATTCCAATAATGCATTTCGGTTAAAACTACTAACGGTTCTTAACGAAGTACGGTAGTCACATATTTTATAATTTTATTCTGTATTTTTTATTGATCTTTTTATTCTTATGTTAACATTCGTTGTTTATATTGGGATCAATTTGCCTTAACTTTCAATATTTATTGTAAATACTTTTTAGGCATGGGAACTTATAAGTTGTTTTTTGGTTTATGTTATTTATACATATATATACCTATATTTGGTTTATATAAATAGATTTATATGCATATATTTTATTATTTTTAAGTAATTATTCAGGATTATTTCTTTGTAATATAAGTTTTTTTGGCCTTAGGAGGCTTGTTATATTACTGTAAATGAATAAATAAATAAATAAATAAATAAAAACATCAGCAAAACTAAAAGAAAAATAAACAAAAGTCGTTTATACATACTCACATTTATTTTATGTTCCAATGACAAAGCCTATTGAAATTATTTACGTTCGGTTCATAACATCACTAGCCCCCATATAAATGTCCCCGTGCATAGAGGTTTAACGATCATAAATAATAAATATAAAATATTTTAATGAAATTTTGAAGAAAAAAAGTTTAATATTAACATAAATTTATGTACAAAATTTCGTGAAGATATCAGTCTGTATTTTATTTACAGTAAATTTTTCTTTATTTCAATACGACCCCTACCTCAGGTATAATCCATTTTGAATGGAATCGTATAATTATTACTTAAAGAATATAAATACACATTTCTCATCATAATCATAATTTTTCTCTATTTATTTAGCTCGCAATATCAATGAATCGTTCCGAGAATATGCCCTACATGCCGTTGTTTGTCAAATTGATGATGGTAGTCAAAAGAATTTGGTTTCATTGATAAATGTTAGCAAAAAATATCATACCATGAAAACAGGCAGTTCTAACTTTGGAGATGAACAAGAGCAGTGGTACATTTTCAATGATTTCAGGTAATAATATTAAAAAAAAAAAGAAATCTCAAGAAAGAAGAAATCATTGTCTTACATTTGAAATTATTCTTTTTTAAAGCATTTCACCGGTATCAAATCAAGAATCTGTATGGTTTACCTTAGATTGGAAAGTGCCTTGTGTGTTATTTTACAGTAGTATAAATGCTGAAAAATCTGAATATGAGGGTATATTTTCTGAAGATTTTGAAATACCACACAATGAACCACAGCCTCTTTTTAATCCCTTCATCAAAGTAATATTAATTTCTAATATATTTTTTTCTTTTTGTTGACATTTAGTTTGGCAAAAAAGAAAAGTCAAAAAAATATTGAAATAGAATGAGTTTAAATAATGTATACATACTTATATATAAAAACCAATGTTCTTTTCAGGATATTGTTAATCCTGTACATCCGCTAAACAATCCTGGTGATACATTATTTAAACCATTGCAAGCGAATGAAATGCCGCAGGCAGGTGATTTGGTTGCTATGGATGCTGAATTTGTCACCTTAAATCCCGAAGAGAATGAAATACGTCCGGATGGCAAAACAGCAACCATAAAACCATGTCACATGAGCGTTGCGCGTATTTCATGTATACGTGGGTAAGATTTCAATTTTCTAACTATAATTAATAATTAATTTAAATGACTTTTTTTCTTATTTTTTTTTTTTTTTTTATATTTGTTCCTTCATGTTTTGTTTGTTAATATTTCCAAAACAAATTTAGACAAGGTCCCGATGAGGGTATACCCTTTATGGATGATTACATATCAACTCAAGAAAAAGTTGTGGATTATTTGACACAATTTTCGGGCATTAAACCGGGTGATTTAGATGCCAACTTTAGCAGCAAACGTTTAACGGCTCTTAAGAATTCATATCAAAAACTTAAATATTTGGTAGATGTGGGTGTTTTATTTGTAGGTCATGGCCTAAAAAATGATTTTCGGTATGTTATTTTATTCCCCCTCTACACTTTATTGATAAACAAAAATTGTTTGTTTTATTTTTCTCTTCTCTTAAATATTAGCGTCATTAATATTTATGTACCTTCTGAGCAAATTATAGACACTGTACACTTGTTTCATTTACCCCATCATCGTATGGTGTCTTTGAGATTTTTAGCCTGGCATTTTCTGGGCACTAAAATCCAATCTGAGACACATGATTCTGTGGAAGATGCTCGCACTACTTTACAGCTCTACAAACATTATTTACAATTACAAGCTGAAAAGAAATTCACTGCCGCTTTAAAAAATCTTTACGATCGTGGCAAACAATTGCAATGGAAAGTACCCGAAGATTGAAAATTGACAAAAAACAAGCAAAAAATTAAGCATTTAAATTAAAATTACACAAATCATATGATGAAAAAAATACCGTCGTTTTTACAAATGAAAAAAAAAAAAATTAGAAAAAATTTGAAAATTAAAAAAAAAAACAAAGTACAAACTGACACCGAACCGTGAGCAAAAAAAAAAAAAAGTTTTACCATTTTAAATGACCCGACTCCCTTTTTAGCAAGCACCCGAAAACGTTTTATTTTTATTTTTCAATCAAAATAAATATCTTTAATGTTCAAAATATTTTTTCATTTGTTGAAAAAAATATGTGAGGGATTTTTATTTTTAAAATAAATATCCATCAATGATGAAAAAAATAAATATCTTTAACGATAAATATCTTTAACGATAAATATCAGTTCGAAAAAAATTTAAAATGATTGTTTTTTTTATTCATACTTTGTTTTGTTTTCAAAATATTTTTTTATTCAAATGAAATTGTTGTTGTTTAGAATTTTTTCCATCCGATGAAAAAAGTTCAAAATAATTTTCAACTTTTGAAATAAATATCACAAAAGATATTTATATTTTTATTTTCATCATGATGAAAAAAATTAAAATATTGATGAAAATAATAAAAATCATGATGGATTTTTATTATTTTTTGAACATTAAAGATTGTTTTTCGATTGAAATAAAAATAAAAAGATTGTTTTTTTAGTATTAAAATCCGGTCTCTGCTTTTTAGTGATGATTATTTTGTTTTCAGACTTTACACAAAACTTTATATATAAATATTTTATTGATTGTATTTTGTTAGATTTTTTTTTGTTTTAGACATTTTATATTAAAAAAAAAAAAAAAGGAAAAATACCGCCAATTACACAAACACACAAATAATGTCCGTGAAAGAAAATTCGCTCAATATGTTTTAAAATGAGAAAAAGAAAAAAATCCCTATATTTATTTTAAAATTTAAAAGGACATAAAAAAAAAACAATTAAAAAATTATATATTTTTGAAAAAGGTTAAAAATAAAATTAAAAAATAATAATAATAAAGCAAATTTTAAAATAATAATATTGCATAAAGTGTTTTTCTTTTTTTAGTATATTTGCACTGTTCAAGTACTACCCAGATTTAAAGGTTATAATCAGAATTTTCACGAAAAAGTTTTCGTGCTCAGAATTTATTTGTATTTTATTGTTCTGACAAGTACTGAAACAGTGCTGTTATAGCGATTTTGAAATACATATTTCTAAAATTATTAGGAAATAATAATACCAATAATAAATGTTGGTATGAAAATTATTAAATTATTTTTTTTTTTATTTATGCTTAAAAAATGTTTATCGCAGAGAAATGTCATCAACATCTACTGACCTTTCTTGCAGAACTAACACTGGAAAGAAATCTTAAAATCATTAAACATATTACACACATTTGGTAATAAATCTGTATCTCCTAAACTACTGATCGGATCGAATTGAAATGTATGAAAATGTTACAGGGGAGAACCCAAGCTTTCAGAAAAAATCATATTTTAGTCATCCTGTAATAATACGAAATATGATACAGGGTGTCAAAATTGGCCACCTCGAGAATGTCGGCATTCACACAAGGAAATTTTTCTTGCAGCAATTTAGATTTTGTGTAAGAGAGCGCGAGAGGGAATACGACTGAGTACAAACTTGCGAGTACTTAGAAATTCGTTTTGTTTTTCTTTTTCGTATTTTAAAACAAAAAATCAAGGCAATTAAAGCAAGAATTGCAGAAGTAAAATTTTGTGTGTGAACGTAAATGCAAGTTTAAAAGAAAAAAATTGAACAATTTCAAAAAGAAAAATTGCTGTGTGTGAACTTGGATATGTGAAAGTTTCAACAAATTTTAGCTTTTACAAATCAATTCAAAGACTTTTATATTTCTTTAAAGTACTTGGTGAAAAACGTGCTTACTCAAGTTATATCTTACAGTTAGGGATCTCAATTTCCCGGACTTTTTGATTTCCCGGGAAAGCGGGAAAAAATTTTAAATACTATAATTATTATTATTACTCACATTAGCTGGTCAACTGAGATCCAAATAGGATATAAATTTTTCCATTAGCAGATTTGAAACAGGATTGTAAATGTAGCGAAAATTAAATTCAAGTAATTGATTAATCTGAATAATTGAAAGAGTAATAATAATTATTAATTTTATTTAAAACACAGAAAAATCAAAAAATAAATTCAATTAACAAATATGTTAGTAAATAATTCATTCAATTAACAGCTTTTTTAAATTTGCACCTCTCACCAAAATTGTAAAAACTGAAATACAGAAAAAAATTCTAGATTAAAAAATTAATTAAATCAATTGAATGTATTAAAAATTTAAATGAGTAAAAAAATATTATTGAAATTTGATTCTTACTTTAATATATTTATTAAGTTTTGAAGCAAAATTAAAGAACTTTGTTAATTAACCATAAAACAATGTATTTATGACAGAAAATAGAGATGTCAGAAATTGACTAAAAAATATTTACTCAGACAATGATATTATTCAATAAAATTTTTAACTAGTTTCGTAAATCATTATAAAATTTAAATTTATTAAAAGTCCACTAAAAAGAATTTATTAATTCTTAAAGAAGTGGCTGATGATCACTTTTTCGGAAACCCCTAGTTGTGATTCATACTTGAGTTCAAACGCTATTAAATTGTTTGTAGCTTCAATATCGCAATCCAATTTAAACATAGCTTATATTTTGAAAATATTTTGACTAAAATTTTACAAATGATGACCTTATTCATATTTTAAGGTAGGTTTAAATTTAGCTTGAAAAATTAACTTTGGACCAGTCAGATTCAATTTCTTGTTTATTAATATTCCTAATAAAACATTTGATTACATGTTATAGAACAGACCAGACGATCTCATACATAGCAGAGAATATTATCTGTAGCTTTCCAGTTGAAAATTATATGAATAATTAAGGATTTGTTGGACTCACTTTCTAATTCTTCTCTTAACTTTTAATGTTAATATTTTGTCAAATTTCTATGAGACAAATTCTTGTAACGAATAGGTACATATTTAAAATGTCTAAAATTAATCAGTTTTCACTAGCTGTTTTTTAGTGCTAACATTTTATTAAGATGCTTAATTGAATAAATGCCATAAAGTCATCCCAAATAAACCGTTTTATATAGTGTACACAAAACATACTAATGGAATTGCCGTTAAGATTTAATTCCTAGCTGAATTTTTAGTTTAATTTTGTTTAAAAATGACTAAAATGTATACATTTTTGCTAAAATTCAAGTAGTCTTCTTCCATTTAAGTGCTTTTAAAATTCCCGGCGGGAAATAAAAAATGTCCCGCCGTTTTTTAATGATATTTTGTTTTCAAATCAACAAATCAGAAAAATTAAAAATAAATTTTAAAAAATTTCCTGAAATTTTTAGTTTTACGTCGACATTTCAACTTTTCTTACCCCGATTACTTCCCTACACCTCTTGCCTACAAACGTAAAAGTTGCAGCGATTTTTTCCAAGGGAAATCCCCAATGTAAATGGGCTCTTATACATATAAATTTGTATTGTGAAATTTTTCAAAAAATTTTTGACAAAAAACAACAAATCAGAAAAATTTAAAATAAATTTCATGAAATTTTTAGCTTTGCTACGACTTGCAACTTTTCTTACCCCGCTTGCTTCTCTACACCTCTTGCCTACAAACGTAAAAGTTGCAGCGATTTTTTCCAGGGAAAATCCCCAATGTAAATGAGCTCTTATACAGATAAATTTGTGTTGATAAATTTTTAAAAAAATTTTTTTGACAAAAAAGCAAACAATGGGAGATTCAGAAAGCTCTGTAAATAGACACCGATTATCTTGGCTCCCTGATAAAAAATTTCAAAATCTGGCTGCATTAAGATTTGTAGGACAAAAAGTTTTATAAGTAAACTAAATTTTAATTTTCTACGTCATCTGGGAGCTTCAAAAAGCTCCGATGTAAGAAAAAAGGCTTTAGAAATTACAAATATATAAACCAATGTATCTCCGCTCCCTGATAAAAATTTCAAAATCTGGCTCCGTTTGTAGGACGAATAAGTTTTAATTTTCTACCATGACTGGGAGCTTCAGAGAAAAAAGCTCTTCAAAGAGAAAAAATGTTTATATAAAAAAAAAAAAAAACATAAATCCGATTATCTCCGCTCCGTTAGGATTTGAAGGACAAAAAGCTTTATAAGTAAGCCAAATTTTAATTTCTTAAGCCCAAATTACAATAGCGCGTAGTCAGCAACAGTATCAGCAAAAATTATGAGCTGATCACTGTCAGCACAACATGTTGCTGCCGTTATAATTACAATTCAGCGTAGGCAGCCACAATTTACAACCATCATCTAGCTTTGTTCTACTTGTGTATTTTAGCCTCTCATTTATTTGCTCACTCTCTTTGTCTCGCTCTCAAACTGAATGCAGTGCAGTGAATTTAGAAACAGGGCTAAATGAAACAGCACTGCAAACTGCCGCTGACCAAATGTAATCAACACCATAACAAACAGTGCATTCTAAATGATCAGCTGATTATGGCAGCACACACTGCTGCTGACTACGCGCTATTGTAATTTGGGCTTTACCATGTCTAGGAGCTTCAGAAAGCTCTGGAAAGTGAAAAATGCTTAGGATTTATTCATTTATTTAATAATTTCTTTTTATACCCTATACCGTTATACGTGTGTGCTGATGTTTGTAACGCACAGAAAGAATCATCGGACCCCCTCCTTAAAGTATGCCGTTCGACTCAGAATCACTTCCGGAGTCGATTTAACGACGTCCGTCTGGTTGGTCATGTAAGCCTTGTGATCATAGTACTGGTTGCAATTTTAAAGATATATTGATGAAATTTGGCATGAATAATTATTTTGCCACAAGTACGAAGCCTATTGATTTATTGATATGATTGGTCCATTATTTCATCTAGCAAAACTCCTTCCCCCTAATGAAATCTGGCACAGAGAAGTTTTATATTATAAATTTCATAAAGATGGTCCATAATTGACCATAGCACCCATATAAATCTCTTCTGAAAATCACTAACGTGCATAAATTCGATGCAAATGTTAGTATCAAGAGTTAATATTTGATTCAAATAAGTTTTATATAAGTAGAAACAACTTATATAAAACTTTTTTCCTATTATGCTATTCAGCCCTTTTTGGTCATACTTTTTGGTAGAAACAACTTATATAAAACATTTTTCCTATTATGCTATTCAGCCCTTTTTGGTCATACTTGCCATAGACTTTACAACTTACCCATTTATCCACCTTTTTAGGAAAGATTATGAAAGCTATACATTTACTACATATGTATATAACCAGTTGTAATCTCTTAGATATCTGTTCTCTTTAAACATTAAAGCATTTATGGTTCTGCTACATATTACTTATTTTTGGTTTGGAATCTTTCTTGTGTTTTGGTTATCTATATTTTGAACCACAAAGGAGAAAAAAGCTACAAAAATAATGTACTTTTTTTCAATTAATTGTTTTAATAATTAAAACAGTTTTAATTATTAATTGGTAAAACTTTGATACTTTGAGCGAATTCTTGACTGAAAAATTATTTTAATCTTAGATTGAAAATGAAAAAATATGTTATGTAAACATCAATTTCACTTGATATTAAAATTTTAAAAAGAAATAGTTTCAAAACCAAGTTAATAGGGTTGATATTAGTTTTATTTACTTTTTTTTTTCTTTTAATATCATTTATATTCCTCAAATCGCGCATAATAGGTAATATAATATTTTAAAAAATAGATGCTAATTGTCTATTCTTTGGGAAAATATATGTGGTTTTAATAACATATTGCCAAAAACTTTTGTATCATTAATACCAAATTCAATACAATGTTCATTACTTATAATTAAAAATCTACAATTAAAACGAACAAAAAATTCATATTTTTCTTTATTTGTTGTTGTTTTTTTTTTACAATATTTAAATAACATACAATTTAAAATCGTTTAAATCCTTGCTAAATAAGGAAATAAATGTAAAACATTTAATAAAAATATCGAATGAAATTACAATAAAATAAAAGAGTGGAAAAGATCTAGTCAAAAAAAGGAGCGTTTATGTATAAAATAAAACAAAGAAAATTATTTAGTTAAACTTAAAATTACCTTGGGATTGTATGTTAAATGAATGTTTCATCTTTTTCTTAATTTGTTTTTTTCTGATGTTTGTTTTTTAAATATTGTCATAGTCTTCATCCATATCCAAATATGAATCACTTTTTGTCGCTGAAATCGTTGTTGTTGTCATGTTTGTGGCGGCAGCTACAGCAGCAGCTAAAGCAGTTGCCTTGGCTGTAACTGAAGTTGTAGACGTAGTAGAAGAATTTAATGGCTCCGCCATTGTAGCTTTGGAATTACGAGATTGTTGATCAACAACAGCAGCTAGTTTATTAGCCGATGATGTTTTTATTTTATTAATTGGTGATGAAACTGATGAAGATGATGATGATGTCAATGTTAGCGGTGAACTTGATAAAGGGGATTTTGATGGTGTTGGTGGTGGCGGTAAAGTTGGTGTACCAATACTTATAGTAGCCATGCTGGGTGCAGTTGTGGCTGCTGGTATAGAAGCAGAGGCCACAATATTGGAAAGATCAATATTGATAACTGGTTCGGCTGAGAAATTAAAACCCGTATTGCTACCAGACATACTAGCCATATTGGCAGGTGCACTTAAAGGAGCACAACCTGCTGCATTGGCAGCTGTTACTGCTGCTATAGGTAAATTACTATAGTCTATTTTAACTACTGGCTTACTGGTATAATCGATATTAACAATAGGCGCAGGTATGGCAGTTGGTTGCTGTTTTGGAGGGGTATTGGTATTTGGTTTATTATTGTTGTCCATATGCATCATTGGCATTGAGTATGATTGATGTTTCAGTCGGGGATGCTGATGTTGTTGCTGTTGTACTATCGGTGTTACTGATAATGATGATGGCGTCGACAACTGTTGAGGAACTGGTGTTGAATCGGAACGTGCTAATTTCGCTGGCAAACAATCAACATTTGTTTGACTCAAAGCTGTTGTATGACGTATAACCGTACCTGGATTCGAACTTATCGATCGTTTTAAATAATTACGGGGATAGTCATGATGTTGCTGTTGCATATACTGTCCACCTCCATTATGACCATTTGCAGCCATGGGTTGCTGTTGTCGTCCAGCTCTTATCGATGTCGAGGGCATGCTTAAATCATAGGGTGTATCTGAATCGGGATATTGTTCTTCTGGTGAACTTTGATTATCCTCTTCATTGTAATTAGCCGCTTCTTCGGCAACGCTTATATCTGGTATATTTCGTACCAGTTCACGTAGAAAATCGAAACGTTGTTCCGACATTATGCACTGTTTCATGTGGGATGTTGACAGTGTCTTGGCATTTCGAGAGTTTGTTATTTTAAGGGTTTTCGTTAGTAGCGATTCAACAAAAAGCTCTAATGTCCTAGGTAAACATGGGGAAAAATTAAAAGAAATTGGATCCAAAGATCCGATTAAAGATAAACAGTTAAGAAAACCATATATAAATTAAAATTTTTGAAAAAAAAATAAACACTTATTGGGATTGATTGAAAAACTTAACCATTCTGAAAAAAAAAAAATCCAAAAAGTTTAATATTTTTCAATCATTCCTCTTAATATAACACAAAATAATTTTGTTTAAGTTAAAAAAGGATATAAATTATAACTGGTACAGCTTGGGCCACTTTTCCCACTTCCTCATCACTTTGCATAATTTTTTTGATACGACCCTGTAAAGAAATAATAAAAAAATAACAGACATGTTAATAACTATATTTACATATATGCAATATATTATTTTTAACTACAAGTTATTTATTATCTCATCATGGAGCAATATGCTCATTGATGTGTATTCAAAGCAAATCTGACTTCCACGTTTTAAGAAAAATCTTCATCCTTGTCCAAAAAAGTAAGAATTTTTATACACAAAAAAGTGGTGGTGTTCTCTCTATTGAACACCAAACAAATTTGATACATAAAATTGAAATTTATCCTATAATATCATCACATGGTAATGAGCCCACTACTTTCGTTTCAAACATATTTTTCTGATGCAAATTCGTGACGCATGTGATTTTTCCACTGTGGACATATTAATGTCAATATACACAACACTGTATTAAGAATTTGCAAAATCATTAGCAAGAATTCAAGCGAAATTTGAATAGGTAACAGATGATGAAATAAATTTAATCACTCAAGAACTCGTCACAATCAAATTAAAGAATAATAATGCAACGTTTTTAACGTTTATCAGCACCGGAGTAAATTTTTCTATATGGCCGAGACGCATCTTGCACCGAAGCTGACCGTTATTCATTATTCAATTTTAATGATTCTGCACTTATAACACCCTGCAAGGGAACCCATTATCGGTATTGCTGGGGTGGATTTAAAATTTTATGTTTAAACTTTAAATATTTTTTAACTTACATTAATGTTTTATTTATTCCTTAGATAGGAATAAAAAATACTTTTTCAATTTACCTACATTGGTGTTTGGAGATCGGAAGATGTTTTAATGATGAAAACCCATATTTTCCTGTGGTCAATGAAATAGGTGTGTTTGCAAAAATTTTAAAATTAAGAAATATGTTGATTTTGAAACTTAATAATAATAAAATATAATAATTTCTACCTTGCAAGGACCTAATTATTTTTTAATTTTCTTAATTATCCCCAGTTTAGCGGATACACACACCCCCTAAGTCCTTGGTAGTATATTTTTCTTACTAATAGGGTTGGAATGATTCTGAAATAATTGTTTTAAGTTTACTTAAAACAATTATTACATCCAAATAAGTTCAAAATTTCGCAATTTCTCACAACAAATTGTGTATTTTTTTGATTTTTATTAGAATTTTTGAAACCATAATTTCCTTCATATACAAATGTTTTTATATGAGAAGGATTTATATGAATTTAGCATAAAAATACGCGTATTTTTCTAAGCTTTTGAACAACAACGGAATAATTTAAGTGAAATACTCACAAAATTTATGCTTAAAATAGTTTACAATTTTGGCCGTTAAGTAACACACAATAGAGCTATTATTATACCCTACACAACCATAGGTGGGGATGGTATTATACGTTTGTGCTGATGTTTGTAACACCCGTCAGTCTGTACGTCCATGTAAACCTTGTTATCAAACTATAGGACGCAATTTTGAACATAAATTAATGAATTTGGTACAGAGGGTTTTTAGAGTCCAAGGACGAAGCCTATTGAAATTGGTTATGATCCGTTCATTATTTTACCTAGCCCTCATATAAATATCCTCCGGGAAAAAAAGTATATCTTAATGTTAAGAATTTTGTTGTTGATGAAATACTTAAAAAAATGCTTATTTTTTTTTTTTTTTTGCTTTATGTTTGTTTATCACTGGCCTAGCCTTTTAATAATTCATTTCATTGGTTTGTTTGTTTTATTAATTATTTGCTTTTTTGTTAATAAACTTACCGCTGGAAAACGTGCATTATATTTTTTCTTTTTAGATGGCATTTTTCCTCAACTTTTCCTTTTTTTCTTCTTGTTGCCTAATGCAAATAGTTTGCACAATTCACTTTTGTTTTTTTGTTTTTTCTTCTTAAATGTTTCCTTTTTTTATCATCTAAATGCTTTGTGTTGTTGTGTTCTAAAAAATCTCTATGACAGTTGCAAAAGATGGCTTTTGCTTCTCTATTTTTTCTTTCTTCTTTTTAAACACAATTTTAATTAAATAGATTAAACAATTTTTTACTTAATACAAAACCATTGTTATATATTTAATAAATACATGATTTTAAATTTATAAAAATTAATAAATTTTTTTATAAAAAATAAGTTATTTTTCCAATAATTTTTTTCACGTAAAGAACTGATAGAAAAAATCTGACTTGGCGTGCTTAACAAATGATGCCAGATGGATAGAAAAAGGAAAATAATGACAATTGTGATTAGTGCACTAATAGACAAATGAGTAACCATATGAGTGATTAAAAGGGAATATGAATAACAAAATAAATTTTACAAATAATTGGAGCATCGGTGATTCGGTTGTTCAGAGAAGACAAATAATTGACAAAATAAATAAATTAACAAATTATTAATTAATTTGTTTCCTTCCCTTTTTACTAAATTAACTGCATTTTTTTTAAACTAAAATCAAAGGCTTAAATTTATTCACTTCCGATTTTCATCAAAGATAGTATTTTAATGTTATTGTTTATGTAAGAATAACGTTCAAATATTTATGTGAGAATTTTTGAGACTTTTGAAAAATATATTTCCCTAAAAACTCGTACAAAGAATTTTTATTGTTATTAAAAATTGTTTACAAAATTATTTGCGTTTTTAGAAATTACTATTTACAAGCTTTCAATTGATACTTAAATTTTTGTAATCGAATAAATAATATTAAAAATATTCAAATATTAATGTTTTAAGTTATTTGCCAATTTACAAAATATTTATTAAAACATACTCAAAATTCGATTACTTTTTATCTTTATTGATGATCCACCACTATTGACATTTGCCCAGCTGTTTTTCTTTCTTTCATTTTGACGTATCTTTTTGTCGTGTTCTTTCATATTCTGATTTGCTTCAGAAAATCGAAGAGGTTTTTATTCTATTAGTGTTTTATGTAAAAATTGATGTCCCAATATAATACCAAAAAAGATCCTTGCAAAGCTAATGCCTGTAGAATTCAAGCTTGTTTAAAGGGTAAGTTTTTATTTAATTTGTTAAATTAGAAAAACATGAAAATTTAAAAAAAAATTATATAATTATCGGCACTTGTAGAAAATAACTGGCAAGAAGAGAAGTGTTTTGAGGCATTGGAGCAGATGCGTCAGTGCTGCTTAAAGTGGCATAAAAAATCTGTATGTTGTTCGGGCATTGATTTGGAACGTCCCTATATAAAGGAAAATTCAATTGAAGAAAAAAATAATCAAGAAAAACGTTAGACGTCAGTAGTGTTAAAGAGGTAAAGGTATAAAGATAGTTTATAATACGCAATTAGTATACTATAATTAATTAGTAGTTTTATTAAGTATATGTAAAGATAAGTAGAAAGGAATATATATAGATAGTAGAGTAGCACATACATAGTTATTTCAATAGTTGTTGAAACGTAATTTACTTTCTAAACTTTTATAAATGCATTTCTCAAGATCAGCAGTTCACGCAAATAATATACCCATCAAAGTTAATATAAAACTATTTATACAAATTTCTTTGTAACTTTATACTTTTAGAAAATAATGCCAAATCCTTCCATACCACCTTATAAACCACCACAAGAATTACAAGAGGTCCTAAAACAACAAGCCGCACAACGTAAACGTACCGCTCAATTACCCAAACGTAATTGGATACAAAGAAATCCCCGTTTCTTTCAAATCACCTTTATAACAACATCACTATTGGTGCTCTTCTCGCGACCCTTGTACGACGCCTTCATTGAAGAATCATTTCCAGCACTTGACGATACCATTAAATTTAAAAGACGCGAGTAATGGAATCAGTACGTAAAGCCAAACAACGTTTACGTAATTATCCAATACTATTGGGGAAATGTGCCGAAACGGCTACTGTTTATGCAGCCTGTGTAAGTCGGGATTTGAATGTACAACACAAGACCTGTGACAAGGAGTTTCAATTATTTAAAGAGTGCCTACAAAAGGCCGCACATGAAATGAAAACAAAATTATAAAGTAAATTACTGCAAACATAATATACAAAAATTAATAATAATTACATACAATTTCTGCAATATGGCCAAATTAATAAGAATTCAACGTTTAAAAGAATATTTAGTAAATCTAACATTTCGTTTTCATCTTATATTATCGGTTTTAATACGCCTGGCTTTAATATGTTATGGACAAGTTCATGATTTACATTCGGAGGTGCCCTATACGGATATTGACTATAAAGTGGTTACCGATGGTGCAAGACAAATACTTAAAGGTAATACCCCCTTTAATAGGCACACATATCGTTATAGTCCTTTGCTAGCCTATATGCAATTGCCAAATGTTGTCTTACATCCCTGTATGGGTAAAATAATTTATTCCTGTTTTGACCTCTTGGTAGCGGTGCTTATTTATGCCATTGTTCGTTCTGAATTGCAATCACAATGCAACAAGGCGGTCCAATATCTGCTAACAAAATATGGTAGATCTAATAAATCTACCTCTAGTGCCAATTATGGTGATACAGATGAACGCAATCGACCGGCTTTAATAGCCAAAATCTCTGCCTGCTTTTGGTTATATAATCCTCTAACAGCTGTTATTTCTACTCGCGGTAATGGTGATAGTTTTTCTAGTTTCTTTGTTATACTTACCATATATCTTTTAGCCAAGTCTGAGGATTGTTCGAGAAAAAGTAAATGTAATTGGTTTATTTTATTAGCCGGTTTAGCGCATGGTTTTGCCATACATTTACGTCTCTATCCTTTGCTATTTAGTTTAGCTTACTATCTTAGTCTCTCCGATAGTTTAGTCCGTTCTTTAAAGGAATTCTTGCGTAATGTATTATTTCCTTCTAGCAAGCAATTGCTTCTAGTATTTGGTACATTTTTAAGTTTATTTTTAATAACAGGATTCTTTTATTGTCTCTATGGCTGGCAATATATCTATGAAGCTTATTTGTATCATTTTGTGCGTAAAGATGCCCGTCACAATTTTTCTTTATACTTTCTTATGCAATATTTAAGTGGCGGTGCTGTGGAAACTTCTCTTCTAGAAAAATGCCTTATTATGTTGCCCCAATTCATTTTAATCTTATATTTAAGTTTTGCCTTTGGTCAATTTCGTCAAACTCTACCCTTTTGCATCTTTGCTTTGGCCTTTGTAATGGTTACTTTTAATTCGGTAGTAACATCACAATATTTTGTATGGTATTTGGCTCTGTTGCCTTTATGTCTCAATAATTTACAATCCATTAGCTGGCTACAAGGTTCAGCTTATTTTGCTTTATGGTTAGTGGCCCAGGGTTTATGGCTTTTGCCCGCCTATCTATTGGAATTTAAAACATGGAATACATTTTATTGGTTGGGCGCTCAAAGTGTATTTTTCTTTATGGTCAATAATCTGTTGTTGGCACGTTTAATAGAACATTATAGCTTTACATCGTTTAAGGTTAATTTTAAGAAACTTTTTTAAGAAAGAAAAATAAATAAGGAAATGAATCTGCGAAATTAATTAAAAAACACATTATACTAATTAAATTATAAATATAAATTTGTAATAAATAAAAGAAAAGTAGTTTTCATTAATAAACATTTTTATAAAATTAAATAAACAATAATAAATGCAAAATAAACAAACGTGTGAATTTTTTTGTGAAGACTAGTTTTTTCGTTTGTATTTTCAATCCTATTTATATGGGACCCCATTGAGTTTTTTATATTGTAGGACCTTATAGTTAAAGCAGTTGAGATAACGATAAACGCCTCAACATTTTTAAGCAATTATATAACTCAGCGACTTTAATATAGACATATGCAAATTATATATCAGGAAAGGTTCCATTAAATGCAAAAAAAGTACCAATCTCCAAAAAAAAGGTATCCAAAAATGTACAAATTTTCATCGAAAATTGCTAATTTATAAAAATTTAAATAACTTTATAAAAAAGTAACGTTTTTAAATGGTAACAAATCCCAAAATATAATTTTTCGTAAAATTTTCCAAAGCAGTAATAATTTAAAAAAGTACGAATTTTTAAAAATTATAACAATTTCTAAAAAGTACTGATTGATTTTCGAAAAAGTACCTATTAAAAAAAATACCAATTTTAAAAAATAAAACAAAATTTTAAAAAGTACCGGTTTTGAAAAAAGTATAAAGTTTCCAAAAACTACTATGTTTTAAAAAGTAAAAATTTTATTTAAAAAAAGTACCAAATTTATAAAAAAGTACAAATTTGTTAAAAAAAGTATGTACATACTAATTTTCAAATTGTGCCAATTTTCTACAAAAAAAAAAAAAAATTTCTTAAGTAGTACTAAGTAACATGTAAATTTTTTTTGGCCTTGAAGGCTTTATATTACTTGAATAAATTAATTAAATAAAATAAAAATACTCTTTTTCCAAAAAAGTATAAATTTGAAAAAGTACCAATTTTTTTAAAATAGAAACAATTTCTAAATTCAATTTCTAAACGATTTTCGAAAAAGTAGTACCAATTTTTAAAAATAGAAACAAATTTTTAAAAAATTACCGATTCTCGAAAAAGTAACAAATTCCCAAAAAGTAAATATTTTCAAAAAGTTGAGTTAATGGAACTTTTATTAACAATTTTTTTTATAAATGAACAATCAAGAGCTCTCAATTGATACTTAAATCTTTGCAATCGTATAAATAAAATAGGATATATTAACTATTTTATATGAGGGTGTTCAATGAGTACCTAAAAAAGTACTTCTTTAAATAATATGTCTGTGTTTGTTGCTAACGTTCATAGGTAATTTCATACAAATTTTAAATTTATATAAGTTAGAAGTGCTACCAATTTATAAACAGAAATAAAATTATGAATATTTTAATGTCAATAAATGAAAAAATTATAAAATTAAAATTGAAAAGAAATAAAAAAGTTTAAATAATTAGTTTTATAAAGAAAATTTTTAAAATTTTTTTGTTCAAGTCTTGTTTAGATTTTAAGTTATACCAAGTCGGATGGATAACATTTTTTTTGCTAACTATCAACGTTAGCATTCAATGTTAGCAACAAAACACAGCTATTGTATATTTTTAAATTAAATTAAGCTTAGAGCCTATTTACATTGGAGAGTATCGAAGGGCTTTTGATATTTTGTTTTTAAGTTGCTTCGTAAACTCTTCCACATTTAAATTTGTAATGTGAAATTTTTCAGACAATGTTTGACAAAAAACAACAAATCAGAAAAATAAAAAACAAGCGCGAATGTTATATTCGGCCCGGCCGAATCTATATACCCACCATAAATTTTTCAAATTTTTCGTTATATGGGAGAGGGCGGTAAAGTGGGCAGTAAAGTGGGCGGACCACGCCCATTTTTTATTTCCGAGTTTACATTGGTCCTTGAACTATTTGAACACAATTTCGATGATTTTCACCTTAAAGTGTTTAAAAGTTTCCGAGTTTATATCGATCCCCGAACTATACGTACAAAATTTCGTTGTCATATATGCTTTTGTTGAAGAAATATCAGCAGAAAAGTATAAAACGGACACCCTGTCTTTTTAGTTTTTAGCCCATAACTCAAACAAACCTTATATAAGACAAATATTTGTGAAAAATTTCGTCCCCCTACGTTGTCCCATTCGGGCCCTATCCTGCTTTCAACAGACGGACGGACATAGCTAGATTGACTCAGAATCTAACCAGGACCCAGAAAATATATACTTTGTGGGGTCTTAGATGATTCCTTCGACATGTTACACACGGAATGACAAAATCAATATATGATGGTGCTAAAAACTAGAAACACAGGGTGTCCGTTTCATATTTTTCTGCTGATATCTCTTAAACAAAAGCATGTACAACGAAATTTTGTATAAATAGTTTGGCCGTCGATATTAACTTGGAAACCGAAAATGGGCGTGGTCCGCCCACCTCCCATATAAGGTGAAATTGTGTTCAAATAGTTCAATGACCAATGCAAACTCGGAAACAAAAAATTTACCGCCCACCTCCCATATAACGTAAAATTTTAAAAAGTTGATGGTGGGTATATAGATTCGCCCAAGCCGAATATAACATTCAAAGTAAAAGTATTTTATGAATTAAAAATTTTAAGTAGTCATGTAGCCTAGGGGGTAACAATTTAAAGTTAGGAGTCCTGACGATAAAAATCGAATTTTTTTATTTAAGGATTTTAAAAACATTTTTAAAGTATATTTATAAAAAAAACATCTTTAACAGTTCCTTATCTTGACATTTAAACAATTTTTGTTATTATACCCTACACCACCATAGGTGGTTGAGGTATTATGTGTTTGTGCAGAAATTGTAACGCAGAGAAAAAATCTTCGGACCCCCACCTTAAAGTATACAGTTCGACTCAGAATCACTTTCTGAGTCGATTTAACGATGGCTGTCCATGTAAAGCTTGTGCGCAAAGTACAGGTCGCAATTTTAAAGGTAATTTGATGAAATTTGGTACATATGCTTTCTTCAAAGCCTATTGAATTTGGTTATGATCGGTCTATCATTTCACCTAGCCCCCATATAAATGTCCTCCGGAATAGAGTTTTGAAATTTAGCACAAATAATTTTTATATAAGCACAAATCCGTTTGCCGAATTTCATCAAGATCGGTTCATAATTGAACATAGCTCCCATATAAACCTCTCTCCCGAAAATCATTTTAACTTGCATAAATCCCATACAAATGTTAGTATTATATTAATATTTAACACAAATAAGTTGTATATACGTAATAACAAAATTATTTGGATCGAAATGGTGTAGGGTATCATATAGTCGGGCTTGACCGACTATATCTACTTCTTTCGTTTATTCTTTATTTTTATTTTTGATTGTTATATATACAAGAAGAAGAAAAGTAAGTGAAAAAGTGAAAAATAAACAAAATTAATTGCAGCAGAAGTTGTTGCATTCTGCATTAAAAGATAAATTGAAAAAGTGCGTAGAAAATAAACGAAATTTTTATTTGTACATACCCTTTTTAAATTTTGTTCATAATAAATTTTAATTAATTGATAAAATTAGACGTAAAATCGTAAAATAAAACCATAAATCATGAATATTGTGTATGAGTTCTTTCGTAATAATCATATTTTAGCAATTTGTGAAGATGCCTTGTGCAAAAAATCTTTTACCTTAAATTTATCACGTTTCGAAATGACTGAAGTACCCGATTTAGTGGAAAAATGTAATATTATATTTAAATTATTTTTAAATCATAATCACTTAACTGCAGTAAGTATTAATTTCATAATATTCTTATGTGGGAGAATGTTAAAAACCGTTGTTTTTAATTTTGCTTTAATTTTAGTTACCACCTTTTGTTAGTCAATTAACACGTCTACAAATTTTAACTTTGGACTTTAATAAATTAACTGAATTTCCCCTGGTCATTTGCCAGCTAACAAATCTTAAAGTATTAAATATCAGTTGCAATAGTATAGCCTCTATACCACGAGAAATTGGCCAATTAACACAATTGGAAACATTTTGGTGCAATAATACGGGCCTACAACAATTACCCGAAGAATTGGGAAATTGTGAGTGTTTGGAAACTTTAGGTGCCCGTGGCAATCAATTGAAAAGTCTTCCTATAACATTAAAACGTTTACGCAAATTACGTTGGTTGACTGTGGAAAATAATCAAATTTCTGCTTTGCCTGAATCTTTGGGTGATTTGAAAAATCTTATACATTTAAATTTAAAATCAAATCATTTGGTATGTATACCGGGCTGCTTGAAACGCATGAAAAGACTGCAATATGTTTTCCTAAATTGTAATCGTATTGATGAGCCAATAACGGAGGAATTGTTAAAAGAATTGGAATTTATAAGAATGATAAATATATGTGATAATCCCTTGTGCAATATGCCAAACATAAGAATGCAATTAAAGGTAGGAATAATGAGATAAGAAAACAGTATAAAAAATATATATATCGACCATTCCAGGAAAGAACGCCCGAAAAAGTATATTTTTTTACTTGATGGCTTTCAATTTCGATAAAAATTTGTATACATAAACTCCATTAAGCCTTTTATCAATTTCAGTTTTCAGTTTTGTGAAATTGCAAAAACTCGCGATTTAATTTCGCTTTTTAATTTTCTCAAAAACCAAAAAAATTTAAAAAGTATGTAACTTTGAATAGCAATATCTCTGGGAAGACTTTGTGAATTTTAATGATTTAAACGGCCTTAAAATTTCGCATATGGCGACTTTACGACGAACATTTTAAAAATAAGAAAGATTTTTTAAAAATGCATTTTAATACAATTGCATTATTCAAATGAATTTTTCTTTAAATATGCTATTAAATTTTTTTAATTTTTTAACATAAATGAAAAGTTTGGAATCTTTACATTAAGATAAAAGTGTCAAATTTTTGGGACGCGAAAATCTTATATGCATAATCCAATTTTTATAAAAACATGTTTAAAATTTTTCACATAAAAGTAAAATTTTTTCTTGTTTTTGGAATTTTCTGTAAAATTTGTATAAAAGTTAACAAAATATAAAAGGTATGCAATTTTAAATATTCAAATCTCTTATTGATGGATTTCTGTAATTTAAAAAGTATTTAAAAGGCCATTGTATATTTTTTGTGTAATTTAGTCAGCATTTCAAAAATCACCTCTTCGATCCATAATATTTTAAAAATACAAATGCAGTTTTTAGATGCATTTTTGTTAGTTGCAAATTTATTAAATTTTAATTTTTCAAAAGTGTATTTAAAAATGCTTTGTTTGTTATAACTTAAAATAATAATTAGTCTGATACATAAAGATTTACTATTTTTAAGGATTATTTTTAAAATAACACAATAATTTTTTTTAACAAAATATGTTAAGATACTCATAATACCAGAAAAATATAATTTTTATATGCAAAAATTTAAACTAGTTGAAGAAAAGGAGAAATTATGCACAGTACATATGTGCGTCCCAAAAATTTGAGATTTTTATTTTAATGTAAAGATTCCATGCTTTCCAAATACGGAAAGAAATCAAAAAAATTTAATAGCATATTTAAAGAAAAAATGCATTTAAAAAATGCAATTGCATTGAAATGCATTTTTAAACAGTATTTTTTATTCCTAAAACACTCGTGTTTAAGCTGATATAATTACAATTCAAACGCCGTTTAAATAATAAATTTCCGTAAAGCATTCCCAGAATTATTTGTATTTAAAGTTGTACACTTTCGAGATTTTTTAGATTTTTTCGAAAGTGAAAAAGCTACATAAAATCGCGAATTTTCTGAATTTAGCGAATCTGAAAACGGAAATATTTATAGACACCCATAGACCTTATACGTTTAAAATTTTATAAAAATCGGAGGACACTTGGTATATTTTTGGGCGTTCTTTCATGGAATGGACGATATATATTTTTAATACGAAACCTTACACCATTTCCCTTAATAAGTTGAAATTCAAATTTTCATTTTTTTTTTTTTTTTAATTGTTCTTTCAATAAATTATTTCTTTAAATTATATGAAAACCTTACACTATTTCCCTTAATAAGTTGAAATTCAAATTTTTATTTTTTTTTTAATTGTTCTTTCAATAAATTATTTCTTTAAATTATGATTAAAACGTTTAAAATTTCTTTAGGAACATGGTAATATTCTCTGTGATACAAAAGATCATACAAATACCTCTAATAATGATGAGGTATTAGATGATATAGTGGATGATAATAATGATGACGATGATGATGATTTATCCGATTGGGAAAACAGTATTGAGACAAGTGATTTAGATTCTACCGATGAAAGTAGTCCCGAAACTGATGTAGAGGTAAATTATAGAAATTTTTTTATTCAATTAAAATATACAAAAATCTAAATTTTTCCTAAATAAGCAAATTTTCATTAAATCGTATTATTAACTAAAAATCCAATTTTCACCAAAATTAACAAAATTTTTAAAATTTTCACTAAGAATCCAAATTTCACCAGAAATTCAAATTTTAATAAAAATTCAAATTTTAACCAGAAATACAATTTTTCACAAAAAAAAAAAAAAAAAAAAATCAAAAATTTAACAATTTACCAAAAAAGAAAAAACGTTTTATGAGTATTGACAAGAAACTTTCTAAAGCTTTGTTCACATTTGTCAAATATTTGACTAAATTTGCGTGACCTCTGTTTTACAAAAAAATTATTTGATCTTGTTTGATCTTGCAAATGGTCAAACAAGATTCGGAAAATGTCAGCTATGATTAATATTAAGTAAAAACTATTTTACCATTAAAATGAAGGAAGTTAGAAAATATTTTATATAGTGATCACGTCATTTGGTAAAATATTTGACTAGTCTGAGCATTCTTTAAAGGCATCATTAAAGGTATGTTCAGACTAGTCACATAAATGAACAGAGTGTTCACGAAAATTTAGTCAACTATTTGACAAATGTTAACATAGCTTAACCATTATTTATTTGTAAACATCTGTAGAATAAAATCTCTTTAAACAATTTTCAAAGTATAAACTTAAAGCTTAAAAAACGCAAATTTAAAACCCAAAATTTAACATTAAAAAATAATTAACAGAAGTTGTTAATTGTTAACCTCCAATTAATAAACTTTTGAACTATTTTTCTGTTATTTTCTCTTTCAGGATATTTCCGTTTTAATACCAGAACTATCACGCTATATAACAAATTTCAATTAGTTTTAAGTTATCTTATTTTAACGGCCGGATCCTTAATTAAAATACAAGTCTTCATTTTATTTATATATGTATATTTTTTCTGTTTAAGTTTTAATGAACATGTTTCTTCCGAGAAGTAAAGCAAAATAATAAAAAGCGTTTAACGACAAACTAAATTTAGCAAATATTGCTATGTACAGTAAAAATTAAATGTATATTAATAATAAATGAAAAGAATTTACAAACTAATTTAGTTGGACATTTTCTTCATTAGTTCTTCATCTTGTACAGACATGGCGGTAAGTTTTTTGCCAATCTTCTCGTGAATATCCAAATATTTGGCAACGCATCGATCGATGCAAACCATTTCACCTTTGCCTGAAAAGAAATGAAAATATTGGATGGAAATTTTAATAAGTAGATTTCGATAACTATGTCTTTATTAGAAAAACTTTTAAACAATTCATTGATCACATAGAGATAGGCATGGCGAAACAAAGTTTTGTTCGCAATCTTCATAACCTCCTAGATTCGGACGTAACACAGCTTTTCTCGTCTGCTGAATTTGCAAAGGTCATCATTGAAGCTTATGAGCTTGCTAATTCAGCAAATTCTTGCAAGCAAGGCGTCTAGTATTTTGATTAGTTTTGAGTCATTCTCCGTCATTAGTTGTCCAAACTATTTGATTAATATGAGGTTAAATAGTTATACGTCAATACGTCATCACCAGCATTGATTGATCCAGCAGAGCCCAGAAGGTATTTCAGAACATTTTCAAATGAATTAAGAACTATTTGAGTGGTCGTCAGTCGTTCGTACACAAGTTCAGAGACAAGTGTTTTTAACTATTTTTTAACTCCATTGTTGTCAAAGTCCGCTAAGACACTCGTATAACAAATAGCAAAAATTCTTCAAAATTTTTATCACAAATTCAATTGAATTTTTTTTCTTGTCAACGACATCTAAAAATTCTTACAAAATATTTCACAAACATAAAAACACTTACCCAATTCAGCTTCTCCATAACGCGGTGGTATACATTTTTTATGACAAGCATTTGTCATACGATTATATAAATCCGACATCATTTCAATTTCCATTTCTTGCATCATTTGTAATTTTGCCTGTTCGGCGGGACTAATCTGGGGCATGGCCATATTTGCTAGTAATTAATGATGAAATGCACGTGCGTTTTTGTTTTTATACAAAAAATAATTATTTTTAATTAATTTATTAACGTGTAAAACGCTGTTGAAGACTATTATTAATTTGGTTATTACTGGTAAATTTTAGGCATTAAAACGTCTAGTGCCCACTGATTCGTATTCACCAATATTTGCTTTTTTCATGCGATCACGTATTTGCATATCCTCGTAACGTCTTTTGTCCACAGAACTTTTCGACAGCACAAAGGAATAAATACCAGCTACAGTTATAATAGTCCTTTAATAGAATATGTAATAAAATTATATTAAAATGCATATTTTTATTGATATTTAAAGCAATTTATAAGTGTAAAAATCGTACCAACCGACAGCGATTCTACCAAAATTACCCAAAGACATTACTTTTTTCTTTTTGCTTGGCAAGTTTTTTACACCACAATCAGAAATATGTAAACAGCTGTGATGACATAACCTCAATATGACAGTAGAAGAGAATAAGTGGGGGAGATGGAGATAATGACAAAACAAAAAGTCAAAGGTAAACAGTGCTGCCAGAAAATGTAATTGGTAAAGTTCTAAATCGTAAAGTAGATGAATTGTTTTGTAAAAAAAAAAAATCATATTTTCGTTGCGTTAATTTCTTATAAAATATAGTGTTGAAATCATTTTTTTAAGAATTATTTTTAATATAAGGAAAAAAACAAGTATTGATATACAGTAAAGAAAATGCTAAAATGGTAGCACTGAAGTGAGAGTCTGTTAAGCCCAAATTACAATAGCGCGTAGTCAGCAATAGTATCAGAAAAAATGATCAGCTGTTCACTGTCAGAAGCAAAAATTAACAACTACTTGTGTATTTTAGCCTCTCATTTATTTGCTCACTCTCTTTGTCTGGCTCTCAATCTGAAAGCAGCGTAATGAATTTAGAAACAGGGCTAAATGAAACAGCACTGCAAACTACTGCTGACCAAATGTAATCAATACCATAACAAACAGTGCGTTCTAAATTATCAGCTGATTATGTCAGCACACAGTGCTGCTGATTACGCGCTATTGTAATTTGGGCTTTAGAGATGGGATAAATGGAATGTGTTACCATATTGATAGATTAAATAAGGACTGAATAATTGCATTATTTTATGAAAAAATTTATAATACATTACTTTGAGTCTACATTAGACAAAATTTTATCAAGACAAACGTCAAAATTTTATGAAGATAAAGATTTGTCTAATGTAGACTGAATTTGTCAGTGTTATTGCAGCGTTACGTTGAGTCTATATTAGAGAAATTTGTATCAAGACAAACGTCAAATTTTTGTTTGATTTGCAGATAATTTTTTATCTCTGTCAATTTTAGGAGAAAACGAATGTCATAATAAACCATGTAAAAAGTACAACAATCAAGATGGCATATTTTACCAAGCATTACATTGAGTCTACATTAGACAAATTTTTATCAAGACAAACGTCAAAATTTTATCATGATAAAGATTTGTCTAATGTAGACTGAATTTATTAGTATTATTGCAGCGTTAAAAGAAAATTGTCAGCGCTCGAGCTCTGACAACTTTGTCTTGATAATGCTTAGTAAAAGACGCCATCTTGATTGTTGTTGGTACTTTTTGCATGGTTTATTATGACATACGTTTTCCCCTATAATTGACAGAGATAAAAAATTATCTGCAACTCAAACAAAAATTTGACGTTTGTCTTGATAGAAATTTCTCTAATATAGACTCGACGTAAAAGACGCCATCTTGATTGTTGTTGGTACTTTTTGCATGGCTTATTATGACATACGTTTTCCCCTATAATTGATAGAGATAAAAAATTATCTGCAACTCAAACAAAAATTTGACGTTTGTCTTGACTTTGAGTCTACATTAGATAAATTTTTATCAAGACAAACGTCAAAATTTTATCAAGATAAAGATTTGTCTAATGTAGACTGAATTTGTCAGTATTATTGCAGTGTTAAAAGAAAATTGTCAGCGGTCGAGTTCTGACAACGTTGTCTTTATAATGCTTGGTAAAAGACGCCATCTTGATTGTTGGTGATACTTTTTGCATTGTTTATTATGACATACGTTTTCCCCTATAACTTTGAGTCTACATTAGAGAAATTTATATCAAGACAAACGTCAAATTTTTGTTTGAGTTGCAGATAATTTTTTATCTCTATCAATTATAGGAGAAAACGTATGTCATAATAAACAATGCAAAAAGTACCAACAACAATCAAGATGGCGTCTTTTACTAAGCATTATCAAGACAACGTTGTAAGAGCTCGAGCGCTGACAATTTTCTTTTAACACTGCAATAATACTGACAAATTCAGTCTACATTAGACAAATTTTTATCTTGATAAAATTTTGACGTTTGTCTTGATAAAAATTTGTCTAATGTAGACTCAAAGTAATTGATAGAGATAAAAAATTATCTGCAACTCAAACAAAAATTTGACGTTTGTCTTGATACAAATTTCTCTAATGTAGACTCAAAGTGATACAAATTTCTCTAATGTAGACTCAGTTATTAGTATTAGAATATTTATATTTATTGGGTATTTAATTCGTTTGGCGAAATTTAAAAGTATGATAACTTGTGTGAAAGTATAAACAAAAGTAGTGTGGTGGAGAAAGATTAAATCAAACTGTTAGCAATGTTATTTTAATAAATTTTTTTCCTGTGGCTAGAAGAAATGATGTTTTGTAAAAAAATAATATTTTTGAGTAGAATGTAGCATATCTTTAGGATAATTTTATTGGATTACGGGAAAAAAAACCTGGCAACTTAAATTAACGGTTTGAGTGTGAAATGAACAGTCCAAATTAACAAACTTATTAAATAAAAAATATATTTTTACAAAATGAAATATTTTATACCAATTAAAGTTCTTAAATCATTTCCAATGCTGTTTATAATATTTTCAAGCAAAGAATACTTTTTCAAGGTTTTAAATATTTTTTTTTTTTTTTAATTTTATATCATTAAAAACCAGTTTTTTTCGTACTAAATTTCAAGCAATATTTTTTTATTTTATTCAAAAAATTATAATAAACAACAAATTAGTTAAAATAAATAAACAAAACAAAAAATATATATTCAAAATGCAGTTGTATAACAATTTGGTTTTCGTTTTAAATACAAAATAGTTATAAGGTTAGTTAGAAAAGAGATCATTATAAATACAACTTTTTTTGGAAATTCAAAATATATAAATATTACAAAAATATACATTCGTATACTTTTAAATATATGTAAAGCATATTAGTAAAAAAATTAAATACAAAAATAAATTAGAAAAATAATAAAATAAAATTCGAAAATTGTTTATTCAATTACTTCCAACTACTATTAACTGGTAGGTGGTATTGAAAAGGCTCTTTGTCCCGTACCATGATTGGGTTTCGAACCAAACCAGCTCATTTTCCAATTTAAAGTGTCATGCAAGAGTTTTTCCTCCTCTTTGGTTAGTTTAAGTAAAGTGGCAACAGCACGTATTAAATGTCGAGCCTCTACCTAAATTAATTAAAAGAAATATTTTAAATATTTATGTACATATGTATAAAAAAACAAAAATTTTAGTTTTCGATTTTTTACCTCTCTACTGGTAAGAAATTTAACAATGACATGTTTTAAATATTTGAAATTAACTTCATCCATTATAATACTATTTTTAATTAAACAACCACAATTTTGACAAAGTTTATTATTATCATTGGAATATATTGTTGCTGTTGGTGTTGCTAGAGTCTTTTGGGTTTCGCTTGTTTCTTCGAGAGTTTTAGCCGAAGAAAATTCCTTCTGTAAAGTTTTTTTTAAATCACTTAAACGTTGATTTAAAACTTTAATTGTCTGTAAAAAAGATAAAAAATTACAAGTTACGTTTATTTTTTAAATGGTAATTTATTGAAAATTTGACGAAATTTTATTGTTAGCTACATTTTTGAAAATTAGTACATTTTATTAATAATAATTTTTGGCTCAAAAGTTTTTGAAACAATTTAAAATTTATTAAAAATTTTATAAATTTTTTTTTAAACAAATTACAGTTTAAATGGGAAAAAATTTAGTATTAAATTTATTTTTCAATTTATCATTAAAAATTATTTATTAAAATTGTGAGTCTATATATTTGATAAATTTGTAATATTATAAAAAATTGTTCAACCTTACCTCAAAATTAAAAAATATAGGGTTAGATTGAAAAAAAAAAAAAAAAATGTTCTATTGCTAATAGCATCAGATTTAATTGATAGTTTTAATTCTTTGAAAAATTTGTATTAAAAATATTAAACTTTATTTTGCCTTACTAAACCTTAAATTTATATTTTGAGGTTACGTTGGAAAAAAATTTACAAAAAAAAAAAAACAATTTATCATGCCGCTGGAGTAAAAATTGACAGTTTGTAAATTATTGAAATTTATATTTTTTAAAAATTATTTCAACCTAACCTCAAATTTCATTTTTGCAATTTACATTTTTTATAATGAAATTTTCAAGAAATTTATTTCTTTAGTTGCCCAGAACTATTTTCTTGTTTAAATTGTTATAAAATATTGGTCATTTTAGATTTGTTTAACCTAACCTCAAATTTTAATTTTAGAATTTGATTATAACAATTAAATGCCGTTGATTTAGTTTTAATTTTTTTGACAAATTTGTATTAAAAATTATTTTTCGTAACCTATTTGAATAATTGAATAATTTTGTAATGAAAATTTTCCCAAGAATGCAAACTGTCATGCCATTTCCCATTACTGGAATAACAATTGATAGTTTGTAAATCATTGAAATTTGTATTTTTAAAAACTTGTTTCAATTTAACCTTAAATATTAACGAACTTCAAATAGAAAAATATTTTGAGGTTAAGTTGAAGAAAAAATTTTGTAATCATAAAAAATTAAAAAAAAAGTACAAGCTATATTGCCCTTGCCCCGTACTAGAGCAATAATTAACAGTGTAGTTTTTCTTGAGAAATAAAAGTATTCAATTATTTTTATATTTCTTTTACACTAACCTTATTCTTTTCGGTTATATCACTTTGCAATTCATCATATTCCTTAATTTTCGTCTTACTGTCAGTAATTGTTTTCTCCATTTCCTCTAGCTTTTGTTTATATTCTACAATTTCCATTTGTTTACTTTTTAATTGCACTTCTAAAGCTGAATTCTTTTCATGTAATTCGTTGGCTTCATCCCGTTCATCACGCAATTCTTTTTTTAGTAATTCTTCACTCTGGGAGATTTCAGCATTCTTCAATAAAGCTGTAAGTTTTTCTTCCTTTTCACTATCCAACAAAGTTTGAGTGTCATTTAATTGTTGTTGTAATTCCATCATTTGTTGCCTAAGAGTTTGTGAAACATTGGCAGCATCAGCAGCATAATTGCCAAAACGTTCATCGGCTGCCTCTAGACGATTTTTTAAATCACGATTTTCCACTTCTAAAGAAGCCTGTATTGTAAAGATTAGTAATAAATTGTTTTAAAGGGGGAAAGGATGAAAGTATGGAAAATTAAGAAATTTTTTGTTTTGAAAATTAAGAAAAAACACGTTTTTAGGTTTAAATTTGAATTGTTAAATTAAATAAAATAAAAGGAGCTTTATTTAAATAAATAAAATCTGATAATATTAAAAACTAAATAATGAAAACATTTAAACATAAAAATCTTTGGATATGGGTTTTTGGTAAGGGATAAAGTAAATGTTACATAAATATTGGTAATTTTGGGGTTTTGGTTTAGTCATGGTGCTTATAAGTGTAAAAAAGGCAAAATGTAGCTTTTGTTTTTTTTGGTATTTTGTGTGGAAAAGTTGGCAAGCATTGTTAGTTATATATCCCATTGCAAATCGTCTACGTCTGTAGAAATACTCACGGATTTATTGCGTTCATAAATAATTTGCTGCTCATTTTCTTCACGACACTCTTTTAAAGCTAAATTTAATTCATCGATTTCTTCTTCCAAGAGTTTAATCTATAAGAAAATTAAAATAATACATTTAATAATACCAACTTTTTTCAGGATAATAATTACCTTATCATCTCTTTGTTTAATTTCATCTTTAGCTTTAATTAATTCAAATTCTATATGTTTAACCCTTTCGATTAGATCATCTTTTGCTTTTAGAATTTTTCTTTTTTCGGTGGTTTCTTCGGCCACTTGTTTGGACAAACGACTAACTTGTGTTTCCAAAGCCAAATTTTGGCCACTCCATGAACTTTTTATATCGGATAGTTGAAGATGGGCTTCTTCTAAATGCTGTTCTAATAATTTGCGTTCTTGTACTAAAGCCTGAATTTTTTCATCTCCATTTAAAGCATTTAAAGCTTCAATACGTGCCTTTTCTACTATTTGTAAACGCATTTTTAAATGACGATTTTCTTCTTCTATGGCCGCCAAAGTAGTGGTAAGATTATTTTTATCCTGTTGCGAGGAATGTCTAAGTTGTTGTAGTTCGTCCTAAAACAGAAAAAAAAAGATATCAAAATTATTTTAAATCAAGAGTAATAATTTTAAAAAATCACCTTTAAATCTTCTACTTCAGTTTCATAATGTTTAAATCTTTCCAATTCCGAGGTAAGATTTTCCACTTGCTGCTGATGCTGGCGCATAGCATTTAAACGATCAACAGCCTCTTGTTCACGAAATGACAACAGACTGCGTAATTTATCAATTTCACTTTGTTGTATATTTTGTATTTTCTCCTGTTCCTCACAGTAAATATCCTTTTGAGTTTGGGCCACTTTAACCGTTTCCAAAAGTATTTCATTTGTCTTTTCTACACGCAATTTTTCCTCTTGCAATTGACTAATGCGATTTTGTAGTTCCAAGGTTTTAGTGGAAAGTTCTTGACATTGCTGTCTAAGACTAACTAAAGTTTCACTCTAAAAAATAAATCACAAATTCTTTAAAAAAAATTTTATTCTCGAAAAAAAAAAATTACCTGTATACTTTCCTCATTTGAATTAATACTAATGCTAGAGGAGAATCTACTTTTAAGACGATTATTATTGTTATTATTATTGTTTGCTGTATGATTCATAGCTGTACTACGCTGATGTGGCTGAAGTTGTGGCAAATTATTAACTCCTGGTCCAGCCACTTCGGAGCCTGTCTCTTCTTTAATTTTATTTTTTAAAGAAGCAAACATTTTTATTATTTATTTTTTATATTAATATTAAATATAATAATTATTGCACTAATTACTGGTTTAAGTATCAGTCTATATTAACATTAAAGGATATGAATGAATTTTTTTTTAGCCAAGAATTTTATTTTTTCTATGCCATTTGGAATGTTTGATTCGCTTTAACTAATTGCAAGTTATTTTTTATTTTCTTATTTACACTTCGTTTAACATGGTGTTCTAATTATTTTTATCAATTTTTTTTGGTATATTTTGTGTATTTTTCGAGGAGCTTATCAAGTAATTATGCAAATTTTCCTACTTTTTTTATTTGTATTTCCCAATAAGAAAATATGACACCTTGTTGTTTTTATTTTGTTAGTATTTTGATTATGGCAATGCTGTATTTGAAATTGTCAATATTTGTGAGAAAAAAAAAAATAAGCGTTTTTATTATTCTCATCGTTTTTGTTTCATGTTATATTAGTATGGCAATATTACTTATTATTTATAAAAAAAAAAAACGGTATTTTATTTAATGTTTCATGTTTTTTTTTCAAAAGTACATACATATTTTGGACCTAATAGGACGGGGAATCGAAATAATAATGTCTTTCCGTTTGTCGGTTTGTCAACTTTTTGATTCTTAAAAAAAAAAATATATGCCACTTTTCAGAAAATGTAAAAAATTTCTGAAAAGTAATAATAATTGATGAGAAAGTTATATTAATTTTAAAAAACAACATACTTTATAAAAAATATGTACCACTTTTCAGAAAATGTACAAAATTTCTAAAAAGTAATAATAATTGATGAAAAAGTTATTTACCCAAAACTTTAAGACTTTTGCTCTAAAAGGTCTTATGATATACTACTTTTTTTAATTTATTATTTTTTTATATTCGTTATTTCGTTTTTTTAATAATATTAATATATTAAAATTAATTAATTAATAATTAAAATTAATATAACTTATATTTCCTTTTCATTAATTTACGCAAACAACATATAACAATTTCTTATAATTCTGCAAATTTTAATAAAAAAAGTATAATGTATATTTCAAAAGAATAAATATTGTATATTTTAAAAATGTTTGGGAGTTATAAATAATTAAAGAAAATAATGTCTAAGAAAACCAAAATGTCATCTTTTTTTCATGTTACTTTAATAATGAAAACTTTGTTTGCTTCTATATTTACTTTTCTGAGTATTCTATTTAAATTTAACGTTTTTTACACTTTTCCCCATAATAACAAATGAAAGTATCGTTTACATATAACAATTTTTTTTCAAAAGACGCGTTTTTCTTTTTTCCCAACAACAATTAAAGCTGGCAATACCCTAATTTGTTTATCTTCATTGAAAACCGATTACTTGTTGATAATCGTTAGCCGCCAAATTGTGCAAATACCCGCAGAAAATTGAAACTACAGCTTGCTTTTAAAATAAAAAAAGGAATTGTTTTAGAAAATCCAGAAAAAATAGTGTTTTTGTGAAAACTAATTGTGCTTTAAAAAATTTATAACATAAACTATTAAGTTGTATTAAATAACTTATAAAATAAAAAATTTTTGGTGGAAAAAAGTGTGTTGAAAAATGAGTTCTCCGAATATTAGTTCTAACTCAGCTTCAAGCGCCGGCGCTGATGAAAATGCTGAAGAATTCCAACGAGACTTGTCCGCAGACGCTAAATCGGGATCTCCTTCGTTTGTGGAATATGAACTTATCTATAATATGACAAGTTTTTTGGAAGCCAACGGGGCTGAAGATGTAGACAAGAAAGTTTTAAGGAATATGGCGGTGGCCTTGACCAAACATTTGAATGAGTAAGTGAAAAACAAGTTTTTCTGTTTGTTTTGTTTGTAACTATTTTAAATTATTTTCTTTAACCGTTTTGAGGAAATTGCCAGAATGAATAAAACTGGTTTAGAGCAATCTTGATGACGGCTTTGTGCAGTTGTTTATGCGGACATTTTAAAGAAGCATAAATTTTTTTTAAATTATACGAAGATGTTTTACTTTTTGATAGCTTTTATGATATAGAAATTTACTCCAGTGGTCATTCCTCGAAATGGCTACATGGTACGCATATGCTATCGTATACAAATTTTTGTATTATAGAAAACTTTTTGTGAAGAATTTCTGTCAAGGATTAATGGTAATTTTTTGGATTGAGTGAATGGTTTCCATATGTCACTATATAGAAAAGTTGGACCAATGGGTCTTTAAGTGAATAATAGAAATCAAATTTCTAAATTTATTTTAGAATTCAAATACATAAATAAATTTATTATTTTCTTTTGTAAAAATGTATGTAGACATTTATTCCAATGGTCATTACTCGAATTGGGTGAATGGCTCGTATATTCCACTAGATTGAAATGGTGTACTAGAGAGTCTTTTTTTGAAACTCTGATAGTAGAATATTTCAAATAATTTGGGGTTTCAGAAAAAAAATTATGGTAATTTTTGGAGTTGAGTGAATGTTTCGCACATAGAAAACAACTAGAAGTTCAACTCTTCATTCGCTCAGAAACAAAAAATTACTTTCTTCACACGTATAAATTTGTTCTGTAGAAAATTTTATTAACACATACAAAAAGTTAGATTTTTTTTGACAATTGAGCTAGGTTTTTTGTGAGCAATTTGGAGTTCTAGTTGTTTTCTATGGTTTCGCATATGTCACTATACAGAAAAGTAGGTAAAGTCAAATTTTCGAAATAATTTCATAATTTAAATGAAATTTTAAAAAATCTATTTTATGTAAAAGAGTATGTTTATTAGGGACTTTTATTGCAATGGTCATTACTCAAATAGGTGAATGGTTCGTCTTTTTTAGAACTCTGATAGTGAAATATCTAAAATAATTTTATGATTTCGAAAAAAATTATTATTTTTTTCTTTAACTCTTTTTATGAACTTTTTTCTAAATTTCATTTATTTAAGTTCTGAAACTCACCCATCTTCTTAAATTTTATATATACCCGGAGATTAAAAATTATGTTAATCTCTCTAACTTTAATTTTAATCATTCAATTAAAACAAACATATACATACATACCTATATAAACTAATTTAATTTTTTTTAACTAGCCATGATTTTGATTTCTTTTGCTATTCATTCTTGCTGTTGCTCACAGCGAAAAAATAAAACCAACATTTTGGCAAATTATCAAAAAATTAAATTTATTTTTGGTGTTTTATTTTTCTATGTACTTTACTTTATACACGGGGAGGATACCCACCTTTAAGCAAAAAAAATACCAAAGCTCTTAGAATAAATAAAACTACAGACAGTCGCTTTTTACAGAGACTAATACAAAAAATATTGGCAAGTGTTTTTTAATTTTTTTGGGGAACAAAGTTAAAAAAAGTACTAGCAAATATACAGCGGTGACAAAATGACGCCATATAGAAAAAACATTTCACTCACTACTTTGTAGGTATCAGCGCTAACCAACAAGATGTATGTAAATAGGTATGAATACTTACAGAAACTAATTGCAATTTTTTTATTGTTTGATTTCTAAGATAAATAGAATAAATAGTAAATAAAAAAGAGGCCAACGAACTATCTATTCGTCACCATCTTTTAAGATGTGTGTAAGTTTATAATCTATATAAGAAATTAAAAAGTATAAATAATAGCGAGCACAATAATTTAAATCAATCCGATCTAAAAAAATTGAATAAAGTAAATTATCAATGATTTATAGAAAAAAAAAAATGTAAATGAATGAAATAATTATTTGATATTATTATATTTTACTAGCTGAATGACACTGCGTAGCATAGAATCTAAAAGTTTAATAAAAAATGTAAGAAAACATAAAAATACAGTCATTAAAAAATAAACGATGTATCCCCTAATGCTTCTTTTTTTAAAACTTCATTATTACCGAAATATTAGAAAAAATTAAAGTACGAAAAACTGCAATATTTTCGCCATTTAAAATTTAATTAAAATTGGTTTATTGCTATCCTAGAAAACCGCTATTCAAATACAGTTTCCCTTAATACCGGTGTTATAGCTCCTGTAGACAAATAATTTCTATAAATTTTGAAAATATTTTCTCAAATAATTTATTTATGGAAATAGAGATGAATTTTTTAATAATATGACTTATGTGTAAATGATTTTTGCGACCATTTTCCAAAAATCAATTGAAGGTAAAACTAAAAAAATGGCAAAAACAAATAAAAATAGTAGATAAAAATCGTCAAAGCAAAACTAAAAAAAAGGTCAAAAATGGATAGAAATCGTTAAAATGAATAAAAATCGTCAAATCCAAAAATATAAAATTAGTACTTAAGGTCTTTTTTTATTCAAACTATTTTTTGAAAGGAAATTAAAAAAAAAAAAAATTAATTAAAGACTAAAAAAATCGATTTAAAGATAAAAAATCACCAAAATGAAAAAATAAATCCCCCAAACGGGGAAAAATCGCCAATAATAAAAAAATGTACCAAAACGGGAAAAAATTAAAAAAAAAATCGACAAAATATAAAATTGTACACATTATTTAAATTAAAAATCATAAAAGTCCTAAAAATGACATACGAAATAATAAAAAAAAATCGCCAAATAGTAGGCTCTAATTGTAGAGCCTGTGTACAATTAGAGCCTAATATACACAGGCTCTAATTGTGTATATTAGAGCCTGGTTAATAATTGTAAGAGTTTTAATCTAAAAACATTATTCGAATGTGAAAAAATGCGTAAAAAAAATGGTAAGAAATTCCACCATCTTGCAATCTTTACCATAAAAGACCTTTCAAAAAAGGATGAATAAATTCTAGGAATATAAATTTGGGGATTTCTAGTCGATCGCGAGAAAACAAATTTTTTGTATAAAGGATAAGGTCTACAATTTTTAATGACTATAAAAAAAACTATAAATTGCGATACATTACCAATTGCTTGAAAGAACAACCAAAAAATTTAATAAAATGTTGAGAAATATGTTCACGGCGTCGAATATTATAAACGAAACGAATTACAATATTAATTAAGAAATAAATTCTTTTCAATTGAACCGAACAGATACCAGAAAAAACTTCAAAGCCATATAGTATCTGGGACATCAACAAAGCCCAGGATATACGAATTATAATATGAAATGGCAAAAATAAGTTAACGGAATAAATCTTACGTAAGGTACCAAAAAGTCTAGAACTTAACACATCAATGTGAGATGTAAAAGTGAGTATATTATTTAATATAACTTCCAGACACTTTAAATTGCTTAAAAAATCAATACGCGCTCCACCTAGGAATACAGTTAAGTCTAGAACATAGCGAATCGTAGATACAAACATGATGGTCTTAGTTTTATAGGTATTAATAGTGAGAGAGTTACAGGAAGTCCATTCAAGAACATGTTCCAAGCTATAGTTAATATTGTTAACCAACACATCCTGAAAATCAAAACTGCCCTTAAATAATAAATAAACATCATCAGCAAATAATAAAGTTTTACACATAGCAGAGTTAATAAAGGTCGGTAAACTGTTAACATATAATGTAAAAATTAGTGGTCCTAAAACGGAACCCTGAGGAACTCCATATGAAAGAGCACGTAAACCAGAACTAGCCCCATTTAATATTACAAATTGACATCTATCAGGCAAATAAGAAAACACAAGCTTACAAGTAGACCTTGAAAAATTGAATTCATTCTTAAGCTTTACGATTAATTTATAATGGTCAATAGAGTTAAACGCTTTAATAAGATCAAGTGAAATAAGTATACTAATAATACCATCATTAACATATTGCCTAATATCATCAGTTAAAGTTAGAAGCAAAGCAGTGGTACTGTAACCCCTACGAAAAGCATATTGATGTTCATAGATATTAGATGAAACCAACTCAAGTATTTGGTTTTTGATGATGTGTTCTACTTCTTTTGAGAGTGTAGGGAGAATGGAAATGGGACGAAGTTCTTCAGGTCCATAAACCACCCTAGACTTAGGGATAGGAACAACTTTCGCAGTCTTCCAACATGAAGCGAAACTAGATGTAGTCAAAATTGTATTTACTAAATATAAAATATACCCATATATAAACGGATAAATTAATTTAATAAACTTTATAGAAATGTTGTCAATTCCAACTGACCTAGATTTAACTTTACATAATGCTTCATATAACTCCGATTTACTTATGCAACGAAATGAAAACGAGTTATCAGTGTCGTTGAAGTCGTCAAAATTAATATTTCCTCAATTTTACATGTCTAGTAAAATTTACTAAATTTTTTAATCACATTGAAGAATTTTTATTCATTTTTACTACTCCCCAGCAAAAATTTTATGAAGTAGTTCAAAGCGATGTAATGTTTTCATGATTTCTTTATAACTTATGCATTTAAATGCATTCTTAATTACTTCCTCAAACCTAATAAATTTATCATTCGTGAACTCATGAAAACAACGTTCAATGCATGTATTCAACTGGAGTTTTTGAAATTGACTTTAACTTGTAAAGTATTTGAAATTATGCATTTTTTATACTCAAATTAAAAATAAGTGCTATTTAGTTATAAATTTATAAATCTTTTAATAAAATCAATAGTTTAATTCATGTCCGATATAATTTTCTGGTATATAAATGAGCGTGTATTAATAAACCACTGAAAACACGTAGCTGATTCATCTAGCTTTCATGGGTTTCAAGCGCTCATTTTAATGACGACTTGTTTCTCTAAATTGAACCCATGCACTCCAATGACACGTCAATGTTAAAATCATGCGTGTTTCACCTAAAAATGAACCAGTGCAACGGCACGTGAACTCATGCATTTACTACTTCTTTTGCATGTCTTTTTTTGCTGGGTCCTCCATTTAATTTAATTTTAGTTAAAGTAATTTAAATTAGTGTATTTTATCAAATTTTCTATATATCGTTCATATACAAATATAGTATAGTCATCAATTTCTAGTAAAAACTAAATAAATAATACAATTATAAGTAATATATATTTTTATATTTTTTACATATTATCAAAAACTGTAATTGTATTTATTTACTAACCTTAACATAAACACAATCTTAAAAAAAAGACGTACAAACTTATTTTGAAGAATTATCTTCAATTCTACATGCCTTTAGTTAATTTGAAAATATTAATTCAAATTGAAGAATTTGAATAAAATAAATTATTTAATTTTTTTTTAAAATATATGTTTTTATTCTATTTACAAATTTTTAGTCAAGTTGAAGAATTTTATTTAAATTGGCTAAAAAATATTAGCCAATTTTAAAATTTACGAAAAATGTATGTTAAATTAACAGATAATTTATTCAAATTAACTTCTTTTTGGGACGTAAAATTTAATAAAATTGTGTCTTGTTTTTCTTACTGCCAATTATTTAATAGTTACTGCCAATTTAACTAAATTTTCGTTGATTTCACAGATTTTTCGTAATTTTTTTAACGAAATTTTATTCAAATTAACATATTTTACAAAAAAAATTTGTAGATTCGAAGAAAAATTCTATTGTTTTGAAGTAAAATTCTGTTAATTTAAATATTTTTTCGTTAAAATTCTACGAAAAATTTTCGTCAATATTACCTACGATATTTGGTTCAGTGTAGTATTTTTTAAAAACTTCATCATTTTCAAAATTGTTTCCTTTTCTGAACATTTTTTCTCTTTATACATTTAATTGTTAAAATTGTTCATTTTTTTAAATTGCAACTTTTTTTAATGTGTTTTTTAAAAAAAGTGTTTTTTTTTTTTTTTTTTTTTTTTTTTGTTGGAAATTTATTTTAGAATTTTTTTTTTTAATTGATTTTTTATAGAAATTGTTACTTTTTTTATGCTTCCAATAAGATTAATTTATTGAAAATTGACACTTTTCTTAAAAAAAATGGTACATTTTTTATTTTATTAATGGAAATTTTGTGGAAATTGTCAGTTTCTTCGCAAAATGTAAATTATTATTATTATTTTTTAAATTAGTAATTTTTCTGAAAAAATTCAACTTTAAAGATTTTATTTATTTCTAAATTTATTTTTAAATATTATATTTATAAAAATGTATTAACCCAGGAAAAATTGTATTAGTTCTACAAATAGTTCCAGAACACATGAAAATAGCCTGTACTTGTTCTACTTTGGCGTTACGACCAATGATTTTTGTTTCAAATTGTCACCTCCAGAACTAGTTCAGTGGAACTAGTTTTTGAATCAGTGATTTTTGTTCGAAATTGTCACATTCCTGGGAAGTATTTATTTGTATTACTTGAATAAATAATTGAAAATAATATAAATAATATAAATAGGTACTTTGTAAAAAAGTATTTCATTTAAAATTTTTGTTTGAAAATTTATAATTTTCTTTAAAATTTTTGCGTCTTTGAAATTTTGCTTTTTTAATTTTAATAAAAAATTCTTTAAATTATGTATATCACATTAAATTTAAACATCTTTAAATTATTATATATTAAAGCCACCGTAAACCTTATTAGACCACTTAACACTTTTTATGCACACAAATTGTTAACAATTATTATTTCCTGTCCCAAAGAACGAACGTGTCTCTAAAGACTTTACAAAACATTAAGGGTTGTTCGTTCGCTTTCTTTTAAGAATTTGCTTAAGCATCTTTAAGTGTTTTAGAAAAAAAAAACAATTACGTTGCTTATATTTTATTATAAAAGTAGTTTTTTATTGATTTTCTTTTTTAAATTTAATTTTCTCAAACCACTATAATGGGTGGTGGGAAAATAATCAAAACAAAATGTATTAAAACTTTGGAAAAAACAAATGTATTGAAAACAAAAAATAAATTAAAATAGAAATAAAATTGATTAATGTCAAGCTTGACTTAATTTCTCATCTCTATAGGGTGTGTAAACATAATCACAAAACCGTAACGATATTGTCTTTAAAGGCAACTGTTGATCATGATGATGATGATCATCATCAGCATTATCTTATTGTATGTAATGATGACGATAGTTAATTGGTTATATAAATAATACGACAAATATCTGTGTTAATAGGTGAAAAAGTCATTAGATTCTTAAATGGAGATTATGCTTTAAAAATAAATAAATAACTAAAATAAATAAATAAATAAATAAATAAATAAATAAATAAATAAATACATAAATACATAAATAAATAAATAAATAAATAAATAAATAAATAAATAAATAAATAAATAAATAAATAAATAAATAAATAAATAAATAAATAAATAAATAAATAAATAAATAAATGAATAAATGAATAAATGAATAAATGAATAAATGAATAAATGAATAAATAAATAAATAAATAAATAAATAAATAAATAAATAAATAAATAAATAAATAAATAAATAAATAAATAAATAAATAAATGAATAAATGTAAATAAAGGAATAATAAAATTTACTACTTTTTATTAAAACATTTAACATTAACATGTAAAAGGTCCTTAATAATAGAACTTCCGTTTTAACTGATTGTCAAATAAAAATCATGCTTTATCTTGTTTGTTTAAACTAAGCACCACCAAATGATAATAAATAGATCATTTACTAAACAATCACACTTACCTGTTCATAAAGTCAATATTTACTACACTTTTATGAATCCATGAAAGAATAACAGAATGGTAACCAAAAACAACAGGTGGTTGTTGTTGGTGGTCGCGGTAGTGCCACACAGAAACTAAATTAAAATTTTTGTAAACATGTTGTTGACAAACAATACTCGTGTAAACAAAAAGAAATCTTTTGGAAAATATTTTTCTCTTCATATTGTTATGAAAATGTGTTTTTCATTTTTATATTTCCAATTTTCTTTATTTTTTCGCACATAACAATTAGTTGTTTACCAAAAAGACTCACACGCACTCCAATGCTACATATTTGCCTAGAGTAATTTATGACCCTTATACATTCATTCGAACATACGCATTTAAAGTGCAAACCACTATACGTTGTAACAATTGCAGATAGACATACAAACACAGACAGACAGACAGGCAGTCATACATGTGTTTATCATATGAAGAAATTAAGGAATAAAAAATTTTAAACTATAAATGAGATAGTATGGTTTTAATTGTTTTCTAATACAAACTATTTTGATAATAATTTTTTTCCAAAACAGATGTTGATTATGAATGTCGTCATTAAAAAACGGATGAGGAATATGTCCTGCAGATGTTAAGATTATGTTATTTTTTTATTTGCAAACGTTGTTAGGATAAGGAAGCTATAATTTGTTACTGAATTAGTGTAATTAAAAAATGTAATTTTCAAATTTAATAAAAGTTTGATTACTTTTATCGTAGCAGGAGATCAAACTTTATCTGTGAGAAGTGTTGAAAAAGAAACAAACTTCTGGTGGTAGACTTGCTGTTGACTTCTTTTGAGATCAGAAACGAATTAAGCTAATTTTCGTTACCTTGTTTAGAGGCTTTCTGAATTGAAAAAAAAACAAACAATAAACAGAAGCGTCAAAACTTTCCAAATTGTTTTTTATCGGTTACGCAATATGAGACCGAACATTGTCATGATGAACAATAATAGACCCGTTTCAGTCTGCAACCTATAGCACAGATTTTAGACTAGTTTATAGTCCAGATTATAGACCAGTTTATAGTCCAGACTATAGACTAGTTTATAGTCCAGACTATAGACTAGTTTATTGTCTATAGACTATAGACTAGTTTATAGTCCAGACTATAGACTAGTTTATAGTCCAGCCTATAGACTAGTTTATTGTCTAGACTATAGACTAGTTTATAGTTCAGATTATAGATCAGTTTATAGTTCAGACTATAAACTAGTCTATAGTACAGACTAGACAATAAATCAGTTTATAGTCCAGATTATAAACTAGGTTATAGTCCAGACTATAGACTAATTAATAGTCCAGACTACAGATCAGTTTATAGTCCAGACTATAGACTAGTTTATAGTCCAGACTATAGACTAGTTTATTGTCTATAGACTATAGACTAGTTTATAGTCCAGACTATAGACTAGTTTATTGTCTATAGACTATAGACTAGTTTATAGTCCACACTATAGATTAGTTTATAGTCCACACTATAGACCAGTTTATAGTCCACACTATAGAATAGTTTATTGTCCAGACTAGACTAGTTTATAGTCCAGACTATAAACTAGTCTATAGTACAGACTATAAACTAGTCTATAGTACAGACTATAGACAATAGATCAGTTTATAGTCCAGATTATAAAATAGTCTATAGTACAGACTATAGACTAGTTAATAGTCCAGACTACATATCAGTTTATAGTCCGGACTATAGACTAGTTTATAGTCCAGACTATAGACTAGTTTATGGTCCAGACTTTTGACTAGTTTATAGTCCACACTATAGACTAGTTTATAGTCCAGACTATAGACTAGTTTATAGTCCAGACTATAATAAACTAGTCTATATAATCAGTTTATAGTCAGTTTATAGTCAGACTATAGGCTAGTTTATAGTCCAGATTATAGACTATATTATAGTCCAGACTATAGACTAATTTATAGTTGAGACTATAGACTAGTTTATAGTCTAGACTATAGACTAGTTTATAGTCCACACTGTATACCAATTTATAGTCCACGCTATAGACTAATTTATAGTCCAAACTATAGACTAATTTATAGTCCAGACTATTGACTAGTTTATAGTCCAGACTATAAATTAGTTTATAGTCCAGTCTATAAACTAGTTTGTAGTCCAGACTATAGACTAGTTTATAGTACAGACTAGAATAGTAGCATCCGAAAACAAGCAAGAAAGCTATTAGATAGAAAACTGCTGAGAATGTAGAGTGGACATAGTATAGATTGAACCGTTGTCCCTCTCCTCAACATACCAACCTAATTGTCAAGTATTTCGAATAACTATTTAGACATTTCTCTTATATTTAATTCTTAATGTAAACAATTAAATTTTGACTTTGAAATTAGCAAATTTAACTAAATGTTTTCTTTAAGCAATTAAATATGTTTTCTATACAGGCGGTATAGTCTTTCCAATTATTTAATTTACTCAGTCTTCATATTTCCAACAGGGTTTATTGTAATATTTCCTATTGTCTAATTTTGTAAAGCAAACTGTGTATATTTATTGAGGAAAACAGCATCTTTTACAGGGTCATTGTGTGCGTATAAAATATGTATTTGTTTGTGTGACACGAGTCTTTTATTCTTTCTCTTTAGGGATGTCTGTCCGTCCATATTTACAAAAGGCCTGTAAATGAATAACAATATGCATGGATGTATGTATGTGCTCCCCTCAAAAAAACAAACATACTGACATATTGAGAGATTGATTGTAAAGAGCGAAATGTATAGAGAGTATATGAAAATGAAAAAGAAAGAAAACTCACCCCACTGTAAACATCCCAATTACACATACGAACACATACACATACATTAATATGGATGGGTATTTGTCACACTTTGTATGAAAATTAAACACAATAATAGCAACAACCACAGGCGAAAATACAACACATCTGCCTATATAATGTTTTGTATTTTTATTTTCCAATTCGTATGCGAGTGTATAGCAATGAGTAAAAAAGTACACTCTGAGTATAAATGTTTAAGCATTTCATTTTCAGTTATGTTCTTGCTTTCGGTTTAATTACACACATTTTGTTAAGTTTGCTGGCTAAAAACTACGTCAAATAAAATTTGCTTATTTTCTTAAAAGATACATATACTTTTATAATTTTTCTTTAAAAAAAACAACAAGAGAAATATACTGAAATATAAATAAATGTAGAAAAAAAAAAAAAAAAAACAGATGCCAAAATAAAAGAAGAATAAAAAAAAAACAAAAAAGCTTCTTAAAAAATTGTGTTTATTATAAGAAAAAAAGTAAAAGATTTGTTTTATAAAAAATTAAGTGAAATAAACAAAAATTTAAAAAAAAGGAAAACCAAAAAGTTTTTTAAAGTTTTGTTAAAAAAGTGCCAAAAATAAATTTAATAAAATTTTGTTTAGAGTGTTTTTTGTTGTGAGAAAAAAGGCGCCTTGATTTTTTTTATGATAATTTGCTAAGGCTTTTTTTTAAAATTACAACGCTATTATAATTTTTGAAGGATTTTTTTGGAATTTCTTATTAAAAAAGTTATTTATTGAAAGAAAAAAGTGTTAAATGATTTAAATTTATGCTTTCAAGTGTCTGAAAGTTTATAAAAAAAGTTCTTTTTAAACATATATGAATTTATTACAAAATAAATTCTAGTATTTTAATTTATATTAATTGAACTTTATTAATATTATTGTTGTTGTGTTTGGTTGAAAACAGCAGCATATACACAAATCATCAACCTCATCTTTATCATCTCATCAACACCCCTCTTTTACTCACTCAATGATGATTATTTGCTCTCTTTACACTTAAAGAAAAAAATTGTGTTTAAATTAATTTATTTTTTTTTTTTAAATAAATAAACAAGGATTTTTGCTTGAAATAAAGGTAAGTTTAAAATAATTTTTTTAAATTTATTACAAATACTTTTGCTTTTTTAATCGGCTATTTATTTCAATAAAAAACGTTTGCAAATAGATTTTATTTTAAATTTAAGACAAAAAAAAAAAAAAAAAAATCTATTGTTTACTTTTTTCCATTAACAAATATTACATTTGTAAAGAGTTTTTATTTAGTTTATATTCACCCCCTAATTTTCTCTTGTTATTTGTTTTAGGGATTTTCATCTTTTTTATTTTTTGTTGTAAATTTTAACATCTGTTTACTAGGGGAATTTTTTGTTTTTGCATTTCATCCCTTACTCAGTTTCAGATTCTTTTCTATTATCAATGTTGCCAGATGAGGGGATTTGTACCCAAATTGGGGATTTAAACTTTTATTGTTGAACAAATGTTTGAGGGGAGGGTTTTGAGGATATTCGTGAAGTATGGTGATTTGTTTTTATTAATTTGTACATTTATTTAATTCATAGAAAATTTTCGATAATTTTTTAATGGAAAATTTCGGTTTTAATTTTTTAGATAATTTCGATGGATTTTATATGTATAAATTTTTCGTTAAAAATTCCATTTATAAAAAATTTTCGCTAATTTTATTTATAAAGGAAATTTTTTATGAATTTTTTATTTATAGAAAATGCCGAATTAATTTTTATTTAGTGAAAGTATTGGATTGATTTCTCTTTCGGGTTTGGGACATGAAGCAAAATTTTTCTGGCAACACCGTCTATCATAAGTATTTATGATTTTCTGTTTTTTATCTTATTTTTCTTCTTATTATTTTTTTCACATCTCTTTTTTGAAGGATTCTTTCTAATTGTTACAATTGTTATGGGTTTTTATTAATGAATCATCATCATTTTTATTTGTTTTTTTTTTTTTTTTTTGGGGAGAAGTTCTTCAACAAGTTTCTAATTGTTGGGGGTACATTATTTTTGTTTCTTTCAATTATTAAAATTGTTGACTTATGAGTCATCACAGGAGACATCCTGGGGTTTTTGGATTTAAAACAAGAAATATGTTGTGAAATAATTATTATTATTTTTAAATTTTTTTTTTGTGTATAAAATCGTTAATTTTTTAAGAAAAGAGTTTAAAACAAGAACAAATATGTTCTTTTTAATTCTTGTTTAGTTTAAGTTTATTTCTGTTTTAGTTTCATAGTATCAATTATATAGTCGGAGCTTGACTTAATGATATTTGTATTATCGTACATGAAATTTTTAATATTTTTTCATTTAATTTTGAAAAATTTATAAATATAAATTTTTTTAGTTTCATACAATATAGTAAATGTTCAAAATCCTCAAAATCTCTTTTACAGAGGGTAACTTTCCGATAGCTGTGCATATATTTTTATAGCAGTTTTTACACTTTAAAATACCTTCAAAACATATATTTTATTACAATAACCCATATATCAGGTGCTTAATCATATTATATACTCGATTTTGATACCGGTGCAATACAATATAGAAATGTGTAAGGAATTCTAAAATTGTGTTATTAATTTTCCATATCCAAATGTAATCTAAATTTGGATTTTATGAACGGTAGGGCAGAAAAATTAATAAATATGTAGATACAAACTTTAGCAAAACTTTTAATACTTATCGGGGATGTCATCCATAGCAATGTTGAATGGATTACCAAGTATACAGGTTTGGCAAGAATTGGTTTTAAACTTGGGATAATATAGGGAAAATTCAGCGTAAAGGAATCCAAGTGTATTAGTATACTTTTCATATTGGAACATCAGATGAATCCAAGATATCATTTAATAGTGGAAATGAGGAAAATTTTGGTAGAGGGCATCTTTTCCATAAAGAATTTTGCATACAATAGCTCTTATTAAATGAAATTCAGTTAATTTCTTTACTTGTCTGCTTTGTACTTTAAATCTTAGGATTATTTGAATTTTCATCATGTTCTTGGGCAATTTGACACTTTAAATTGTATGGTCGATTCTTTAAATGCTTTAAAATTGTAAATTGTTGTTCGTAGATACAGACATTTTAAGAAGAAGAAGATTTCTCTTTCCGTCCCGTTATTTATTATTAGTTTTTCTTTCTAAATTTTTGGGAAAATTTTGGGTTTTACTGAACCTCACGATAAATTTTGGATTATTAGTGAAATTTCGATTTTTTGGTAAAATTTTATATTTTTTGTGATATTGTTAGTTCTAAGTGAACGGTTTCAAAACCTGTTTTTTATTTTTTATTCTAATGGGCTATTTCCTAAAGGCACTTTTTTAATCAATTTAATTTTGTAAATAATCTTTTTTTAATTTTTGTAAGTTTTGACATTTTTTTTACAAGTTTTTTAAACAGTTCTAGGAAGTCATTACAGAACCACTAATTTTTTCTCAGAAGTGATGTTGAAGTCATACATAATTAATTCTTAAAAATATTTCTTAAAACGAATTTAAAATCACAAAATTTCTACTCCACTAATGTTAGAATTGGTTGTGATATTACTACTTCTAAGGATGCTATTAAAGAATCTGAAGTGGTTCTGATTACAACAGTTCTAGAACTAATGATTTTAGAACATGTTCTAAAGTTTTTCCTGGGTTATATCAATTAAAGGGAAAAACATGCAACATATTTTTGAAATTTAAGCTCAACAATATTAGAAAAAAATTTTACCCACAAAAGACAGTAAAGGTCAGATTAAAGGTAACATTTTAGGCAAGAAAGAAAATGCCATTAGACATTAGACGATACAAAGAAATTTATATCCAACAAAAATTTTGAATATTAATTCAGCTCTGGTTTAGTTCAACTTTAATTGTAGTTTAGTTCTTATTCAATTCTACATAGTTTGTTGAGTTCTAGTTTAGTTTCTGTTTTGTTTTAAATTAGTTCTATTTCAGTTTTAGTTTACTTCCAATTCAGTTCTAATTTAGTCCTGGTTAAAATCTTGTTAAATTCTGATCCAGATTGTGCATCAGTTTTATTTCAATTTTAGTTCGACATAAATTTTAGTTGAGTTTTGATTTAGTTTTAGTTCAGTTTTAATTCAGTTCTAGTTTCGTTTTAGTTCTATATCAAATCAGCTCTTATTTAATTTTAAATCAGTTTTAGCTCCATATTGCTTTTTGCATAATCATTTCTAGTTCAATTATAATTTAGTTTTAGTTCAGTTTTATTTAACTTCTAGTTCATTTTGATTGAGTTCTACATCAGTTCTAGATCCCTTTTAATTTAGGTCTTATACTATTTCAGTTCCAAATCACTTTCACTTAAGAATTTCTTCAGTCTTAGTTTAGTTTTAGTTTAATTCAAGTCTTCAACAATTATCAAAAAAAAAAAAAAACATTAAAAAACCATATATATATTTTAAGGCCTCTTTAAAAACCTGTTACAGGCGCCTTAAACCATTTTCATTTCATTTACAAAACTCACCACCCATGGTGAGTATAATAAGCATTTATAGTTTGACACCTTCTTTAACAATTTGTGTTATTTTAAACTAAAAACGAAACGGAAAAAAGCAATTTAAAACATAAAAAAAAATCTCAACAGGTGCATTAGCAACTAAAACTAAAGATAACATAAGTAGTAAAAGAAAAGAATTGAGGTTTTAAAAACATTTTAAATATTATTCTCACCTTTATTGTTTTCTATAAGGGAAAGTAAATAACATAAAGTTGTTTAAGGCACCCACATTAGTTCTAATAATGATTAGAGCGAATGATTTGTAAAATAATTATTTTTAATTTTATTTAGAGAAGATACCTATGTAGCAAAAATATTAAAAAAATACCACCCTGATATTGAAAGTAAAATCTAGTATGTAGTTTATCTTTCAATTTAACACCATAAATCTATAGAAAATTATTTTGTATAAAAAATGTAATCACCTGAGAATTGAGGTTTTTCATATGTATTAGCAATAACCTAAATACGAAAAAAATACTAACAGTTCCGCTTTTGTTTTTTTTTTTAATATTTATTACAAAATATCAAATGATAAAATATAAATGAGTTGAGTGCATTTCATTTGAACTAAATATTAATGCCCCACCAACCAACCAAAAGGTATGATAAACATTATTTTTATTTGAATTTTTTCCTTCAAAAACAAATTTACTCATTCAATCATTTTAAGCAATAAGACAGACACATTTATATTTAATGGAATAAATACAAAAAGTAAATGTTTATATTATTAGTAGTTCTTATTTAATATTACTAAACTAAGCTGTTTTTGACTGATAAGAATTGAACGCATTTATGTATGATTTGTTTAAAAGGAAACAAACACAAATATATTGTGTTGAATATTTATATTTATTTTCACTGATAACCTCTTAAATGACATAAATGTGAAGGGGGGCAATTGTTGTTGTTGTTTTTTTGTTTGTTGTCACTATTGAAATTAAATATTTTCTGTAAGATAAAAAAATGCACTTTTCTGTACAGAATTAACTTAAGTCAAGTTTACCATTAACAAAAAGGAATAAGTTTTTATTTGAAATAAAATACTCCCATTTTAAGATTTATTATTCTAAGAATTAAAATTTAAGAAACACTAGACTGAACTGATCTAGAACTGAAGTAAAACAGTAGAAACACTGAGCTGAGCTGTCAAACTGAACTAGAACTGAAATTACTCTAAAATCGATTTAAAAATTAATCAGAATTAAACTATAGCAGTTAAAATGTTATATTCGTGTTGGCGAATCTATGTACTCATTATTTGCAATTTTTTGTGTAACCCCAATATAAAATTTACCCTTTTATAAGAGATATAGACCGAAAATTATGAACTGGAGTTAAAACTGACACTCGGTTTTTCAGGTATTTGGCCCATAATTTTTTTTTTTTAATTTTTTTATAAACCAATGTTGACCATTTTAAATACCAAACAAACCTTATATAAGAGAAATATTTGAGCCCTTTATGTCGTCCGACCTGAGCCCTATACTGGTTTTAACATTCAGACGGATGGACAGCTGGACGGACAGATGGACGGACAGATCTTGATCGTTTTGAATTTATACTTTATGGGGTCTGGGACGAATATTTCGATATGGGTATAAAATATGATATTGAATTGATCCAGAATAGAACTGAAATAAAACTGAACTAGAACTGAACTAGAACTGAACTAGAACTGAACTAGAACTGAACTAGAACTGAACTAGAACTGAACAAGAACTGAATTAGAACCCAACTAGAACTGAACTAGAACTGAACTAGAACTGAACTAGAACTGAACTAGAACTGAACTAGAACTGAACTAGAACTGAACTAGAACTGAACTAGAACTGAACTAGAACTGAACTAGAACTGAACTAGAACTGAACTAGAACTGAACTAGAACTGAACTAGAACTGAACTAGAACTGAACTAGAACTGAACTAGAACTGAACTAGAACTGAAATAGAAGAGAACTAGATCTGAACTAGAACTGAAATAGAAGTGAAATAGAAGTGAACTAGATCTGAATTAGAACTGAATTAGAACTGAACTAGAACTGAACTAGAATTGAACTAGAACTGAATTAGAACTGAATCAGAACTGAACTAGAAGTGAACTAGAACTGAATTAGAACTGAACTAGAAGTGAACTAGAACTGAACTACAACTCAACTAGAACTGAAGTAGAACGGAACTAGAACTGAACTAGAACTGGACTAGAACTGAACTAGAACTGAACTAGAACTGAACTAGAACTGAACTAAAACTGAACTAGAACTGAACTAGAACTGAACTAGAACTGAACTAGAACTGAACTAGAACTGAACTAGAACTGAACTAGAACTGAACTAGAACTGAACTAGAACTGAACTAGAACTGAACTGAACTGAACTAGAACTAGAGTAGAACTGAACTAGAACTGAAGTAGAACTGAACAAGAACTGAACTAGATCTGAATTAGAACTGAATTAGAACTGAATTAGAACTGAGTTAGAAGTGAATTAGAACTGAGATAGAACTGAACTGAACTAGAAGTAAACTAGAACTGAAATAGAACTGAAATAGAACTGAACTAGAAGTGAACTAGAACTGAAAAAGAAGTAAACTAGATTCTAAACTAGAACTAAAATATAACTGAAAAAGAATTCGAAGTGAAGTAGAACTGAAAAATAATCGAACTAGAACTAAAGTAGAAATAACCTAGAACTGACTGAAAACTGAACTAAAATTTAATTAAAACTGAACTGGAACTGAATCAAAACTGAAATAAAACTAAACTAGAAGTGAAATGAAATTTAGCTAGAACTGATTTAAAACTAAATTATATCTGAACTAGAACTTAAATGAAACTAAACTAAAACAGATGGAAAACAAATTTAGAACTGAACTGGAACTTAAATGGAACTCAACTAGAAATAATTGAAAACTGAACTAAAATTGAATTAAAACTGAACTAGAACTAAACTAGAACTGATTTAGAACTAAAGTAAAACTTAACTAGAGGTAATGGAAAACTGATATAAAATTGAACTAGAACTAAAATTGAACTCAACTAGAACTGATGGAACTAGAACAAATTTAGATATGAACTACTGAGTATTGGGAAATAACAGAACTAGAACTCAGCTAAAACTGAATGAGATCTGATTCAAATCAATATTAGAGCAGATCTGGAACTACATTCGAATAGCGAACCATTTAAACTTTTTTTTTTCATAAAAAGCTTTTGTTAAAATTTTCCTTTAAATTAATTTAACATTTTAATTTTAAAAATAATTCATTTTAATTAATTTTACAAAATTTTTTTAAAATGTAAACATCATATTTAAATGCTATTTAATTTCAATTTAATCACTTTATTTACCATATATTCAAAAATAATTAATCTATAAAGGAAATCATTAAAAAAAGCCACATAAAAAAATAAATTTCCAATACTTAATGAATTAAAATAAAATTCTTAAGCTTGACATAAATCATTGTTCTCCTTTTTTTATTTTTTTCTATCAATAGCTATTAATTGTTAAATAAATGCACACATTTTTCATAATAAAATAAAAACAAACACTTTCCATTTATGATAAAAATCGCTATGTAATAAATTGTTAATTAAATGCCATTTAAGGTGTTTCAAAAGCTGCTCTTTACTTTACAAGTCATAGCTATACAGCTTTAACATACATACGTTTGAACTCATTAGTATTAAATAGTTTTTCGTTTTGTTTTTATTATTTAACGCTTAAATTATTTGTGCATTGACATTAGTTAAATAGAATAACAATTATTTTTTCAAATAGTTTTTTTTTTTTTTTTTTTGTTTTGCGATTTTTGTTTTCAAAAACCACTTTTAGTTTTTTTTTTTTTTTTTTGTGACAGTTTTACATCTGTGAATTTTTTGTTGTTTGTTTTGAGTTTTCATGAACAAGATCATACCTTAATTGTGTGGGAAATCTCAATTATATGAATATGTATGGTTGGATGGAATGAATACGTATTTAGTGATAGCTATTTTGTAGTAAAACTATGTCGTTGTTAGTTAATTCTGTGTTTTTTTATTTGTTTTAGATTTAATACAGGTTTTTAATATTCAATTTTCTTTTAGATAGTCAATTTGTAATTTAATGAATTACGTTGCAATTTTTTTTAATAAAATGTATAGTTTTAATTGTTTTAATTAGGAACAAAAATAAAATTGACGTTTTAACATTGTAAAGGAATTAAACTAATCTTTTTCGTAAAACACCTCACAATATGTAAAAAAGTTCATAATATTTTAAAATTTATACAATAATCATGTCTTAAAATCTAACGATTAAGCCTTATAGAAATAAATTCAATAGTGTTAAATCAGGTGATTTTAGAGGTCAATTCAAAGGTTCGTAATGTAAAACTGATCGACCATAGTAAGGACTGCACACGAAAAAATCCGTGCATACAAATCTGCTTATAGAAACTAAACCAATGGGTGAATTTTTTTATTAAATTTTTATTAATAACTGTTATGTTCAAGTTGTAAACATAAAAGAATAATTATTTCCTAAGGAAATATCTGATATTTTCCAGAATTCTTCCAATTAAAGGTTTTATTGTGTTTCGATCACTTTTTTTTCTAGAATAAGCCCACTTATTTTTAAACTTCGTTTCATTTTATGCTAAGATTTTAGTGTCCTTTAAATTATTTTCTTCTGGAGCCAAATATATTTCAATTGCACGCAGTTCCGTACAATTTGATGGTATAGCCTCTTTCGGTAAAAACACTAACAATTTCTTTGTTACCACACCATTGTTTTGCTGCTTTAATGAGAAGAAGCGAGAACAGGCCAAAAGAAAGCAAAAAGGGAAAAGAGAGTAGTCTTCACGTTTATTTCTGGGTTAATGGAACCATTTTTAATGAATAAAGTATTTCATTCCCGCATATGCATATGGATTCCCAAATCAAAAACTTTATTGGGAATTTGTGAGTCAGCCTGTACGAACGTTTCATCGTCTATTAAACACTAATCATAATTATGAACATGTCACTGTTACATGGGGTTATCATTGGAGGTGGCTAATTAGCTCCTTAGGAAAGGACACAGGACAGGTCCAAGAGGATATGTTCAGTGTCGATTAATATAATAAAATTTTTATAAATATTTGGGGTATTCACAAAGTGTGCTATCATGTCGTATTGTCATATGTCTTAAAATATTTCAATGTATAAAAAATATTGTTATTGCTTTTCCTTTGTAAAATTTTATGACATTATGACAATACAACATGATAGCACACTTTGTGAATCCCCCATTTGTTTACTTTTTAAACATTTTTTTAATATTATTTTTATTAACTTTTTTATGCGTATAAAACGCTTTTTAGAGCATTTTTTTGATTTCACTGTTGATAAGCATTTGAGTTATCATTACCCCATTTTCAAGCGTTTCTCAAGCTTTAAAATAATTCTTTTCGAAGCAGTTAATTGGCAAATTGTGCTCCGTAATAGAATTCTTGGATCTCCATGGCGCGGGTATTTTGAAAATAATCTTGATTAAGTTGATGTTTACATTGAGAAATAAAACTACTCGGTAAAACATCCTTTGTAAAGTTTAATGCTTTTTAGTTTGGGTCAAGTTATAATTTAGTCGTTTGGTAAAGAATTACGACACAGGAAATATTTAGCGACCTGTTAACGCATACTACAGAATCTACATTCTGTAAGAAGCATTTTGGACACAAAATCGCTCTTTCTTGAAGATCATTTCAGATCCTTTTACAGCATTTCCAATCCTTCCGCATACTCTTAATACAGAATTAATAATTTGACAAATTGGCGATCTTTTTAGTCACTGCAAATCGCCAAAAACATAAAGCGACACAGAAACACATTTTTAAAAATTTACATAAGCATTTTCGAGCTGATATTGGTATTTTCTAGTGTTCTTATCACTATAAAAGAGGTCTAAATTTTTGCGATATTTTCGTCCGAAAGATTTTCGTTCAGTCTAAATCCTCAAACGGTGACAATAAGTGACACGCAATAGAATTCTGCAAAATCGAAATTTTTCAAGCCCTCTAATAGTAAATAGCGGTCGAAATGCGAGCACACCATCGTTAAAATTCAAGAGAGCTTTTTGACTATCTTCATCTAAAAGCGTAACAACATTTTTTAAAATCTCAATTGTCGCGCAAATTTTTTGGAGATAATATTGTCTATTTCCAATCGTTCCTATCACTTTTAAAGAAGAATTCTTGAAATTAGAATATCTTTCTGATCGTTTTAAATTGCCAAAGAGTTCATAAGTGATCCAGAAACCTTAAACATCTCAACAATCGTGCGATCAATTTGGATATGATATCGGCAAAGTTGATTTCAAAATCGTTTTTGCTCATCAGGATATCGAACCTTTTTAGGTGTTCCACTAATTTTAATAAATAAATAAATAAATAAATAAACAAACAAATAAATAAATAAATAAATAAATAAATAAATAAATAAATAAATAAATAAATAAATAAATAAATAAATAAATAAATAAATAAATAAATAAATAAATAAATAAATAAATAAATAAATAAATAAACAAATAAATAAATAAATAAATAAATAAATAAATAAATAAATAAATAAATAAATAAATAAATAAATAAATAAATAAATAAATAAATAAATAAATAAATAAATAAATAAATAAATAAATAAATAAATAAATAAATAAATAAATAAATAAATAAATAAATAAATAAATAAATAAATAAATAAATAAATAAATAAATAAATAAATAAATAAATAAATAAATAAATAAATAAATAAATAAATAAATAAATAAATAAATAAATAAATAAATAAATAAATAAATAAATAAATAAATAAATAAATAAATAAATAAATAAATAAATAAATAAATAAATAAATAAATAAATAAATAAATAAATAAATAAATAAATAAATAAATAAATAAATAAATAAATAAATAAATAAATAAATAAATAAATAAATAAATAAATAAATAAATAAATAAATAAATAAATAAATAAATAAATAAATAAATAAATAAATAAATAAATAAATAAATAAATAAATAAATAAATAAATAAATAAATAAATAAATAAATAAATAAATAAATAAATAAATAAATAAATAAATAAATAAATAAATAAATAAATAAATAAATAAATAAATAAATAAATAAATAAATAAATAAATAAATAAATAAATAAATAAATAAATAAATAAATAAATAAATAAATAAATAAATAAATAAATAAATAAATAAATAAATAAATAAATAAATAAATAAATGTATAATAAATAATAAATATCTATAAAAATTCGTGTTGAGAGCCATTAATAATGAGAAAATTTTCAAATCTTCAACTAATTCGCTGATAATAAATTCGAGCACAGTATCGTTAATGTTCAAGAAAGTATCATGACAATCTACACATAACGAATAATTGATTTTGACCAAAATAGCTTGGTCGATGACTAATTAATGACATCTTCAGTCTCAGCAGCGGAAAAGTACTACATCACTTCACTACTCGCCACCTCTTCCGTCACGTGCTATTCCAGTCTCTTCGAAATAAGCGACTTAAATTCTTTAGTGTTTGATCAGTATACTACGATCGGGAAATCTGTGTCAAAATTACCAACATATTTTACCACAAAAAATTGTCACAAGATCCGTGTTCTTGACAAGCATTTTTAGGGGTAGATTAGAAAACGTTGGCAAAACTGAATTTATTGATTTAGTGTTACAGTTGTCAAATAACATCCGGTTCGAAGGACCATAAACATAATTCAATCGGTACTCCTTTCTGTTGTCAGTATTTTGGCGATACCAAAATAGTATTTGTGGATAATAATTAAACAACGACAAAATAAATAATATATTTTTTATGTTGCTGAAGTTATATATTCAGTTTTAGAGTCCTTAATTAGCATCCGCTTCGAAGGAACATAAACAAGTTACAAACAGTAATTGCTGTTGTTATCTGTGTTTGGCGATACCAAAGTAGATTTTGTGATTTATAATTAATGATCATATTTTCATGTGTTCCAATTTCGATTTATTTATAATTCGTTTTAATTTTTTTAAACGTATAAAAACGCGCCAGATTAATTGCTTCGCTCCAAAATACTTTACATTTTCATTATTACTCATTAATCATTTAATGGAATTGTTTACAACTCAAATTCAATTCTTAATTTCATTCTAAATGGTCAGCAATTATTTTTATTACAAAATTTCTTGTTTATGTTTATTATTTTGTATCAGAGAGAGATTATTTTACTATATTGCACACAGGATGTCTCGTTCAATTCTATAAACAAAATTTCAAATAAATACTGAAATTTTATTAGGCTGGCGACTTTAATATGATGCCCAGAGCAATGCAAATTTCTTGCAACTTGGTTGAAAGATCTGTAGAGTAGCAAGAAGTGTAAAGTGTTTGTTTATTTAAACATTAAATGACTTTGTTTTAATAAAAGTCCAGTTGGAAACAGGAAAATTATTTAGATTTTTTTTATTAAAAAAAATAAAAACAACTAGTGGTTTAAGATTTTTTGATAATGTGTTATAAATGTTCTTAATTTTTTTGTATGCGGGTGTTGAAAGAAAAACGTCTGCTGTTGAGGCGTTTTTTTTTTAACAGACTTATATTTTTTTGGTTTTGTTTTTATTTAAAAATGCCTCCACTCTAAACTTATGTTTTTTGATTTAAAAAGTAATTTTAAATATGCATGTAATACATGCATTTATGTATATTTTACTGTTCGAATTTGTATATTTCTATGTTGGGGCATTTTGTTTTTTCTGTTTCCTTTGATTATGAATGAGGTGATGAGCGTTAACCGCAGTGTTTATAATTCAATTATATGCAACCTACACACAAAAAATAAATAAAAAAATAAAATTTATATGTACAGACAAAATATAAAATTATTTTTTATGTGTTCTGGGCAAAAGAAAAATAAAATTAAAAAAAAAAAAAAAATTCTAAAATAAAAATAAAAAATGCATTCCGTATAACGTTTTCCACGCTTATTTGAAAACAGGGTGTTTCAAAAAGAAAAGTTATTTTAAAATATTTTTGAATTAATAAGATTTTTTATTTTGTTTAAAATTTCCTTTTTATCCTTTATTTTGCTTTAAACGCCTTGTAGTGGTGTCGTGGCAATTGTGTTTCTACTGTGAAATGCATAATAGTGGCAACACAAGTGAGAAGGAGAAAAAAATAAAAATCTGTATGTAGTTACCAGACTAGTCTTTGATTTCTTTTTAAAAGTGATAAAATTTAAATATTTTATTTATGAAATTGAAATAGTATTAAAACACAAAATTTGGGGTAAAAATATTTTAAAAAATCATTTTTGAGAACCTATCAAAGTAATCGTTATAAAAACAAGTTATTTTTATTAAGGTTTCATTTTGTAAATAGGCTTAATAGGTATTGAAAACTAGTCTATCAGCAGTGTTGCCAAAACTTTGAGGTTATGTCCCACCAGTTTGTGCTTGAAAACTCGCTAGAAACCGCCTACACTTTAAATAAAATCGCTGGTATATGCATGCTAAAATATTTCTTATTAAAGGAATTAATAAATTGTTATTTTTTATGTTATAAACATGTTAAAATTAATATCCATTCTTTAGCAATTTTCTTTTTGAAAACTTGAATGCATTTTAGTGATTATAATCATTTTGAAAAGCTTTTTTGGGATGCATTACTTAATCATGTATGTCAAGAAAAACATTGCAACCAGAAAAATCACCTAGATATTTTTAATGTAAAGTACCCGCTAAGAAAAAAAAAGTATCGCCAGATCTAGCGGGAAAATCGCAGTTTTGGCAACACTGTTTATCAGCCTGGTGGTTGTAGGTGGTTGGGGTATTATGTGTTTGTGCAAATATTGTAATGAAGAGTCGCAATTTGGAAAATAATTTTATGAAATTTAATACATATGATTTTTTTGCACAAGGGCGAAGCCTATTGAATTTGGTCATGATCGGCCCATTACTTCAACTGGCCCCTATACAAACGTCCTCCGGAATAGAGTTTTTACACTTATAAATACCTCAAAAATAGGATTATGTTAATGAAATTTGGAAGATCGTGAAGATCGGTCCATAATTGACCATAGCTCCCATATGAGCCCTTCTTCCAAAAATCACTTTAACGTGCATAAAATTCCATAAAAATTTTATTATCAACTTAATATTCAACACAAATTATTATTATTTATATGTATAAATGACAGCGCAAAATTTTATGAAGGTCGGTTCACAATTCACCATAGTTCCCATATAAGATCCAATTGCAGGAATCACCCAAAAGTATATAAATACATGTGAATGTTAGTATCGATGTAATATTCTGTATTAGTATGTTTTACTTTACACTTAATACAAGTATCGGTACACAATTGGCCCCTTCACGAATTTTGTTACTATAGACAATGGCGTAGGGTATCATATGATCGGTCTTTAATTTGTATTTTTTGAATTGATTTTTGTTATAAAAATCAGAACACTTTTTCTTTTTGTTTTTTGAAAAAATGTTTTGGAATTTTTTTGAAAATATGATATCTTTTTGAACACTTTTTCTTTTTGTTTTTTGAAAAAATGTTTTGGAATTTTTTTGAAAATATGATATCTTTTTGAGAGATATTATTATTATTTTTTTTTTAAAATTATGTTTTTTATTTTTCTTATTTTTTAAAAATTTAAAATTTATGAAAAATATAACAAAAACGTTTTTTTTATTTAATATTTCTTTAAAGATTTTTTATCTAATGTATGTTTGGTACTTTAAAAATGTGGTTATTTTATAATTTATTTCTGAAAATTTAAAATTTTGGTTTTTGAAAATTTGCTATTTTCTTCTCATGACATCTATCAGCCTGGATGTCAAGTTAGAGTATACGAAATCGGTTTTTATTCCGTAACATCTGACAGCATAATGATAGCAACTAAATGTAAAATAACAACAGTGATGCCAACTTGATTATGTTATTTTCACTGGGAAAACCTAAAACGCTAGAAAAAGAAAATATAAACGTAAAACATAAAAAACTGTCATAAAGTGAAAAATATTAACATAAAAAGTAGTCTTGGATTTTTTACTTTAAAGATTATTTTAAAAATTATCTTATTAAATAACATTTTATACATATTTCTTCTAACAAAATTATTATTAATTTATTTATTAGTTTTTGTTATTGAAATTTCAATATAACATTTCCTTTTGCAACACTTTGTATAAGTATTGTGTGCAGTTTTTAAAGCGGCACACTTTTTTGTAAGAAAAAATAAAAATGTTTATTATTTAAAATTTAAATAATTGTATTTTAAAAACTTGTACAGGCGTCAATTAGACGTTTAAATGAAAATACATTTTTCAAAATTCATTTAAATGCATTTTAAAATTTTTTGTTTTTATAATTTAAATAGACAAGTATTTTGTGCTAAATACTGAAATAATTCATATTAGAATAAAAAATAACTCAATCTTCTCTTTTTACTCCTTTTTTTTCCCTACTTGTTGCTCTTTAAATGCATTTTTTTTATTTGTTTATTTTAATTTATCTCCATTGACATTTCAAACATTTTGAAGTTATTTTTTTCTTTTTTCGAAATGTTTTTATTGTTGTTTTTAATAATACTCCTTTTAATACCCCATGTGTAACCATGACTAAAACAGTTGGCACAACAAATCCCCTTTTTAGTTTATTTTTCTTCAAAGGGCTTAAGTACATATATTTTAAATAAAATTAACTACATAAAAACAAGTGCTCCCATAATTTCATTCAAAAATAAATTTTATTATTTTTTTTTTGTTGCCTAAAAAAATCTTGAATTTTGCTAATTTCCAAAAATAAATAAACAACATGATGTTTTTGTGAGCTGCCCCAAAACAATTTACAATTGTATTAAAAATGATGACAAGAACATCAGAAGAAAAAAATGGCAGCCAGACTATAATCAAACATATAAAAAAGCAACACATCTAAACTACATACTATTGCAATTACATATATATAAACAAGTACTCTTACAAGTAAGTGCTAAAAATCTCATTTGGTTGTCATTTTGGCAAGCATTCTTCTTCTTACATCTTCAAAAAAAAAAAATTGTGCTCTAGTTTTTTTAGTTTTATTTTTGTCAACAACATATTCTTACAAGTGATTTTATATACATAAGTATAAGTGAGTAAGAGTACATGCATACATGTCCATGTAAATAATAAGAGGCCTGCTGCTTGCTTGCATGCTCTTCGTCTTCTATTTTTTATTTTAAAATGCATTTAATTAATAATAATTTGTTACATTTTTTTTCGTATATATTTTCTAATTTATCATGACTTTTCTTCAAACTATTGTAAAATTTAAAATGTTGACATGATTTTTTCTTTAGTGTGTGAAATTTATTATATTTTATAATTATTGTGAAGATAAAAGTGCCATGAGAAAATTATAATTAATTTTTTTTACACGACATGAATATACATATGTAAATGTTCAGCGGTGCGTATGAGTGTGTGTATGTTTGTTAAGGTAAAATTTGTTGCAATATTATTTTGCATTAAAATTGAAATTGAATAATTATTTTGAATTTTGTTGTTTATTTGTTGAAAATTTAGTACAAAAGTGATGGAATGAGATCAAGTTTTTTTTTTGTAAAGAGTGTTTATTTTTTTCTAACAAAAATTGTTATTAATTTTAAAGTTAAAGAAGATTTTAAAATTATTCATAAAAAAAAATATTTTAGAAAAAAATTCAATTACAGTCATAGTCATATATATTTACACTTTTTGAAAATCTACGAACATTTGAAAAAAAAAAAAAAAGTCAAATATCTTTGATGTTTTAATCAGGGACCGAAAATAACTGTTATTTTTGAATTTTTAAACAAAAAAAGCAGTAGCAACCAAATGTCGGAAAACTGATTCAAATACATCATTGAGATCTGTATGGAGTCTACTTTTAAAATTTTGATTTTTATTTTTTTGAGCAGAAATAAAAGTTATTTTCTAAAACTTAAAATTTGTTAAATTTGTTTTTAATAATTGTGAACTGTTCTGGTGTTTCTAATAAATTATTATTTTTTTAATATTGGATTTTTTAAATATTGTTTGCATTTATTTCATTTCGGAGTATATTTTTTTCGCTTTCGTCTTTGTATAATTTGTAAATAAAAACATGTTGTCTATTTTTTTATTTTTGAAGTTTTTATTTTTTTATTTTGGTGATTTTGTTCTGTGATAAAACAGTTATTTTTGCTCGAAAAAATAAAAATCAAAAAATAACTGTTATTTTTGCTCGAAAAAATAAAAATCAAAAATAAAAGTTATTTTTACTCAAAAAAATAAAAGTCGAAAAATAACCCTTATTTCTGCTCGAAAAAATCAAAATCAAAAAATAAATGTTATAATTTGATTTTTATGATAAAAGTCATAACGGTTACGGTCCCTGGTTTTAATATATTTTAAAATAATTGTTTTGTTGCTGTAAAGCCGAAATGTAAAGGATTTATAATATAGGATGTTATAATTTTTGAACATCATTATCATAGAAAACACCAAACCCTTTAAAAATAATTCAACAACGAACTTAATGGATGAGCAATAGAAGAGCATGTCAGAAACTATGTGACTGCCATCCTACGAGGAAATCCAAATCTTAAGAGAACAAAGAATATTCTGAAGGCCAGTTAGTATAATAACCGCTTGAGAGATCATTGGGACCATCAGATAACACAATATGTAGACCAAGCGAGGATGAAAAAAATAAACAATAGAACACTATCTGTACTTATGAAAACTTTTATAGGGATGATATACAAATTTTGGACTATTATATGGATTCAAATTGGAAATTTTAAAGGAATTTCATTGAATTACAGTGGTGGCCACGAATTTAAGACACGACATTTCACTTATATATTTCTGATAATTTTTACATCTTATCGAACAAATTTTAGATCCATGTTATTTTTTAAAGATCCTAGTAATGTTATGAAAAAAAATCAACAATAGTTTGTTACCTATATTTAGTTTCCAATTTTTATTTACATATTATACAGATTAATACAAGTTTAAGCCTGGTCATGAATTTAGGACATAGGCAAAATAAAAGTTAATTCACAAAAGTAAAGCTCAGCTTCATAAACCAATATTAGTATTTGGTGGGAAATCCTTTATTTTGAATCACAGCAGCGCATCTCCTGGGTAAACTTTCAACTAAGGCCATACAGCGCTCCTTTGGAATGGCATACCAAGCCTTTTGAATTTCTTCCCATAAATCAGTCAAATTTTTTGGCTTTACTGCTCGTACATGCTCCTCAACATCATTCCACAAGTTCTCAATTGGATTGAGATCCGGGGATTGAGCTGGCCATTTCAGAACTGTGATATTATTTTCCTCTAAGCAACTCTTCACTAGGCGTGAAGTGTGCTTAGGGTCATTATCATGCATAAATTTCCACATTAGAGGCATGTTGTCTTCAGCGAATGGTATCATGATGCTTGTCAGTATGTTTTTGTAAATATGCTAGTCCATTTTATTGATAATCTTCTGAATGGGACCTACACCATGCCAGGAAAATGCTGCCCACACCATGACATTTCCACCACCATGCTTAACCGTTTTAAGGGTGTACTTTGGGTGATGCTCCAGGTTTGGAGGACGCCATACGTACTGTTTTCCATCAGAACCAAAGCGACAAAACTTCGACTCGTCGCTCCAAAGTATATTTTTCCAAAATGTCATCGGCTTATTGAGATTTTCTCTTGAAAACGCTAGTCGGGATTTAATATTTTTTTTTGACACAAGTGGTTTACGTTGTGCAATACACCCACGTAAGTTCTTCTCATTCAGACGTCTTCTTATTGTCCTGGACGATATATTAATACCAAAATCCGATGAAATCTCATTTTTAATTTTACTTGAGCTCTTGAAAGGATCTTTAGCAGCTGATTTATAAATTAAGCTATCCTCCCTGGGTGTAGTTTTTCGGGCTCTAGGGTGCTGTTTGACATTTTTGGTAGTGCCATGTTGCTTGATGTGTTCCAGTGCATTGTAAATCTTGGATCTGGAACATTTTAGTAGCTTGGAAATTTCTATTACTGTTTTTCCATCAGTATTCATTTGTTGGATCAATTTTCGCTCGGCATCCGAACTCCAAGTACCTCTGGCCATTTCTAACTAAATATTTTGATGTATTCTAACATTAAATGGAATAAAACATTCATTACTTACCTTTTAGCTTCAAAAAACACCAAAAAATCACTTAAAAACCAAATATTTCTTATATGTTTTAAATTCGTGACCAGCTTCAAAAGCACGTTTTTACGAAAATATAATAAAAACAGCAACAAAATGTATACACAAACAAAACCAAATAACGGTAATTGATCTTAACATTACAGGGTACACTGAAAAATTAACAAAATCTAATTTTATATTGCAGGGTTGTAATAATTATCACAACTTAGTTCGTTACATGTCGTGTTTTAAATTCGTGGCCACCACTGTATGTTCTTGATATACCAAATTAAGGTCACTTCGGGTATGAAAATTTTTTAAGTCCTAAAATTTTTCTTAAATATTCCCTGGATTCTTTACAATTCTAAATAATTTTTCGTGCAAGAATCATATACCTATGTGATAAAAAGTTATATTATTTGAAATAGAAAATTTTAAAAAAATTTTGATTTTTTGTGATTTTTTTCAAAAAGGTGGTAACATCTTTTCACTTTAAAATCCATTATTTTCCTCTGGACCATAAATTTTGTTCATGTTTTTAAAAGAATGCTTAACATAAATGCATGTAAAACAAATCCAAATGTAAAACAAATCCTGTTACCCCAACAAGGGTAGTTGGGGTAACAGTCTCCCCGCTAGCCCTATCAGAATTTCGTTAATTTAATTTTTTTTAGTTTTTTGTGAAGCTCAAAAATGTCAGAGCTTAAATTAAAAAAAAAAAATACCTTGATTACATACCTACATGTGTTCGCTAAACACAGAAAAAATATTTAATAAGCCACGCCTCTCATAACGACATTTTACTGAAAAAAGTAAATTTTTGAGGCAAGCTTTCCCCGAACTGTAATTTTGGGTATTTCAGAATATAAAAGTGGGAATCTATTTATACTTTTTTATATTATACTAAAATTTCATAATGATAGCTTAATTAATATAGATTTTATTTAAGTTCAAATATATATATATATATATATATATTTTTTTTTTTACAAAATAACACTAAACACAAAAATTTTTCGTTTTTTGATCAATTTAATAAACAAATTTAGTTCTAATACTTTACTATTTATATATTATTTTTCAAGTAATAACCTTTCCAATAATACTAAACACTTGCATAAATACTTTACACAATCGTTTAAAAACTAACTGAAACTTGACCGCCTTCAGCAAAATTTGCACATTTTCTATGGTAAATGTGTGCTGCAGCATTATATATACATAAGTGCACAGCAGTTTCAATGTGTTTTTTTTTAATAATTTTGTATAACTTTAACTTGCCTTAAACTAGGCAATGAAATATAACATAAAATTAAATATTTTTTAGAAATCGTAAACAAAATTACTAATAATTTCATAACCTTCATTTCTTTGGATAAATGCTTCACCATATGAACTTTAGACCTTCGGTGACCCCTAGTGAAATTTGACGTAGAAATTTCTTTAGAACTTTTTAACCCATTAAACACAAGTTTAAACCGACTTTCATGTCATTTCTTGAAAAAGGACTAGAAATTACCCCTTATAAAGTAAGATAAATGAATTGAAACTTCTAATAAAATATTTCCGTTATTTTTTTCGATTTATCTGAGACTACCTTGATGCAAAAATAGAAAAGTTTAGAAGCTCATAAAGCTAAAATTGTGCCTACCTGCAAAAATCCTTTAGAGGGTTTATTACACATATTAAGAGCTATCAATTGCAGATGAAATGATTCCGCCCTCCAAAATACTGTTGTATAGTGTAATTTTAATTTCTTAGATAATTTGTTTCTCTAAATGCAACTTAATTTCTCTGTTTTCCCGGGCACTGTTCTACGCCATATATCGGCACAAAGAGAGGTTATTTACATTTTTATTACTTATTAGAAACTAAATGAATGTTAGTTTCAAAGACTTTAAGAAAAACTAATTACATATAAGCGTAGGAAGCGACAATTTACAACCACTATCTTCCTTTATTCTTGTATATTTGAGTCTCCCATTTCTCTGCTCACTCTCTTTGTCTCGCTCAATCTCAATCTGAGAGCAGCGCAGTGAATTTATAAATAGGGCTAAATAAAACAGCACAACAAATTGCTGCTGGTCAAATGTAATGAACTCCATAACAAACAGTGCTTTCTTAACTTTGAGTCTACATTAGACAAATTTTTATCAAGACAAACGTCAAAATTGGTGCGAATCTATACAAGGTAGCCTCAGTTAAACAGCTGATTATTATTTTTGGTTGTTACAGCTGTCAAACTGCATACATAAAAAACATTAATGAATTCGCCATATTGTTGTTTTTGCACAATTGTTGCCACCTTCCATAAATTCTAGTTCATTTTGACGTTTGTCTTGATAAAAATTTGTCTAATGTAGACTCAAAGTAAATAACAGCTGATTGTGTCAGCACACACTGCTACTGCTTACGCGCTAATGTAATTTGGGCTATAGATCGGCATACAGAGAGTTTTGTTTACAATTTAACAGTTTTTTTATCTATTAAACTATGTTCACATTTGTCAAATATTTGACCAAATTTGCGTAACCCTAGTGGTTAAAAAACATAGGTTGCCGTTGTTTCATCTTGCAAATGTTTTGAGAAAAAAGAGAGTCAAACAAGATTCGATAAAGTGTTAACTATGATTAATGATAAGTAAAAAATATTATCTCATTCAAATTAAGAAGTTAAACAATATTTTATATAATAGTTACTACATTTTGGTCAAATATTTGACAAGTCTGAACATACTTTTAGATAAACGTTATTTTAAAGGTTTAAAGTTATTATTTTTTTAATGTAGCGAAAAATTTCTTTTAGAAGAATTACTACTTAAATCAAGTTGAGATAAACTAGTTCAACTTGTTTGATAATTAAACTAAGTTAAACTTTAGTTGAAAAAAGTTAAGATCGTTCTTGCCTTTATATCAAATAAAATTCTCTTTGATAAGAAACTGTAGTTAAACTATGTTTAGCGATAGTAAATTTAAACTTAAAACAATTTATTCTCCTTTACAAATATTATTGCTAATTCCAGCTGAACTTGTATGATAGTTAAACTAAGTTTAAATAATGCTAGAAAACAGAAACTTTATACAATTTATCAACTAAAGTAATTTTAAACAACGTTAAATTACATTTTATGATAATTTTAAAATTAATTTTTTTTCAAAATGAACTGAAGTTAAACTAAGTTTAGGGATTGTTAAAATCAAATTTAACAGATTATTTTTCATTAAACTATAGCAATTTATTTATGTTTTATGTTAATTTAAAATATAATTTATTTCTTATTAAAAACTCTAGTTAAACTAAGTTTAGGGATTAAAGAAATTAAAATTTATCTTCTATCCGTCAAATTTTTATGATAATTAAACTTCCTTTTGTCTCGATTAAAAATAGTATGTAATGTTTTTATTAAAAACTCTAGTTAAACTAAGTTTTATAAACTTAGTTTAGGAAATGAAATTAATGTTATATTTATTACCATTTAGATAATTTATTAAAAATTAAATTAAACTTGTTTATAATTAAACTAGGATTTCTTTAATAAAACTAAAGTTTTAAAATCTAACATTTAAACTTAGTTTAGGAATTTTATTATTAATATTTAATGTATTAGTCATGTGTTGATTATAATTTTTTATTACATTTTTGAAAATTTATTTAAAATTTCATTACAAAAAGTCAAATGAATTTTGAAATTGGCATTGACAGTTGTATTTTAAGTTTTTTTTTTTTTAGATTTTTTGTCTTTAGATTTTGTTCTCTTTAAATTCACTTTTCTTTTTTAACTAATTAAACAAAATTGGGTGTGAATAAACTTGTGTAAAAAATTTCGTATATTTGCAAACGTATTTGGCGGTAAATAGGAACGAGTATAAAAAAAGCAAAAGTAATCAAGCCAATTAAAACAAATTAGATGTAGATGTTTATTTTTATAAAATTTCTAATTCTAGATCAAACAAAACAACACAACCACAATTAAAGACCAAAACAAGGAAAATAAAAACAACATCATGAGCAAATAAATGATCCCTTTAAAGAAGATTTTTTTTTCAAATTAACTACATGATCTTTTTCCAATCTAAAAGGCAAATGCTGTCGCTGCAAACACTTTTTCTATGCAACGGACTCACTCATCGTTTTTACTGCGTGTGTGATCAAAATATTTGTTAAAGTGACTCATGCTGCAGTATTATCATCATCGTCATTATTATATGCCTTTAACAACGCAACAACTTAATTTAATTAGATTGAAATATAAAATTCAAACTGAAATTTCCAAAAAAACGTAAAAAAAGAAAATAACTAAGAAATTAAAACATATCAATTGAAATGAAATCATTCATTTAAATTAAATTTGTTATTAAAAAAAAAAACCCAGCAATTGAAACCAAAGTTAAAAAAAACAAAATATTTTAAAACTGAAACCAAAGAGTCTGAAAGTAAAAACAAAAATATTTCAAATATTAAAAAAAAAAAAAAACACTTCAACACCAAAAAACAAATTTAATACAAAAGAAAAATAAAAATATTCAAAATAATTTTTATTATCTTAATAATTAGATTAATATTTATATTTAATGCCTTAAATATGTCGGGTATATTTCGTAGTAATTCAACATCGAATCATACAAATGATTCAACACCCAATAAACGTTTTTCCTTTAGTGCCTTCTGGTAAGATTATTTTTATAAATTTTTTTATTTTCTTATTTTATTTTTTGCAAACTTTCTTGTCTAGTTTTAAAATTACTTTATTTCAAAAACATAACCACAAGCATTGGTTACCAATTTCTTACGTGTGTTTTATATAAAAGGGTTTTAATTTTATTTATTTATTTTATACTTTAAGTAAAATTTTTTTAAAATATTATTTATAAATAAATAACCGCAATTGATTAACGGTTAATTGGTTACTCAGTTAGTTAAACTTATGGGATATTTGTTCCATCATTTTCAAAAGCAATAAATAAATAAATAAATAAATAAATAAATAAATAAATAAATAAATAAATAAATAAATAAATAAATAAATAAATAAATAAATAAATAAATAAATAAATAAATAAATAAATAAATAAATAAATAAATAAATAAATAAATAAATAAATAAATAAATAAATAAATAAATAAATAAATAAATAAATAAATAAATAAATAAATAAATAAATAAATAAATAAATAAATAAATAAATAAATAAATAAATAAATAAATAAATAAATAAATAAATAAATAAATAAATAAATAAATAAATAAATAAATAAATAAATAAATAAATAAATAAATAAATAAATAAATAAATACATAAATACATAAATACATAAATACATAAATACATAAATACATAAATACATAAATACATAAATACATAAATACATAAATACATAAATACATAAATACATAAATACATAAATACATAAATACATAAATACATAAATACATAAATACATAAATACATAAATACATAAATACATAAATACATAAATACATAAATACATAAATACATAAATACATAAATACATAAATACATAAATACATAAATACATAAATACATAAATACATAAATACATAAATACATAAATACATAAATACATAAATACATAAATACATAAATACATAAATACATAAATACATAAATACATAAATACATAAATACATAAATACATAAATACATAAATACATAAATACATAAATACATAAATACATAAATACATAAATACATAAATACATAAATACATAAATACATAAATACATAAATACATAAATACATAAATACATAAATACATAAATACATAAATACATAAATACATAAATACATAAATACATAAATACATAAATACATAAATACATAAATACATAAATAAATAAATAAATAAATAAATAAATAAATAATTAAAATAATAAATAAATTTTTAAGAAATTCTATAGAAAAATGCAATTCAGCTAACTGAACAATGAAATTTGTAGAAAAAATTTATTTATTTTTTTAGAAATTTTATAGAATCAGGTAATCCGAGCTGGCTGAATATACTGTTAAAACGTAATTAATTTTAAAAACATTTAATTTAATTCCAAAGTGAAATTATATTAAGCTAGCTGAGTATATTACTAAGACCGACGTTTCCTAAAAGTATCATTTTGTAAAAAAGTATTACGAGGGCGGATCAATAAGTCCGTGACTTTTTGAATGAAACACAGTGTGTTTTGCAAAACAAAAATTTATTTTTCAACATAATTTCCTTTTAACTCAATACACTTAGTCCAACGTTTCTCCAGTTTTTGTATCCCTTCCAAAAAATAGGATTTTTCGAGGTCCTTAAAATAGACATTTGTTTGGTGAATAATTTCATCGTTGGAGCTGAATCCCTTTCCACCGAACCATTTCTTTAGGTTTGGAAATAGGAAGTAGTCACTGGGGGCTAAATCCGGAGAATATGGCGGATGAGGTACCAATTCGTAGCCCAATTCATAGAGTTTTGCCATTGAGACTGCACACGTGTGCACCCGTGCATTATCTTGATGAAAAAGAACTTTTTTCTTGGCCATATGGGGTAGTTTTCTTTTTAAATCCTCATTCCCTTTTGAAGGTCATCGATGTGGATTATCCCTCGTGCTTCCCAAAAAACTGTTGCCATTACCTTATTGGCCGACAAACTTACCTTTGCCCTCTTCGGAGCAGGTTCACCCGGAGAAAGAATCCATGTTTCATCCACAGTTACAAAACGCCGCAAAAACTCATTCGGATTGCGGTTAAACATCTCCAAACAATCCTTTGAAGTTGTCACACGTTTACGTTTATGGTCAATTAAGAGCAAACGCGGTACCCATCTTGCAGACAACTTTCTTAAACCCAGCTGATCATTTAAAATCGAAACCACACTGTCATATGAAATGCCTATGGCATCAACAATCTCACGCACTTTTACTCTTCGGTCGGCCAACACCATATCGTGGATTTTTTTGACATTTTCGGGTGTACTGACCTCAATTGACCGTCCAGAACGTTCAGCGTCATTTGTACTTGTGCGACCACAACGAAAGTCAGTAAACCACTTTTTTACCATTGAAATCGATGGTGCAGAGTACCCATAGTATTTATCGAGCTTTTCCTTGGTTTGATTGATGGTTTTTTTTCGCAAAAAATAATGTTTAATGAGCACCCCAAATTCACTTTTTTCAATTTTTAGAAAAATACAAGAGATTGTATGTTTTGAACAGCTGTTAAACGCAAAGTAAATGACGACACTTGCTCAAAATTTGACAGTAGTTTATTAACAGGTGGTACTTGATGGGAACAGTGTTTCATTTCATATAACTACGAGGAAAGTTCGAAAAGTCACGGAAATATTGATCCGCCCTCGTATTTCCTATTTTATTAGAGTTAAAAAGTAATTTATGCTCAAAACCATAAATTTTCCAAGAATTTATTCATTGTTTCAAAAAGTATTTAAAAAACATTTCTCCAACCTTTTTTTTATTGAATATTTCAAAATATTTTACCCATAAATTTCGCCTGCAGTTAATCGCTTCCTTTGTGGCCAAACTCCCATAAATTAGTACAGCTAATATTTAATTATTTATAAAAGCGTGTGTGGTTTTCTTATCAACATTATTATTTCTTAAATTCAATTTTTTTCTTTATAATTCTAAACTCTACAAATCTGGACAGTCTGTTATGTAAACAAACTAAAGAGTATTTACTAAGGAAATCCATTGTTTAGACAATTTATCTTGTAAAAACAATTGAGAAATCTATTAAAAAGCTAATGCAGCTAAAATGCTGATAATGTAAAAAAATTCTTGAAAGAAATTAAATTTAAATAAAATGATTATTTTAAAATTCTTATAAAAAATTAGAGAAATAAAATCTTAAAGAAATTATAAACAATTTTTAATAAAAAAAAAAAAAAACGTCAATTGCATTATCAAAGTAAACAAAATATTGAGGGCACCACTTTAATTGTAATCCTTTACATACTTAAATAAACATAATATTAAGACGGTCCATAGAGATGGCCAGTTTATTTGATTTTTCTGTTTTATAAAAAGAAAAATCTTTTTAAAACTACTTGAGAATTTTAAACAAATTATAAAATTGGCCATTAAAATGTTTATTTTTTGTTAATAATACCTGTGGCCGAGAGTCCAACTAAATAAACAAGTTTTCATGTATTTAATGGAATTTTAAATGCATTTTATAAAGAAATAACCTAAAATAGACCACAATGAGTCAGAATATAATTTTAAAGAAATTGTAAACTTCTGTATAAACATTTCCATATAAATTCTATTAATATTTTAAAATGATTATTGAAAATTTGTTTTAATCTAAATTTAAATGTTTTCATTATCTTGATTTAATAAAATTGTAAAAAGTCAAACCCAAGAATTTCTGCTTGAATAAATTTCAAACATTCCATTTAAATTGTAAAAGTGACACAAACTTCCGTTATAGTTTTTAGTTGTCAAGATAATTTCCAAAATAACCAAATAAGTATTAAAAATAAAATCATTAAATTATTCATAAATTTAAATTAATTTTAATGTTTTAAACAAAGTATATACAAGTAGTCCGACTCTTTGGCAGGAGAACCTAACTCTAAGAGTGTGTTAGTAAAAAAGTACCTAACTGTAAGTATGTGTTAGTAACAAAAATATTTATGTGTTTGTACTTTTATATTTTTTTTATTCACACAGAGTTTTATAAAAATGTTTTAAATTTTATTTTGTTTGAATTTTCAATACCAAAAATTGAAACTCTGTTAACGAATTTAATAATGAAAGAATACAAAACAAATTGTCAAAAATTATAAAAATAAAATATTTGTGATTTGCGTAAATTTTACCGTTTTAAGAAATAAATTTGTGCTAATAGTGTAAGAAAAAATTGTAAAAACCTGTGTGCAAGTGAAATATAGTGCAAAAATGCATAACAATTTCATAATTTAGTGGTAAAATTCTGATTCTATTTCTTTGTATTAGTTCTCTCACAATTCACACAGTACCCGTATATGTGAGAGAGAAATTTGATTAAAAGAGAGTCGGACTACTTGTATATACTTTGGTTTTAAATATATTAAACAATAAATCAAGAAAATAATTAAATAAGAAACTATTAAAATTTTTAAATTTCTTTGGAAGATAAAAACAAATTTGTAAAATTATTTCGAAGAAATTTTTTTTTTGCACATCTGAGGCTTTGCTGTCGTAGTAATTATCTTCACAATGAATGTATTTTAAATAGAGTTTGTTTTTAATAGACTTTTGATGACGACTTCTTACAAATAGCGATTATTTGCTTGAAATCAAATGATTTTTTTTTTCTTATAAATAAATTTAAAATACGTAGACATTTGTTGCTGTTGTCGTCGTCTATTGGGTCATATAAATAAATTTATTTATAAATCAGAAAGTTCATTAAATAAAATCATTATTATCTGTAAGAAGCTACAAGCGAATGGAAAAGGATAGTGTAAGAAAATAATCGGTTATTTGGAAAAGATATAGAAAATATAAAATAATGTTAAAAATATTTTTAAATTATGAATAAACTTTTATAAATAGAAATATTGAAAAAAAAAAAAAAAAAAAAAATTATTTCCCATTATTTGTTTCAAATTTTGTATTTAACCCAAATTATAATAATTTATACATTACCAATATTTTTGTAACATTTAAAAAGTTTTGCGGATACCAATTAATCGGTTAATTAATAACCGATTTAATATGAAATGAAAATAATGTAAGAAAAGAGACATTTGCTTGAAAATAGAAAAACTGCTAATATTGATGATAATGAAAAAATAACTGATAACTGATTACTTTATTAAAAAAATATATTTTTTTCAGCTTTGAAACATTTAAGAATAAAATAATAAAAAAATTATTATTAAAAAATTAAACATGAGTAAAAAAGCTGGATATTATTATTGGGGTATTCGTTGCAATATAAATAATCGATTAATCATGATATGAGAAATATTTGTAACGAGCGTATAAGTCTGGCAATGCCAGGAAAAATAATATAACAAGAAAAATATGCACAAACAAATCCGAAAATCTTAAAAAAAATATATATGAACAACATTTGAACACATTTACTCTCCCTAATCAAAGTTAAAGATTTGAAGCCGTTAGAATCTGATGGAATAATAGTGATTAAAGTATCAAATAAAAAAAAAAAAAAAAATCGACGTAAATGCGCTTCCTGACCGAAATGCAAAATCTGTTTTCGATAGGATTTGGAGAACAATGAGTATAGTAAATTCAAATTTCTGAAAACCAAAACAGAATTTAAAAAATATTACATAAAAAATTGCGTTTCTCCGCTCCTTGATAGGAAAATTAATTCCGTTAGGATTTGGAGGACGAATAGTTTTATAAGTAAGCCGAGCTTCAGAAAGCTCTGGAGAGAGAAAAATTATTAGAAAATAATATATAAATCCACTTATCTCCTCTCCCTGTTAGTATTTTTAAAATCTGTCTTCGTTAAAATTTGACGGACGAACCATTTTATAAGTAAGACAAATTTTAAGGATTAGGACATTACATATGAGGAATTTCAAAAATGTTATATACAAATATTTTAAATTTTTTTTTTCCTATTTACTATTACTATTTATGTATACAAAATCTGCGCTTTGAAAAGAAAAATTTTTTATATTATTTTTTGCACAATTTCGTTTAAAATTTCGCAAAATTATGAGTAATAAAAGAAAAATTTAAGTGAATATCGGTTCCAGTTTGGAAAATATAGTTTAAACATTACTACTCTTGATAGTACTTTTAACAAAAAGCGCGGTGATAAAAGTGGATTTTAGCAAAATTTATAATTAAATTAAATAAATTTTACATTAAAAATTGATTTTATTACTTCAAAATATGAATAATAGTGCGAAATATGTTGGGTTGATTTTTGAGATTAAGAATATGTTCATACAATTATAAGTCCTTAAGATATTTTGACGCCATCTAAATTTTAGTATTAATCAAATAATGACATCAATATTAACATTATTTATACTTCGCGATAGTTGTTAGCAAGCAAAATCAGTTTGAAGATGAATGCCGCTGTAGCCGATATAAATGACGTTTCTTTAATTTTTTTTTTTTTTTTTCATAATATCAATTTTAGTCATTAACATGATTCTTTACATATATTTTTCGATGATCTAAACTTATATCCTACACTGATAAAATTCAGAACAAAATTTTTAAATTTTGTGAAAATTTTCGATACAATTTTTTTTGTTCCAAAATTTTTTTATCGCCATTTTGACTACAACGTGTCATTTAATAATAAATATTCCAGTTTACGAGATATATTGGACAATTTATATAAGGCAGAGTTTGTCAGTAGTGAAAAATATACTTTTACAAATATTAACGTCAATTATATGAACATTTTTGAACAAGCTATCTCACGTTTGGTTTCCTGGCATCAACGTGATATTCATTAAACTGTAGATAATCACTTCGTCTTTAAAATTCTGAAAATTCTAAATTTAAATTTACTGAATGTCGCAAATTTTCTATAAATAAAACTGCAAAATTTCAAAAATCGTATATTTTTGGTTTCATTTTATATCACCAATAACCTTTCAACGGATAGTAAACCGGATACAGCAAATTGATTTCCTAATTCTTGTCTTTCTACTGGTTAATGGTTTAAATCAAAATGATGTAAATTGTCAGTGCAAAACTAAAATGAAACCAAAAATACTCGCTGTTTAAACGCATATAAAAAAATAGAATTTGAAAATGTATAGATATTTTTATTTTGAAAAGTTAAAGTTGTAGCCAAATAAATTTAATTTTCTTTATTAAACTCATTTTCATCCTTTTCATTGTATTTTTTTTCGTATTTTTGATTATTATAACTGCAATTGTACTGTTATGTTTTTGGTGGTACAAATACATGTTAAATTCAGATTTAATAAAAAGTACGGTGTTCGGTAAAGTTCGGACACTATATTTTATATTATATTTTCCAAATTAATGAATTATTTATTTATTTATTTACGAGGGCGGATCAATAAGTCCGTGACTTTTTGAATGAAACACAGTGTTTTTTGCAAAACAAAAATTTATTTTTCAACATAATCTCCTTTTAACTCAATACACTTAGTCCAACATTTCTCCAGTTTTTGTATCCCTTCCAAAAAATAGGATTTTTCGAGGTCCTTAAAATAGACATTTGTTTGGTGAATAATTTCATCGTTGGAGCTGAATCCCTTTCCACCGAGCCATTTCTTTAGGTTTGGAAATAGGAAGTAGTCACTAGGGGCTAAATCCGGAGAATATGGCGGATGAGGTACCAATCCGTAGCCCAATTCATAGAGTTTTGCCATTGAGACTGCACACGTGTGCACCCGTGCATTATCTTGATGAAAAATGCACTTTTTCTTGGCCATATGGGGTAGTTTTCTTTTTAAATCCTCATTCCCTTTTGAAGGTCATCGATGTGGATTATCCCTCGTGCTTCCCAAAAAACTGTTGCCATCACCTTATTGGCCGACAAACTTACCTTGGCCCTCTTCGGAGCAGGTTCACCCGGAGAAAGGATCCATGTTTCATCCACAGTTACAAAACGCCGAAAAAATTCATTCGGATAGGCGTTAAACTACTCCAAACAATCCTTTGAAGTTGTTACTCGTTTACGTTTATGGTCAATTGAGAGCAAACGCGGTACCCATCTTGCAGACAACTTTCTTAAACCCAGCTGATCATTTAAAATCGAAACCACACTGCCATATGAAATACCTATGGCATCAAAAATCTCACTCACTTTTACTCTTCGGTCGGCCAACACCATATCGTGGATTTTTTCGACATTTTCGGGTGTACTGACCTCAATTGGTCGTCTAGAACGTTCAGCGTCATTTGTACTTTTGCGACCACAACGAAAGTCAGTAAACCACTTTTTTACCATTGAAATCGATGGTGCAGAGTCCTCATAGTATTTATTGAGCTTTTCCTTGGTTTGATTGACGTTTTTTTTTTGCAAAAAATAATGTTTAATGAGCGCTCGAAATTCACTTTTTCCATTTTTAGAAAAATACACGAGGTTGTATGTTTTGGACAGCTGTTAAACGCAAACGTTAAACAGAAATATTGATCCGTCCTCGTATTTTGTTACATTATAATTACAAATTGTGTTCCAAGCTAATTAACACACCAGAGTTTCTGGCAGGAAGTGAACCTGCAAGGTTGTTATACTAGCTCGTCCCTAGTCCCTTCTCTCTTTAAATATATAACTTATTTGGCTAGATTTTCCGAATCATCTTTTTATCATATTTGCTTCAACTACAACTATATTTTGTAGTAATTTATTTATTTAAAACTTACCCTTATTTTGATTTAAAAATTTATAAAACCACTTTTTCCAGTTAAAAAATATGTATTTTATTTATCATCTATTTGTTTCCATCTCACACAAAACACTGTTCTATATCTTCCATACTCGTCGATGTTTCATTACAAAACTCTCCATATACCGACCACGCTGACCAGCCCTGTTGTTTCAATATTATACGGGCACATCTAACCGCCTGCGTAATATCGTCCAATAGTAATTCTGTACAATTTATATTACACTCATTTGCTGAATAGAATAAATCTTTAGATTTATTTTGTGGTTGACACCAAAATTTATCACTAATTTGAAATATGCCATAATCATAGGAACCATCTAAATTACGCTTACCAATGACATCGGTATTGTAACGACTTTCATATTCCGCTATACACGACCACAGCGGTAATTCCATTTTGGGCACGTCCAATATATACAGTTGACCTGCAAATTCACATGGTTGCAGTCGTAGCGTCTGCGCAATATGAATAAATTTGCAAAACGTCACAAAAATGCAAATAAGGTAAAGAACACGTGCTAAACGGGCGGTATATTTGAGGCGTTGACAATGTAGGTAATAATAAGTGTTTTTAGAATTTTGATTAGGATTTACAATAAACATTTTATTAAACTTTTTTTTTGTGTTTTCTTTCGTATATTGTTTTTTTTTTTTAATTCTATGAATGAATGCTAGCTACCATGACCACAAGTTACAAGTAAATGAATTAAACAATGTTTTATTTGCTGCTAACTTGTCTATTGTAGAATTGTTTTTTTTTTATTCTTTTTAATTTTTATTTATTTGTTAATTTAGCATACAATAAATTATATTTTTGTTTCTTCGGTCTATTGTTTATTTTAATAGTTTTTGTTAAACAACTTTCAAGTAATTTAAGAGAGTATATCGAGTTAAAAAGTTAATTTATGTAATAGAGTTTTTTTTTTTGTTTATTATTGTTATTTAAACAATAAACTACTTAAATAATGGCAAATTATGACAAAAAATAAAAAACCGGTTTTAATTTTCCAACATATAATTTATATAAACAAAGATTCTTAAATATCTGTTGCACTTTTGGCGTGTTAAGATAAAGCTTAACCCTTTAAATTGCTTTAGAAGGGGGAGTTAAACAGAATATAAGCGTCGGGCGTTTTAACTGTTATAATATGAATTTTTAAGATATAAAAAAGTATATATAAAAGATATAAGATATAAAAAAATAGTTTTTTTTATAAAATGTCTTATTAGCAATGTATTCAGCTAGCTGAATTGCATATTTCTTTAGAATTTCTTAAAATTAAATCGTATTTTGATAGAAAAATAATTTTATTTACAAATTCAGCTAGCTGAATTGCATTTTTCTTTAAAAATTCTTATAATGAAGTAACATTTTAACTTTGATTTCATTTTATCAATAAATTCAGCTAGCTGAATTACATTTTTCTTTAGAAATTCTTTAAAGCTAGTCGCATTTTGCCTAAAATTTTATTTTATAAATAAATTCAACTAGCTGAATTATATTTTTCTTTGGAATTTCTTAAAAAAAATCAGCTTTTTTTAAAATTTTAATTTGCGGGATATATTCATCTGAATTATAAATTTTCTTTGGAATATCATAAAAATTATTTGCCTTTTTAACAAAATGTTTGCTGAATTAAATTTTTCTTTAAATTTTTTAAAATTGTGTAACATTTTTATAAAAATTTCTTTTTAAGTAATAAATTCAGCTAGCTTTGTTTTCTTATTTTTCTTTTGAAATTTTTAACAATAAATTGCTTTATTATTAAAATTTCATCTTAGCAATATATTTTGATAGCTTAATTGAAATTTTCTTTAAAATTTCTTAAAAAGAAATCAAAATTTTTTAAAAATTCTGTTTTAACAATATATTCAGCTAGCTGAATTGTATTTTTTTTTCTAGATATTCATAAAATAAAGTGGCATTTTTGTCAAATACATATCTTAACAATATATTCAGCTAGCTGAATTACATTTTTCTTTAAAATGTCATTTAAATAAAAAAAAGTTTCCTGTTAATAATATATTCAAATAGCTGAATTATATTATTCTTTAAAATTTCTTATAATTAAGTGTCTTTTTTATAAAATATTTATCTTGGCAATAAATTCAGCTAGCTGAATTGATTTTTTCTATAGAATTTTATAAAAATATATTTAAAAAACTCATTTTGGCCGTATATTTAGCCTGCTGAATTATATTTTTATTTAAAATTCTTGAAAAGAAGATGTATTTTGTAGACAAAAGTTTGCTGAATTGAATTCTTCTTAAAAATAAATCGCTTTATTCTTAAAATTTCATTATAGCAACAAATTCATTTAGTTAAAATTAATCTTTCTTAAAAATTTTCAAAGAGAAATCGATATTTCATAAAAATTCAGTTTAAACAATAAATTCAGCTGCATATATTACATTTAATAATATATTCCGCTAGCTGTATTATGTTTTTCTTTAGAAATTCGTTTAAAGAAGATTTATTATTTAAAAATATTTGTCTTAGTAATATATTCAGCTAGCTAAATTACTTTTCTCTTTTGAAATTCTTGAAATAAAGTGACATTCTCATAAGAATTTCTTCTTGGTAACATATTTTGCTAGCTGAATTACATTTTTCTTAAAAGTTTATTTAAAACAAGTCAACTTTTTATACAATTTCCATTAAAGCAACATATTTCCCTAGCTGAATTACATTTTTCTTAGGAAATAACTGAAATATACATTAATTTTCTAAAATTTTCTGTCTTAACAATATATTCAGCTAGCTGAATTGCATTTTTTTTTCTTTTAATTTCTAAAACAAAGTTTTATAAAAATTTAATTTTAGCACTATATTCAGCTGGCTGAATTAGATGTTTCTTTTGAAAATCTTAAAATAAAGAGGCATTTTTTTAGAATATAATTTAGGCAACATGTTTAGCTAGCTGAATTATATTTTTCTTTAACATTTCTTTTTAAAAAAAAAGTATTTTTATACAAATTTCATTAAAGCAACGCATTTCCCTAGCTGAATTGCATTTTTCTTTCGAAATTTTTAATAATGTCTAAAAAAAAAGTCATATTGCTATAAAAATTCCATCTTAGCAATATATTCAGCTAGCTGAATTACTTTTCACTTTGGGAATTTATAAAAATTTCCAAAAATTAAGTTGAATTTTTATACAAATTTTATTTAAGCTATATCCAGCTAGCTGAAGAGCATTTTTCTTGAGAATTTTTAAAAACAATGTAGCACTTTAATAAAAATTTCGCTTTATCAATGAATTCAGCAAGCTGAATTATATTTTTCTTTTAAAATACTTAAGAAAATGTAGCACTTTTATAAAATTCCTAACTTAACAAAATATTCAGCTAGCTGAATTTTATTTTTTTCTATAAAATTTTAACAAAAAATTAGATTTTTTCAATATTCTGTTTAAAAAAAGTATTTAACCAACATTTTTTAAAGAAAATTTCTAATTTGTAAACTTACCCCTTGTTTTTATAAAACGAACGAAAAATTCGTTTCGACAATTTATATAGAAAACAACAAATAAATTTGAAATTTATTTGTTGTTTTCCATACATTTTGACGAAACGAATTTTTCGTTCGTTTTATAAAAACAGGGGGTTAAAAATATTAAAAAAAGTATGCTCAACAATGTTGCTCATATTACCTTAAATTCTATCACATATTTGCTATTTTTTAAAGCACATTTCTCTTTAAAAACATAAATGCTTTCATAAAAATAAAACTTACTTTATATGCTTTATAAATTTCCCTATAAAAATATTGATTTTGTAATAAAAATGTATAAATTCCAATAAAATGTTTTCACAAAATAACAAGAAAATTACAAAATTTATGTGCTAAATGGCCTAAATTTATAAGAAACGGGATGTTAAAAACTATAATGGAAAATATGGAAATATGAGTATTTCAGAAAAAAGAATTCTGTAAAAAATATTTAGCAAAATATGAAACATATCAATTCGCACACAAAATTTTTACTTCATTTTAGAAGCGCATGAATGAAGAAAATTACAAACAAAAAAACATATTTACAAAAATATAAAAAATAAATTTATTATAACGATAAAAAAAATATAATTTTTGTTTATGTATTTTTTAAATTTTTTTGTAAGCAATGTAATGAATGCATTTCTTTGCCTTTAGACTCTAAGAAAAAATATATATAAAAAAAGATAAAGCTGTCTTAATTTATCATTTTGTAGACAGTAGGGCATTGTTTCAAACTATAACCCCCCTCACTATACTTTTTCTTTATACTTAAAATATTTCTTTGACTTGTTAAAGAATAAATAAATAAATAAAACACTTGTTCATATAGAAAGTAAAATGATCTGGTTGTTCTTTCTTATTTTCTTTCTTTTTTATTTATTTTTTCATGTAAAATAAAAATTTTCTTGTTTACTTTTTTTTTTTTTACTCTTAAAAAATATTCTAAAAACATTCCTCTATTGTTGGCAAATTTTTCATTTTATTACAACGACCATTATAGGCAGCCCAAGCTCGCCAACCTTGACGTTTTTTAACATATTGAGCACATTTTACAGCTTCACTTATATTATCACTTAACAATGCTTGACAAGCAATTTTACATAAATTGGCTGAAGATCTTTCGGCTCTCGATTGACACCAATAACGATCACTCACTTGAAAGAGACCATAATCATTTGACCAATTACCATTTAATTTTCCCACTGCCGATGTATTAAATTTACTTTCATATTGTACAATGCAACACCAAGTGGCAAGTTCATGTTTGGCAATACCCAAACGTAACATCTCACGGGCCAATTCACAACGTTTTAAAATGCGTGTTTCAATTAATGAGAATATATTAAAGAAAATTCCATAAATAATAAGAAATGTATGCCAAAATTTTAAAAACATTTTGAAATATTTTTAAAAGTTAACAAACTAACTGATGTTTGTTAAAGAATTTAAATTTTTAAACTAAGAATGCATAATTTAGTTTGTTATATTCTAAGCCTAAGTTTTGTGTTCAAAAAAAAAAAAATATATATTTCTTATGAGAACAACTACAAGATTATTAATATTAATTAAAAAAACTAGTTTTAGAACAACACCTTAAATTTGTGTTACTATAAATATTTAAACAACTTTATTTATGTTTGTAATAAATATAAAATAAAATTATGACATAAATGTCTAACCAATAGAGATATATTTCGACTGAAAACGAATTTAAAATATTTAAATTAAAGAAAATATTCTTAAATTAGAAATTAATTTACATAAAAGTTTTATAATATCTATAAATTAAATGCTTATGTTGATCCAATTTACTTTTATTAAATTTATTTCTAAATCATAATCCACAAGCTTAATTAAAAATAAAAAGTTGGCTACTGTTTCCTTTAGTTCTTAACCTCAAAATAACAAGATTTTGAATCACTAATCAAGATAAATGAGTAATCCTATTGATACCATAATTTGAGTGTTCAAATAGTAAATTTTTTAACATGACCTACATCAATTTAATATGCTAAAGCTATGGCCGCCACACTTGGCAAATATTTGTTTAAAACATTTGCTACTAACCATATAGTTTAATATTGTTTGATCTTGCAAGTGACAACACAATTCGTTCACACCCAGAGTCGTTAATTATAGCCTAAATTTAGTCACACTTGACAAATATTTTTACTAAATAAAAATGTTTTACATTGCTTGATCTTGCAAAAGAATAAATAGTGTTAAATGAATTAAAATTTTAATTTAACTATAAATTATGATTTGAAGTCGACGAATATCAAACATGATTTATTTCCACAATTTTCATTAAATATTTGCCTTAACTGACCATACTTAAGTATTATTAAAATTCATAGCTATTGAATGTTTTAATCGTCGACGAAAAATTTGATTTATAGTAAGTAGAATATTTGTTCCTTATTGTTCTAATAAAAACATACTTTATTTACTTAATTTTCATTCAATATTTGCCTAATATGACCGTACGATTTCGGTCATACGAGAGGTGCCTTTTATATTTTGCGAAAAACATATAAAACGATAATATTTTTTTTCTAAAGATGGTGGTACTCCTTTCTAAAGTAGTATTTATGCCAGTTAATAACTTTCCAGTTCAGTTAGAACAAAATATTAAGACAGTTTTTTCACTTTGATTGAAACACCTCAAAAACACGTATTTTTATTAGAATATCTGATGTTTCAGGTTCCGAATCAAGTTGACCAAGAAATTTATTTTGATAAAGGGTAATAAAATGAAGTTATTGGATGTTAAAGTAAAGTTGAATGGTGAAAAACCCAAAAATTTAAAGCTTGTACTAATAATATTGACGGTTTTTTAAATAATGTGTAAAAGCTAGAATTATTGTTTCTGAGAATGATCCACATTCGAATCTTAATTTTTCTTATTTCTTGAAAGACTTTTGGTTAACAAATGATTGCGAATCATTCACAACTAACAGATCTTTGACACTCCAAATGTACAGTAGAAAAGTATCCGGGTCTCCGTGGTAATACGCAAGCGTTTGATTTAAAATGTTTCAAGGAGGTGCAACTTTTGTGGGGTTGGGCACATTTTGAAGGAGTAATTTTGTTGACTAATCACTTGTTTCAGTCTCGTAACCATAGATTTGGATTTCGGCATCCGTTACAATCTCATAAACAAGATTCGAATAACATAGACGAGTTATTTTTTAATGATTATAAAATTATATAATGTTAGATAAGAAAAACTATTCTCAACGTTTAAATAATTAAAAAATATTCATTTTGTGTTAGTGGAATTAATGTCCAGGATTTCCTCTATCCTACGATATGTTATATGTGGGCGTTTTTTAATCACGACATGCAGAGCATCAACATTTTTTAGCAAAACAACAATTTTTAAAAGGCCTTTACAAAATTCGTTTTAGGCGTATCCGCGTCTACGATTGAATTCCGCATATCAAAAATATAAGCTTCATTTTCCCAAGTTAATTGAAGTTAACCAATATATTGTTTTTTAATTATGAAAATCATAAAAATTTTTTATTTTTAAAATTCCAACTTCAGATTAATATAATTTTTTAACGGATTCATATGAAATTGTAGGGGCAATATTAATTCCGCCAAGTTTAAAAAAAAAAAAAAAACTAAATAAAAAACAAGGCTAAAAATGAGGTAAAAATTTATTTCGAGCCGAATATCTCTTAAACTAAAAGAGATAACCTACATATGTATTTTTTGTAGAGATTTACAAAGGGCTATCTATATATAAAATTTCTTTTCTGTCATATCATAAATTAATTTTTGACGATTTTTCAAAAAAATTACATACCCGAGATGGCCATCTTTGGAGGGCCTCCCACTTTCCCCCTGACCCACTAGGAACCTGTACTCCTCCAAATCAACTCGAAAACACCTAATAATAAATCTAACGGTTCAATATTTAATGATATTATTAAAAACAAGAGAAAAAGATATAGTCGGTCAAGCCCGACCATATGATACCCTACACCATTGTGTACATTATAATTCGGGGAGGGGTCTTGACTTGGAGTCAAATGTGGTCCGATACTCATAAGTGTAAAATAAAACATACGAATACAGAATATTACGTTGATGCTGACATGTATATGAATTTATTCACTTTTGGGTGATTCCCGAAAGAGGGCCTTATATGGGAGCTATGGTAAATTATGGACCGATCTTTTTAAAATTTGGCACTATCATTTATGTTCATATAAAACTTATTTGTGTCGAATATTAAGTTGATACTAACATTTATGCCCGTTAAAGTGATTTTTTGAAAAGGGGTTTATATTATGGACCGATATTTTTAAATATCGGCACACTTATTTAGACTTATATAAAACTTATATGTTCCAAATTTCATTAAAATATTGCTATATTTAAGGGATTTATGATCGTTAAATCCTTTTCCGGTAGGACATTTGTATAGGGGCTGGTGAAATAATGGACCGATCATAACCAATTTCAATAGGCTTCGTCCCTGAACTAGAAGAAACCTGTGTACCAAATTTCATTAATTTTGGTTCAAAATTGCGACCTGTAGTTTGATTACAAGGTTTACATGGACGGACAGACGTTCAGACGGACAGACGGACGGACATCGTTAAATCGACTCAGAAAGTGATTCTAAGCCGATTGGTATAAATTAAAGTGGGTTTTAGACCAATATTTTTGGGTGTTACAAACATCAGCACAAACGCATTATACCCTCCCCACCTATGGTGGTGTAGGCTATAAAAAAAAACGTTTTGGAACCACTGTGCTTTGGCGTTACAACCAATGATTTTTGTTTGATATTGTCACCTCCAGAACGAGTTCTATGGAAGTGTTAGGCTAGCCAGTACCTATTCTATGGAAAGTTTCTAGAACTAGTTCTTTAATCAATGATTTTTGTTCGAAATTGTCACATTCATAACGAGTTCTATAGAAGCGTTATGGAACGGTTTTAAAACCTGTTTTTTTACTTTTTTTTTTATTCTAATGGTCTATTTCCTAAAGGTAACTTTTTAAAACAATTTAATTTTGACAATATTTTTTGTATTTTGCTTTTGGAATTTTCTAAAATTTTTATACAAGTTTTTTAAACAGTTCTAGAAAGTCATTTGGAAATCAATTATTTGTTCTGAGAAGTGATGTAGAAGACTGCAGAATTAGTTCTTAAGCACTAGTTTTCTAAAACATTCCTTAAAACCAATTTAGAATTACAATAAATTTCTATTGCCCAGAAAAAAAATTCGCCTATTAAATAACGTGTTTTGTAAGCGAAAACAAAAACAGCTTCCTCTTTTTGTGCTATAACTGATTAATTTTGTTCGTGATGCCCTAATTTTGTTGTTTTAGATGCTGATCACTTTTTTTTACGCACAAGACAAAATATTTGCCTCCGTTCGAAATTTTAACCCACGTCTGCCGTCTTACTCGCTACACCACAGTCGACTTATATTTTTATGTGCTAAAAAGTGGTTTTCATAAAGGGAAATAAAAAATATTTACCTCAATTGGGAGTTGAACCCTCTTTGAATTTAAGTACACATTTTATTAGGTAGGCGCTCTAGACAACCGAACCACGTAAAAATCAAACTACTTTCATACTTATAATAATGTAATGCAGCGAGTGCCGAAAAAGGCTACAATGTAATATGTACAATGTAATATATACAAGAAGCTACTTTTGAAATTAGAAGCTAAGTTTTTGCTCTGGGTACATGAGTGCAGAATTGGTTGCGATATCACTAGTCCTAGGGTTAGTATTAAAAAAATCTGAAGTGGCTGGTTCTGATTTTTGAACATGTTCTACAATTTATATAAATAAATTCATTTTGTAAATTAAATGTAAAAAGCTGGCTTTATTTGTATTTCTAAAAAGGCATCTTTAAAAATATTGCAATCTAAAAAATTTTACTTTATATTAACAATTCATTAAAAAGTCCTTTAAAAAAAATCACGTGTTTTATCTTTTAAATTTATAAAGATTTCAAGTAATTTTTTTATTTTATTTAAAAAAAAAAAAAATCATCATGATCTTAAACAGCTCTCCAGCATATGAAATTTCCATGCTTGGCAGGCGTTTCATTTTCTTTTTTTCTATGAATTAGAGACATGTAACATGGTTGATCTTTTAGTTTTTTTTTTATTTAAAAAAAAAAAAAATAAAAAAATCTATTTTTAAATATATATTTTTTATAAAAACTACAAACACATTTCATGCTTGAGAAGATGATTTTTTTTGTCTATTTTTAAATAGAATACGTAGTTGTAATGCTGGCATTTGTAAAAACTATAAAAACCTTGAGACGTTTTAAAATGGAAAAGAAAATTTTAAATGAAGGGAAATTAAAAAAAAAAATAATAATAATAAAAAATAGAATTTTGCTATTAACGCCTTAATGTCTGCATAATATTATTAAAGAAAATTAACTCTTAAATCTTTTAGAGAACAAAAAACAAAAATTTCCATAATAATTTTAATAAAAATTTTTAAATTGCCTCTCATAATAAAAATCTTGTTGTATAAAAAGATTCTTTTGTTGTTGAATTTCTTTAAAAAATGTGTTTTATTATTCCCTTTTTTATGATGAATTCTTATTCTTTTTAAGTGCAAAAAAACACTTGATGATGACAAATATGTGTGATTTTAGAGGAGATGGACAATTTAAATAATTGTCATATGAGGTCATTTGAACAAAAAAATATTTGTGAGCTATATTATGAGAAGTGGCTGAACATAATTAAGTGTATATTTTTTTTGGAGGGTTTAATAGTTTAATTGAGGTTTTAATTTAAATAAATGAATAATTTTTTGTTTAGTTTTTATTGTTAATTAGTAATAAATCATTTTTAAATTTAATAATAAAATTTATTTATTTTATTTTATTTTTTTCAATTTTTTCTTTATAGCACTAGCCCGGGTACTCTACAAGATGTAACAATGGAAAATCCCTGTAAGTTTTAAAGATTTTTTTTTCTTATTATTTATAAAATTTTCTCTTTAGTTTGCGGTAATTTTTCAAAAAGAGTAAATATAAGAAAAACATAAAAATCTGTCAAAAACTCATGGCTGTGGCTAAAGATCACAAAAGAAAATATATATAAATGTTGGCAGGGTTCCAAACAAAATATTAATAAATGAAAATATAAATTAAATATTAAACGAATTAATACAACACGCTACTAACATTAAAACTAAACTAAAAATTATTTTAATATAGAGATATTTATTAAAAGATTTTAAAGGTTTATTTTTAACTGTAGGTTTTAAGCCTTCTCTCTTCATTATCATTTTTACTCTCATAATCCCTTTCTTTATTCTAAATATAATTTTATTTCTCTTTCTTATTTTATTTCTCTTAAAATGATTTTTTTATTTTAGTCTTTTACATAAAAACATTTTATTATTTTGTTTTACTTTACTCATTTTATTTTTTGATGTCAAACAAAAAGATCATATTATGTTTTCCTAATAATTCATCAAATTTTACCCCCCACCTCTAAAATTGTATTCTGTTTGCTAGTTTTCCGGAAAATATAAAAATATACTTTTCATATTATTTATTTTCTTCCCCAAAAACACTTTAGTTTTGAAAACTTTTTCAAAATTACCTTGAAATATTTGAAAAGAAAATATAAACGTCGGAAAATAAATAGAAATAAAAAAACAAATAAATAAATACAAAATTTTGCAAAATATATTTCACTCTATTCTTCATGCTATAGCCAATTGTGTATAGAAAAAAATTAATAAGCGGAAATAAAAAAATAGTTTTTAATATTAAATTAACTATAAGCAAACGAACAAAAACAGACGCATAGAAAGATAAAATATCGGCGTCTGTTATCGTTATAAAAAAAATGCCTAAAAGTTCTATGAAATTAAATTGTGTCAACAATGATAGTGTATTAACTAAACAACAAGTGGAGGATGAAATTCAAAAGGAACGAAATGATAAATTTAATAATATGTTGGAGGAGAATTTAACTGCAATATATAGTGATTATGATTTGGCAGAGGGAGGGGGTAGGTGAAAAAAAAAAAAACTTTTTTTTTAAGAAATTAATTAGAGAACTATAACTGAAGCTTCAAATTGACTTTAGACAAATCAAGATGAAAGTTAAGATGTGATATTTATAAAGTTAAAATTTGACTGCAATTGAAACTGAGATTGGTGGAAATAAGGAACCTACAATTCAATCTCAAATATAGTTTTAAAAAGTTCAACAGTTAATGCTAAAATTTATGAAAAAGAGATAAAAGTTTGAAGATAGAATTTGACTTTATAAAGAGGGTAAATTTTGACTTTATACAGACCTAAGTTTGTGTCAAAATTTTAGAATTTCAAAGATCTAAAATTTTACTTTTTACAGAAACAAGATTTAAGCAATAATAACACTATAAACCGACCAAATGTTGTCTTTTGCGCAAATCAAGGATTAAAGATGACATTTTAATTTTCAAAGATTGAAGGTTGAATTTGACTACATGCTGAACTGATTTGAAGCTAAAATTTGACCTTTAAAAACACCAAAAATTTATATAAAATGTTGATTTTATTCAGATTTAAGTTGGAAACTAAGATTTGTCTATATACAGGCTTATAATTAAAGCTAATATTTGATATTTTATACAGAACTTAAATCATAGCCAAACTAATTCTATACGGACCAAAGATTACAACTTAAATTTGACACTAAATTTGGGCTTTCTATAGACCTTACAATGAAGCTAAAATTAGACTTTAAACAGAACTAAGATTGAAGTTTAAATTGTAGTTAATGTAATGATTAATACATTTGACTTTTTATAGACCTAAATTTAAAGTTTCATTTCGACTTTATATATTGGATTACACTGATCAACACAAATTTTGTTTCTGTTATTGGGTATTGCTATGACCCTGACTATGATTAAAATACTGGGAGATTGCTAACAGCTTTACTTTTTGAAATATACAGTTTTATTATTTTGACAAAAAATTAATACATATGTTAACAAAATTTCTATCGAACACTATTAAATGATCTTATACAAGAATTCCTTGAGTGAAGTGAGTCCCACCTTCCTTGATAACGCTCTTCCATTGTCCGAAGATCCTGATGAAATCTTTCACCGTGCTCCTTACTAAAATCAGCCATATTTTGTGGAAATCTGTCTAAATGCGAATGCAGTAAGTGGATTTTTATGCTCATGTTGCATCCTAGCTCTTGCAAGTTCGATAGCAGCACTCAACAAGCTCGACATGGTCGTCAGATTTCTTTTTGCCTACGAAATTACCAAAACAAATGAATTCCAAGTTTTAGATTCGACTTCAGTCATTGATTTGATAAAATTATTATCTTTGCCTAATTTGTCATTTAGTTCTTTTTGATTAAATCGTTGAAGATCTGAAAAGCTGTATGAGTCTGAATCAGAGTCTTCATGTGATGTATTCCGTTCAGGTTCACAGAGATTTGGATCATCAGAAGATTTAGATGGGCTGGATTATACCTCTAGTGATTTTAATTGCCTTCACTGAGCAGAATACAGCTTAGGATATGACCATTTTCTTCGGTTTCCAGTGTAAATTCCGTTTATTTTAGTGAAAATACGAAAATGCAAGTAAAATCAGTAAATGAGCTATACCATATTTAAAAAATACGCGTCAATTTGAGTTAGAAACATAAAAAAAAAATCACTGGAAAATTTTTTTTTCATTCTGTTCACCAGTGTTATATATTGAACAAGATTGAATTTAAAATTTGACTTTAAACAATCCTACAATTGAAGCTTAAATTGTACTTTATGAAGTGCAATGATTGATACTTAGATTCGACACTTTTAAGCCCTACATAGTTCAAAATGTTTAATATTAGGATCTACTGTTAAAGAAAAAGTTTTAAAGATTAATTGACTAAAATATTTATATAATTATTTATTTATCTATCTATCTATCTATCTATCTATCTATCTATATATCTATCTATCTATCTATCTATCTATCTATCTATCTATCTTTATTTATTAATTTATGTTTTTATTTACAACCCCCCAAATTGACTAACTACGTATAAACTAATCGGGGTACCCACGACTCAAATATATAAAAATAATAAATTTGATTATTTTTTCTTAATTCCAATTCAATTCTTATTAAATTTTCTAACAACCTTTCTCTCTTCTCTTTACAGATGGCGTCGGTTATCGTTCGCCCTGCGTTAGTCTACAACCCTATCAAGGCTCCACTTCACCCGCTGCTCACGGACGTTCCGTTCGCGAATTCGAAGAACAAATGGCCACTTTGCGTAAAGAGAATTTCAACCTAAAATTACGTCTCTATTTCATAGAAGAAAGTATTCCGGGTTATAAACAAGCCAATAATACTTCTTCCGAAGATACTCTCATGAAACAATTAATCGATACAAAAGTCGAAATGGAAATTTTACGCAAAGAAGTACAAGAGAAACAAGATCTACTCAAAGATGCAGCACAAGCCATGACACAAATGGAAAAAATACAAAAAGAAGCTGAAATAAAATATCAACAAGTGGTAGAAGAATTAAATCAGAAAATTCAATATCTAGAAATGGAAAGAGAAATGGATAAGTCACGCTTTAATGGCAATAGTGGTACAGGAACAGGAGAATTTAAGGAGCTTTTAGAAACATCGGATATGACAGAAAATCTAAATGCCTTGCAAAAAGTGTGTATATTTTTACAAAATTTATTAAAAAGTATAATGTAAAACAAAAAGAAAGAATTTGAAATAAACTTTTGTTTAAATATTTGATTTAATAATTGATTTATTTGTTTGTTTGTCTCATTATTTAGATACATGAATTGGAAGGTTTACTTAAACAATCTGATGATAAACTTATGGATTTCCAACAACAGATTTATAGCCTCGAGGAATTGTTAGTAAAACGTGATGAAACCATTAAGGAATATGAGGAAAAAGTTAAAGAATTGGTCTTCCAAAATGCTGAACTTTTAGAATCTATTGAAACTAAGGATAAAGAAATTGCTAATAATGAGGTAAGTTTATTATTTTTAAAGGTTTTGTTATTAAATCATCTTCATATAACACCCATTTTATAATATAAAAAAAATCGTTTATATAACAAATAATTTATTATTAATAATATAAAAAAGCGTTGTATACGAGGTCTTCGCTCTAAGAACACTGATCTTAAAGCCGATAATGAAAAACTTATGGTTGCCTTTAAACATACTCAAGACAATTTCAGCAAAGAAATGTCGAACATGCAAACGTATGAGCGGCAAATGCGTGATCAACAAGAAGTTTTATCGAGAATGCAAGTAAGTTCTTTTGTATTCTTTGTTTATTTCTGTAACGTTATCCATTTGGAAATACTTGAATTGTGTTCTTTGTTGTTGTTATTGTTATTGGAGGAGGGTTATTATATTTTTGCATAAAGAAGGACAGAGTTGGAAAAGAATGTTTGATTTATAAATTTTTATGGAGTATGCAGATTTTTGATGCAATAAAATATTATTTGTCGCACAAAAAATTGTATAGAGAATTTAAAGATATTTCTTTAAACTATTTCAAAGAATTGATTCTTTTCTAACTCTGTTCCTTTGTTTTATCGTTCATAAGGTTTTGGTTGGCTTATGAAATTTATTTCATCATTTTCATATGCATCAAAGTTCATTCATTACACACATTCATATTACCCAGAATTACAAACATAATAAATAAAACTTTTAATTAAATCAATGATTTCAAAAATACTACAAAAAGATTTAATAATTTCGATATAAAAACGCAAAGTTCATCTTTAAAAATATTAAAAGAATAAAATAAAAACCTCCACCTTTATTTGATTTCATAAAAATTTCTCTAAACTCCCTTTCTAGTCCACCATATCCTTAAAAACTGAAAATACCACCCGTCTGCTAGAACGTATACAGGACTATGAAAAAATGGTGACAAAAATAAATATAGAACGTAATATGGTTAAAAGAGAAAATCGTTTCTTTAGAACAATTATCAATAAACTACAAGCCAATACCAATTGCAATGAATGTTTTACAATTGAAAAAGAAGAAATTTATCGCAAATTTGAAAAATCTGCCTTAGAACGTCATAACAAATCCTATGAAGATACAAATTACTTTCAAGAACAAAAAACCAAATTAGATTATGGTAATCAAAAAACTTCTCTACACTCTCCCCATCATGAAAAGACAAGAAAATCTTCAGCCAGATCATCGTCAGGTTATAAATTAAAACAAAAACTTTGTTTTAATATTTGTCACAATAATCACAACAATACTTCCTCCTGCTGCTGTGATACTTATCCTACAAATTTAAGAGGAGGTGGGGCTTCAGCTTACTGCTCTACCTCCAATGATTTATCAGCTTTTAATTGTATGAGAAATTTAACTTCAACTGAAAGTGTTGGAGATTATTTGCATAATTGTTGTTTGGATTTTGGAAATTATCAATTTGAGCCTGAAATTCCCATACGTTATACATTTAGTGATAATAGTTTATTTAGTAATAATGAAGGGGCTACCGTGGGTTTAAGAAAATCGAGTAGTAGTTGTACTTCACTAACGCCTACATTTTCCTCACGTCTTTTGTGTGGCGGCAATGATGAATTGGAAGCGGATTTTGTTTTAAAGGTGAGAAAGGAAGAATCAAAGGGATTATTTTCTTAAGTGGTTGACAAAAAATATCATAGAAAATTTTTGATTCGCAAAAGTTTTCTAATAGATAAAATATTTTTAAATTTTCGAAATTTGAAAAACTCTTAATTAAAAATTATCTTAAATGCCATAAAACATTGTTCCTGATAATTTTTAAACATGTTCGAAAAATTCAAAAAATGATTTTAAATTTTCGAACATAATAAAAATGATTAAATTTTAAAATTTGTTTATAAAATTTATTATAAATACAACAAAATATTAATTTTCATAATTTTAAGCTATTTTCGAAAAATTTGAATTTGATTTAAAATTTTCGAAATTAACAAAAATGGTTAAATTTTGTAAGAATTTTTAAAAATAAACATTAAGGTAATAAAATAGTAATTTTTAAAACTTTCGAACTTGAGTTTAATTATTCGAATTTTAAAACATTGATTTTGATTATTTCTAGCCATGTTCGAAAAACTCGAACTTGAGTTTAATTATTCGAATTTTAAAACATTGATTTTGATTATTTCTAGCCATGTTCGAAAAATTCGAACTTGATTTAAAATTTTCTAAATTAACAAACATAAAAATAAACATTTAAGCAACAAAACTTTTATTTCCATAATTTTTATCCATGTTCGAAAAATTCGAATTTGATTTAAAATTTTCAAATTTAACAAAAAAAAGTTAAATTATAAAAAGTTATTAAAAATAAATATTTAAGTAATAAAACATTGATTTTCATTATGTAGCTATGTTCGAAAAATTCGAACTTGATTTACAATTTTCGAAATTAACAAAAACGATTAAATTTTTTATTAAAAATAAACATTTTACGCAATAATGCAATGATTTTCATTATTTTTAGCCGTGTTCGAAAAATTCGAACATAATTTTAAATTTTCGAAATCAACAAAAATGGTTAAATTTTAAAAAGTCGTATTAAAAATAAATATTTAAGCAATAAAACATTGATTTTTATTATTATCAGCCTTATTTGAAAAATTCGAACTTAATTTAAAATTTTCGAAATTAACAAAAATGTTAAAATTTCGAAAATTCTTTATAAAAATAAACATTTAAGACACAAAACATTGATTTCGATAATTTTTATCCATTTTCGAAAAATTTGAACTTGATTTAAAATTTTCGAAATTAACAAAAGTTTTAAAATTTCGAAAATTCTTCATAGAAATTGTCATTTAAGCTAAAAATAATAACAAAAAATTGTTTGTCGGACTGAAATTTTTGTTTTAAATAAAAATCAGAAATTAATTAAAATATCCTTCTGTATTTCCCATTAAGGATTACGATCAGAAGCCTCAACAGAAACAAAATTTTTGCAAATGTTCAGCATTGGATGGCATACGTTATGTGTATTCAAAATTTGGAAAATTTCCTTAAATGTTTTAAATGAATTTTGCAAGATTATATTTAATCTAAAATAAAGATCAGTTTGTCTAATAAAAAGTTAAGGGAAGAAAACTCAAGATATTAAGGAGCGCAACCCCAGAAGAATTTTTATTGTCCAATAGTTGTCTATAATTTAGGGAAAGATTATATTTGTTTATTTCTTCAATATAAATGTATTTTTTAGTAATTTAATTAAAATATTATTTACTTTCAAGTATATATTTTTGTATAATTTTATTTGTCTCATTAATTATATTACAAAAAAAAAATTGTAAGTTCTTCATCAATTCATTAGCAAATTTATTTTAATATTTTTTTGCAAAATAAAATTTATAAATTTAAATATCATTTCACAAAATGTTCACCAGGTTTTTGGTCATTCTTTATATTTATGTATATTATAAAAATGGGTTGAAGGTGATTTAATTTCGAATGGTAATATTTTCTTTATTACTTAACAAAAATTTAATTTATTTAATTAATATCAAAGGCTCAACAACTTCGAGAAGAATTACATAAACTTAAAATGGATGCAGCCGATAAAAGTTGTATGATCCAAGATTTAGAAGAGAAACTTAAAAATCGTGATCAACTTTATGATAAGGCGCGTCTAACCATACAAAAATTAATGCTGAGTATTAAAAACCAACAAATCGAAAATAGTCGCTTGAAAAATACCACACAAGCTTCAAATGTCTCAAATAATGATAAGGACGTGAGTGTTTACTATAAAAAAAATTTAAAGAAAATATTTGTTTAGACAAAATTTATTTATTGAAAAAATTGAACTCCAATTTTGAAATCCTTTTTTAGCACCATACTGTTGCGGGTATCAGCGGCTTGGAATGTACCGGTCTTTGTCGTTCCTTTAGCGATACAGAGGCTTTAAATGACTTAACTTCATTACAAAAACAAAAATATGACAACATTATCGAACAACAAGAGACCACAATTAAAAATCTCAAAGCTGAAGTCAAAAAGAAAACTGCTGATTTGCAGGTAAATTCAAGATTTCCTAATTCAAATCTTAAAAAAAAAAAACTTAAAATCAATTTTTTTAACAGAATCTCGTTAATAAAGAACTTTGGGAAAAGAATCGTGAAATTGAACGTCTCAATAAAATTCTCAATAAATCCACCTCATCACCTATGTCACCTCTAGCACACAACACCAGCCAAGGTGATAACCCCGGAGAGTTACAACAATCCTTCTCTGATGTGGAATATGCCAAAGCTTTACAACGCAATAAATTATTGCAACGTAAGGTAGACATTTTAATACAACGTTTGGGTACGGAAAGACAAAATGATGCTTTGATAGCTCAACTGAAAACAGAATTGAAACAAGCCCGTTCAGATGCTGAGACTGCCGAGAAATGGCGTCGTCAATGTGGCGATTTGTGTGCCACTCTATCTACCCGACTAGAAGAATTGGCTGGTTTCCTTAATTCTTTACTTAAACACAAAGATGTTTTGGGTGTTTTGGCGGTAGATAAACGTAAAGCTATGCGTAGAGCTGTGGATCGTAGTTTAGATTTGTCCAAGAGTCTTAATATGACTCTATCCGTATCGGGTCTTTCTATGATTGATCAAAGTCTGGCCGAATTACATAATCTTTCAGACATTTTGGGTGATATTGATATAGATGTGGAAAATAAAACATTTAATTCACATGAAGATATCCATGGACAATCCATAGAAACATTGAAAGCTGAAAATAAAGCTCTCAAAAAAGAATTGGACAAACGCCGCAATGCAGACTCGAAAAAGGAAAGACGTTCTTTGCCTTTACCCATGATGGCCGAAAATAGAGAAAGTGAATCAGAGGCTTGGTCAGAACCTGACCGTAAGGTTTCCTTGGCTCGTATAGGCCTCGAGGATCATTCGGCCTCTTTAATGGCTAAAGAACAACCTTTGGCGGCACCACACAATGAAACCGATAGTGATTACAGTGAATCAAATAGTCGTTCATTTAAGGCCCGCAGTCAAGAGCGCATTGCCCAATTGGAACAACAAATACAACAACGTGATAATCGCATACTGGAAATTCAATGCCAGCTGGTTGATGCCGATAATCGTTTGAAAAAGGAAAATTTAAAAGTATTAGAGGTAACACAAGAACTAGAACAATTAAAACAACGCAATGAAGAATTACACAATGATCTAGTAGCCATAGGCTCCCAAGAGCCCAGCAATGTACACAATGAATCTTTGCTGCTTAAACAAATCGATGAAAAGTCACGTTCTGTGGAGAAACTTCAAGAAGAACGTGAGCGTCTTTTAGTGGAATCCAGATTAGCAGAAATGCAAATTAATTCCCTAAAAGCTGACATGGAAATTGTCAAACAAACCTATGAAGAAGCTCTACAACAAGCAGCTGAACGTGAAAAACAACAATTAACCTCACTCCAACAAGAATTGGAGGAACGTATGCAACAATCCCTCAAGGCCAAAGAACAAGAATATCAAGAATTTATCGAAAGAGATTATATAGCCAAGAATCTTTATGATGAATGTGCACAACAACTTAGTGAATTGCAAAAACAATATATAGAGGCTCAAAGATCCATAGAATGTTTGCAGGAAAATGAGCAAGAACTTAAACAAACTCTGGTAGAGACAGAGCTGACTTCACGTAATCTACAAAAACAAATTGATGAAAGTACTCTGAGAGCTTCCAAGGCAGCCATGGAACGTGTTAAGGCCTTAAATGATAAGCTACAATTGGAAAAACGTGTAGAAGAATTAACACTAGAACTAAACAAACACGAACAAGAACGTCAACAAATGCAACAACAAATCGAACATATGGAACAGGAGCAACAATCTCTACTTCAGCGTTTAGCTGCTTTACAAACAAAACAACAACAATTGGCTAATAAAAATGATGATAATGCCTGTCAATCTGGCTACACTTCGGAAGAAGTACCCATGCCTCATGGTTCGTTGGCCTCTGGCAATAGTAACCAGAATATTGTGGTACAACAGCGTTTGGGTGAGCAGCGTATACAGAATTCATCACCAGATTTGGGTATCGAAAGTGATGCGGGTCGTGTTAGTAGTGTGGAATTGAATAGTGTACAGCGTCCGCTATTGAAGACTGTGGAAATGAGTCCGTCCTCGAAACACAGTAGTAATGAATCGGATGATAAAGAGGGTAAGTGAAGAAAATATGAAATTCTTATAAAAAAAAAAAAAAAACACAATGAAAACTTTTGTCCAGCGAAGAACTTCAGTCTGATACAAAATTTTCTATAAGAAAACTTTTGTCCGATGAAAAACTTTCCATAAGAAAACTTTTGTCAGATGAAACATTTTGTATAAGAAAATTTTTTCTGATGAAACATTTTATATAAAAAAATTTATAAGAAAATTTTTGTCTAATGGATAATTTTCTATTTTTGTCTATTTTTGTTCTATTTTTTCTATAAGAAAATTTTAGTTTGATTAAAAATTTTATACGAGAAAATTTTTGTCTGATGAGAAATTCTTTACGAAAATTTACGCCTGATCAAAAATTTTCTATAAAAATTTGTCTGATGAACATTTTTGTATGAAATCTTTTGTCAGTTGAAAATTTTCCTTTGAAAACTTTTGTCGTACGAAAAATTGTCTATTTAAATTTTTGTCTGATCAAAAATGTTTTATGAAAATTAATTTCTAATAAACCGTATTTACTTTTTTCTTTTTCCTCCAGGTCTCCATGACAGCAGCACCGAAAACATTAAACCTTCCAATGTCGCAGATGCTAACACCGCCAATCTCCAACAGTTGGCCAAGAAACATGATTGTCTTAAGGTAGAACAAGAAAACGCTGAATTGCGTCGCAAATTATTACGCACCAAACGTGCCTTTGAAGACACTTATGAAAAACTACGCAATGCTAATCAACGCAAGGCACAAATCGAAAAAGACATTAAAAATCAAATACTCAAAACTCACAATGTTCTTAAGAACGTACGTTCCAATATGGAAAATGAATTGTAACGTACGTTTTTTTATTAATAAAAACTACATCCCAGTCATTGTAATCAAATCACACACTCATTAATAAATATTCATTTCATGGATACATTTCATCATAAAAGAAAAACACACAGACGCACACGTGTTGCACATGTTACAATTAAAGACACCAATTTTATTTCCTTTTTCTTTTAATTTTAATTGTTTGTTTAACAAATATTTAACATTCATTTAATTTATTTTTATATTTGATGTTTGATAGGGAGATAAAATTTATTAATTTTAAAAGAGTTTACGGAAGGGGTTTGAAAGGGAGTTTAGGAAATGATAAATTGCTCAACTCCTTTTAAAAACTTCTTAAGATCTCTTTAAAATTATAATTTTTTTCTCTTTAAAAAAGTTATTTATAATTAATTTCTTTTTGTTATTAATATAATTTGTCTGCATTTTTATTTTGTTTTAATTATTTAAATAATTTTAGTTAATAAGTTTATATTTTTAAGATTGAATTCATATAAAACGAAACGACCTAAAGGTGCTAATTTTTAATTAGAAACACCCATATTGAAAAATAATTTTTAAAAACGCCATCCTAAAAAAAACAACGATAAAAAAAAGTCATATTATAAATGACTTTAAGAAAAGACTTTTTTCCTTACATAAAGTCTGAGTTTAAAGGACCCCGTAATACTAACAAAACACTTTTAAACCTCCTTTTCCAAAAACAAGCCATAATAATATTAATTTTACTAATATTCTCTTTTAAACCTAAACTACTTAATTTATTTTTTAATAATAATATTGTGTATGTCTTTATTTTAATAATATTAATATTTTTTAATCTTAACCTTTTTAATAAAAAAAAATCATTCATATTGAATGAACAAATTTTCTTTCAAACAAAAACTATTTTTTTTTTTTTTATTATTTTCCTTATTTTTTTAATGAATCCTTTTTTTTATAAAACCTTTTTTATTTATTTTCATATTTCTTTTTCTTTCTTTTTATTTTGCTTGTTTGCTGTTTTATTTTACAATACTTGTAGCCCGCTTCCTGTTTTCAAGAAGATATTGAAGTTATGCTGTAAAATTAAAGCTACATTTTTATTTTTTAATTTAAAATTTGGCTTTTAGTTTCTAAAAACTTCTTTAATTTTATTTCTTTTAATTTTTAACTCTTCATTTAAACGATAATTTATTCGAATTTCGAACGATTTTTAAGAAAATTTTTAATTTTACACTAAAAAATAAAACTTGTATTTATGTAAAATTGTATAAAAATAAATCTTAACAAAATATTTGAAAATAAAAACATTTAAATAACCTCAATGTACATAAATTTAGTTAAGTTTTTTAGTTTAATACTAAAATGATTTAAAAATAAAAATAATTATAATTTAGTTAAGATACAATTTTGTTGTTAAGCTTAAATACGATTTAAATTATTTTATATACGAAAAAACCAAGAAAAAATTTTAAACCCACAAGAAAAAACAAAACCAATAAAACGAAAAGAATGTTAATTATAAAATTCAAATTTTTAAAAGTGTTTTTCTTTGGAAATGACCAGAAAGTTGCACTATTAAAAAGGAGTTACTTTCAAGGGAAAGGGTTAAAAATAAAGAGAAGAAAACTATTGATATAATAAAAAAAAAGAAAAAAATTAAATGATGGGAGTAATATATTAAGCAAAACCTCTATTATTACCTATAGAGTTGTACTCAAGGCTTATTTACTATACCTGCCGCTCATTTGAATACGACACATACAAAAATTGCTTTTGGCATTTAATATTTCGCTAGTGAATAATAACTAAAGCTAAATTTTTTAAATTTAAATTAAACTTTATTTACACAATATATTATAATTCATAATAATTCAGGAATACGTGTTAAAAACAAAAAAATTTAAGTAATGACTAAAAGTGTTGGCTCATAACATTATGACATATAGCTTAAAATTCAATAAAAGCTTAAATTTTCGAACTTTTTCAATAAAAACTTTAAAGATTTTTATTTCTTAGTTATTTTAGTAATGTGTACTACCTTCATTATTAGAGATAACCTCAAAAATGCGGTTTGGAATTGAGTCATAAAGGCTTTTTATGTAATCCAAAGAAATCGTACTCCACGCTTTGTTAATGGCTGCAATTAACCATTCCAATACATTTTCTATTAAATTTGGATCCGGAGAGTATGGCGGCCAATCAAGTAATGTTACATTTTGTTTTCTAATCCAGTTTTTAACCACATTTGCAGTATGAATAGGTGCATTATCATGTTGATATGTCCATGATATAGAGTTAAAATATTGGAAAAATGGGGAAATGCTTTTTCCAGAACAGTAATATACGATTGTTTCATAGTAGGAAACTGAATCCCAGACCATCACACCTCCAACACAGCTATGATGACGCTCCAAACAAATTTCTTCTTATCGCAAATCGTGGAAATAATAACTGAATTTTTTTTCATCGGAAAATACTACTCTGTGTCATTGTTTTTCCCATGTCATATGATGCTGGCTAAAAAATAGTCGTGGAAATAATAACTGAATTTTTTTTCATCGGAAAATACTACTCTGTGTCATTGTTTTTCCCATGTCATATGATGCCGGCTAAAAAGTAGTCTTTTTTCTTTTCGAGATGGGTTAAGAGGTGGCTTCTTTTTAATTTTTAATCGTTTAAGATTAGTAGCTTTCTGTAATACACGCTTTACTGTTGCTAAGCTTGCTTTAACGCCAGTTTTTTCTTTGATTTTAGCAGCAGAGTCGTGGGAGTTTTAAGCACTTCTGATAATTGCTCTTCTATCTGCAGCCGAAAGAATAGTATAGGTACCTCCTTTCATATTTTTTCCATAATTGGATGGATTACGAAGATAATTACTGACCACACAACGAGTTCGAATAATTTTATTTGCTATTTGGCTAATATTTAGTTCACATTCCCTATAGGCTTTGATTTTGCCAATTTCCTCGTTTGACAACGCTTTTTTTCTTCCCATTTTGTAGGATATCAAAACAAACTAGTTTAATTTTTATTAATATCAATAAAAACATACTTTTCAGAAGTTACTTTGTTACAAAATAAAATAGATAGAAAAATTTCGTATTCTATTTTTTAAACAAGTTAAAATTAACTTTAATAAATTTATAAAAGCAATCTTTAAAGATGCTTTGTTTAATCTCAATGAAGAACATTAATGTTAACATCAAACTGAAACTGTAAAAACGTTAAATACTCTTATGAATTTTGAAAGGGAAACCGGAAAATCTAAATAACATTTATGTCGTATTCAGATGAACGGCAGTGTAAGGTTAGAGTAGTTCTACAACAAATACAAAAACAACAGCGATTTTTCTCCCAATTGCTGGTCAAAAATGTCAAGTTTTGTTCATTGAAACAATAACAAAGATGAAATAAAAAATGTAAACAAACACACAAAGTTACAAACACCATAACAAAAATAACATTTTACAGTAAAGACCAGCAAGAAAAAAGTCAGCTGTTTTTTCAACACTACCTTATATTTAATATGCCTTCCCGCTTGACCACAAAATTCGATAAAGATATCACCTTCGAATAAATCACGAACATTTCTCTAACAAAACCTTCGAGAACGACTATCGAAGGCGTTTCGAGAATGAACTCGTAGAGTTACCTGTCGTTCAGTTTGTGGCAGCAAATCGATCGATATCGAAGGTTCGTTTATGATATCTATATCGGATAATAAGTGATATCATTAGCGAAATGGAAAAATATTCGTTTTCGATATCGAAAATTGTTCGATATCGATATTACTAACGAATCGTTATCAATAGTTCTATTCTGTTTCATTTTCATTTTGTTTCCTATTTAAAATTAAAAACTCTTTTAATTTTTAAAGCAATTTTTTATTTTGAACTTAATAAAACAAATATTCAAAAATACATTTTAATGTCAACTTTCTAATACAATTAGAACGTAGTGATACATGTTGATGGTCCCAGAGGAAGTCTCAATAATATTAGTTTTTCTGTTGCCCAAATCCACATTTTTTGTTCAAAGTTTACTGAATTAATATGCAAGAAAAAAATTATCATTTAGATAAATATGTTATTTAGTGAATATCTTTAGACATGTAGCAATCTTACTTACCATTTTTACTATTTTTCAGAAAGGGTTTTTAAAGTTAAATTTACATCCTAAACTTTAGTCTATTTAATTTTCGATAATTTTTCGAATACATTTGTTTCGAAAATTCCTCGTTTTTGCGAACATTCACTAATTTCTTAAATCAGGTCAAGCGGGTTGGTTATACTGGTGTATAAGTTAGCTGCAATAAAATTTAAAAGGAAATAAAAATTGAAATTCAAGCTAAGCTTCTCAAACCACTATTTCTTCATTAAATGTTTTAACTATTTAGCAAATATCCCAAATTAATGCTAAAAATCATAGAAAATTACGTTTATGCCAATTTTCAACAAGACTCTTCAAACTTTAAAAAATTATTTTAAATTTGAAAATTGGAAAATCAAGTTCAAATTTTTCGAAGATAGCTAAAAATTATCGAAATCAATGTTTTATAGCATTTATGGTAATTTTTATTAAATATTTTAAAAATTTTATAAATTTTGTTAATTTCGAAAATTTTAAATTAACTTAGAATTTTTCGAACATAGCAAAAATAATGAAAATTAATATTTTATAGATTTTTATAATAATTTTTATTAATAATTTTCGAAATTCAAAATTTTTGTTAATGTTGAAAATTTAAAAACAAGTTCAAATAGCTAAAAATGATGTATATTAAAAGAATTTAATACTTTACAATATTATAATCAAGTTATATTTGAATTTTATATGTTTGTACTTTTCAAATATGAAAAAATAACTTTCTGTTATAAAATAAACTTTGTACAAAACACATCAAAACTATAATAGTGTCTGTTTATTTATCATAGGTTATGGACCCAGTCATTAGCTACCTAGTCAGCACCGGCGTATCCAGTTAATTGTTTCTCGTTAGTTTTGTAATGCAATCCGATATTTTGAGGACCTTTCAGATAACGTAAAACTCGCTTGGCAGCAATCCAGTGTTCTTTTCCATAATTAGTATTGTACTGACTCTATACGCTTACCACATGAGCAATATCGGGTCTGGTTGAAACTGCTAAGTACATAAGTGATCCAACCAGATTTTGATATGGTAGTTTTTCTACCTCAGATTTTTCTTCTTCAGTTGCATACATCTCCTTCGATAATTTTATGCCAGTATTAAATGGCATTTTGGCAGGTTTACAGTCCTCTATATTAAATTTTTTTCAAAATGTTTTCTATATATTTATGTTGCGACATTGTAATTTCTTTTGTATTTGGATCTTGTTTAAATTCAATACCCAAACAAATATTTAAACGACCTTGATCCTTCATTTCAAATGATTTTGTCAATTCATATTTCAATTCTTCCCACTTTTGTTTATTGTTTGTTGCTACTATCAAATCATCAACATAAATAGCAATTAATATTATATATTCACCTTGTTTTAACATATAAATACAATTGTCTGAGTTTAGTGACTTAAATTTTAGTAACTTTTTATCTTTCGGATAGTTCACTAAATTCCGGGTAGTTTTTTCATTGTATTCGGATTTCATAGCCTTTTTCCGTTCTTCAGATTCTGGACCGGAAATAGCTTCTTCAAGAGTCAACGGATCATTTTGCTTTATTAGATTTGCGATGTTTACTTCGTTCTCATGTTCATTGTTTTCTGAAATATCAAATAATTTTCTAGGTCTACCTCTTTTACCTGTTTTAATTTTCTTTGGTCTTCCAGGTCCTCGTTTTGCAGTTAAAGGTGTTCGAAATTCTTCATTTTAATTACTGTCCGGAGTTTCGTTTTCAGAAAAACCATAAAAATCATCTAGTTTATTTGCACTACTTCAGGATTTCTTTGAATTTGGGTTTCTTTATTTTCTTTTGGAGTAAATACCACTTCAATACAATCCTTTTCAGTATTTTCGGCATAATTTTCAGTAAAATCATTTTGTAGCATTTGCATTTGTAAAATAAACTTGAGCTCTCTCTCTTGAGCAAACAATTTTCCTTTCTGCTACGTCCCACAATCTATATTCTTTGGATTTTATTGAGTATCCAACAAAAATACACTTTTTGGATTTCGGTTCAAATTTTCCAAGTTTTTACAAGCATATAAGCTGTTGTACAAAATTTTTGAAAATAATTCTCTGTTGGATTTCTTCCTAGCCAAATTTTAAAAGGCGTTTCTCCATTAAGACTTCTTAAGGGACAACGGTTTCGAATGTGATTTGCTGTTAATATTTCTTCGGACCAAAATTGCGGACTTAATCCTAACTGTATCATCATACACCGTGTCATTTCGACTAATGTTTCCTTTCGGCAACTCCGTTTTGCTGTGGCGTGTATTTAACGGTAAATTCATGTTTAATACCTTCCTTCTTTAAGAAATTCTTAAATTCATTATTTGTATATTTGATCCCATTGTCAGATCCAATAGTTTTTATCTCTTTTCGTTCTTGTTTCCACCATACTTTGTATTCTTTAAATACCTCACTCTTTTTCTTTAAAAAATAAATTTCACACCATCTTGATTTGTCATCAATAAAAGTTAAAAAGTATCTCGATCCACCAATCTAATTTACTCTCATAGGACCACAAACATCCGTATGTATAAGTTCTAATAATTCGTCTGATTTTGTAGTTGACCTTTTATATAGTTTTTGGGTTTGTTTTCCCTTTATACATACTTCACATGGCTGTAGGTTTTCATTTAAATTGAAATCTATTCCGCTTACTTTTTCTTTTCGTAATAGATCCTTTAAATCGTTTTCATTTAGATGTCCATAACGTTCATGCCATTCTATTATACCAGATTTTTGGACTACTATACAATTCTCAACTGATTCTTCAACGTAATATAAATCTTTATTTTGCTATCAATATCTTTTCACCAGTTCGAGGATTCCTTATGATTGCTACCTTTTGATCAAATTTCACTTCAAAACCATGATCAGTTATTTTAGATACTGATAATAAATGACAATAAAATTATTGTTTTTTTTTTACATTGAATTTTTTTAAAAATTTTCAAAATTCAATAATTTTTGTCAAGTTTGAAAATTTTAAATTAAGTTCGAATTTTTCGAACATATCTAAAAATCGTCAAAATTAGTATTTTATTCTTTAATATCAATATTTATGAATATTTTTTCAAAATTTAATCGTCTTTGTTAATTTCGGAAATTTTAATATAAGTTTGAATTTTTCGAACATAACTTAAAATTAATATTTTATAACATATAAAGTAATTTGTATGAAAAATTTTATAATTTTTGTAACAAAAATTATAATCTAGTTCGAATTTTTCGAACATGACTAAAAATTATCAAAATCTATATTTTATTTAATTACATTAAATTTTAGACAAAATTAGTAAAGTTTTTTGAAGTTCGAATTAAAAATCAAGTTCGAATTTTTCGAACATAGATGCAAATTATAAAAATACATTTTTTACGGCATTTATAGCAAATTTTGTAAACAATTTTCAAATTTTAAACATTTTTTCTTTTAATCAATTTTTGAATTTTTATTCAGGCTCAAGTTTAAATGAAAGAACTTTACGAGTAGCACTAAAAAGTCACAACGGATGCTGACGAAGATCGTAGCGGATCAGAAAATGCTTTCCATCCTTCTAGTGTCTAATAAATCTTTTTCTGTATTCTAGAAAAATTATTACAATAATGAACTTGAGCCTGAATAAAAATTCAAAAATTTATTAATTCACAAAAAAGTTCGAAAAATATTCATCATTTACAAAATGTTTTTCTTTTTTTAATTTGGAATTTTTCAAAAATGACCAAAAATTATGAAATTTTTCGAACACTTTTAACAACGATCAAAATCACTGTTTTATAATATTTCCCAGCAAAAACTTTTTGTTTTTCGGTAATGACATTCCGAAATACATTACATAAATAAGTACTGATTAGCAGAGTAATTTACAATCACATGGATCAGTTGGCTAGAGCGCTGGATTAACAACCAGAAGATTGCTGGTTCAACCACATTCTGATGCTGCTAGTTTTATTTTCCAAAAATCGAATAGTTAATTAAAAAAAAAAAAAAAAAATATTAATTTCGAAATTCAAATTAAAGCTTGAAACTTAAAATTAAGTTAGAATTTTTAAAATATTCAAAAAATTCTTCGATTCTGATTTTTGACGTGGGATATATTGAGCTTTTATTCAATTTTTTATATATATATTTTTTTTTAATTACCTTTTTTGTTAAAAATTAATAAAACTAATAATTCTTTAAAATTTAATTTAATTTTTCAAAATTGATTGTATTTTTTATTTTATTTCAAAATTAATATTTGATTAGTTGTGTGTGTGTTTTTTTTTTAATATTTAAAAGTAGAGATCATTATTTTTTTATAATTTTATTTTGTTGTTTTGTTATTTTTTGGCATAATTTAGTAATTAAAACTATAAAATTATGATTATTAAACATACACAATAAGCTTTAATAAGAGATAAATTTATTAAGTTATTTTTTTTTTTTTTTAATTTTATTTTTGGTTAAAATTCATACACTTAAAATATCTAAACTGCCAAGTTAAAAAGCATTTTAATATTCAAATATTTTTTTTCTCTTTAGGTTTTTATTAAAGATAATTTCTTTGTTTTGTCAATATTTTTTTATTTAAAAGCTAAAATGCTAAAATTAGGTACAATCTACAATATGTTTCATTTAAATTTTATGTATGATTTTTCTTGATTTTTTGTTTGATGCATTTTGTTGTTAAATTTTGTTTTGTTGGTGTATATGAGTATTGTAAATATATTTATATTATTTAATATTTAACTTTATCTTCTTAGAGAATTGCACTTTTGTTTTTTTATTATTTAAATATTATATTAAGTTAAATTTTAAATTTAAAAATCATAGGGAAAAAGCTAGATTTTTTTGAGAAAAGTATATGTAATAAAATGTTTAAATTAAATATTCAATATAATAAATATAGGCTGTGCGTTAGAAAGTGTTTCAAAGAAAGTAAACAAGTGAAATTATTAAGCTAAAGAAAAAAATTATTAAACAATAAATGAAAACATATAACTCGCCTAAAATATAAATTTTTATTTAAAAAAAGTCTTTTAAATGGTAGCAGAAAATTATTACAATTTTAACAATGTATTTAAAGACATTTTGCGAGTTATTAAACATTTTCATTTAAGCTTAATAATCATTTTTTTTAAATGCATTTTTTTTTTTTTTTTTTTGTTGTAATCTAATTAATATCATAATTAATTAATTCTATATTTTAAGTTATTAATACTTTTAAAACCAGAAAGAAAGAAATAAAATTTGTTTAGTTTTTTAATTATTATCTTTTAAAATGTTTTTTGTTAACAAGTTTGTAAAAATGTAAATTTTAAAAATAAATTTGTGTAGCAAGAAAAAAGTTAAAGCTGAAAAAAAAACTATTGACTACTATAGAATTGATTAATGCCTAAAACATGTTTTTCTTCATGGTATTTTTGCAGGATATGTGTTATAACCGAAGTGGTATCATTATCACCACCCCAAACACGTATAGTATGCTCATTTTCCAATATAGCTAAAAAAGCTTTTTTTAAGAAAATACAACACAAATTTAATAAAATTATCAAACTTCTATTACTTTCCAAACTTACCTAATAATATTTTGGGATTGCTTAGGCTCAATTGTACTTGTGGTAATTCAAGTATGGTTTTTAATATGGGTGAATCTTGGGCTAAACCTTCACGTAATTCTACTAAGCTACCGGTACGATTACCGCACAACCATTCACAAGCAGCTGCTTTATTATTACAAGTCTTTTTTAAAGCTTCGATAACATCAGTTTCCTGAAAGCCCATGTCAACCAAATTTTGTATGGTTTCGGGTGTGGGTGGTATATCACGATGACTATAAATGCGTACTATTTCTAATAAAGCGGCTATATTTTCAACAGGACCCTGTTAATTAAAAAAATAAATTAATCTTTGTTTATATGAAAAAAATCAAAATCTTAACATACATCATTTGATATAATACCCGAGGGTGAGGCTATTGAATTAGTTCTTGGCAAACCCATAACAGTTTCTTCAATACTTAAATCTTCCGATTGTCGTTGTATAAGCCATTCCAAAGCATTTGAATAAACATTACTGTAGTAAAAAGAAATTAATTTTAGTTTTATTTTATTGTTTTTTGGAGATTGTATTTAAAATTTACTTGTGTATTTTTAAAGCATATTCAGCCTTTTCCTTTTTAAAACCCATGTCCACAAGGCACTGTAGAGTATCGTTTTGATAGTTACGTTTATTAATAAGTTTTTGCTTAAGCATGGCTATTAAACGATTGGCATATGGGCCGGAACCAATAATAACAGATGAGGCTTGAGCCAAAGAAATCAAAACTTTACGTACATCAAATTGTAGCTGAAAAGAAATATTAAAATAATAGAAAAATGAATGAAAACTGTGTTATACCTAGAGTGCTCTGCTAAACCTATTGTATCGAAATAAACAAATTTAGTCTAAATGAAACTAATAAAATACTGATTCAATTATAATCTGTAAAAGGAAAAACGATTTTTCACTATGGAGGTTGTTTTTGCCGTTTTACCTCCTTTTTTTTATTTTGCGATTTTTTCAGTTTAGACGATTTTCTTGCTCTAGTTTTTTCCGTTTTGGCAATTTATTTTAATGTTTTCTTCGGTTTGGCGATTTCTTTCATTTCGACGATTTTTTTCACATGGCGGTTTTGGCGATTTTTCTTGTTTTGGAGAATTTTTAAGTTTAAGCAATTTTTATTTATTTTTCTTTTCGGCGATTAATTCATCATGGTATTTCCTTCGTTTTTCATTTTAGCATTTTTTTTATCTTAGACGATTTTCTTTATTTTTACGTTTTTTCTGGAAATTTTTTTTTATTTTTACACTTTTTTTGGCATTTTTTTTTGTATTTTGACGTTATGGTGTTTTTTTCATTTAGTCGATTTTTTCGTTTTTGGAATGTTTTTTGCATTTTTTTAATTTTGGCTTTCTTTTTCGTTTTGATGATTGGACAATTTTTTCTTTTGGCGATTTTTTTCATCCTACCGATTTTTTTTCGTTACGGTATTTTTTTATTTGGCGATATTTTCTATTTTGATTGCGATTTTTCTATTTTGGCGATTTTTTTAATTTTTGATGATTTCCGTTTTAGCGTTTTTTTATGATTTTTCCGTTTTGGCGATTCTTTCAGTTTATACAATTTTTTTTTTCATTTTGGAGATTTTTTTATTTTAATCATTTTTTGATTCTAGCGATTTTCTCGTTTCATTTTTTTTCATTCTGGCGACTTTTTTACGTTTTTGTAATTTTTTCCGTTATTTTTTTCTTCTTTTTTTTTATTTTAAAATTTTTTGGATTCTGGCGATTTTTTCCTTTTGGCAATTAAAAAAACAATATTTAGTTTTGGTAATTTTTTTTTTTCCGTTTTTTTGCGATTTTCTTCAGTTTAAACAATTTTTCTTCCTTTTGGCATTTTTTATTTTATAAAGTTTTCGGATTCTGACGATTTTTTCGTTTTGGCAATTTAGAGAAAAAATCAATATTTCGTTTTTATAATTTTTTCCGTTCTGGCGATTTTTTGATTTTATTATTATTTTTTTGATTCTGGCTATTTCGTTTTGTTTTTTTTTTTCATTCTGGAAATTTTTTTAAAAATACGTTAACTTTCGTTTTGACAATTTTCCCCGATTTAGCTATTTTTTCAGTTTCCATTTTGACGATCTTTATTTTATATTTTTCATCCTGAATATTTTGTTTTGATCCAAAAAAAATATATAAAGTGAAAAAATAATCCTCGGACTTTTTTAAAAATATATTTTTTCTATTTTGTTTATCACTCCTATCTTACAACTCTCTCAATTAAAAGTGGAAAAAATACTATAAAAATAACTACAATGAGACTACTTTGAATTGAGAAAGTTGTCTGCTGCTAATGAAATATAAAATAAAAAGGAGAATTTAATTATTTGAGTCGCTTTTTATGTTTAAGGATTATACAGATATGTTTACGAGAGTTTTGTATATGTATTAGTATATATACTTTGAGTAAAAAATTATACAGATTTTATTATGATATATTTTAATATTTATAAATTTTGCACACTTACATTGGACTGTTGAAATATTTCATTGATATCCACCATTGGTATCTCACTCGTACGTACTGGTAGACTACGTGTTGCCATTTCTATTTCCACTTCAGGCGGTGTTCTAGTCTCTCTAGTTTGGGTCATTAAGTTTTGCAAATGATTACGTTTGGCCACCAAAACTAAAGTATCATTATTCACAATTTCCAATTGAGCCAAAGTTAAACTGTCATTCAATTCAGAACCCTGATAATCAGCCTTTAATAAACGAAAGCGAGGACCTAGTGAACGTGGATCCGAGGCGTATAAGGGCATAGAACCCATATCATCTTTAAGCTCTAAAAGAACTTCACTTTTCAGCTCCAACAAACGTTTGTTGAGATCGGTTTGAAATACCAATATCCTAGCAGAGGGACAAATAATACGTACTTTTATACGTTCTTTGGTGGAGGGACCTTTAAGGACATCTTCGGTATTGTGGCAAGAACCAATGGACGAAGAGGCAGCCGAAGAACGACGAGAACTTCTTCTAAAATGTTAAAAATATATAAATTATTTATTTCATATTCTTTTCTTTACAAATTACATTACTTTACAAATAATTTTCGTAATTTTTGCATGTTTAACTGAAAATTTAAACCAAAATATTTCAAAATAACTAAAACTGACACAAATATCATAGCACACAGACGTACACATAAGCTTACATTTTATTTAACTTAATATTATTAGACGTTGAGTTGGTCAAGGAACATGATGATGAATGGTGATGATGATGACAATGTGGCGTTGAATTTGGTGCAGACCCTCTCATTGATCTATGGGCGGTTTGTGGTGTACGACTGGCACTAACACTAGCCGTTACACTAACGCTACTGGCATTAGTGTCATTTGCAGTTTCTTCAGGATTATCCTGGAGGCGATGCAGTCTGGGCGCTATATCACTGGCACTAGTGGAGGAATTATCATCTTCATCTTCACTTTTATTAGTGGAACGTTTATTACGGGCCGCCAGCCATTTGGCACGACGTTCAGCAAATTTTTCACGTACCCATGGAATCATTGCTATTGCAATGACCCCTAAAATAAAAACACAACACTCAACAACGTTCTAACACCTTCTATTTAAGTTTAGTTTAAAAATAAACATTCTTCTTATATTATTTGAATCATATTGTAGGTGATTTTATTGAAATGAATTTTACATTTTATTTGCAAGTTTTATCATTTTGTTTACAACAAAAAAGAGGAAACAGTAGAAAAATTTTTTCCAATTATCTTTTGTGGTATAATTTGGAAAAACAAGAATTTCACCTTTATTGTTTTTTTAATTCCTCTTTCAACAATTCACCACCTTGTATATTAACGAAAAGTGATGCCAATGTTTTTGCATATTGATGGGGAAACGTAAACAGTTTTAAAAAGTTACCGTTATTTTTACTATGTTGAGTTTAGGGATAAAATATTAAGGCCCGTTATTATAACTTTCCAATTACTAAAATTAGGATGTTACCGGTCACTTTTTTCATATATTTCAAAGCCAAAAAACATTTCGATTCGAGTTGTTTTTATATATATATATTTTTTTTTTTTATAATTTTACTTTTTTGTATTTAAGCTATTTTTTTAATTTCCTACTTTTGTATTTAATTTTAATATCCGATATTCCTAATTTTTAGGGGCTCTTAAAAACATATTAGTATATAAGGGCTGACAAGAAATTTTCTTAATCACTTTTGGTGCAGAATTTACTAAAAAATTTCTGGATTTCTGTTATTAATTTATAAAATATTTTTAATATTTTGTGTATCTAACTCATTTCTCACATAAAATACTCTTTTAACCCTGGAAGGGCAATGCAATTTTTAGTGATATTTCTTTATTCGATGCATATTTTTTTGAGAATTTTGGTATAACACCTGCCGTAAATAAGATCTTGAAGTGTCCAGACGTATGTTGCTGTGAGCGGTCTGGAAGTTAGTATTATAAGCAACCTTGTCAGTCGAAAAGACTAACGAAGCACTTAGTGTGACTTTTTGAACTTGTAGCGATAAAGTAATTTAATAAATAAATTAATGCAGTGTATTTAATATTTGTTCCTATAGTGTGAAAATAAATACAATATGACTTCCAGAAATAATTTTAACAACACATAAGTATATATTTTTTTTTGACACATTACACAATGATGATGAGGAAGCTCTATTTCATATATCAAATAGAAAAGGCATGATGAAAACTAAAGACCACAGATCGACTTCATCTTATGAGTTCTTTAATGAAACCTAAGGATGCGATTGATAATTTCTTCCAAATATGCAATGAAATATCTCACTAAATCAAGCTTATCGGCGCTGCTCTACATTTTCTGCATCAAACAAAACATTAATTATATTAATATGTTGTTTCCAATTCCAAATTTTTTGCACAACTAGCACAAAGGGTACTTATGCAACACCATCTCTGAAAAAGTACAAATATTGAGGTCTTTTCAGTTCATGCTTAATATTTTGAATACAACGGAAAGTATTTCGGAATTTTTGCTATTATTTTATTTAAATTAATTCATCAAACAAAAATCAATTGTTTTATTTTTCATTTCTATGATACGTCCTGAAATATTTTTAATAAAAGTTAGTGTTAGTCGTTTCGACTAACGAAGCCCTCAGAAGGGTAAAAATATCGAAGCCCTTCCAGGGTTAATTACATTCACCCTAATTTATTTTATAACAAATTCACCACTGTTTCGTTTATTTGTTCCATAGTATAATTATAAAGTATACTCGTAAGAACAGCTGTTTTACAATTTTTTCATTGGCAAACCTCGCGGTACTGTCAAATTGTTTTTGTGTTCACATGTAAAATATTTTTTGAGTTTTTTTCTCTTGCTCTCTTTCGTTCTCTCATTTTTCCGTTCAAAGCATTCTGACATTGTGGGCAGTAGTTTTACACTAACATAATACAAGCAATTTTTGTTTTTGTAGATGTACGAGTACTTTATTATTTTACTATGATTTGTTCCTTATTCACCTAACTTTCAAGTGCTGCCAAGTTGATGTGTGAAGAAAATTTGTGTGTGTGTATTTTGTACAGAGACCTGAGCCGACCAGCTATGTAGGTAGCTGAGTCGAGCCGCTTAACAAGATTTTAAAGCTTTTAAGTCAAACTTTCATTAAATTTAGTTTTTATTAAATTTTAGAAAATAGAAATTTTAATTACATTTTTTAGAAAATTTTCATAATTTTCCTTATGAAATCAGTTGCCGTCTCATGAATTTTCATATATTTGCAATATTTTGTATACCCTACATAAATCTATATGTAAAGTATCACTAAAAAAAACTCGGGTCAAATCATGTGGCTGAGAAATAGCTTATGTATGTTTTTCAGACTTATTCTTAAATATGAAGATATATATTTTTTTTATATAGGAACTGATCATTTTTCTCAGCTTTGTTATTTAATTTTTTTTACTTTTGATTGGCTTAAGCTTCAAGATGGCTCATATTTGATTTTGATGAAATGAACACAACGTGTCATTATGCAGCCGAAGATGTTTGGCATAGGTCCTAGGAGCTTCGCTACTTTATAGGCTTGAAGTTCATTCTTATTACGTTTTTCTGAATTAAGTTTCATCTCATTCTTTAGGTGATTCTTAAGATTTTTTATAAACCTGAAATGTAATACTTTTGTCAAAATTTACTTAATCAATTTTTTTTAATAAGGTAAACAAAAAATTCAAAAAAAAAAAAAAAATAATAATAATAATTTTTTCTGCATGGATCGAATTTTAAAAATTCGACTTTTTGCTCAAAAAAGGCTTAAAAAAATTATAATAAAAAATAAAAATTAATGAATATCTTTTATAATTAAAAACTTATTGAGTTTTATCATTAATTAGTACGACCCAATTTTTATTTCGAACAAGAAATACACAAATTTGTGTTATAAATCTTTTAAGAAATACTTATATTTTATGTTCAAACAAACGATTTTTGCACCTCCTTACAATTAAGGGGACTTGGACCCATTTTGAGAACCGTTACTCTATTAGATAATGCAATAACAAGGAAATAAAAAACTCGTATGTTTACGACGCCGTCAACAGTTTCACAAGAGCAACTACCGCCGTTAAAATTCTTCGCCGCAGATCTCTAATTTTGTATTCTTTCTTATCGTGTTTTTTACTTTTACGAAAAAAGAAGCGTTTCTAGTAAATTACGCGATTTTTAATATTAAATTAAAACTAATAAATTTGTTTAATTTTTAATTAAATTTATAGAAAACATGTAATTTAATGTTAACGCTACACTTTAATATAGAAATCAAGTGTTAATTTTGTGAATTTATATTAAATAAAGTCAAGTGAAAATTCTCATCAAAGGACTGGAGAAAAAAAGAACAAATGTAGAAAAAAAGCAGTGGCTTGAAAAAAAAGAAGAAAAAAAAAAAAGAGAGAAATAAAGAAATTAAATGCGTGGATAGCATAAAATGAAAGAATAATAAAAGAAAAAAGAAACAAAAGTAAAGTAAATCGCTTTGTAATGTTTATGGAGGCTATAAGAAAATAATAAAGAAAAGACATTGGCATTGCAAAAAAATTATATATACTACATGCAATACATACATACATACTTACAATACTACAATAATTAACACAAAAATAAGGTAAACAAATAAATGAAGAAAAAAAATTATCTTTATCAATAAATTGTGCTGAAACAGATTTTAAAATTAGCTATTTATAAATTGGAAATCTAAGATTAGGGGTTGAAAATTGTAACAAAAAATATTGGATCACTTTTTAAATGCAGGTGCAGCCATACGGGATTTGTTGTTTTTATTCCCTGTTTTATACTGCTTTTACACGGCTGCATAAACAGGAAGTTATAAATGTACATATGTATACGAGTGGTGCTGTGTGTATGTGTTCTTATGTTTATTTTTATGTGTGGTGTGTTTGTTTAATCCTATTGTCTGTTGTCTGTCTGTTTTTCTGTTTGTCAATTTTACTTTATCTTCTTGTTTCTTGTACGGATATTCTTGAAATAAACAATTCAATAAATAGGAATTGAGGATAAATCTGTGTTCATAAATAAAATTGGGGGAACAAGCATTAGATTTCAATTGTAAGGAAAATTTTGTTTTAGATTTTTCTAACTAGATTCCATCATGAATCAAAGGTATTTCTAAGAATAGTGACTCAGTTGATTTTTGTATAACAATTTGATAAATTTTTAATTTTAGTTGTAAACAAAGGGACACGTTTTATGAATTAAATATTTATGTATGTACAAAAAATATTATTTTTTTTTTTTTTTTTTTTTTTTAAGAAACGACTAAAAGATTTGGCGTAAATCAAAATTATCAGCACAGTTAATTTTTAAACAAATTTTATAGTACTTTTACTTGTGATTATAGTGCTACAAAACATTTTGTCCGCTCTTTCTCGGTTTACGAGTTATAGGCCTTCAAATTTTCAATATATTTGAATATCTTTATTAATAATTGTCGGATCTTAATTATATTGATGCCATTTAAAAGCACTAAAATTAAAAAAAAAATTTGTTATCCAAAAAAGCTTATTTAGCGACGCCGGTGTTCGACATACCCAGAGGACAAAGTCCTTAAGCCCGGCCGTAGTCCGGCTACACAGAAAAATCTTAAAAAAAAAATATTTTAATTTTAAGTGTGCTGATAATCTTGATTTGTTCCAAAGATTTAATTTTAGTACTAACAATTAAAAAAATGAATGCTAATATTTTTAGCAGATTTTTTTTAGAAATTTCAAAATGTTTAAAATATATTAGTTCAAAAAATTTTAATCACATTTGTACCAGAAAGATTAAAAAATGTTAAACATTAAAAAAATAAATATTTTTAAGTTGTACTAAAAATTTAATAATTGTTCTAAACAAATTTGTGTATTTTAGTACAAATTTTTAATTAAAAAAAAAGAAAAATATACTAAAAATAAAATTGGGTTTAAAAGCTTGTGTACTAAAAAAAATACATTAAAAATACAAATACACAAAATTTGCACCAACAAATTAAAAAAAATTAATTTGTGTACTAAAAATTCAAAGAAAGCCTATTAATACTAAAAAAAAATTTTATATTTTTTTCAAACATTGTACTAAAAATTTAATTAGAAATAAAAAAGGACATTTTTATTCTAAAAGAATTTTAAAATGTCTGCACTAAAAAAATAAATTCCTGTTTTAAACTTTATTTATTTCCAAATCAATAAAATGATAAAAAAAATAATAATAAAAATTAAAAAAAAAAAAAAAAAAATAAACATTTTTTGGTTTTATTTTTTTTTTTCTAAAAGTTTTAAAACTTTTAGTATTAATAATTTAAACCAAATACATACAGCTGCGTTTATAATAATAGGAATGGTGACAAACCAAAGTAAAAACGCCCACTAGGTTGCCCGTTCGAGCCCTATCCTGCTTTCAACAGACGGACAGACGGACGGACATAGCTTGATCGACTCATAATCTAACCAGGACCCAGAAAATATATACTTTATGGGGTCTTAAATGATTTTTTCGACATGTTACACACGGTATGACAAAATCAATATATCTTTGATGGTGGGTATAAAAAAAAACATTGGTAATCATGTTGGTGCTAAAGTGATAATATAGTGTGCTTTATATTACAATGAAGTTGATCCAATACAACATGTAAAAGGATAATGGATCCACGGTTACGTGTGGAAACAATGAATAATTTAAGGCTGCATACAATACCCCTCTCAATTGGGACTTAACGCAGGATCCTAAATCCATCCATTTAATGACAAAGGATTGGTTTAGTGCCAATAGGTGTTAATCTTATGTCTTAGCTTTCTTAGTGCTCTGACCTCAATTGCTTAGAAAATCTATGGAGAGGCTTAAACTTAATGCTGACGAATTTTCGACCTTGCTGTGAGATGATCGGTAAAAAATTATGGATCTCATTTATTCTAAGGAGTGAGATCGAAAAATTCTTAACATACATAATATTCAATAACTTGGAAACGGTTGATCTTAGAGTTTTCATTATTTTTTAATCATTTGATAATTTAGCACAGATCACAGAAATATATAATTTTTATGGTTCTAATCACTAATTATAAAATTGTGGACCATTTTTGAAAACCCTTTCTTTGGAGATTTGATAGTTTTACGGACGACATTTAATTCTGTGGCCAAAAATTTGTAAGACCTATTTGGATTTTTTGAAACTTTTTAATAACTTGTAGGACGTAATTCTTTTTCGTCACTTATTTTGATGAAAATAAGGACAAATTAACATGGTTGTTATTAAAAATAATAACTAAAGTATTTTTCCATGATAACTAGATCAAAAAAAATTTTGAATATTGATTCCGAAAAAAGTTATGAGGCAAAATGTGTGTTAATATTTTTTCGATCTCACTCCTTATGACTTTTAGATATACAAAATAAAAATAAATTTGTTTACACAAATTACTAAAAGTTTTTAATCTATTTTGGAAACATTTATAAAGTCTTTTCACAAATTTCCCGTCTAATTTTTAAAAAAGTTATACTACTCCTATTATTATGAACAACCAGTTTTGAAATATTTTTGTTAAAACATGTTTTTTTTTTTTTTTATTTTATAGTGCTAAATATTTTATTTTTTATTTTGCTAAATATTCTAATACTACAATAATAAATTAACCATTATTATTACACAAAAAAGTGTTTAAAAATTTAAATATATTTTTTATTTCTAAGAACGCAACTGTATGTATTAAAATAAAAAAAAAATACTAAAATTTGTTTACATTTTTTAAATGTTTTACAAAAATGTTCATATAAAAGTAGCCCAAAATTTTGCACTAAATCTTTTGCATAAAATTAAATTTTTGTTCTATTTTTTTTTTTATATGTTTTTAAACGTTTTTTATAAAAATTAAAAAATACAAGCATAAATACTAAAAATTTTGAATATGTACTAGGGTATTCACTCGAATATTGTTTGTTCGATTAATCGACAAATTAAAATCAAATAATTGTTCGATTAAATTAAAATCAAGAATTTCGAGTAAAAATTTATTCGAGCAAATTATGCCGATTAATCGAATAATTCGAGTGAAAAATATTTCCTTTCTTAACAAATTTTTAGGATGTTTTAATTTTAGTTTTCTAAAAAATTTTGCTTAAAAACAATGTTTCAAAATTTTTATAGAATGTTAAATATAAAAGTGGCATCACAAATTGTAATTTTATAAAAAAATTGTGTTTAGTAAAAAGAACCGAATATATGCCTAAATCACAACACGTAGTTAAAGGTTGGAAAAACATATTACTGGTTCTACGAATGAAAGTACATAATTGAGATAATTAAGTTAAGCATGTAAATTTGTTCTTTATGTTAAGAATCGCTGAACTTCTTTATCTAAAGTAAAGGATGATCCATAGTGCTTTTTGCCATTTTCAAAATGCAATAACTCTGAAACTAATAAATATATTTTCACAATTCTTTCACAAACTAACTGACAAAAGTCCAAATAATATTTGTGTAAAATATTATATGACTGAATATTATATGAATAGGAAGAAAAAATTATGGTTTAGAGGCAATTATAATTCTTACGCGTACATTTGGGAGAAAGAATTATATATTTTATATTTACAATAAATTTATTTATTTATTTATTTGTCCATTAAATGGAGAAAAGTAGGTAGTTCTAACTAATATAGAGTTTATATAGAATTTCTTATATTTGTACACCGATATTGTTAGGAAATTAAGAGTCGCGAAACATTTTTGCACAAAATTGAACTAAAAAATAATTACGAGATCGCTATAATACAAATAAGAGTAAATTAAACTTAAAAACTGTATACATTTTTATAATATGAAATGATCATCTGAATGCCTTCTAAATGTTGAACATAATTGAACAATGAATTATTAAACATTATAAAACCTGGTGCACAGAAATTATTCTGAGCATGGTTTCCTACGTTTTTGTTTTATTTAGAACAATTCAAGTCTCAAGATTAATTTGGGCATAATTTTTTTAAATTATTTAAGAAGCTAGTATCTTTTACCTTGTAGTTTTGATACTATAGATGTTGAAATATGTTTTCGCTATAACTAAACCATTTATAGACATTTTATGCTCAAAATAAATCTGGATGTATTAGATCTCCGATACTAAAAAATATTGTACATTTTGAATATAACTGAAAACCTCTGTGTAGCACATAGGTTATTATGAGTCCAAATTAAAAAGTGAGGTTATGAGACAAAATCGCTAATTATTCCAAAGTGGATAAAAACTCATCATTAATTTTTGTTTTTATCAAAAGTATTGATAATCACCTTTAATTGAATATTATTAGTTTTTTTTTTTTTTTTCAAAGTGTAAAAACTAGTTATTTTATAGCGTTACAAACATTACAAAAAACACTCCGGACCACCCTTTAATATAAAATTTGATTTGAATTGATAGACCAAATTTCATAGACCCATTTTTTAAACTATCAATGAATATATTAAATATAGAGAAACAACGGCAAAAGAGGCAAATATTCACACAAAATGCTTGTTTTATCTTTTAATATGCATTGAAAAAACGTGTAAAATTTTAAGGTATAACTTACTCGAATAACTCGAGTAACTTAAAAGATTTACTCGATTATTCGAGTAATTTAAAAACTGCATTTTCGAGTTATTTGATTATTCGAACAATGAAAAAGTCGAGTAAAATGAATACTCTAATATGTACTAAAAATATGAAACAAATCTGTAATACAAATTTAAGAAAAAATTTTACTAGGTTATAAAGGGTGGCCTAACCAGAACGCACGATGTTAATTGTAAATAAAACAAAAAATTTTCAGAGAATTATCTTAATATTTTTTATTATCATAGAAGGGTCTATAACAATTATGCGTGAAACAAAATATCGGGTAAAAGCTCGCCACGGCTTCGGTGGCATACCTTTAACCGATGGTCCATATTTTCCATGACTCTGAGACATAATTGAGGTTCAATGCCGTTAATGTGTCGAATTATCTCATTCTTTAGATCTTGAGTTGTTCTTGCCTTATTGACGTACACTTTTTGTTTTAAATATCCCCAAAGAAATAAGTCCAACGGTGTCAAATTACATGATCGTGGCGGCCAATTAACATTAACACGACGTGAGATAACATGGCTATTGAATTTCTCGCGCAAAAGAGCCATTGTTTCGTTGGCTGTGTTGCTAGTGGCACCATCCTGTTGGAACCACATAACGTCCAAGTTCATATCCTTGGCCACAAAAAGTCCGTTATGATGTTAAATTGTTGGGCACGACGACGAGTCGAGATTGGCGGATCTTCTGCCACACTATCGCGAACAACATCAATGTTTTTCGCAGAACGAACTGGGCGAGCGTGTACTGGTGTTTTCACATTTCAGTGTACTGTCGTTTTTTTTAAATGTTAATTTTTCGAATAGACCGGTTTTTTAAACACAAAAAACGGGGTTTAAAAATAGCTTTTTTTCAAAAAACATGTACTAAGTACTAGAGTGACCGACTATTCGACTTTTTGGAGAAACCGGTTTTCGAATAGTTCGAATAGTTGGCATTTTGAAAAAAACCGGTTGCACTTTTTTAAATTCAGAAAAAACCGGTTAACCGTTTTTTTTGCAGAAGTTAATATTTCTATCAAAATTCTACATTTCTTAAAGAAAAATCAATAAATATTTTTTTTTTATTTTTTGGAAATAACTATTAACTCATTAAGAACGAGAAAGAAAGATATAGTCGGTCAAGGCCGAAAATACCCTACACCATTGCGTGCATCAAAATACGAGGGGTCTTTTTTTCTAGACCTGTGGAATTGTGGACCAGTACTATGGTCAATTATGGATCGATCTTCATGAAACGTATATCGAACTTAGATGTGCAAAAATTACTGCTACATTTAAGGGATTTATGATCGTTAAACCCCATTTCTGGGAGGTTATTTGTATGGGGGCTAGGGGAAATAATGAACCGATCATAACCAATTTCAACACGCTTTGTCCTTGGACTATAAGAAACCAAAATTGCGACATGTTTTTTTATTATAAGTTTTACATGGACGGACCGACGGACATCGTTAAATCGACTTAAAGCCGATTGGTACAAATGAAGGTGGGTCTTAGAACAATATTTTAGGGTGTTGCAAAAATTAGCACAAACGAATAATAGGCATGCAAGGTATAAAAATTGTAAGAAAATAATCATCAAAAATGATATTAACATTAACAAACAGAAACCATGGGTTAATATGGAAAAAGCCAGAATCAATTTTATTGAAACGATTCTACAGGTGAAACTTTTTAAAACAAAATTTTTGAAAAACAGTTTTTCGTTGAATAAAAAAACTAAACTAAAAAACTAAAACATTAAAATTACAGGTGTTACAATAGATAAAACAAATTTCATTCAGGAAAATTAATACTTATTTATTTAATCTTAAACTATACTTTTAAGACATTTAAAATCATACTTTATGAATATTAAAAAATATTTCGATTCAAATATCAATATTTAGTGCACAGTTTTTTTTTAATAAAAAGGTATTTTTAAAACAGTTTTTTTGTGTTTAAAAAACCGGTCTATTCCACATTCGAAAATTAAACATTTTGAAAAAACCGACAGCACAATGACTGAAAAAACCGGTTTAAAAACCGGTTGGAAAGCCGAGTCGATCACCCTACTAAATACTGATATTTGAATCGAAATTTATGAATATTTTTATAAATATTCATAAAGTATGACCTAATTTAAATGGGTTAGTCTTTTTTTTTCTTTTTTTTGATACGATATTTTCTTCATTTTTGAAAGATGTTGTATTAAAAAAGTTTTACCAGAATCGTTTCAATAAAATTGATTCCGACCTCCATATTTCACCTAGCCCCAATACAAATAACTTCCCGGAAAAGGAGTTTAACGGTCATAAATCCCTTAAATGTATGAATTTTTCAAAATGTAAGGTCCACATAAGTTTAAATCTGTGTGTCGAATTTCATGAAGATCAGTCCATAATTGACCATAGTATTGGTCCACAATTCCACAGGTCTAGGAAAAAAGACCCCTCCCCGAATTTTGATGCACACATTTGTGTAGGGTAATGCTAATAAAAATTTAGAAAAAACCGGTGTTTTCTAAATTTAAAAAAGTGGAGCCGGTTGTTTCAAAATACCAACTATTTAAAATATTCGATCACCCTTATGCTGCCCAAAAAAAATCACGAAGTGCACGAAATGCATTTTGATTTGAACGCCCATTTTCGTAAAAGGCTTCAACAATCTTAACGCGCTAGTCAGTTGTATATAGTTGAATTTGTCAAACACTGAAACAAAGAAATGTCACAGACGTTAAAGTGTGACTCACAATTAACATCGTGCATTATGGTTGGACCACTCTTTACAAATTTTTGTACTAAAAATTGATGGATCAAGTAAGTGTATTAAAAATATAAACAAATTTTGCAGAAACAATTTAAGCAAATTTTACTAAAAATTTTCCTAAACATTTTACTAAAAATTTCCCTAAACATTTTTGTTTTAAATTAGAAACAAAAATGTACTAATATTTTTAAAAATTTATTGTCATATTTTTTTAATTAAAAAATACATAATTATTATTAAAAAAAAAAAATTATAATAAATTAGAAAAAAAAATTATGTTTAAAATTGTTTTTATTTGAGTTTTGTACTAAAAATAAATAGTTTTTTTTTTCCAAAAAAGTTAAATTTAAAAAAAAAATTTTTTCGTTTTAAAAATTTTGAACATTCTTTGTTCAATTTTTTTTTTAAACAAAAATACAATTTTTGAAATTTATTGTACTAAAACTAAAAAAAGTTAAATTTTTGTACTAAATTAGACATTAATAAAAAAGTGCAAAACAAATTTGTCTATAACAAAGTTGATTTCAAATAGAATTTCGGCTTTCATATTTCTTTTATCAAAAAATATTATTTTCTCTTTATCTTCTTACAGTTATTTATTTAATTTTTTATTCTTTTAGCTACATAAACAACCAACTTATTCCAAGAATTGATGAGAATAAAACTCTTTGAATAATTAAAAAAATAAAAGAAACGTATTAAAATAAGACGCAGCAGAAAAAGTAAAAGATAGCAGCAATATTTTAGATTTTTTTTCTATAAAAAAAAACAAACATATTTAGATTATAGTAACAACTTTGCAAACAATTGCCTAACTAAAGGGTAAGTTAAAAAACTTATGGAACTAGATATTTATACTTACAAAATATTTTACTTTTGTGTTGCACTATTACAGTAAAAATATTAGCAACATGTGGAATTCAGAAGCGCGACAACAGCAGCAGCAAAATGGTGTAACTACCTCATCTTCTACTAATACAACAAACAATTCTTCTACACAAAATGTTCAGAATAATGGCAGCAATGGTTCTTCACGTAATTCTACACAGCAACAGCCAGCCAAACAATTGGGCATGACTTCGGCCATAAGTTTAGCCGGTCCTCGTCCTGAAGATTTACAAAAAACCGAAGAGCTACGTAAGGCTTTGGAACCCTATAAGGTTTTCGAGACAGAAGAAGAATTGAATCATCGTATGGAAATACTTGCCAAACTCAATACTCTTGTCAAACAATGGGTTAAAGAGATTTCATTAGCCAAGAATATGCCCGAAGCAGCTGCCCAAAAATTGGGTGGTAAAATCTATACATTCGGTTCATATCGTTTGGGAGTACATCATAAGGGTGCTGATATAGACGCATTGTGTGTAGCACCACGCAATATAGAACGTTCTGATTATTTTACATCATTCTTTGAACTATTGAAAAAACAACCGGAAGTAACAGAATGTCGTGCCGTTGAGGAGGCATTTGTACCGGTTATAAAAATGAATTTTGATGGTATTGAAATTGATTTATTATTTGCTCGTTTATCTCTCAAAGAGATACCGGACGATTTTGATTTACGTGATGACAACCTATTGAAAAATTTAGATCCACGTTCGGTGCGTAGTTTAAACGGTTGTCGTGTAACAGATGAAATTTTGTCTTTAGTACCGAATATAGAGAATTTTCGTTTAGCATTGCGTTCCATAAAATTGTGGGCTAAAAGTGAGTAAATAAATGCTGATGATGGGATGATTTAATTAAATTTCTTCCTTGACTTTAAATTTAGAACATGGTATTTATTCAAATTCCTTGGGCTATTTTGGTGGTGTAACTTGGGCTATGTTAGTGGCACGTACCTGTCAATTGTATCCAAATGCTACAGCTTCCACATTGGTACATAAATTCTTTTTGGTTTTCTCACGTTGGAAGTGGCCAAATCCGGTCTTGCTAAAACATCCTGATAATGTTAATTTAAGATTTCCGGTAAGTTGCAAAATAATCTCTACAATTCTAAACAATTAAACAATTCTTAATTGTTAAATTTTTCTACAAAATAAAAAAAGGTATGGGATCCTCGTGTTAATGCCTCAGATCGTTATCATTTAATGCCGATTATAACACCAGCATATCCTCAACAAAATTCCACATTTAACGTTTCAGAATCGACGAAAAAAGTTATATTAATGGAATTTAATCGAGGCATGACCACAACAGATGAAATAATGTTAGGTAGAGCTTCGTGGGATAGATTATTTGAGGCGCCCAGTTTCTTTTATAGGTAAATGATAACCTTTTTTGTTTTTAACATATCAATTTTAATTAATTTTTACTTCCTTTAGATATCGCCATTTTATTGTTTTATTGGTTAACTCACAAACCGCTGACGATCACTTGGAATGGTGTGGTTTGGTTGAGTCTAAAATACGTCTTTTAATAGGCAACTTAGAACGCAATCAACACATTTCTTTGGCTCATGTCAATCCCAAATGTTTTGATCACAAAAAGGGCAACACTACAAATGCCTGTTCCCAAAATAGCAGCAGCGGTAATGAAGAGGATAAATCACAAAATCCTGCTACAGCAGCTGGTGGTACTGGGGCTGGTGGTCAGACAACATTGACCTCATCGCCATATTGTTCGATGTGGTTTATTGGTTTGGAATTTGAGCGTACGGAAAATTTAAATGTTGATTTAACCGAAAGTATACAAAATTTTACCGAACATGTTATACAACATGGTGTAAGTATGATCAAAGATAATTTAAAAATTTAAAAATATTTTAAAAATGAAATTCTAAACATGAAAACTAATACTATCTCGAGGAATCTATTTATGCAGAATTTTACTTGCGTTATCAAGATAAGCTCTTTTTATTGTATTAAAATCAGAGTTTATTATAACTTCTATCATAAAAGTCAGAGGATAACAGTTATTTTTTTCACTTTTATATTTTTGTTACACAAAAATTTCAAAGTAAAGAAAAATGTTTGTAACTTTTGATCCCATTGAGATTTCATTTTGAAATTTTTACACTTTAACGACAAATCGATAGTAAACATCGAGTTAAAAAATAAAGAATATTAAAAGACCCTTTTTTTGGGATATTCAAAGATAAAGAATATTTAATTAATTTTTGAGGTCCTGGCGTTAGAAAGATGTATAACTTTTATGATTTTATGATAAAGAGGAATATCAGTTATTTCCATTGACACCAATTTCGTTAAAATCGGATAATTACATAATAATAGTTATTTAAGGTGAAATTATGTTAAAAAAAAACTCTGTGTCCAAATTTAGAGATTCATAGAATATGATCCGTTAGAAATATGGCGTAGGTTAATACTTCGTATGAAGCGCATAGAGAAGTAAATTTAAAAAAATCGGAAACAATTGACAAAATACACAAACAACAAAATGAAAAAAAAAAAAAAAAAATGTCAATACTAAAAAAACTCCAAATTAAAAAAGCCAAAACAAAACAAATCGTAAAAATGGAAATAAATATTAAAACGGAAAAACTCCAAAATGAAAAAAATCATTAAACGGAAAAAATTTGCCAAAATTAAAATTAATAAAATTCTAAAAATAAAAAACTCCAAACGGAAAAAAACGCCAAAATCATCAAAATTAAAAAAATTTCAAAAAACTAAATATGACAAAAAAGGTAGCTAAAATGGGGATAAAAAATAAATAAAGAACGCTAAAATAAAAAAAATCTAAACGAAAAAAATTGCCAGAACTAAAAAACGTCTTAATAAAAAATTCCAATACAAAAAAAAGCCAAAATAAAAAAAAAAAAAAAACAGAAAAATCATCAAATTTAAAAATAAATCACAAAAAAAGGTAAAAAGCCGCTAAATCGAAAAGAACACCAAAAGCAAAAAACGCTAAAACGACGAAATAAAAAAAAAAAAAAAACAGTAAACCGAAAATAACGCCAAAATGGAAAAAACAACAAAATAAAAAAAACGCCAAAATAAAAAAATTGCCTTAATGGAAATAAAATGCTAATCGGAAATACAGTGCTGTGCAGAACATAAGCTACAAAATTCAAGTTATCCTAAATGTTGAATTATTTTTTAAAGTATTAAATTTATAACAAAATTAATTTCATAACATTGTTGACACATTTGGGTACTAAAAAAACATTTGTACCTTAGAAGATGTGATTTTCATTCTTTTCGCAAAAACGAGAAAAATATTGTATGTTCTCTATAGAAAGTGTGCAAAAGCAACAAAATTTCCAATTGTAAAACTTTACACAAAATTTTAAAATTTATTGCTATTTTTTTAAGTAAATGGCAGTTTTATAGTAAAAATATCTAAATACAGAATTATTTACACATATTTTTGTTATTCTTTCTTTTACTTATAGTTTTTTTAATAAGAATTATGATTTGTGACAATATAGGCAGATGTAATAAATTTCAAGTTTATTTGGAATACGAAAAATGGAAAGTAACTTTGTTTTACAATACAAATTATAGAATACTGCTTAATTAAGGTAAACAAATTTATTTTGGAAGCACATTTTAAAAATGATGACTTTTCAGTACATGTAAAAGCACTTCCGCTAAAAAATAAATAGGTGACACGTTATAAAATCGGATTTGTATACACAGATATATTATATAGTCTCTAAGGTTTAAAATGTACTCTGCTCAAAGTTCATTGAAAGCATTTAAAGAAGTTGCAGGCTAAGCAATATAGCACTGCTCACTGAAAAGCTTATTCAATAAAGGTACATTTTTTTATTTCTGTTTTTATACAAGAAACAATTTATAATTTTATATAATTACGTTGCTTTCTTCCTGAAATTAACAAAATTAATCTTTTTAAAAATGATAAGTACTTTATTTAATTTAAAACAATAATTATATGTATCCACTATGATCGGATACGCAAATTCCCGCAATCCGGTATACTGTCAAGGTGTATATTTTAAACCGCACCGTTCCAAAAAATGATTTTGGGAATAGAAAAGATATAATAATGACTGTACTTGAATTCTAGCGAAAAAACTATGTCCTTTTCTTAGAAAACTAATGAAATTTTGACATTTTTAGGTTAATAGGTTATTAAAAGGCACACGTTTTTGCATGAAAAAAATTCGAAATATGTTTGAAAACTTTTGAAGGATTGGATTAAACGTCATTGCTTAAAATTTTTGCTTAACATTTTTTAACCATATGGTCTAATACTTACACGCAAGATCTGTGGAAGATTTGTTATGTAGCTTCAAGATTAGTGCAGTCCAAAGTGTTGTTAAAGTCAACAAATTCAAATGGAAATCATTCGAGAGAAATCAATACAATTTAATCGCATTAAAACTACAAAATTTTACGGAAAATGTAAAATATAGTACAAAATGAAGCAAAATATGAATATGTAGCTATTGTTGTGCACATTCCTATATGAAGATTGTAGTGTTTTATTCCAGTTTTTGTTAATAGACAAAGTTGAAGTTCTTTAAATGTTTGTATTTTTATTTATTTATTTCATTTATTATTATCAATATTCAATAACCTAGCCTCTAGGCCATAAGCGGTTTTTGTTAATCCTTAAATATGTATATAATTTCGTAAAATTATTTTTATTTTAAAAAATAAAACTATTCTTAGGCTTATCCTAATTTTGTTGCTTTTGTTCTGCACAACACTGTATTTGCCAAAATAAAAAACCCCCCCCAAAAAAAAAAAAAAAAAAACAAAATAGCCTTAACGGAAATAAACCGTAAATAGTTGCCAAAACTAAAAAACGCCAAAATATAAAATTCCAATACTAAAAAATCGTCACCAAAAAAAGGCCTAAACGCAGAAATGAAAAAAATCGCCAATGCTAAAAAAATCCAAAAAAAAAAAAAAAAAACGTCAAATTGAAAATAAAGCAAAAAAAACAAAAAATAAAAAATCTTAAATGTTTTCATTGACTTTAACATATATAAACCGCTAAACGGAAGTAGTTGACTAAAAAAAAAAAAATGTCAAATCGAAAATAACGCCAAAACAAAAAAAAAAAAAAAACTAGCCTCAACGGATATAAACTGCCAAACAGAAATAGTTGCCAAAATAGAAAAAACTCCAAAATAAAAAAACCAAAACTAAAAAAAATCGCTAAAAAGTCACCAAAGAGGAAATAATGTTAAAATAAAAATTAAAAAATACCAAAGAAAAAAAAAAAACGTTAAACGCTGAAATGATTAATCCACAAAATTTATAAATTTTAAAATTTTCAAAACGGAAAACACTAAAAAAAATAATCAAAACGAAAAAAAAAAAAAAAAACGTTAAAATTACAAAAAACAGCAAAACTCCAATATAAATAGCATTAACGGAAATAAATCGCCAAACGGAAAAAGTTACTATACTAAAAAACTTCAAAATAAAAAAAAATAAAAACGCAAAACTTATAAAAAATCGCTAAAACAAACAAACCAAAACGCCAAATCGAAAAGAACGCCGAAAGGAAAAAAACTATAAAGAAACGAAAAAAATGCCAAAATTAAAACAATTTAAAAGTATAAAAAAAATCGCAAAAAAAAAACATAAACGCCTGTTTTTACAATTTGTTTTTGGTAAGAAATTACAGTTACACGATTTTATATGCCCCCTTATCTTTAAAGAATTTTTAGGAAAAAGAAAATAGTTTTTTTCTTTATTTAACCATTATTTTTTTAGTTTGTTTTTTTTATGAATTTTAACGAATTTTCGCTGTTTTTTTTAATGGGTAAAAAAAATATTTGTTCAGTATTTAATTAGGTACCTAAAATAAGTTTTATTTAACTTTTTTCAATAAGACAGGGGTAGCGGAGCATCTCAGATATAACCTAAGGATTATTTATTGAATAATTCTAATCCTCTTACTTTTACACAGGTCAACATTAAAATGTTAAAGGAAGGTATGTCCATAGAGGCTCGTCACGTCAAACGTAAACAATTGTCACAGTATTTGGATGCTGATTTCTTGAAACGTGAACGTAAATCAATGGACAGTCACAATAGTTTTAATAATGCAATTATAGCCAATCGCAAAAGGCTATCGAATGAAATGCAACAAAAAGATGCCAGCAATGGTAATATTAACAAGCGATCACGTGTCAGTGAATCGGTAAGAGAACTTTTTTTGAAAAAAATATATATATATTTTTAAATGGGTAATATTAATTTTCCTTTTAATCTTTTGCATTTCGGATAGCAGGAAGATAATTCAAATGCTTCAAGTGATGCCGGTGGCGGTGGTGGCAACACTACACCCACAACACCCACTGCACAACAACAAACAGCGCCCACATTTAATGCTGCGACCAATAAACAATCATCAACACCACAACAAGATGATGTTTCTGATAATAGTAATGGCGGCAATAATAGCAGCAGCAACAACAACAATACTACGGCTTCAACCCAACCTACAGCTGAAGTGGCATGCTCGTGACCGCCGCCAACTATACCGCTGGCCCCGTTACCCCATTCACATTTATATCCTCCTACTCATACGTTGCTAAATCATGCCACATTAACGCATCATAATACACAGAAATTTCGTAAAAATAATAATGCTGCTGCAGCTGCCAATTCCAATAGCATTTTTTGTCAACGTTTAACCTCCTCCTCTTCTTCTTCGTCCTCCTGTTCCTCCTCAACATCCTCCTCCGGTTCTTCAGCATCATCGGTGTCTGGATCTTGTAATGCTTCTACATTATATGGTCGTACACCTAGACGTTTGTCAGCCACTTATAATCACAGCCACAACAGTAATCATCTATATCATCATCCACAACAGCAGCATCATCATTTGCAACATCATTCGAACACTTATATGATGACAACTTTAAATACACATAATAAACACAACAACAACATTAGTAGTAGCAACAGCAGTAGCATTAATAACAGCCACAACTACAATAATAATAATTCCAGTAATCAAAATAACAACAACACCAATAGCAGCAACAGCAATAACAATTCCAACAATAATATAGTTGATCTTGTTAATGATGATGATGATGTTGATGAATTATTAACAACTGGAACTTCAGCTACAACAACCACAACCATAACTTGTAAGTTTCGTTTTTTATTTAAAACAGATTTTAAATTCTTTACATATTTTGTTTTACCTACTATTACTACTCCTTTGCTTTCATCTATTCATCTGATACATTACATAATTTTGACTCATTTAGTAAAACTCTTTATTGTATATATATATATTTTAATTTAAATTTTACATACATAAATACCTGATCACCTTAACTCTTACCTTAATACATTTATACATTTTACACTTTTTTATCTTTTAAACATATTTCCTATTTTTTCTTCATAATTATTTTTTTTTTTGTTAAATTACCAACTATTTACAACAAAATCTTTTTAGGACATCTTTAATATTTACTTATATAATTTTTTAAATATTTATTATAAAAAAATATTTTTTATTTTCTAAAAAAACTTAAAAATTTAAAAATAAAAAATTAAAAAAGAAGAAAAAATAAAAAAAAAGTTTTTTAAGAAAAAAAGTACAAAATTTTTTACATTAAAAAAAAAAAAATTATACAAAAAAAATATATATATTTTTAATAAAAAATAAAAAAATTAAAAAAAAAAAAACAAAAAAAAAAAAAGAAGAAAAAAACTAAAAACCCAATTCAAAATTTTTTTATCTTTATTATTTTTCTTTTTAATTTTAAAGTATTGCATTTTTGTTTGGTTTAGGGTTTTGTTATTTTTATTTTAACTATCTTTCAATTATAAAATTCTTAAATACCTACTCGTATTATTTAGACAAAATGATATTTACTAAAAATGTTTTCGTTTTTGAGTTTTGGAGGCTTTACTGATTTACTTAAAATATAGACATAATTCACTTTTACTTGTTGTCTAATAACACAAGTTAATAAATTTGGGGTCAACTTTGGTACTTGAAAACTAATGTTAATTCGAGAGCTGAAAATTTTGATTGTATGATATGTATTTCTATGGATTGGTGGTACTTTTCGAGCTATGGCATATTCGCTAAAAGGTTAATTTCAATCATATTTTAAAGGTTGGATTTTGTGCAATCACGGTCAACAAAAAAAAAAAAAAAAAAAAAAAAAATTTTTTTGTTTCCTGTGATTTTTTGGTTTCTATCTCAAATTGTCGCGTATTTTTAAATATGGCAACAGTTTTTTCCCTAACGGCTTTAGTTTTTCAGTTATTGGACATTAAAATAGATTTTGTTGTTGTTTTCGATATGGCTTCGTCAAGAAGATGCACACAACATCCAGATTATTTTTGCTATATTTGTGGTGAATGTATATTTGAAAAATATCGAAAACCTATATCGGACTTAGTGAAAACTGCGTATAATCAATACTTTAAAATCAAATTGTGTAATCAGGACAGTTTTCTTTTTGCCTAGGAAATTAATCATAACCAAAACAAATGAATTTCAAGCTTTGCATTCGACTTTAGTCATTGATTTGACAAAATAGGATCTTTCACGAGTTGCCTAATCTGTCATTTAGATCTTTCTGATTAAATCATTGAGAGTATTCACATGATGTGAGGACTGCGCACGAAAAAATCCGTGCATGCTCTTGGCTTATAATTTTTGATGTAGTGAAAAATTAATAATTCTGTTAACTGGTATGTATTTGCCATTATGCTCACTTGCCATGTGCTAAGTTTCATGGTAATAGCAAAATTGGTTTTTCTTAAAATGGAAGTTTAACAAAAAACACATGAACACATAATTCAAATTTTTCATGAAATCTTGCATTTCTATGGATTGGTGGTAAAATAATTCCAAGGAAAGCTGTTGTGCCGCAAAATAAATTTTTTTGGGTATTCATATTATACAAAGAAGTCATGATCACTGAATGGTAACCTGGTAATGGAATATAAATAGTATCTTTAGGCTGTAGGACACAGGCAAAATAAAAAGGAATTTGAGAGAAATTCACCTCATCTCTGGAAGAAAAGTGTCACAAAAAGTTAATTGCTTTGAATCTTTATCAGAAAATTTAAAAGGAAGTATAGCCTGAAGACTTATAAAGCAAGAAAAAAACCCTTATAGAAACGCAAGCAAGAATTTGGAGGAAATAAATAACTTGAAAGTTCTTCAGACGATTGTTTTCGGAAATTTTGTTTCTGTATAGTAGACGATAACAGTCATTAATAAAAATATCACTTCAAAAAAATTCGCCCACTAGTTTAGTGCGCAGGCCTTATTTCGTTCGGGTTCACTGATATTTGGATCATCAGAAGATTTAGATGTGCTGGGTTATACCTCTTGTGATTTTAATTGAGGTCGTTGAGCAGAAGATAAGTTAGGACCCATGGCTCCTCATATTGTATGCCAGAAATGTGTGGCATGACTACGGTTGTGGTCTAGTTGAAAAAGGAATGCCGTAATGTTCGTAACACCCATGATTTAAGGAGAACCTCGAAGCCATCATGACGATTGCTACTTCTGCCTTGTGAAAATTAACCCTGGAAACTGAAGTAAATGGTCATATCCTAATTTATTTTCTGCTCAACGACCTCAATCAAAATCACGAGAAGTATAACTCAACACATCTAAATCTTCTAATGATCCAAATCTCAGTGAACCCGAACGAAATACATCATGTGAATACTCTGATCCAGTATTTCAGAACCTCAACCTCCTAACTTCCATGTCGAGCTTGTTGAGTGCATGATATCGAATTTGCAAGAGCTAGCGTGCAACATAAGCATAAAAATCCACTTCCTGCACTCGCATTTAGACCGATTTCCATAAAATGTGGGTGATTTTAGTAAGGAGTAGGGTGAAAGATTTTATCAGGATCTTTGGAAAATGGAAGAGTGTTATCAGAGAAGGTAAGACTCACAAATGATGTCAGATTACTGCTGGTGTTGGCAACGAGATCTACCTAAAGCAGGCAAAGGCGCCCTTAGCACTCCGGAGCCGAGTGATTTTGGCATTTTCACATACACAACACGAATGTTAACGAATCTAAACAATTAAGTATGAATACAAAACAAAAAATCATTTAGTTGAGTTGTAGCTTTCAACAAAGCAAGATCATGTCGCATGGTTAAGCAAAACACATAACAAAGAGCGAAAGAAAAAATTATTCTTTTTTTGTGTGCTAAATATAATAAACAAAGAGCGTAAATAAATAAAATACACAAACACATTAAAATTTTTATGTTCCTCTTTCTGCCTTTCGCTGACCTAAAGTCGTTCATTCATGGAAATCTTATAAAAGATCATTTGACAGTGTTCGATAGAAATTTTGTTAACATACAGTGCTGTGCAGAACATAAGCAACAAAATTAAAAGTTATCCTAAATGTTGAATTATTTTTTAAAGTATTAAATTTAGAACAAAACTAATTTCATAACATTGCTAACACATTTGGGTACTAACAAACATTTGTACCTTAGAAGATGTGATTTTCTTTCTTTTCGCAAAAACGAGAAAAATATTGTATGTTCTCTATATGAAAGTGTGCAAAAGCAACAAAATTTCCAATTATAAAAATTTATACAATATTTTAAAATTTATTGCTATTTTTTTAAGTAAATGGCAGTTTTACAGTAAAAATAACTTAACACAGCATTATTTACACAAATTTTTGTTTTTTTTTTTTTTTTCTTTTACTTATAGTTTTTTTAATAAGAATTATGATTTGTGACAATATAGGCCGATGCAATAAATTTTTAGTTTATTTGGAATAAGAAAAGTAGAAAATTACTTTGTTTTATAGTACAAATTATAGAATATTGCTTAATAAAGGTAAACAAATTTATTTTGGAAGTACAATTTAAAAAATGATGACTCTTCAGTGCATGAAAAAGGATTTCCGTCAAAAACTTTATTCAGTTATTATTAAAAATAAATAGGTAACACGATATAAAAACGGATTTGTCCACTTAGATAGGTTAAATAGTCTCTAAGGTTTAATATATATAGCATTTAAAGAAGTTACAGGCTGAGCAATATAGCACTGCTCAGTGAAAAGCTTATTTAATAAAGGTACATTTTTTATTTCTATTATACTTATAATTTTATATAAATACGTTGCATTCTTCTTGAAATTGACAAAATTAATCATATTAAAAAAGAAAAGTACTTTATTTAATTTAAAACAATATTTATCTGTATCCACTATGACCGGAACGTCGCGCTACACAGTATACTATCAAGATGTACATCTTAAACCGCAGAGTTCCAAAAAATAATTTTGGGCAGAGAAAAGATGTAATAATGACTGTACTTGAATTCTAGTGAAAAACTATGTTCTTTTATCAGAAATCTAATGAAATTTTGATATTTTTAGGTTAATAGGTTATTAAATAGGACAGAAATACGTTATACATATAGAAATATCATCTTTAATTCAACGTTTTTGCATGAAACAAATGCGAAATATATTTTAAAACGTCATTGCTTAAAATTTTTGCTTAAAATTTTTTAACCATATTGTCTAATACTCAGACGCAAGATCTGTGGAAGATTTTTTATGCAGCTTCAACATTAGTGCAGTCCAAAGTGTTGTTTAGTCAACAAATTCAAATGGATATCATTCCAGAGAAATCAATTAACGATTTAATTACTTTAAAACTACTAATTTTACGGAAATTAAATGAAGCAAAATATGAATATGTTGCTATTGTTGTGCACACTCCTATGTGAATATTGTAGTGTTTTATTCCAGTTTTTGTTAGTAGACAAAGTTAAAGTTCTTTAAATGTTTGGTGTTTTTGTTAACTCTTAAATATGTATATAAATTCGTAAAATAATTTTTGTTGTAAACCATATATTCTACAAAATAAAACTATTCTTAGGTTTACCCTAATTCTGTTGCTTTTGTTCTGCACAGCACTGTATGTATTATTTTTTTGCCAAAATAATAAAACTGAATATTTTGAAAAGTAAAGCCAGAAAGTAAAGTCCGGGCCATATAAATACCCAATACCAAAAAAAAAAAAAAAATAAAGAAAACAAAAATTGTGTTGACCAGTGCTTTTTTTGTCAATTTCTCTATTTCTCAAACTGAATTAATTCGAGATTTAAATTTATTAAAATAAATAATAAGCTGATTTGCTACCTGTTCAAGTAGTGAAAATTTTTTAAACTAGAATATATAAAAATAAATTTTTCAATAGCATTTAATAAAATACACTCAATCCTCTTTTTATGCGGTATATGAATTCTAAGGAATATCGCATAAAAATAAATTAATTTTCATATAAAATTGACTAGATGCGTTCCAATTTAATCAAAAAAGTTTTAAACTAAATAAAAAATTACATATTGTTAAAATTTTTCCATATCAATCATATCTCCATACAGTAAATATCCAAAGACTAAAATTCTTCATTTTCCTAACAAATTAGTATTATTATTTTTTTTTAATTTATTGAAAAATTCTTAACGCACTTGACGTTGTTAAAGTTCAGTGAGAGAATTAACCCAAGATATTTGATTGTTCCCACGACAATTGGATCTACGCTCCAGAACGGCACGAGTTCAACACGGCCAAAGATTTTCAACTTAGCAACGAATATTTTTCCCCTGGGGGTTAAATTGGAGATTTTGTTACAAATATTTATGCAAAAAAATATTTAAAGAAATTTTTAAAATAAAAAAGTAAACAAAATTTCGATACCAATATTTTGAAAGGAAAGGAATTATTTTCCATTAAGAAAGCAATAAATAACTATATTTCACCTAGCATCGTATTATTTTGTCTGCGGTCCTAAAGTCTGAAAATCCACAGTTTCTTCATCTAAGAAGGTTGTTTTTGTTGATCATGTGAACTATTTTTATTTGTTTATAACCAAAAAATCTGCATTTCACGAAGTACTCGTGTTACTACCATTTATTTTAAAAATTCTATATAAATTTTAATTATGTGCACTAGTTTTTTTCATGCGCCTAGTTCATGTGCACTTGTTTTTTTCAAACTGTACGAGATATTTTATTGTGGGAAATAAAATGTTTCCTTTTCATCACTTGTAAACTTACACAATATTTTCACACAATATGTCTGGGCTATACAGCGAGTGGGGTAAAATTTCTCAAAACCATAATTATGAGCTGGTTGCGCAACATAAGATCGATCACTATCATGATAGAAAATTTTTTGTCTCGTTTTTGGTAGCATATTCTGGTCGTTTTTCCTTCAATTTTCTCTTAAAACGGATTAATTGTATGCGGTACAGGTCTACTGTGATCGTTTCACTTGGTTTTAGGAGCTTATTATAAACGGACGACTTTTGATTCCCCGAAAGCATAGTATTCCCCAGGCGACAGAGAAAATCGGCTTTGACGTCGATTTTTCTGGTTATCCAGGCTTTACTTAAAATTTTTTTGCGCTTTATATTATTGTAATGGATCCATTTACTATTGCACAGTGGTTCCAAAACGCTTTTTTTGGAAATAATTCTGTAACTTTTGAAATGTTGAAAATATATCTCTGCGTACAAATGTATGAAAAATAACTTAATTTGTCTAGAAGAGGCCAAGTTTCTATTAAGTTTTAAAAGTATAAACTTTTAATACAACTATTTGGTATCTAAGAAAGTGCTTGAAAACGGATATTGATAATTTATAAAAAAAGTTAGTAGAATATAATTTGCTCGCAGAATTTTATAATTAAAAATAATAATAATTAAAATACTCCAACTTTTTTACATGGAAATACCAAAGATTCCAAACCGTATAAAACATGTTTAAAAAAAATATAAGGGGCGTCCGTCTTAAAATACTTTATGGGTGCTTAACTTACGTATGGAGATATATAATAAAAATAAATTTAAGTCGATCCCAGCTTTTCAATTTGAGAACTTAACAAAAAAATTAAAAAAAAAAAAAAAATTCTAAATTGACAAAGTTTGGATAGTGCTTGTGGTCAGACCTTTGCTCCAAACTCTTACCGATTTACTTTACACGCATTTGCATTAAGATTTCTTTTAAAAACATTATAAAATAATAAATATTGCCATCTTTTTGTTAAAAAAACCCAAAAGATGTAAAATTTTTTTAAAGTTTCAACTTCAGATTAATATAACTTTTTAACGGATTCATATATTTATTCGATTCTTGCAACAATATTATATAGAATTTTGTAAGAAATCTGGCGAATATGTTTAGAAATTTACTTAGAAATTTATTTAGTTTAGCCAAGTTTAAAAAACTAAAAAAAAAACACGAGGTAAAAATTTATTTCAACCTGAATATCTCTTAAACTATAAGAGATAACCTACGCATGTAAGCGTAGAGGTTTATAAGGACTATCTATATATACAACGAGCGTAACCCGGTGCGCTTCGCTACCCCCTAATAGGGAATATAAAACAATTGCTACTGTTTAGGGGTTTTAAAAAGTGGGCGTAAAATATGGGCGTGAACCCAGTTCTTACATAGCCTTAAACGACCACCGTTACTGGTGCTATCTGTGTGTTAAATTTCTTAAAAATCGGTACAGGCGTTTGAGAGTTATAAAAAGTGGGCATGGCATACAACCCAGTTCATACATAGCCTATAATGTCCAGCGGTAATGGTACTATCTGTGTGTCAAATTTGGTGAACATAGGTGTAACAGTTTAAGAGTTTTAAAAAGTGGGCGTAAAATGTGGGCGTGGCATCCAACCAAGTTTATACATAGCCTATAATGACCACCGGAAATGATACTATCTGTGTGTCAAATTTCGTTAAAATCGGTACAACCATTTAAGAGTTATAAAAAGTGGGCGTAAAATGTGGGCGTGGCATCCAACACAGTTCATACATAGCCTATAATGATCAGTGGCCCTGATACTATCTGTGTGTCAAATTTCGTGAAAATCGGTGCAACCGTTTGGAAGTTATAAAAAGTGGGCGTAAAATAAGGGCGTGTCATCCAATCGAAATCTTACATAGCCTATAATGATCAGCGGCACTGATACTATCTGTGTGTCAAATTTCGTGAAAATCGGTGCAGCCGTTTGGGAGTTATAAAAAGTGGGCGTAAAATGTGGGCGTGGCATCCAACCCAGTTCAAAAATAGCCTATAATGATCAGCGGCACTGATACTATCTGTGTGTCAAATTTCGTGAAAATCGGTGCAGCCGTTTGGGAGTTTTAAAAAGTGGGCGTAAAATGTGGGCGTGGCATCCAACCCGGTTCATACATAGCCTATAATGATCAGCGGCACTGATACTATCTGTGTGTCAAATTTCGTGAAAATCGGTGCAGCCGTTTGGGAGTTATAAAAAGTGGGCGTGGCATCCAACCCGGTTCATACATAGCCTATAATGATCAGCGGCACTGATACTATCTGTGTGTCAAATTTCGTGAAAATCGGTGCAGCCGTTTGGGAGTTATAAAAAGTGGGCGTAAAATGTGGGCGTGGCATCCAACCCAGTTCATACATAGCCTATAATGACCAGCGGTACTGGTACTATCTGTGTGTAAAATTTCGTGAAAATCGGTGCAGCCGTTTGGGAGTTATAAAAAGTGGGCGTAAAATGTGGGCGTGGCATCCAATCGAGATCTTACATAGCCTATAACCACCTCCGGCACTGGTATTATCTGTGTGTCAAATTTCGTGAAAATCGGTTCAGCCGTTTATACGTGATTGACGCACAAACAAACAAACAAACAAACAAACAAACTTACACCTCATTTTTATAATATATATTAGGATTTCTTTTCTGTAATATCATAAATGAATTTTTGGTGATTTTTCAAAATAATTAAATACCCGAGATGGCCAACTTAGGAGGGCCACCCACTATCCCCTGACCCACTACGAACCTTTACTCCTACAAATCAACTCGAAAACACCTCAGCTCTTTTATCCAACGGTTCAAAAGTTACAGCATTATTTCCAAAAAAAGAAAAAAGTGGAACCACTGTGTATTGCCCGTAACAATTCGATGCTGAAACGACATCATTTTCTGGCGTAGAAGCACGATTTCAGACATGAAAAATCGCCATTCAGTAACTTGGCTTCAGTACGTGTTGCACCCAGTTTGCGTGCTTTTGGATCCAAGTTCAATTAATTATCTGGAAATTGTTGCTTAATCTACTATCAACAATTCTGAAAGCATTAATTACTCACGTTTGACATGAATTTTGAACGAGTAAAACCTCCAATTCTTCATCTTCAAACTTTTTCGGCTGACCGGGATGCTCTTTCGAAATCGTCGGCTTTAATTCGTTTAAACCACTCACAGCAAGTTTCTTCAGCTTAAGCATTATCCCCAAAAATTTCCAACAAAATATGATCTGGTTTTCCGCAGGAGTTTGCTTCAAATAATAATAATAACAAAAATACTATTACGGCAATCTAATGTAAAATGGTGGGAATTAATTAATACACCCAAAATTTATTTAATATTAATATTATAGATAAATATATGAACAATATATTACTGTTAGCACTGGCTGCCAGGGCCATCGCAAAGTGTCCCATTCAAAAAATTAAATTTAAATAAATCTGCAGCTTCTGAATAGCTGGTAAGATTTCTATGAAATTTTACACAGTAATAGAAGAGGTGTCTCAATATTTTTTCGGAATCTTTTTGATGTTAATAAAATAAAAAATATTTTTTTAAACTCGAATAAAATTTAGATCCGCTATAGGGAAGAAACTTTTCCAAGGTTACGTCCAAAAGTAAAAATTTTAATCTTTGAAACTACAAGAGATTTGTATAATTTTACGAGATATTCGGCTTCAAAGATTCAAATTTTTACTTTTGGACGATGTTTTTTGTAGATCTCAACCAGGGATACTGTTGTCATCGTTCTTAACTGGGGAAAAATACTTACAGTTGATACAGCTGTTGCTGGGTTGACAATCTTTGGCCGAGTTGGATAGATGTATTGACATGTCCATATCATTAAATTTTGATTAGAAGAAATTGGTTGTCATTGGAATTGACTGCCTAGGGTTCTTCTGACTGTTTATCACACCTGTCGTTTGAATAGTTTGGCGTAAAAATGCATAATCTGTTTGTACTATCAAACTGTCAATTTGAAAATCAAGTTTTATAATTTGGGTGGGGATGGGCAAACATTTTTAGAAGGAATTTTGTTGACTGATCTTTTCTTTTGGACTCATATACATAGATCCAGATTTCGTCATCTATAACAAATTCATAAACACGTTCTCAAGAATTTGTTCATCGTTTAATTGCAAAAATCCACGCGAGATTTTTTTGAACGATTAAACTAAAAAAACTGTTTTGTAGGCTTTAATATTTATGCAATATTGAATACATGTTAGTGGTTTTAATGCCCAGGAATTCTTCATTCCTAATAAATGTTATCTCAGTGTTCATAATACACACAGCATTATTGTTTTCTAGCAAAACAGCAGATTTTAGGAGGCCTTGAAAAAAATCGCTCTGGAGTCAACAACGTCTACGTTTACTAGCGATATAAGGTGGCAAAATATGGAGCTTCATTCCCAAAGAATATTAAAAGATTAACCAATAAATAATATGTTTTTTAAGGCACAAATATTCCATATTAATGATATATTACTTTAATGTCTGTAATATAAATTAAAAATTGTATACATATATTTAAAATTTACAAATAGCTGTTCGTACCACTCTGCACTAGATGGTTTATTGCTCTTATTTTCTATACCTAATTTCAAATTGGCATTTTTGGTCGTAACAATGACAGCTATAGTCGTTTTTTACCATTCATGTACCTTCAATGGATATTTAGTTCCCATATAATATAGGGATATAGAAAGCGGCTTTAGGTCAAAGATTCCAAGCAATGTGCGAGAATGCCACCAAACTGATGAATACAATATATGGGCTAGAGTAGGAAAAGATGAGGTTTAAAAAGGGAAATGGGATCAGATAACATAAAAATTTGTCAAACAGTAGCATAAGTTTCTTAACATCAAATTATATTCTGTATATAATTTGATGCCAAGATAGAAACTTAAATCATGTATCGCATGTTGTTATTTTGGAAGAAAAACTATTTTTGTAAAGGTATTAGAGATTAGTAACAGAAGAGTTCTAAAATAGTAGTGTAAACAGCGTAAGTCCATTTTAAAATATCTATTTTTAAATTACTTTTTAAGTTTTGAAAGTAGTAGTAATAATTTAAATAAAATAAACTAACTTAATTTGTACGTCTTTTTCTTTTTTCGTCTTTTTTTTCTTGTATTTTTCTTTGTTTCCAAACAGTGTAATAAGGCCTATCCAATAACCCCCCTACAAGTAGTTTAAGGATTTAGTTATAAGGACTAATGGTTTAAAGCCACATATTAAAATTACAACAAAACAAAAAGAAAAAAAAAATTGGAAAACATTTTAAACAAAAAGGTAAATAAATGGAATACAAATAAATAAGTAATTTAAAAATAAAATAAAATAAATAAATAAATAAATAAATAAATAAATAAATAAATAAATAAATAAATAAATAAATAAATAAATAAATAATAAATTCATAAAAAAATTGTCTAAATACTAGGCATTAATTTTAAATTATTTTTTATTTTTCTTAATTTCAGAAAAAAAAAAAACAAATTCAACCATATTTGCACCCTAAATTCACTACTGGACTTATGCAACAAATTTAACCACATAAAAGGAGTTTTGTCTGGAAACTAGAAAAAAGAAAAGAAAATTGAAATCGTTTATTAAGAAAACAAAGTGTTCAACATTAACTTTTTAGGAAACAAAAAACAAATACAAAGAAAACTCACACAACAGCCACAACAACAATATCAGTCAACAACAATAATAACAATGGTAAAATAATTGTTATTAAAACAAACAAATATATTTATTTTTACAGCTTTAAAAGCTTTTTTCATCATCATTCTTCAATATCTCATAAACCAAACTATTCACATACAAAACAACCACTTATTCTCTACATGGAAGGCTGCAAGAAAGGATTTCAGGATTTTTGGCCAACCTAGGAGAGGATTGATTTTGTTATAATAACCCCAGCAACCATAGCAAACATTAACAACGAGAGTGACACTATTTCGTTTTTAAACAAAATGAAGTATTTTTGGTTTTTTTTTTTATTTTTTTTATTTTCAATATTTTTTGTTTTTTCCTTTGATGCTTTTCCTCTAATCCAAACTGACTATAACTCCTTTTTTTAAAAAAAAAAACTTTTGTTAGAATTATGTTTTTGTGTCCTTATTTTTATTTTATTTCTTTTTTTTAATTTGATGGTACAACAAAATATATATATTTTTTTTAGAAACAAGAAAAGCAAGAAAACTGAAAAAAGGTAAATTCATTTATATAAAAAAATATTTTTTAAAATTAAAAAATAAAAAATAAAAAAAAAAATTCTTTCAATTTAAAATAAAAAAAAAAAATTAAAAAAAAAAAAATAATAAAAAAATAAATAAAAAAATGCAAAAAAATATTTAAAATAAAGTGAAAAACAATTTCTATAAAAAAACAACAAAAATTAATGGGTTCTTTTTTCATTATAAGTTTTAGTTTTTATTATTTCTTGTTTTAATTTTTAATATTTCTTTTAATTTAAAACTTTTTCAAATTTATACTTAAATGGAGTTTAACTCATAATTTAAAAATTTGCTATATTTTTTTTTAAAAAGTTTTCTTTAAGAATTCCAATGTTTGTATGTTTTTTAAATATAAAAAAAAATATTTCTAATCTATAATCTGCATTCTATTAAATCAAACTATTAGCATCGGTGATAATTGTAAAGTTTATGAAAAATACTGCAGCTGGAATTTGAAATTTGCCCCCAATTTTTCTTTATATAATTTCGATGCAAATGATTTAGCTAAAGTTCTCATTAGACTTTGAAATTTGTTTGACGACTTGACTATTAAATATTTATTTAGGTTCCAATTTAACAAAAAATAGAAAACGAGATTTGAATTCTACTGTTATCTAATCCGGTACGTAGGACCATAAACATGTAGCAAACAGTAATTTTCCTTGTTTTTTAATATCACTTGCTTAAAATTTTGTAAGTCGTCAAACCTATATAAATTTAGATTTTAAAATCAAATTTCTGCCTTCAAGCATAATCTCAAATTTAATATTCTACCATATTTGTCATAAAACCATTATAAAACATAAAAAAATTAAAATATTCATAAGGTTTTATATAAATTTGACTCCTCATTATTTCTTTTCCTCAGCAATAATTTCTTTTTATATTTTTAATGTTTATCAGAAATATTCCTTTAATTTTATGTTAAACTGAAATTTCATTATATGATTTTATTTCTTTTTAATTTTTTCTTTATTTAACAAATCGATTATCCCTCCTTAATTGTAGTTCATATATTTTATTAAATCTTTATCACATTTTTTTGTATTCTTTCTTCTTATCTTCAAAATAATGTATACTATTTGAATAATTTTTCCTTTAAAAGTTTTCGAAAAAATTGAAAAATCTTACAACTTCAAGGATACAAAAAATAATGAAATAAAGATGATCAAAGAGAACATGGCTGGTAATTATAAAAAAACCAGTGAAAAAATATGAAATTGTGTGTTTTTATTTCATGGATATTTTATTTAATGGTAGGTATTGATTATTTATTTATTGATAAATAAAAGATTTGCTGAATTTAGAAATCCATTGAGAGTAATTTTAATTTTTTTGGAGACTGATCAAAAATAAATTAAACTTAGGAGGTTTGAGGTTTGGCTATCAGAGTATTGTTTGTATGGAAGAATTACTGTTGTAGAGAATGATCCGGTTTAGACAGTTGGTTTCGCTTACTTCGTCAAAGACTTTGGATAAACAAATGGTTTTATACCATTCTAAAGTAACAGTACTTTGTTACTCTAATAGTAGAGTAGTAGCAGTAGTAGATTTCTAAAGAATCTGCATATTTGAAGTGATTAGGACGGGTCCAACTTTTGTAAAATTTGGCTCCATGTTTCGACAATTTTGAAGCATATTAGTAGTGGACACGAAAAAAATACAATACATTTGTATTTTTTAAGCTCTCTGACGACGTAGAAAATAATTTGTCCCACAAATTCTAAAGCTATGTTCACATTTGTCTAATATTTGACCAAATTTGTGTGCCGTTGTTTGATCTTGCAAATCTTTTGTAAGAGAAAACAGCGTCAAACAAGATTCCGTAAAATGTCAGCTGTGATTAATGATAAGTAAAAAATATTTTCCCATTAAAATGGAGAAGTTAGAAAATATTTTATGTAGTGGTTACGGCATTTTGGTCAAATATTTGACTAGTCTGAACATACCTTAACGGAGCCATATTTTGTATTTCGATCAAGGAGCACATTTACGCCGATTGTTTATTTATTTATATATATTTATTTTATTAAAAGATTTTTGGATTTGTATGTGAATATTTTTCCTGGCAGGCTTATAAGCTAATAACCTCGGACCTCGCGAAACTCTAATACGATCTATGTAATTATATACGTCTTTCTTTCGTTATTGCGAATATCACGTGAATTATTTACATCGAAAGGGATAATATGGTTCAAAATTAAAACATCTGTCCAGTTGTGGGGTGATTTTCCTTCCACAATTAGGGTATACATGAATAAAAGGGAACAGGGGAATTTATATTCTCTATAAAGGAGATTTCTTTTTGATACAGTTTGTTTAGTATTGAATATGCGAAAAATCGGTTCATAAAAAGAAAAGTTATGGCCAAAAAAAAAAAAACAAAAAAAAAACAGAAAACATCGGTGTCCGTCGTAACTTCCATTCATATATCTTAAATGCATTACTCTTGATTAAGGATAAAGGTGTAGTCGTAGACCCTATAAACAAATAAAAAAAAATTGAAATTCAAATATCCAAAGAACTGTTACAGCGAAAGTCTTAAGATTTTGTGTAAATAATTATCTTATAATACAACAGATAATACAGACAGAATCGAAAATTTATAGAAATAAATATGTTTCATATTTATTGTAGTATTTCCCACCAATTTTATTAGTTTTGACTAATTAAAGAACAAAATTATCTATTGAATAAAGGGAGTTGAGGAGTACTTTGATCCCATATAGCGATGGGAAATAGAAGGAGTTGCCGTAGAAAATTTAAACTTGATCAACTGAGTATCAAAATTTGCGATAGCTATTGGAAATAAAACGAGTAAAATTTTTAAATTAGTTTATAAAATGTCATTTTTATCTCTCAATTTTTTTCTCTCTTTAGTGGATTTTGGGTACTCGAACGCTAATTTAGTAGTTTTTACTGAACAGTACACAATTTTGGAAAAACGAATGCATTTTTTCTGAAAAATTTATATTACAACACAATTTGAAAACTGATTTTATTTTGATTTTTGTCTATGGAAAAAAAAAAAAACTGTGCATTGATACAATTCTGGTTGTGATTAGGGCAAATTTTTTAAGTAGACCTAAAGCAAAATTTTCATTTTACTTAACTTTGCTCCGAAATAGTTAATACACACTGTTTAGATTTTAAAACACATATCAAAAAGAAATCTATTTGTTTAAAAATCTTAGCAGATTTATTTTTCTTACTTTTCTTACAAAACAAAAACAAAAGTCCTGCTGATTAACATGCTAACTTACGAAAAAATCTATATGTGTCCTTTTCAACCGTTACTAACTTAGTAATACCCGTAGATCCCAAAAAAATAAAACATAAGCAAAAAAAACAAAAATCCCAATATCTATTGAGCAAAAAAAGGATTTAGTACATGCAGAGCTGGATTAAACTAAAAAAAGAAAAATATTATTTTTTTGAGGCATGTTGAGCCGTTTGCTAAGATATACACAAGGATACTAAGGTTTTAACTAATTTTTTCTATGTTGAGTTTGCTCAAGCTAAAGCTTGGCTCAGCATGCTAATGAGGCAATTCTAGGAAAAACAATTGTTGTTAAATAAACATAATAAAATTTTGTATTTATTTAACAATGAGTATCATAAAAATTTGTTGTATTTTCTTTTAGTATGGACCATAGGTAAGTAAACACAGTGGTCTGGCAGGCAGGCAGTCATCCTTGGGTGTTGAAAGATTCATGGCATTGTAAAATTGTATTGAATGTGTTTAAGTAAAAAAGGACAATGTAAAGAAAATATTTGAAAATTTGTAGGTTGTATATGTTAGTAAATGAATGCTACAAGTTCTGATGATGCTGCTTTATGAGTTATAAAACTTAAGACCCGTAGGAAATTTTAAGAAAAAAGAAAAAAATTAAAAATTTCTTTCTAAATTCAAAATTTTTAAGCCGAATAATTTTTATAATAAAGAACTTTATTTGTCAATAAATAAACTAATCAAAATAAATTAAATCTTATAAATACCTTAACAATTTTTTTTTAATAATTTCTTCATTCTAACCTCAATTTTTTATTTTTTATTCTTAATAAAAGTAAAGCTATTTTTTAATTAAATTTTATTAAAGTTTCTATTATTATTATAAAAATAAATCAATTTTTATTAAAATAAATAAATAAATAAATAAATAAATAAATAAATAAATAAATAAATAAATAAATAAATAAATAAATAAATAAATAAATAAATAAATAAATAAATAAATAAATAAATAAATAAATAAATAAATAAATAAATAAATAAATAAGTAAATAAATAAATTAACTAATTAATTAGGTTAGAATGAAGAATATAATTAAATAAATAAATAAATAAATAAATAAATAAATAAATAAATAAATAAATAAATAAATAAATAAATAAATAAATAAATAAATAAATAAATAAATAAATAAATAAATAAACAAATAAATAAATAAATTTAAATAATTTACTAAATAAAATCACTTAATTTTGTTTAAAAAACTTATACAATTTTCTTTTAATTTCAATTTCTTTCAATCTAACCTCATTTTCTTTCAATTCTTTTCCTATCGACCTTTTTTATTTGGAAAACTCAAAATTTACATTTGTTGCTGTATTTTTGTATTACATGCAGATACCGTTTTGTATGGCTTTAGTCTATAACTTAAAGCCTTGGAATATCCTTTTTTGCTTAGAGTTATTAAGAAGAAACAAAAATATTTTGTAGCAAACAAATTTGTATTTTATTGCTTGTTTTATGGCCAGGATTAAGTAAATCTATTGTGTATATTTGGTTTTCCAACTTACAGCTTGCAATTCGTTGAGTATAACGGTTGTAGCGAGGTTTTCTTGTGTTGTAACTGTAGTTGTAGCAATATGTAGGCGACAAATTTAAATTTTCACAGGTATTATTAATGCAGGGTTAGGAAAATGTTTTAAATTATTTCTTTTATGGCTCGTGTTGGAGATATGAATATAGAAAAACAAATATTTTTTTGCAGTGTATTTAAAAATTTATTTCATGAATATGTATCTGCTAAACTAGTCTTCGGATAGAAATGAAATGTATGGGAAGGTTGTAGAAGATGGTCTACGCTTTCAGAAAAATTATATTGCAGCCACCCTGTAACAATACGAGATAAGCTCAAAAGCGTCAAATATGATAAAACTGCGTACTCCAGGACGACAAATTTTTCTCAAAAGGACTTCAAACTTTTGAAAAATACGCAACTTTAAAATATATTATAAAATATTTACCAAAATTATATTAACGCAATATGGAAGCTATGAATCCCTGCAATATAACAAAAATTATATTTAAATATTGCAGTAGAAAATGTTAAGGAAAAATTCTTAATATAAAATATGAAATTAATAATAATACAGGATTACATTTTCAAAAATATATTTTCTTAAATTTTTGTACCAGAACATTTGAATAAAAAATATTATTATATTGCAGGGATTCGTAGATTTCATATGACACCCACATTGAGTTGATATAATATTCGTAAATATTTTATATATCGTCCATTCCATGAAAGAACGTCCAATAATTTACCAAATGTCTTTCGATTTTTATAAAATTTTGGACGTAAAGGGTCTATATAAGTAGATTTCCGTTTTCAGATACAGAAAAATTCAGAATTCAGAAAAATCGCGATTTTATTTCTTTTTTTTTTTCACAAAAACCAAAAAAATTTCAAAAATATGTAACTTTGTATAGCAATATCTCTGAGAAGGATTTGTGAATTTTTATGATTTGAACTGCCTTTTAATTTCACATATGGTGGCTTTACGACGAAAATTAAAATTAAAATGAATTTTAATTGGTTATAGTTATCCCAATCACCAGGAACATTTTCTCCATCAGGTTACATTTTTAACCTATTGAGGATCAACGAAAATATGCTTTCCTTAGGAGTTTTTAGGTTATAGCATTTTCATTTAATCATTCATTAGCCTCTAAATTTATAAATATTAAGAATTTCTCAATTAACCTTCATTAAACCATGAAAAAATTTGGGCTAAGAGTGGGTGTAGAGGGGAAATTTGTATTTGTTATAACTAAATGTTAGATAAAATAATTTTTAATGCGATTTTAAAATTTTTACCATTTTTGAGATCTGCAGTATTGTATTAGTTAGATCGAATACACATTTCCCTTCTAAAGCCACTACATGCTCCTTATTTTATAAGGGTTAATTGAAAAATGCTTGTTTTTTTACAACTTTAAAGTGTTCTAGGGTCTATGTGTGACGAGTTAGGAACTTGACTGGTACTATATTTTTGTAGCCCCGTTTCTATTTTCCTCTACTTAATAACCTAAAAACTTTTCAGTGTAGCAAATTTTCTTCAGTCCTAAATGAGTTAAATATGTGACGTTATGAAAAATTTTCATTTTTTGGCGATTTTGTTGATCTGTGTTATTAATCAGAATTTAAAAAGATTTCAAATATTTTTATAATTAAATAAATTATTCAAAATAGAAGAATTCTAACAAATTAAATTCAAATTTTAATTCGAAAAATCTAAAATCCAATATAAATTAATTAATTGAAATGCGATAAATTGAAATGCGATATATTAGAAAGGTAGTACAGTGCAAGCTCGGTATTAGCAACTACCCATTATGGCGACGACCCGGTTATAGCGATGGCTTAATTTTTAAAATTGCAGGTTTTATAATCGCGACTGTTTACGAATATATAAGATCAAAATCACCCAAAAAGGTTAATATACCAAAAGACGGGGATTTCCAATTTTCAATTTTAAAAATTAAGCTGTCGCGATAACCACGCCTCGCGAATACCGATCTTGCACTGTATATACCATTATTCAAGTTATGATTTATTTAACCCACCATTAAAAAGATGGGGGGTATATTGATTTTGTTATTCCGTGTGTATCATGTCAAAAAATCATTTAAGACCCAATAAAGTATATACATATTTTCAGGGTCCTGGTTATATTCATAGTCGATCTAGCTATATCCGTCCGTCTGCCCGTCTGTTGAAAGCAGGATAGGGTTCGAACGGGACAACCTAGGGGGATGAAATTTGGCTCAAATATTTATCTTATATAAGGTTTGTTTGGGATTGAAAATGGGCAAAATCGTTTAATAAATAAAAAAAGTTATGGGCTAAATACTAGAAACACAGGGTGTCCGTTGTAGATTTATCTGCTGATATCACTTTAACAAAAGCATGTACGACAACGAAATTTTGTACAAATAGTTCAAGGATCAATGTAAACTTTTAAACAAAAAATGGGCCCACCACCCACCTTCCATGTAACGTAAAGTTTGAAAAAGTTGATGGTGGGTATATAGATTCGGCCAGGCCGAATATAACATTCTCGCTTGTTATATCCACCATCAAAAAGATTGGGGGTATATTGATTTTGTCATTCCATGTTTAACTTGTCGAAAGAATCATTTAAAACTGGGTCCTGGTTAGATTCTGAGTCGATCTAGCTATGTCCGTCCGTCTGTTCGTCTGTTGAAAGCAGAAAAGGGACAACGCACAGTGCTTTGTTCCATAGACAAAAATGAAAATAAAAACATTTCTCAAATTGAGTTGAAATATACGTTTTTGGAAAGGTCACAATATAGATCATACAATTTAAAAAAATTTTTTTAAATAAAGTCATTTTTGTGGCTACTAGAGGGCGCTAAAATCAGAGAATTTTAAGCCAATATTAAAGAACCAAAAAGATGGTTTTAAACAGTTTGAAGAAAAAAAATCGTCAAAAATTAATTTTTTGATGAAATGTGTCGAACTTTTGTTTTTTTAATACCCGAGAATATTAGTAAATTAAAATTGTTACCATCTTTTAAATATAGTGTTTCGAATGTATATATATGATTGCTCAAATTCACACATATTTTTTTTACTTAAAACCTAAAAATTCCTTAAATTTGGTGAAGGATATAAAAAAATTATAAAAAATTATAAAATTTTTTTTGCAGTTTATATAAACTTTTATAGTTATTTAATAGATTAAAAAACAGTTAGAGCCTATTTTTTGCCACAACTTTAAAAAAAGTTTAATTGAAAAAGTGTCTTATTTTCCGTTTTTACTTCATTTTCAAGGTTTCCTCAATGTTGACGTTATTTATTTTGCTAAATTAAAATAAAATAATTATAAAAATTATTTCGAAATTTAAAAAACAACTAAAAAATAGAAAAAATATATTTTTTGGACCTAATATATTACGTTAAAAATCCTCCAGATGGCGCTAATTATAGAGAACTTTTAAATTTTAATACAAAAATTACATGAGTTCGATGGAGTATTGAAAAAAATTATAAAAAATTATAAAATTTTTTTGCTTGAATATAAAATTTAGTATTGTTTTTTATTATATCAAAGAAAAAATACTTCCTATTTTTTGCCAGAACTAAAAAAAAAATAATAATTCAAAAAATTTATAAATTTTCCTTTTATTATTATTCAAAAAATTCTTTATGTTGAAATATGTCGTGTTATAAAATCGACATTGCTTTAAAATTTGATAAAATATTTAAAACTAAAAAGAATGGACCGGAAATCGGTCGAAATTAGGCAAATTAATTATTTACTCAACATATAATATGGGTGCAGAAATTAAAATAATATTTAATAATGATAGGGCTTGGGGGAGGTATATTTTCCCTTGCTCCTATTAAATATAATATTGTCTGACCTTCAAAAAACCTATTTCCAATAGCTATCGCAAATTTTGATACTGTTTTGACCAGTTCAACGTGAAACTTCAACGAAATTGTGTTCAAATAGTTCAAAGAACAATATAAACTCGGAAACAAAAATGGGCGTGGTCACCCACCTTACCGCCCACCTCCTATATAACGTAAAATTTGGAAAAGTTGATATTCGACCAAGCCGAATATAACATTCCTCCTTGTTTATATTTTTTGCCTAACAATTTTTTTTCATAACTGAAACTATTGATCGCATCAAAAACAATTGTATACATCATTTAAAGATATTGTTAGCCAAAATTTTTGTAAATTTAGTTTAACAAATTTAGTTTAACAAGTTGTTTTTGAGTTATGACAACATAAGTGGAGAAATTTCTCCAAAAACTAAAATTTTGTGAAAATGACCAAATTCACCCAATTGCGAATAAATTCGAAAAGAATCAATTTTTATGATTGATATCTCATTTTGTTGCTATTATATGTGGCTTTACGATAAAGCAATAAATCTGAACAGTTTTTGCTGTTTTAGATTTTTTATGATTTTTTTAAAACAAAAAAACTTGCTATTTTCACGTAAAAAATATATTTTTTGTTAAATTTTTTTATTATAACTCCGAAACTACTGAGCCGATTAAAACGTAATATATAAAGTGATTAAAGGTTATGTAAATATAAATTTTTCTAAGTTCATTTTAATAATATCGGACTAACACTTTTTGAGTTATCATTAATTATGTGGAAAAACGTCTAAAAAAATTTTTAATTTTCGAAAAAATTAAAAAAAAAAAACCTCTATTTTAATTTAAAATTTGGACCATATTTGGACTACTGGAACCATAATACATCAAATCTATATAGTAGTTATTTAAGCGTTTTTTTTGCTGTTGACCTGTGTAATTAATCAGAATTTTTAAATGATTTTAAATATTTTTATAATGAAATAATTTACTCAAAATCAAATGATTCTAACAAATTAAATTAAAACTTTACATAAAAATCTAAAATTCAATTTCAAATACGAATAAAACATATTCAATTATTTTATTAATAGAAATTTAACCTATTAAAAAAGTTACGATATATTTAATTTTTAAAATTATCACTTACTTTTATTTATTTATTTGATTGATTTATAAATTGATAAATAAGAAAAACAATTGAATCCGATAAATTGTTTTATTTTTTGTAAAAAAATATTAGAAAATTAGAATTTTGATCAATTGTATAATTGATACAAATAAAAATGTAATTGGAATAGTTTTTATCTTTGATTAATCGTTTAATAGGTAATATTTTTTCTGTGTATGTAAAATTTTAATTCAATTTCTTAGAATAGTTTGATCTTCATTTTAAAATTCTAATTAATAATTTAATTGAAATTTGTTTGTGTGAATTAATAGCTCCAAAACTATTAAACAGATTAAAAAGTATTGTGAGCATGACTTATAATCTTTTGATATTTTATTAAAACAAATCAGACATTTAGTTTGGTGATATATTTTGCAATATATGGGGGAACTTTCTATATAAAAGTTAATCCCGAGAAATAAAGTTAATAAAAAAGAGTGCTTATAGGCTTAAAATTCCATGATTAGGTGTAAGTTTATGGAAAAAATAATGTACCACAAAAAATTCTTTTCTTGAGGCCCTGTGTTATGAAAGTTTTGCTCAAGCTTTTAAAATATTTGAAACTTTTAAATAAATCCCATTTGCATAAAATATTTTAAATTTATACTTATTGTTTAGAAGATTGAAATAAAATAATTAATACAGATGATTTTTATTTGAGAATTGTTTTACTTTATTTTGGTTCATCTCAATTTTTTATGCCAGACATTATGGCTTCTAAGTGATCCTTAAACCGTTAACAGTTTAATTATAATTTATATTTATGTGGATACTTCTTTTATTTGTTTTATTATCTTATTAAAAAGATCAAATTACTTTTATATTTTTTTTTAGATTTGAAAAAAGAATTTCAAACAAATTTGCCTTCTTCCTATTATCACCTTGAAAATTAATATGCTCTCTCTCCTTGAATATTCTCCAAGATCTAAAATCCTCTTTTAAGCAAATTTGTATAACATTTTTTAGCCTGTATTTAAAATATTTATTATTTGCAACTATAACTATTTATTAGTCCTTAATAAACCTTAAGTTATCCTTTAAACCAGCAACAGGTAATACTTAACAAATCCCTTTTTATGATCATACACTCTCTTGTTTAAGGTAAAAGGTAGTAAAAGTGAGATATTGAGAGAGAGGGAAAAGGAAAAATGAGAATGTAATAAAGTAAAGTAAAGGTAATTAGCATAAAACTTCTAAGAACTAGCAGGTATGTATACTAAATTACGATCTGTTTTAATTTTTACATAAAACTAAAACTTAAAATTTTAGTATAAATACTGAAAAGATTTTTAGAGAAGATATCAGTTCACTTGCTTGTGTTCTCTTATAAACATCTAGCATTTTATTAAATAAATTAAAAGAAATTTAATATTTGTATTTAATATTTGAAAAATTAAATAATTTTGAAATATATTTTACAAAATTAACAGTTCTAAAAATTATACGGCAAACTTTGTTCCGGTATAATTGATGTTTCTTTAATACATCACTGGGTGAAGTTTGTCTTATAATCACTGAAAAAACATCTACCAAAAAATAGTGCTCTCAGTTAAAAAGAAAAAAATAATACTCTTGTTTTGTTACAATACTTTTTGTGAAAAATTTTAAATACTCACCCATATTGGGATACAATTTGCTCAGTTTGTTGTCTACTCTCTAGCTATCAACACTGGGCAAAGTGTGTCTCATTAAGGTTTAAGAGCTGATCTTCAAAAAAAAAAAAAAAAAATAAAAAAAGTGTTTGTAAGCCTGAGCCTAAAGAAAATTAAAAGAAATTTTAAAATTAAATGGCGATTGTCGGTATAGTCTCTTTGTTAACTAACTTTAAATATTAAGTGACTAGACCGAACACTCGTGCTATAATTTTAGAATAAACAACATTTCGGTTTTGAAAAGTGATTTTAGAAAGTGTTCTTTTCAAAAAAAATATTTAAAACCGTGTTAAAAAATTAATAAAAAAACAATTAATTCCAGTGGTAGTTTAGACTTTAATGATAGATTTCCAAAAACTCATAAAGCTAGACAACCATTGAAATTCGTTGTTTTATAATCTAAACTACCAAAATTAAAAAGTTATAGTGTTTTATTTTGTTATTTAAAAAAAAAAATGATCATTACAATTAAAGGAACGATCGTTGTGATATGAGTTTATTAAATAAACATATCACAGTGATTTTCCTTTATATTGTATTGACTACAAACATCTATTTTAAGTGAAAAATTTTTAAAATTTCTATAGATTTCTTGAGCATTTTTAAGTTCAGGGAACAGATCCTGTGATGTATTTTATACAATTTTATATCACAGTGGCTGTTCTTTTTACTTGAAATGTTTGATCTTCATTTTAAATTAAATAAATATTCAGTTTTCAGTTTTAAATTTAAGAAAAAATGTATATAAAAAACCTTTCAAACAATTGTTTAATTAAAGGGAACGGTTGCTAGTGATGTATTCGTTTTATTACTAATATTTTTAGTGATATATCACAGTGGCTGTTCTTTTTAATTTTACAATAAAAATCTTCAATAAAATATCTATAATTAAAACTAAAAATAGTGTTATATTTTAATTTAAAAATTAATTTTATCTTAAGTGCTTCCTCAAAAAAAATTCCTTTACAAAAATTTTCAGTTTTCCTTAATCCCCTCAGAAAAAATAGTAAGAAGCAGCAGCATGAATCATAGTTGTTTAAATTGAAGAGAGTACAGTTGCTGTGATGTATTTACAATTTTCATATTAATATTTTATATCACAGTGGCTGTTCTTTTTTGGGTTTAACAGCAAACAGCTTTAAAAGAAAAGAAAAAGATTTTTTGAAACAAAAAACTAATTCTAAGGAAATTTTCTTGTGTTTCCTTTTGATCTTCTTCCTCTTTTTTATTCTCCTTTTCGCTTTTAACTCTCTCCCTTTAGCAAACAAATAGAGAGTTTAAGTAAGTGTGTGTAAGTGTAAGAGATAACAACAATAATAACCTTTGAAAGTGTTATACTAAGAACAGTGGTGTTGTAAGCAAAAAAAATCAAAACAAAAAATAAATTATATATAAAGTTTTAAATAATAAAAATAAATATTAAAATTAATATTAAACTAGTTCTAAATTTAAATATTAAATTGATCTAAATCAAAATAGTTCTTTTCTTTTATAGTTTTTTTTTTTTTTTAAATATTAATATAAAAATTAAATAACTTTTTTTATCAAATGTTTTTAAATTTTTAAATCCACCTAAAAATTTATTTTACACAGAAAATATATAGTCTATTAAACGATTTATCAAAGATAATATCTATTACAATTGCTTTTTTAATTTTTAATTGTATCAATTATTAAGTCAATCAAAATTGAAATTTTTTAATATTTTTTACTAAAAATCATTTATTGTTCTTATGGTATCAATTAATAAATTAATTAAATATAAATAAAAATTAGTGATAATTTCAATAAGTAATTGAATTCAGCTAGCTGAATTGAAAAATTTCTGTCTTAAACAAAATGTTTAAACATTAATAAAAATAAATTTTTTAACCTTATTCAGCTAGCTGAATTAAAATTTAAGCTTATAAATTATAATTTTTTTTTTTTTGCATTTTATAATAAAAATTAATTTTTATCTTTATTCAGCTATCTGAATTGGATTTTTTTATTAAAACTTTTGAACAATTTTTATATTTTTCTGGAGACAAATGTATTTTACTTTGAAACATAATAATTCAGCTTAATTTTTTATACATATTTTTCAATAAAAATTAATTATATTATTTATACAGCTAGCTGAATTAAAATTTTTCTATATAAAACAAAATTTTTATTAATAAAAATTAATTTTTAACCTTATTCAGCCAGCTGAATTGAAAATTTCAAACAAAATCTTTAAACATTTTTATTAATAAAAATTTATTTTTAAACTTTTTCAGCCAGCTGAATTAAAATTTAAGCTTATAAATTATAACATTTTTTTTGCATTTTATAATAAAAAATAATTTTTATCTATATTCAGCTACCTAAATTGGATTTTTTTATTAAAACTTTTGCATAATTTTTATATTTTTCTGGATAAAAATGTATTTTACTTTAAAACATAATAATTCAGCTTACTTTTTCACACATATTTTTCATTAAAAATTAATTATATTATTTATACAGCTAGCTGAATGAAAATTTTTCTATGTGAAACAAAATTTTTTAAAATTTTTATTAAAAAAAAAAATAATTTTTAACCTTATTCCGCTAGCTGAATTGAAAATTTTCTGTGTCAAACAAAATCGTTAAACATTTTTATTAATAAAAATGTATATTTAACCTTATTCAGCCAGCTGAGTTAAAATTTAAGCTTATAAATTATTAAAACTTTGCATTTTGTAATAAAAATTTATTTTAATCCTTATTCAGCTAGCTGAATTTTAATTTTTATTAAAACTTATGCACAATTTTTTATATTTTTCTGGAGAAAAATGTATTTTACTTTAAAACATAATAATTAAGCTTAATTTTTTATACATATTTTTCAATAAAAATTAATTATATTATTTATACAGCTAGCTGAATTAAAATTTTTCTATGTGAAACAAAAATTTTTTAAATTTTTATTAATAAAGATTAAATTTTAATCTTATTCAGCTAGCTGAATTGAAAATTTTCTTTGTCAAAAAAAATGTTTAAACATTTTTATTAAGAAAAATGCATTTTTAACCTTATTCAGCTAGCTAAATTAAAATTTAAGCTTATAAATTAACTTAAAATTTGGTAATTAATAATAATAATTAATTTTAATTATTATTCAGCTAGCTGAATTGTTATTTTTATTAAAGCTTATGCACAATTTTTATATTTTTCTGAAAAAAAATATTAATCATTCTATTTAGGGGTTATTCAGCTAGTTGAATTTCAATTTTGAATTATATATCAACTTAATACATTGATATTTATAATAAAATGTTAATTTAGTACTTATTCAGCTAGTGGAATTGTAATTTTTATAAACATCTTTATAAAATGTTTATGATTTCTTTTATTATTCTATTATTAAACATAAAATAAATATGTAAACTTATTCAGCTAGCTGAATTATTATTTTATATTATATACATATATACTCAAGACTTTAATTTTCATAATAAAAAGTGATTTTTATAAACATTTCTTTAATATTTTAATGTTTTCTTTTACTTTACTATTATTTAAAGAAAAATTAATGCTGAAAGGACTTATTCAGCTAGCTGAATTATTATTTTATATTATATTATATATCTACTCAAGACAATGATTTTTATAATATAAAGTGATTTCAGTACATATTCAGCTAGCGGAATTGTAATTTTTATAAACATTTCTTTAAAATTATGTTTTCTTTAACTTTTTTATTGCCAAACAGAAAATAAATATTTATAGAGCCTTTTCAGCCATTTTTATTTATATTGTATATCAAATTTAAACATTGAATTTTATAATAAAATTCTATTTTAGTACTATTCAGCTAGCTGAATAGCAATTTCTTTAAAATTTTAATGTTTTCTTTTATTTTTCTATTGTTAAACCGAAAGTAAATATTTATAGAGCTTTTTCATTGCAATTTAAAATTATATATCAATCTAAAACATTGACTATTATAAAAAAAAAATATTTTAGTACATATTCAGCTAGCTGAATTGTAATTTTTATTAATATTTCGTTAATTTATTTAATTTTAATTTATTTAAATATTAGAAAACTAGAATTTGTTTCCCTTGAATAATTGATATAATTGGAAATGTAATTGAAATAGATTTTATCTTTGATAAATCGTTTAGTAGACCATATTTTTTTCTGTGTAATAATGAAAAGAAAAAATTAAATTAATTTATTAATCAGAATTTGATTTGAAAATTATTTTAAATATTTTTATAGCTCAATAAATTACCCTAAATCGAAGTATTTTAACCACACACAGTGGGGTCAAACCCAAATTTTTTGGTAATAAATCTGTATCTCCAAAACTACTGCTCGGATTAAATTGAAATGTATGGAGAAGTTGCAGAGGAGAACTTAAGCTTTCAGAGAAATCATCTTGTGGTCACCCTGTGATAACACATGGTAAGCTACAGGGTGTCAAATTTGACTACCTCGAGTATGTAAAAGTTTAAAAAAATCGTAACTTCTACAAATGAAGTCCGATTTTTAAGATTTTTATATTTCTATAAAGTGTTTGGCAAGATAAAGAAAAAATAAGCTTACTCACCAAGTTATTTCTTACATTTTTGCAGGAATGAACGATAGATATATATTCTATACACTACATAAGAAATAATGGCGAAAATATTATGCTAATATGCTTTTTTGTGCAATTCAAATAAATCGTTTAAAAAATTGACTTTTTCCATGAAATCTGCTCTCCTGCATTCGTTTTTGGCCGGGCGGTAAGCAGTTTAATGTTAATTCGTTCTAAATCTATTTCTTGATAAAATATCGTCAATAAATTTAAAAAAGCTTTCGTGACATTTTTTTTTATTAATTGATAAATATTTAACCTTTTCCGAAAATTCACCATTTTCAACCAATTCCTGGTGTAGGGTGCAAACATATATCAATTCAAAATTTCTTTAATAAACATTTACGAAGCTTTATCTTTTGAAATATATAAAGAAAACTATTTTTTCTTAAACAGAACTTTGAGAAAAAAATTTAAGAAGTGTAATATAATTTTGTAAAAAAATAGCCATTTTTCATAGTAATTTCAGAGTGCTGAATTTGAATATTTTTCACGTCTAGACGAATTGAGATAATCCAAAAATTCTTTCAGCATATTATTTTGAAATATATAGCAAATTACAAAATATTTTAAAAAATTTTTACCTCATATACCTCAGGACTTATTACTGAAAAACGAAAGAAAGTCGAGGCAAAAAATTCAAAATTCAAGTGTAAATATCTTTTTATAAGATATAACTTAGGTGAGTAAGCTTATTTATCTTTCCAAACACTTTACAGAAATATAAAAATCTTTAAAATCGGACTTTATTTGTAGAAGTTACGATGTTTTTTAAACTTTTACATACTCGAGGTAGTCAAATTTGACACCCTGTAGCTTATCTTGTGTTATCACAGGGTGACCACAAGATGATTTCTCTGAAAGCTTAAGTCCTCCTCTGCAACTCTTCCATATATTTCTATTTAATCCGAGCAGTAGTTTTGAAGATACAGATTTATTACCAAAAAATTTGCGTTTGACCCCACTGTGCCACAGCAAAAATATTTTCGAAACAATTTCAATCAAATTATTAATTAGAATTTTTAAATGATTTTAAATATTTTTATAATTAAATAATTTACTGAAAACCGAAGGATTCTAACAAATTAAATTAAAGTTTTACATAGAAAAATCTAAAGTCAAAGTTCAATTACAAATAATTCATATTACATTATTTTATTAAAGGAAACTAAACCCATTAAACAATTATATATTTAAATTATCAATTATTTTTATTTTAATTTGATTAAATTATTTATTGATACAATAAAAAATTTGAGGCAAAATTAACAGGAATAATTTATACAAATAAAAAAGCAACTGAAATAGTTTTGATCTTTAATAAATCATTTAGTCATAATTTAATATTTAATCCTATATTTATTTATTATCTTTTATTTTTTTCCTTTGCAATTCCACTGTTTCCTCATGTCTTTTAAGTATTTACAAAATGTTTTCAATGTAAACATGGTTTTTTAATCAAAATTCTGTTAAATATCGCTAAAAATGTGTTGCATGTTTTATTGCAACTTTTTAATGTAAAAACTCCCGCAAAAAAACTTTGTGTTAATGTACAAGTTTTCTTGCAACTAAAAAACAAATAAAGTAAGGATGTAAATAAAAGCCAGGGGTGTAGCAAACATATTTTTGAAACCTCACACAGAAAAAAAAGTTTTAATATTTTTTTAAATTTCTTGCTAAACAATTTAGTAAGAAATATTCTAAACTTAAAGCCCAAATTACAAAAGTGCGTAGTCAGCAACAGTATCAGCAAAAATTATCAGCTGATCACTGTCAGCACAACATGTTGCTGCCGTTATAATTACAATTCAGCGTAGGCAGCCACAATTTACAACCACCATCTAGCTTTGTTCTACTTGTGTATTTTAGCCTCTCATTTATTTGCTTACTCTCTTTGTCTCGCTCTCAATCTGAATGCAGCACAGTGAATTTAGAAACAGGGCTAAATGAAACAGCACTGCAAACTGCTGCTGACCAAATGTAATCAACACCATAAATAATCAGCTGATTATGGCAGCACACACTGCTGCTGACTACGCGCTATTGTATTTTGGGCTTAAAACTGTATATCCCTCTGTTACGTCTACATGAAATTTTATGTAAATTCAACCAGCTGATTAGAAGTTATAAATTTAATTCCATAAACTTTCTATTCTGCCCCACTGTGCAGTGGAACCGAAACAAGGTATTTGGAAGATATGATTTGACTTGACCTTTTATGTCTTTTGCCAAAGATGCAGTAATTATATCATTTTTGTGACTTTAGCTAATATTTTTTAAAGATTTTTTACACATTATTTTTTACACGACCCTGTTTTATTTTGTCATCCTTTTTATAACATTTATTTAAATTACTGTTGCATTTTTTAAAACTGTTTGTTGGTAAATATCTTAAACTATGTAGGCAACTATGTAAAAACGTTAAGAAAAATATTTTTCAAATTTTATTTGAAAGTTTATATTCGTAACAAATATTTGTGGTAGCAAAAGTAATTAAAAACAACAAAATAAACAAAAACTTTAAATAAATAAAAAAAATTTGTCATTTCAGCATAAATAAAGAAAAGCTAAAAAATAAAAATATTCATAATTCATAATATTTATTTGCACAAGAAAGGTTTTAATAAAAAAAAACAGCTTTAAAAGATTCTAAACCAAAAGAAAATAACAAGAAATTAAGAAATTTTCTAAATAAGATTTAAATGGGAAAATAGATAATTTTATTCAAATGGAAGGTGGGTTTTTGATACATTATAATAAATCAATAATTTATTAGCTATAAATAAAACAAATAAATAATAAATATATATGTATATTCGCAAAAAACGACCTAATTTAATATGAATGATGCGTGTCAAATTAAAACAAGTGCGTGCGTGATATTGAACTTAAAAGAATAAAATAATTTTAATACAGTTCAATTTATATTGAATATTACGTGTATGGCAAATATAATAATAAAATTCAAAAATAAAATATGCAATCAATATAAATTTATAGGAATTTATTTAGTTATTTAAAAAGCCTTAGAAAATGTTTAGTTTAGTTGGAGAATTTTATTATTTTCTAAACTTATTATTAGTTGGTTTAATTTAGTTGTTTCAGTGATTTGAAAGCGTTTGGTTTTAGAAGATAATGTTTTTGAAAAAAATTTCTCGAGAGCAAAGACATAAAATACGTTTGCAGCGTAAAGAGAATCAATTAATAAGAGCCAGAGCTAAAGAGAGAAGTATGAAGAGAAAGTGGGAAATTTTAAGATAAGTTATTTGAGAGAAATAATTTACTAAAATTATTTAAAAATGTTAGATAAAAAAATAATAACTTAAAAATTAAGTCTTATAATTTTGCTTTAAAACTGTTAAAAAGTGTTTATATAGATGTTCTTTGGAAGCTATTTTTTATATCATCCAAAAAAGACATTATAAAACTAATCTTAATCTAAAATTTTGCAAAATTTTTAATAAAATTTTCTAACAAATGTACTTTAAAATTAAATTACACTTGCTTAGATTTCAATGAAATCTAAATGATAAGACACCATGAATGCTGATGATGTGTGTAGCAACACAGAATATATTTAGTACCGTCAAACACAGACAACAAGACAATTTACTATTTATATTTTACTTAAAACAACGAATTCTTAATATTAATGATGTTATCATCAAAATTTGTTATAAATATTTTTCTTTTATAAAATTTTATTTAAAATCTTTAAACAAATACTAAGATCTATGATAATATCTTTAAAAATTCCTCTTTCAATAGAATCTATACAGTTAAAATGTATTTTTTTTTTATTTATCCTTCAGGTTTTAATTATGTCGTTAATCCACCCGAAATACCTCGTGTGGCCTTTGGCTCTTGTATGGAGCGTGAAACTTTACCCCTTAAAGGACCCTGCTTAACTTCATTTATGCGTCAACATCAGGGAGATGTATTTTTAAGTCCTGGACCTATGGCCAGAGTAGATGAAAGAGATCATATGGAAATTAAGGTAAAAAAAATCTTAAACAATTTTCTGTATTTGAATGTGAAATTTTTGTGTATTTTTTATTTTGTAAATTTTTAAATATTGTAAATATTTCAGCGATTTTTTTTGTAATATTTTTGAAATTTGACGAATTTTTGTGACTTGATAATTTGGTTCTTTGGCAATTTTTCATGATTTTATAATAATTTTGAGATTTTTGTTGTTTTTTTTTATTTTATTGATTTTGGCGATTTATCGATTTCTTTTTGAGATTTTTTTTTTGATTCTAGCGATTTTTTGATCAATATAACTTTTTAAACTTATTTGATGATTTCCATTTTTCCATTTATTCTTTTTTTTTATTTTCGCAATTTAGCAACTTTAAAATTATGGTTGATTTTAAGAAGTGATTTAGCGATTTTTAGCTTTGTTAGTATTTTAGAGATTTTTTTTATTAATTTAGCGATTTTTTATGTTATGGTAAATTAGCGTTTTTTTTTTTTGAGATTTTTTAAATCTAATTTTGAGCTTTTTAACATTTTTACAGCGATTTGGTTAATTTTATTTAATTTTGAAGTGGTCTTAAAAGATTTTGGCGATTTATTGATTTATTTTTTGCAATTTTTTTTGGACCCATAACATTTTTAAAATTATTTGTTTATTCTTTTTATATAATTTAGCGAATTTGAGCTTATGGTTCGTTTTTAAGATAGATTTTGAGATTTCTAGATTTGTTAGTAATTTTGCGATTTTTTTTTTTTTTTTGTAATTTGGCGATTTTTTGTAGAATTAACTTTTTTGTTATTTGTTATATTGAGCTTTTTGGTGTTACTTTTTGTAATATTGGATTTTTTTAGTGATTTTTAAATTTTTGTGTGTGATTTGTCTATTTTGTTTATTGTTTAGCGATTTAAAGATTCGTTTTGATTTTAAAAGGTGATTTGGCGATTTCCATATTTTTAGTAGTTATTGTATTTTCTAATGATTTGACAATTTTTTTTTTTTTAATGTTTTGGTGAATTAGCGTTTTTTTTTTTTTTTTGAGATTTTGAGTTTTTTAGTTTTTTTATACCCTCCACTACCAATAGTGGTGAAAGAGGGTATACTAAGTTTGTCATTCCGTGTGTAACACCTAGAAAAAATTATTAAGACCCCATAAAGTATTATATATTCTTTGACCATATGAAATTCTGAGTCGATTAAGCAATGTCCGTCTGTTGAAAACATTCTCACGTCCAAACTAATTGAGCTATTCCAATGAAAATAACTCAGGTTATTTGTTGTTCTCTCAAGCAGTTTGGGATTGCAAACCAGCCAAATCGGTTCAGTAGAAAAAAAGTTTTATAACCAAATCTGAAAGAACCCCTAAACCAAATTAAACTGATAATATTTCAACAAGCAATAAACGGATTTAAATAAAATTTAGCCAAAATATCTATCTATGTTCACCTTAGATTACTGCCAAAATATGGCTAAATCGGTTCAGTAGGAGAAAAGTTATAGACAAAAATATGAACAGTTTTTATGATTTCAATGCCGTAAGTTTTTTTTTTTAAACAACATGTTAAGCGCCCCATAAACACATACTGCATTAGCTCCTGCCATAAGCATGTATTAGTAAAATTGAGAGAGGTTTTGAATGTGTGCGTCACACCGACAATGCAGTATAAAAAATCAAAATTGTTTTGATTTCAAAATGAACTCGTACTGCAAACAGATATTGTAAATGAATTTTTGAAGTTTTCTTTTTCATTTAGAAAAATTTCAGTTTGACTTTTTAAACTGAAAGAAAAAATAATTAAAATACTTAAAATTGTTTCTTTTTATTCGAAATTTTTTGCAAAAATAAACATTTGATTGATCAATGTGTAGTGAAATCGTCAATCACACACGTATAGGGGGTTCATCGGCAGTATCTCTCTGCAGTATGTGTCTATGGGCGCCTTTATAATTTGTATATGTAGTGCATGTGTGTGTGTTCGCCTCAATATGATATTTGAGGCGAACACACTACGACATGATATGTTCGAACACACTACGACATGGTGTGTTCGAACACACCACGACAGGGTGTGTTCGCTACTTTTTAGCAACTTATGTTGATAAGTTTACTAAACTAGTTAGTAGTTCGATGAGTTTCAAGCTGTACACATCGGTAGAGAAAGATATGTAAATGTATTTAATAAAAGTTTATTTACTAACATGTAGAAATAAATACAAATAATGTTGCTGGAATAAATTGCATAAATATGAAATTGTTTTGAAAATGCTTGGAGTTTTATTTAGCACATTGAAGAAAAAGTATTGATACATATAATTTTTAATTCATTATAGTTTTTTGTGCGTTTATAATTAATAACATGTAAATGTGGTGATATTTTTTTAATTTTCATCGTAAAAATAAAACTGTAATATACTAAGTTATGTGAGAATTTTGTTTATTACTTTTTAATTCATTTAAATTACTATCTTTAAAAAGGATCGCTAATCTTTATCATTTTCTTAAAGATCAGTATTTATAAAAGTTTTCAAATATAATTTTTAAAAATTTTTGAGAGCATCTTTGAGCACAAATAATATAATTTAACAGTAAACGTTTAACTCATGGCCGGTTAGGGTAATTTCTTTTATATAAATCACCCTAAATTACGCAGAGGGAAACTCTTATAGTTAGAAGATTATACTTTAGTTTACTTATTTAGTTTTTCCACCATCATCAGAGAAACGACTCTCTAATCGAATCGTTAAATATAAATTTGAGGTAAGCGAATATTTACATAAATAATTGATAGATTTTAATTTATTAATTATAAGAATAAGTTTTTCGTTCTTTAAGTCGACTTTACACAGAAATTTAAAAAAGTTGGTGGAAAGTTGCATAAAAATGAAGAAAGTCATGTTTTTATTATTCAAGTATGCTTAACCCATATCTGACCGCTGTTGCATTTTCGCATCAGTAGCTTTAATATCGCCTAATTATTTAATTATGCAGTCGATGATGAATTTTCACAGCTATTATTAGATTAATATGTTGTCTTAAAGATAAGAGAAAAAAATTAATTTTTTTAATTACTCTGTCCAAAATTTAGTGTTAAAACCATACGGATCAGATAAATGGTTGGTGTGGCGAAAACGCATCAATGGTTATTTCGGCGATATTTTCAGATCTGCTTTTCGAAAATATGTTTTTATGCTATGGATGTATTCCAAAGGTAAATAGCTTTAAATTTGAGCTAAAAATGGTACTATTTCTTATAAAATTAAATTTTTTTACTAAATGAAAAATATACTTTCATTTAAAATGATATATTCTTACTATTATCAAGATCATTTGCCTAATAATTTGTTAAAATATCTTATATACAATACAAAATCTTTATTAGAACAAGTTCATACCACTACACTATTATGAACGCCAGAAATTAATAAGTAAATTAGAAAAACACTACTTTCCGAATCATTTTTCCTATATAAAAACTAATGAAGACACTGTCTCAGTGGTGGAGGGTATAAAAGATTCGGCATGGCCGAATATAGCATTCTCGCTTGTTATTAAGATTTTAGTATAGTTCTGAACTTTTAAAGTGATTTGTTTATTATTTGAATTTTTTACGATTTCTTTAGTTTCTAGTGTTTTTTGGTGAATTTATTTATTATTTTGTCTATTTCTTCGAAAAAGAATTTTCGTTTCGTTTTATAAATTACTAAGGGACTGACCTTTAGTAATTTCAAAATTATTGTTATATTTAAAATATGATTATGTGAACTAGTATGAATTTTTAAACGTTTGACAATTTTTAAAATTTTTGTTGATAACAGCGATTTTTTATAATTATTTTTGGTATTACTGCGATTTTTTTAGTATAATTTAAAAATTTAAATTTTTTGCAAGTAATTGAGCAATTATATGATGATTTCCATTTTTTTGAAGTTAATTTTTTTTTGGCGTCTTTAAAATATTTGTGGTTATTAGCAATTTGTGATTTTTTGGTTATTTAAATTTTTTTTTTTTAGTATTTGTGCGATTTTTGTTAGATATTTGGTAATTCTTTTAAATTAAATGATTTTTCGTTGTTTTGATTTTTTTTTTTAGATTTTGATTTTTTAAAGGGATTTTTAGTTTTTTTTGTGGAATTGTGATTTAGCGATTTTTTTTTAATGATCTGCTTATTTTTTCAGTCTTTGGTGATTTTAAATTTATTTAAATATTTATTTTGTTTATTTTTTTGGTGTATCTTTTTATTTTAGCGATTTCTTTTTTTTTTTTGGGGAATTTGGCGATATTTTTATAACATGTAGATTTTTTTTTTGTGTTTTGGCGACTTTCTGTAATGATGACATATTTTTAATGATTTTTTTTTTGGTGATTTTACAATGTTAAGTTATATAGCGATATTTTTGTATTATTGTATTTTTTTTTTTAGTGATTTGGTGTTTTTTTTAATGAATTTAATTACAGTGAACTCTCGATAATGTGAACTAATTAATGTCGGGGTAGTTCATATTTTCGAATTTGTTCACATTTTCGATTGTGATTTTTTTTATATATATTACTAAGTTATTCTTTCCAAAAAATCATTTCTGCAAGGAATGAAAATGCAAAGATTACTAAAAAAACTTTTTGTAATTTATTTGGAACATAAAAAGTTTTTAAAAATCCATTTTATAAAGAGTACATACGTAGTATGTACATAAAAAACAAACAAAATATTACGACAAAAAAATAAATAAAATTTACAATGAAAAAAGATAGGTACATACATATATAATTAAATATGGAAATAATCTGTTATTATTTTCTGTTTTTTTCAATACTTTAATGTCAGTTTGATTGACCATTTGAAATTCAGCCCATTGGACAGCTTTGTTAAAAATTTCGACAGCTTCTTTGGCTTTAATGTTGTTTTCAGGCTCTTCAATAAAACAGTCGTCATCATCGTCGGACTCTTCAATTAAATCATTTTCATCAAAATCCTCACAAGGATTATTGATCCAATCTCTAATGTTTATAGCAGTAAATACTTCCTGAGGGCACAATGTCTGTAGAAGATCTGCAGCAGTATTTTCTAAAGATCTAACCTCTGATTGCCACTTTTCTTTTAAAACGCTCAAAGGAACATTAAATTCAGGATCGTCTTCATCATTTACCATATTCAAAATATTTTTCCAACAGTTAGATAAAGTTTCTTTACCAACTCGGTTCCAGGATGCCTCTAGAATAGAAACTCCTTCTTTAAGTGTGATTTTTTTCATCGATTCAAGCAAATCCCCCTCTTTTGCAATAATTGTTGCCAGAAGACTGTTCCTATAATGAAGTTTGGTGATTCTAATTGCATTTTGATCCATTGGCTGGATCCGAGCCGTTACATTTGGAGGCATGAACATAGCTTCTATGGAACCATCCTCGGATTTAAGGACGGAATTTGGTGGATGGGATGGGGCATTATCTATTAGGAGTAAAGCTTTTACTGGTAATCCTTTCTTCGTTAAAAAATCTGTCACCTTAATGAAAAATAAAACAGTAAGAATCCCAATTGAACTATTTTTACAAGTTTACTTACCTCTGGCACAAAACAGTTGTGAAACCATTCTTTAAAAATGGAAGAAGTCATCCAAGTAGACTTTGAATTTCTGTAGTTTACGGGATAGATAAAATTTTTAAAACTGCGAGGATTTTTCGATTTTCCTATTACTAAAAGTTTTATTTTATGAGATCCTGACGCATTTGCACAGCATAAAAATGTTATCCTTTGCTTTTCCATTTTTGCACCTGGAGCGCTTTTCTCCAATGACGTTACATATGTCTTTTGTGGGAGAAGTTTCCAATATAGACCAGACTCATCGGCATTATACAACTGATCATTGGATAAACCCAAATCTTCTATCTTTGCTTTCAATTTAATTTTAAAAGGATTTACGAACTGAGATTGCGCAGAAAGTTTTTCACCGCTTATCTGAAGAAGCCGAATTCCGAATTCTTTTTAAATTTTTGTAGCCACCCATCGCTAGCATTGAAGTCATTTCCGTTTTCACTTATGTTTTTGTGAATTTGTTTGGCTTTCTCTTTCAACATCAACCCACTTACAGGGAGGTTTTTATTCCGCATGCAAATAAACCACTTATAGAGCGATTTTTCCATTTTTGGAAGCTCTGAAGATCGTAATGTTTTGCGTTTTCCGGGTCCATAAAACGTATTGTTCACACATTTTAAAATATTGTCTTTTTTATTTTTTATTGAACATATCGTTGATTTTGCAACTTTATACTTTTTACTTAACACTGTAACACTCGATCATTTTTTTAAATATTCCAAAATTTCGCATTTTTCATTTAAGGATAAAAAATGTCGACTGTTTTTAGACATTACTAATTTTAAAAATAAATTCACGAACCTACCGCAACAAGTTACATAAAGCGACTAGCATTAAATACCTTTAAAATAATGGCATACTATGGTATTTATTAATTCGGGGATTCCCAACATAAAACATAAATGCTTCTACAAATTAAAAAATCCCTAAAAATTAAAAAAAAAATTGTTCACTATTTAGAGCCATTAAACTTTGTTCACTATTTAGAGCGCCCATATAAAAAACTGAGTGTTCACATTAGTGGATAGTTCATTATATTGGATGTTCACATTACAGCGAGTTCACTGTAATTGGTAATTTAGCGATCTTTTTTTGTAATTTTGATTTGACGCTTCTTTTTGGTGATTTGGTTATTTTTTAGTATTTACGTGATTTTTTGAGATTTCTTATCTGGAATTTATTAGCGGTTTACCTATTTTTTTTAAATTTTAAGTATTTACGGTTTTTTTTTGTTGAGTTAGTTTTTGTAAATTTTTGTTATAGCGATTTTTAGTGATTTGAAAATTTTTTAAGTGATTTTACAGTATTTAGATTTCTTGGTACGTATTTTAGTGATTTTTTAATGATTATAAGATATTTAGTATTTTTTTTTTCATTATAGTAATTTTTATTTGGCGATTACGCTATTTTTTAGTATTTAAAAATTTTCTTGTAATTTATTAGTGAGCTGTAATTTTTGGAAATCTTGAAATATTTTAGTATTTTTGCGTTTTTTTAAAAAAGATGTTTTAGTGATTTGCCGATTTATTACATATATTTTTAATTTTTACAAATTCTGCGATTTTTTTAGTGGTTGATATTTTTAGGTGATTTGAAGATTTTTGGTATTTTTATGATTTTGAGATTTTTTAGTTATTAAGTGATTTTTCCTAGATAATGGAAATAACGATTTTCAAGATAATCGAAAGATAGTATTTTGGAATTTCTTTAGTACTTGTTTGTTATCTTTGATATTTTTTAAATTTTTTAGTAATTTCCCAGCAAAAACTTGGTAATGACATGTAATTACGGATGTAGTTACTTTGTAATGACAACAACATACTGTTTGCATTACATAGAAGTTGTTTAGTAACTAATTAATTATAACCCGAATGTAAATAATTATTTATGATTAGATTTTTGAAAATATTAATTTTTATGATTTTTATAATGCAGTTACCAATATATATATATATGTGAAGAAGGGATGGCAAAAGGATGAAAGGCAAAATTTGCGTATGAAGTAATTTGTAATCTAAAATAGTTTATTTTTATTACATTTATTTTAATAACATTTTTGGTTGTTGTTAAGTTTTTTAAAATAAAATTTAAAAAATCTTTTTACAACAACAAAAAAAAAAAAAAAAAAAAAACATTTTATATCCTGATATTTCATTACTTATTTATATTCTAAAATATAACTAATTCCTATTATTATTACTAATCATGACTTCAGTAATGTTTTAAAATCAATGCGCTGTTTAACAGCTTGGAAGTAATTAGTTATTGTAATGACATCTAAGTAATGTATAGGGTAAGTAGTAGGGTGATCGATTATTCGACTTTTTTGAGAAACCGGTTTTCGAATAGTTCGAATAGTTGGTATTTTAAAAAAACCGGTTGCACTTTTTGAAATTCAGAAAAAACCGGTTAACCGGTTTTTTTTCAGAAGTTAATATTTATATCAAAAAACTACATTTCTTCAAAAAAAAAAAAAAATCAATAATTCTTATAATCAAGTTAAAATTTATTAAATACAAGCGTAAAAGCCTGACAATGTCAGGAAAAATAATATAATAATGAAAATATGCACAAACAAATCCGAAATCGAAGTCAATTATTTGAAGCCGTTAGAATTTATTGGGATAATATTGATTAAAGTTTTAAATTAGTAAACCTTTCAAAATAAAAAAATCGTCGTAAATGCGCTCCCTGGCCGAAATACAGAATCAGTTTTTTTGGAGAGCAAACAATAAGTATAGCAACTCAAAAGTTCTTAATACCAAAACAGACTTTTCGGTCCCTGATAGAAACATCTGGCTCTGTTAGAATTTGTAGAACGAATAGTTTTATAAGTAAACCGATTTTTAGTTTCTTACGTTGTCTGGGAGCTTCAGAAAGCTCTGGAGAGGAAACAATGCTTTAGAAAGATATATATAAATCCATATATATAGATCCACGTATTTTCCCTCCCTGATAGAGATTTCAAAATCTGGCTCCGTTAGGATTTGTAGGACGAATAGGGTTATAAGTAAGCCTATATGTCTTCTGGGAGCTTTAGAAAGCTTTGGAAAGAGAAACAAATTTTAGAAAAATCCACTTATATCCGCTCCTTGATAAAAATTTTTAAATATGGCTCCATTAAGATTTGTTGGTCGAAAAGTTTTATAATTAAGCCAAATTTTTTTCTACGTCGTTTGGGAGCTTCAGAAAGCTCTAGAAAAAGAAAAAATGCTAAGCAAATTATATATCTAGATGACTAGAAGATAATTGTTTTTCAAAATTGTTGAAAAAAGTCATCTAAATTTTAGTTAGCATAAACAGAATCCATGGCTTAATATGGAAGCCTGTCTCAATTGAAACGATTCTGCAGGTGAAACTTTTTTAACACAACACTTTTAAAAAATAAAGGAAATATTGGATAAAAAAAATTAAATTGGGTGTAAAAATATTACAGATTTTACAATAGATTAAAAATTTCATAAAGTATAATTATTAATTATTTATTTGTTTAATATTACAGAATAAATTCCAATTTAGACTTAAACTATATTTTTAAAACATAAGAAATCAGTCTTTATGAATATTTAAAAAATTATTCCTAAATTTCGTCTCAAATATCACTATTTTGTACATGTTTTCTGAAATAAAATGCTATTTTTAAAAACGGTTTTTTGTGTTTAAAAAAACCGGTCTATTTGACATTCGAAAAATGAACATTTTGAAAAAACCGACAGCACATTGACTGAAAAAACCGATTTTAAAACCTAGTAAGTAGTTGCCTCTAATGTCATCACCATGTTAAAATAATGAGTTATTCAGCTAATGTGTAAGTAGTCGAGTGTCATTATATTAGCTTTTTAACTCATTACATGGCAACCAAAGTTTTTGCTGGGTTCTTATTTGTGATGATTTTACGACTTTCAGGTAATTTAATTAAACGTTTTTTTTTTTATGATTAGGGGATTTTTTATTTTAATTTGCTGAATTTATTTTTAAAAGCTTATATAATAAACAATATTTAATATAAAAATTCTCAGGACTCTACCCAATGAATTGATATATAAAAGCAGGTCACCAGTTATCAGGGGCCTTCAAAAAGTTCACAGACGGACAGATGAATATTGTTATTTAGACTATCCAAAATATATATAATTATGTACAATATATTAGGGTGGCTTCACAATGACAGGTATCAATGTACCCAGTTTAAATGAAAATTAAATTAATTTTAAGATACTGTTTCTCAAAATTTCCTTTCTTTTGAGTAAATTAAAATTTTAAATAAACAAAATTAATAATAATTCCTTACAGTATCCCTCCAAATTGGGTTATTCCGCCTTTGCTAGTAAATTATTAAGACTACCTCCCGCTGAGACTTCTAATAATCCCTGTGTTGGAACCTATGATGTGGACGTAAAGACAAAGGAAAGAAAGGCTTTTAAACCCTTTAATGTGGGAGCAAAGAGACAGGTCCAATCAAAATTTCTAACACCAGCGTAAGTTTAATATATATTTATTAAAAAATAAATTAAAAATTTCCCTTTTACAGACCCAACACCTATGCTCATCATGTGGCTCGACCTCAACTCCAAATAACCACAGCTTTTGGTACACAACGTAAAATCTCACCACAAGTACAAATCATTTGCTCACCTCTCAACACAGCCCATTGTCATAAGTGTGAACAAACCCCCCATGGGGACTATTGGCATAATTATGAGGAAAATTTAGATCTTTGTCGTCCTTGCATGCATAAAATTGAACATAAACTTAAAAGTTGCTCAGCTACCGAAATACAACGTTTACGCTTGCGTCGTTTCTTGGAACCTTATCGTTTAGTACGATATTGTGGTTTCTTTCATGATCACAATGGTACTACAGCCGCCACACAATTAATACCGACTAAAATATTAAAATTTAAAATTAAAAAAGAAAATTATTTATCATTGTATATGTGAAGTTGTTAAATATTTGGTTTAAAAATTTACCAAGAGCCATGGATAAAGAAATTCTTTCTTTATCCATGGCTCTTTGGTAATAGTTATAAATAAATATTCAGTGATATATTTTTAATATTGTTTGGAGTTAAAATATTCTTGTATGAATATATAGTAGAACGTGTTAAACATTAGCTATAGGAAAATGATATATAAATGCAATTGTGTTGGCTTGTTTGTGCATGAAAAAGCCATATTCAATTTGCACATAGGAATTTTTATTTGACAGTGGGTCAATTGAAGAAAAAAGTAAAAGAAACTTTGGAAATATTAATTATAGTTTTTAAGATGTTTATATTGAACCCATACTTCGTATATGGTACTTATGGGTTCAAAATAAAGAAAATTTGTACCACATTGTTATCAAGTTGACAACACTTCAGTGTCAAATTATTAAATTAGTATAAAAAAGACGACACCGTAAATTGTGAATGTGATCACAATCGTAGCCACTGCATATCAGTTTTCAAAAAAGTAATTTTTTTTATTTGTTTCACAAGATTTTGAAACCAAACTCCTTCAGAAAGACCAGCACTTAATTATGTACTTTTTACAAATTAGCTGCATCTTGGTCAAAGACTTTTAAGAAATAACAAAAGCCCTAAGCTGATATCCGGAAATTAATTACAGATTTTAATTGTCTACTACATTAATTCTTAATTCATTTGCCCCACTGTACCCCTGCTACCTAATGTATAGCTATGCTAAAATGCACATTTAACATGTCCCAAAAATATATGTTGCTCTGCTTAAAGCATATAAAAATTCTCTTATGTATTTTAATGTAATTTTTCTTCCTCAAAAAAAGTTAACATTTTCACAGCAGCTTGCTATTGTTTTTTTTGTTTTCTTTTCTATTCATTTTACGGAAATGCCTGCGGTCTAATAATGTGGCCTGTGGAAAAGTTTTCTATGTCATTATCATTGAGTGAGAGGTTACAATTTAATGAAATGTAAAATAGCAAATGATGTCTGTAACTGTCTATGTCTAAGCAACATTAGTAGCAGCTAAAAAGTATGCAATACTAGTTGCAACAACAACAGCAACAAAGCGCCAATAAGTATGCAACGGCAGCAATAAAACTATCAGCCACAGACTGCATATGTTTTGGTAAATTAATGGTTATTGTGGTGAGTAAAGTGAAGTGAATACGAGAGAAAGGTGGCTTCTTCATTTTGTATTCGTACATGTGTATTGTCACACATACATATAACATATTTGTACACATGTTTTAGAACAAGCATATAAATTGTGTTAAAGTTTTGTAGGTTAGAGCACAGTGGGAATAGAGAGGAACAGAAATGGAAAGAAATTAAATAGAATAGAAAGGATTTAGAACATAATATAATGGAATTAGAATAAAATGTACTGGACTTGAATTAATCAGAATTAAATAGAATTGAATATAATGGAATTATAATTAAATAGAATTGAATAGAATGAAGTTATTGAATTGAATTGATATAATTAGAACTGAATAGAATAGAAATAGAATTGAATAGAGTTAAAGAGAATTGAACAGATTAGAATTAGAATTGAATAGAACGGAATTAGAATTGAATAAAAATAGAATTAGAAGAGAATTAGAATTGAATTGAAGAGAATTCGATAGATTGAAATTAAACAGAATTGAATAGAACGGAAATTGAATAGAATTGAATACAATGGAATTAGAATTGAATAAATTTAAAGAGAATGGAAGATAATTGAATATAATTAAAAATAATGGAAGAGAATTGGAGAGAACTGAATAGAATTTAATATAATTGAATATAATGGAATTAGAATTGAATGGAATTGAAGAGAATAGAGAATATAATTGAAGAGAATTAAATATAATAGAATAAGAATGAGAAAAAGAATAAGAATAAGTGTAAGTATAAATATAAGTATAAATATAAGTATAAGTATAAATATAAATATAAGTATAAGTATAAATATAAGTGTAAGTATAAGTATAAATATAAGTATAATGGAATTAGAATTGAATAAATTTAAAGAGAATGGAAAATAATTGAATATAATTAAAAAGAATTTAATAGAATTAAAGAGGATTGAAGAGAATGGAATAGAATTAGAGAGAACTGAATAGAATTTAATATAATTGAATATAATGGAATTAGAATTGAATGGAATTGAAGAGAATAGAGAATAGAATCGAAGAGAATTAAATAGAATAGAATAAGAATGAGAAAAAGAATAAGAATATGTGTAAGTATAAGTGTAAGTATAAGTATAAATATAAGTATAACTATAAGTATAAATATAAGTATAAGTATAGAATGGAATTAAAATATAATACTAAGAATAAAATTGGAATAGAATAGAATTAGAATTGAATGGAATTAGAATAGAATAGGATTAAAATAGAATAGGAATTGAAATATAATGGAATTAGAATAGAATAGAAATTATCTATATATAAAAACGAAATGTATCTGTCTTATAGACAGCTAAACCGATATTCTTGAAATTTTCACAGTATCATACTGTGAGCCCTAGAATTTAAATAGGCTATTTTATTCAATAGGAGCAAGGGGAGTAGTGCCTCCCATACAAATAAAATATTAATTATCTGATAACTTCAGAACTATTTTTGCAAAAATCTCACAATTTTGAGGAAATAACTTCCTTAACATTCTTTATAATTGAGATGAAAATTAAAATGTTAGGACCAGGGGGAATAGTATCTCTCATACAAAGAAAATACTAATTAAGGGATAACTTATTACAACAATAATTTTAACATTTTGTAGAAACAACCTTCTCATCAAAATCCATAATTTAAGATGAATAGGAATGGGTAGGACCTGCATAAATAACTTTCTTAAAAAAGTCCATAGGATGAAAATGAGAGTAGGTCGAGGGAAAATGCTACCCCCCCCAATATAAAGGAAATATTCTTAATGGAATATCTAACGAACTATTGTAGTGAAAGCTCTCGGTTACTTCCTTATCATATTGCATTTATGAAAAGAAAATAGGGCCCGGGAAAGGGGTAGCCCCTATATATAGTTAATATTAAATTTTGCACATATAAAAGATTAATTCAGTGAATGTCTTAAAAAGTTTTAGAAATAATTTTCATATCAAGTTTCGACTAGGACGGATAGGTCCAGGGATAGTAGTAGCCCTAAAATATTAATAATCGCGAAATTCTTAACATACATAATATTCAATAACTTGGAAACGGTTGATCTTTGAGTTTTCATTATTTTTTAATCATTTGATAATTTAGCACAGATCACAGAAATATATAATTTTTATGGTTCAAACCACTATTTATAAAATTGTGGACCATTTTTTGAAAACCCTTTCTTTGGAGATTTAATAGTTGCTTCAGTCACTTTTTTGGAACAGTGTGTACATCTTCTGTTAAAATCTTCGGTATTTTGGGACACCTTTTTTGTGCTCTTGAATTCACTTTTCACAAGAGCTCAATATTTCTCCACTGGTCTAAGCTATGGACAATTTTGAAAATTGACCTCTCTTGGTACTAAAACTATGTTATTGATTTGGTACCACTCCAGAGCTTTCTTACCGTAGTGACATGATACCAAATGGGTCCAAAAATATGTGGACACGTTGTGCTTTTTTAAGAAAAGAAGAAATCTTTTTTGCAAATATTCCTTTATGCATATTTTGGTATTTATAGATCCGAATGTATCAAATGACTTTCCTGTTTAGCCGCAACTGCAAAAAGCTTTCATACCATGAATTTTGTAAGAAATTTTTGCTGCTTTTGGGTCTTAAACTTATCTCCAACATTGCTTCGAGCATTAGCAATAAAAATCTTTGAGACATAAGCTGCGAAGTTTCTGCCAGCACCTACGTTTCTTCGTCAATTATACAGCTTGAGTATTTTTGTATGATATTTGGTTTTAATTTGCGAGTCCTACTTTTGGCTTGTAATTTTTTTTGCAGAATTCCAGTTTGGAATTTTTTGAACTTTATATGTTATCAACTTTCCCATTAGCTTTAAATTTTCGCACCAAATAGTCGAAGCTCTGAGAAAACTGAGCTGATTTTCTACCAGATGTGTTTGGAGTTCCTTTCAATATGCCTTCAATTTTTTGGCATTCCCAATATCATGTGGTCCTTTTTTATTACCGAACTAGGTTTCACATCAATAGTCAAATTCTCCTGATACTGTTTAATAACATTAGAAACGGTTTTACGGACGACATTTAATTCTGTGGCCAATTATTTGTAAGACCTATTTGGATTTTTTGAAATTTTTTAATAACTTGTAGGACGAAAATCTTTTTCGTCACTTATTATGATGAAAATAAGGACAAATTAACATGGTTGTTGTTAAAAATAATAACTGAAGTATTTTTCCATGATAACTAGATAAAAAAATATTTGGAATATTGATTCCGGAAAAAGTTATGAGGCAAAATGTGTGTTAAGATTTTTTCGATCTCACTCCTTATAAGTCTTTTTTGAGAAAAAATTTTAATATTTATTGAAATAGAATTGAAATGTATTTCCAAATATGACTTTTTTTCATTGAAATCGACACCCTGTCGTTATAAAATCGGTTTGCAGAAATACTTTTTGAGTGTGTTTATCCAACATATAGGAACCACTATATAAATATTTGTTACCTTGTGTAACACATATGTTAGAATTGTTTGCATTCTTAAATCAAATTTTGAAACCTTAACTTTCATTTTTTTTTTAATATATTTCAAATTTCAACTTGATGAGACCAGTAATGTCTATATAATTAATATATTATTTTCATTAACTAATCTTTTAGTTAATCCCATAGTGCAATGTTTAAGTGTTTAGTTTAAAACTTGTATGTACATATATGTATATTGAAATGTGTTAGAAATGCTGTTGGCAAGTATGTGTATTGTAATGTATGTATATTTGAATACTTTACAGGTTGAATATTATTCCTGCTATTCCTCGTTTTTGCTAAACCGGCAACAAATGAGTTTTTGATGCGATTGTGCATAATAAATTCAAAGAATTTTGTATTGTATTGTTATACCGCTTACGAAAACAAAAAAAAACATACAAGTTTATATAGAATTTTGTTGTTGTTATTAGGTTTGTTTTTGGGGCGTCGAAAAAAAAGCATTTTTTGATTAAAAATTGTATCAAGGAGGAGGAGAAAAAATGGCAAAATGTTGGTATTATTGAGCAAATTTTTTTGGTCGTTGTTTGTGTTTATTGTTGTCGTCAACAACGGTAAACTTTTCATTTTATACAATACATAGAAGGACTGAGAACAATAATAGAGAGTGTATTAAAGTTTAGATGTATGGTGTAAAAAGACAATTGTAAGCAATCTGTTAAATAATGGGGCCGATCGCAAAATAAAAAAAAGAAAAACCTTTTTAGATGGATTGAAGGTTTTTTTTCTCACCTTATTATCTACTAGCATATTTTCTAATTAAAATGACTAAAGATGTCGTTGAGCTCTACCTAATGTGCCTTTCCGTAAATTTCGTAGTTATTTAGGAAACATTTCGAAGTTTTAAGAACGAAAAAGAACCAGAAATATTGCAGAGATCTGAATTACTAAAAGATGCAAGAACTCAGTTTTGTCAGGGTGTGAAGTGAGAAGAGGTTGACCGTATTGTTCTGGAGCCCTTCATCAAATTTCAGCATAAATTCAAAACTTTCACAATAATCAGCATTTTATTAAAATTCGAAATATCAACAATAACCCAGCAAAAACTTGGTAATGGCATGTAGTTACGAATGTGGTTACTTTTCAATGATAACAACATACTCTCTGCATTTCATGAAAGTAGATTAGTAACTATTTACTTTTAACCTGATATATAATCAAATACTTGAGATCTGATTTTTGGAAATGTTATTTTTTATCAATCGTCTAGTCGAACACATGACAAAAGGCAGGCTTTTTGTCAAAAAAATCATTGGGGTACTTACTCCATGCATACATGATAATTCATTCATGAAAAATTATAACTGTAATTTGAATATTTTAAGATGTTTATGTTTTAAATAAATAAATTGAAAAAATATCTGGTTTTTTGTTGTTCCATATTTCAGTACTTATTTGTAACCAATAATGTAACTAGCTACTATTCATTTTCTTCTGAAATACTTTGAAGTTAATGAGTTATTGAATAGATTCAAAGTAATTAGTTCTTACAATGACATATAAGTAATGACTTTCTGATATGCTTACCTGTAATAATATAGAGTAAGTAGTTGCCTCTAATGACATCGCCGTGTTAAAATAATGAGTTATTCATCTAATGTGTAAGTTGTGAATATCCATTATATCAGCTTCTTAACTCATTACATGGCAAGCAAAGTTTTTGCTGGGAATAACACTGTTTTTTCGTGGGTATAACTGTTTTTTCGTAGGTATAAAAGATTCGGCTGTGCCTTCACCATCTTACCGACAATAATTAATTTTCGCCTTAACGTATGCTATCATTATTTCACATTTATAAATCTAAATTTTTTCAAACTACGAAAATTTGAATACGAAAAAAAAAAAAACAATCATAGCAACAAGCTTTGCTTTTAAAAAATAAACAACAACAACAATTTCATATTTATTTATTTTTGTATGTGTGTATATACAAACTGACTGCATATACAAAGAACAACACTGTTATTCATTATATTACTGCTGTTGCTAACTAAACTACTTGCCTATACAAAAAACAAAAACGTCACTAATAGTCATTACAACCTTACAAGCAAAGTAAAATAGTAAAAATAAGCAATATTGCTAGATAATCATCCAGATGAAAAAAAGGCGATACCCTCAGGTAATCTTCTGGAAGATATAATAATAAAATACCAAAATTATTGCTAACGAAATAAATAAATAATATAATAAACAATGTTTCAATATCCTGTAAATCATGCATACATATCGTAACACCATAAAGCATATTAAATTTTCGCGCTCACATAAGATATCAATTTTGTTTTGCCAAGAGGCGCACAATTTTTTACAATATTTTTTAATTTCTAAATAATTTTTCGACAATTGAAAAAATATGAATGAAAAATAAAAGTATGTATTGCGTTTACTTCTTCCAGATGATTTCAATTAGATATCATAAATTTATTGCGAACGTGATAATTACCTTACTGAAAAAAGGCCGATATTTTGATGATAAAAATTACTTTATAAATGACAAAAAATATAAATTTTATCTATTTTTTGTGTTTGTTTCCTAATTTTCTTCAAACTGATAAAAATACAATATTAGAAAAATATTGCTTTGATGATTTTCTTCCAAGTAATAAAAAGAAGATATTGCGTAAATATCTTCTAGGAAGATATCTGCCAAATGTTTGTAGGGAATGCATAATATACATGTTTGTGTGTGTATTTATATTCTTAACAGATTTGTTTTAGTTTTTAGCTCATAACTCTGTTGATTATGAACGAATTTGGATTATTAAAAAAACCAAAATTTTATAAAAATATTTATGACCGATCTATATAAAAATAAAAACCTATAGCTTAAACAAGGTCTCCAAAAAATCAAATATGCGTTTTTCCCGATATCTCAGTTATTATGAATCGATTTATTTAATTTTTTTTAGCAAAAAAACTCATAAAAAAATGTTTAAGCATTCTTTGTAAAACGAAGTCCCTAGTATACATACAGAGCATTCGGAAACTGGAAAACCGGTTCTAAAAACTCGTTTTTTAAGCAAATCTCCGCAATGTATGAACCGGTTTTGCTGAATTTCAATAGCAAAATTCTCGAAAGGATTTCCGATTGTTTGATATATATATTATATATGTCAGTTATCGGTGGGCTTCATAAACGCCATTTCAACCGACACACAGACGGACGGACATGGTCCTATCGTCATCGCTTCTTGCAAGGATCCCGAAAATATAAACTTTTTTGCTCTCTGACGAAAATTGTGGAAATTACAAACAGAATGACAAACTTATATATACCCTTTACACCTTACAGGGTATAAAAAGTGAATGCAGATCCTTGTTTAACTCGTCAAAATCCACTTAGTTCACCTTTTTTTGTTTCAAGAAAAAAATTTATGCATCAATTTTAAAGATACATACATGCCTTATTTGATTTGCAGCATTACCAGCTTTAAGATAAAGATGATAAACTAAAACATTTTTGATGTTTTCATTTATTAAAATAAATTTTAGTAACAAAAAAATCTTTTTTTTTGACACATATTTCAAAATAACTTTGTAACTATTGAGCACATAAAAAAATGAAGTTTGGGAGATTTGAAGATAATTTTAGTACGCATCACTTATGTCAATCGTACACACCGTTCTTAAGTTATAAGGAAATATACTAGAGTAATGGCCTTACTATGGACGAAATATTAGACAAGCCCATAAAAAAAAAATCCAGACCTGATGGAAAAAAACTGAAAGAAGATTCGCATTTAGCACATCAGAATACATCAAGTCTATTCATATATGGTGTTGTATTTTTTTTTGTCGATCAGTGTAATCAATTAAATAAATTAAATTGTGTGACATCAAAATGGTTAAAGATTATTTTTTTTCATGGATTAACGCGGCGCGGGATATTTCAGTTAATACACGGTACACCGTATTAATAAGAACTAAGCCTCTATACAATTTTTTATACCCTACCACCACCACGATAGGTGGTTGGGGTATTATGCGTTGTTCTGATGTTCGTAAGGCACAGAAACAATCTTTGGACTCAGAATCACTGTCCATGTAAACTCTGTAAACATGAAATTTGAAAATAGGCTTAATATCTTCATAACTGTTGAGCGTATTAAAAAGTAATGTAAAAATGAAGAAAATTTTTATTAGAATTTTGGGATATTTTTTTGAACGTTTTCAAAATATGCTGCAACTTCCTAAATTTTACAAATTGCAATTTATCGCGAGATTTAGAGTCAATACAAAAAAGTGGTTTAGAGGCTTACTACTTATTAGTATCAAGTAGCTGAATTAACTGAGATAACCAGTGCCTCAGAATCAGTACTTCCCAGTGATATAGTTTAAATTAATAAAATGCTTATAAAATTCATTTATTCTAGTTCTAATTTGTCTAATCTCTTTCCTTCATCATTCCATATTGGTCATTTTCTCATAGCTAATATAAACACACTTAAACACACATGTATTTGCTTGTTTGTTCACTTGTTATTGTTTATGTAAATTCATTTAAATTTTGCCTAAGATCCCGTTAACCATTATTGTTTTAGTTAACGGAAACGGATGTGTTTATCCATTCGTTCATTTTGTTGGTTTTTTTCTGAAAATAAAACCACAATAAAACGTAAGTTGCTATGGTTTTATTTTCAAAGCTTTACTATAGCTGTATATAAGCGGTTAAATTAAAGAATACAATTGTTTTAACAAATCCTTAAGGGGAAAGAGAGAAATTAGCTCTTTTTTTGAGCTGCCAAAGGCTGAAGATTAAAAATATTATACTAAAAACTTTGTTAGTAATTAGACAAAACTTATTAGCTTTTGGGAAATTATATCAAAATTTAAGACAATTATTAACACAAAAAAATTATAAGAATATATGGATTAAGATTTTATATTTAAATTAAACTTTGTCTAGAAAATGTCATAGAAATATTAAAAACGTTTTTTAATTAAGAAAAAATTTAATGATTATATTCCTTAACTCTAAGCTATTAAATAATTTTAATTTTATTATAATACCTAGGAAATTTTTAAAGTTATAAGCAATTTAGTAAAACTATCTCTTAATTAATATCAATCATACGTCCTGTATAACATTTTTATAAAATCACTTTAAAATCTTATTTCACATAGATTTGCCTAAGACTTTATAAAATATGTATTACAAATTCTTTTGTAACCAAACATCTATTCTATTATACAAATAGGAAAATTTGAATTTTAAAGAAACTTGTTTTAAACCAAAAATGTTTATGTAAGTTAAGACGGAAATACTGTTCCATTTGGACAATTAAGTTCTGTAACAATTGTTGTTTGTTGTCTATTGTTGTTTGTACATGTGTGTTGTATAAATCTAGTTGCAATATATATTTTTTCTACAGCTTCTTTTGCAACTGCTGCAAATGGTTTTTATAACAATTGTTTTATTGTATCAAATGTGTATCCCTACATACAATCATAGTTATAAATTGGCATTTCCATCAGTAGATAAAGTCATGTTACTATAGTAATCTAATAGCTGTATAGTTTTGTTTGTTTGTTACATATCAAGCAGGATGTGACAAAACGGAAATAAAACTATAATACAAAACGAAGAAGAAAAGTAGAAAAGTATAGAGTAGGTGAATTGAAAACAGAAAATACCTATTAGGATAAACATTTCTCTAGATTTCTGGTCATTTATAAAAGAAGCTAACACTCTCAGTCACTTGCCCAGCTCTACTCTCAAATGACCTTACAATCACTCACATGTTTTCATGTTCCAGCAAAAAAATATTGGAAACCAGAGAAAAACCTTCTATGTTGTTTTAGTTTTTTTCTTGTTTATTTTTGTGTTTTTTGAAAAACCATCATATAAAAATTTAGTTTTAACCACTAACTCAGGAAACCTTTTTAGGAAAAACTACAAATCCCATAACCGCACACATGTTAAAAGCAAACGACCATTAAACACATGAAGGCAAACTTAAAGGAAGAACTTACAAGGAAATAAAATTAAAATGACACGTTTTTATTGCCATTCAGCAGACAAACAGAAAAAAGGGGGGAATAAACAAAAATTAATGCAAAAAAAAAACAAAAAAAAGGAATAAGATCGATTACATGGGTTGTAAAATAAAAATAAAACTTAAAAAAAAATCACCCAAAAATATAGATTTTTAAAACAAAATGGAAGAGATCACAGATTAAGCTCTATTTCCTTATAAAATCCTTAATTTACGAATAAGAGAAAATTTTAATTTTCGCCTAAAAAATTCAACTTTTAAAGAAAATCTAAATGATCACTGATTGATCTCTATTTTCTTTTAAATTCCTTAAATTAAGAATAAATAACTATGTAAATTTTGATAAGAGAGATTGATAAGAGAAGATCTCTATTTCCCATTAAACTCCTTAAATTACACAGGGATACACTGATTCTGCGGCACGGGGTTATTTATAAATAAATAAATAAATAAATAAATAAATAAATAAATAAATAAATAAATAAATAAATAAATAAATAAATAAATAAATAAATAAATAAATAAATAAATAAATAAATAAATAAATAAATAAATAAATAAATAAATAAATAAATAAATAAATAAATAAATAAATAAATAAATAAATAAATAAATAAATAAATAAATAAATAAATAAATAAATAAATAAATAAATAAATAAATAAATAAATAAATAAATAAATAAATAAATAAATAAATAAATAAATAAATAAATAAATAAATAAATAAATAAATAAATAAATAAATAAATAAATAAATAAATAAATAAATAAATAAATAAATAAATAAATAAATAAAATAAATAAAGTAAGTAAGATATAGTTGGATTCTTGGAAGTGGAAGTTTTGTCAAATATTAACTTGATACTAACATTTATATGTTATTTATGCACGTTAAAGTGATTTTCGGAAGAGGGATTTCTATGAGTGATATGGTCAACTATAGACCGATCTTTATGCAATTTAATACACATTTATAATTATATTAAACTACTCTGTGCTAAATTTCATTAAATTATTTGCTTTATTAGAGGTATTTATAAGCGTTAAGACCAATTCCACGAGTAGATTTGTATGGGAGCTAGATGAAATAATGGACCGATCGTATTCAATTTGAAAAGGTTTCGTCTTTGTGCCAAAGTAACTATTCATGTCGAATTTCATCAAGATATCTTCAAAATTACTCTGGATAAACATACAGCCAGCCAGACGGACGGACGGACATCGTTAAATCGGTTAGGAAGTGATACTTTAAGGTGGGGGTCCGATGATTTTTTCTATGCATTACAAACAACAGCACAAATGCATAATAGCCCAACCACCTGTGGTAGTGTAGGGTGCAATAAATAATCATAAGTTGAGCTTCATTTTAAACCCTTTAGTTTACTAATAAACTTCAATTCAAATTTTTTAAAAATTCTTTTTTTGGTCGAAAATATAAGTGATCACAGATTGAACTCTATTTCTTTTTAAACCTCCTAGATTAATACTTATTTCTATAAAATTAATCTTGTTAATTTAAACTCCCATTAAAAAATTACCTCTCTTTTATGATTGTCCTTTAAAGCCTTTCATATATTTTGAATTATGAGTTTCATTTTTGATAGGCATCATTATGTTTTATTTTCTTTTCTCTTTTTGTATTTTAATATAAATTTAAGAAGAATTTATATTATAATTAGCTCATTACTATGCAAAACATTATTTGTTGTCATTCATAAAAAGTCCTTGGAAATTCACACATTTAAATTATAATACAGGCAGTTAACACATACCTATCTATATAAATAAACATGACTAGGCAAAAAAAAACTTCCTTTCTAAGTAAGTGAGTCCTTAGTTATACCTTTAATAACATTATTTTAACTTTAATCTCGCGGTTAATTTCTACACAACTTAATTAAACTCAATTAGTAATGCAAACCTTTTAGAAAATGTGTACACTGAGTAAAAAATATATGTATTAAGGTTTTTGTTAGGAATTTTCATTTTGCTGTTGTTACTAAATTTACTTGTATTTATTTTACACATTTAATTTAGCCAACTGTAGTTTACTCATTTTATTTTTCATATACATCATTGGATGGATGGTATTTTTTTTTTTTTTTAGTGTGATTTTTGAGTAAAAAGGATGCTTCTGCTCTGCTTTTGTTTCATCTTTATTATCTAAACGTGTTAATGTGTAAATTTACATAATTAAAATACGTATTAATTAAAATGATAAATTTTTAATTTTTAATGCTTGTATGAACGTGGAATTTTTCAGAATTTAAAATAAACGTGTCAATTTAAGTTACATAATTTGTATTTGACACAATTCGAGGGTTTAAAGTGTTAAGTCATAAAAATTAAAGTTAAATTTAGAAAGTATAAAAGAGTATAAGAAATATATATTTTATGTGATATTATTTAGAAATGTATGCTTAACATTTAGATTTTTATTATTATTTTTATTTTCTTTGAAAACTTTAATCTCCTGGTTAGACCATAAATTAAACTTTTATGACTTTATTTACCAAACAGTTTATTAAGTGGCAATTAACCATATTTTAGACAGTAAGATTCATTGGAGTATGTCACCTGCTGCTTTCCATCGGTCACAATGAGCGTATTAGAAATTACTACTTTACTGACTCTGTGGTAAGCGAGAAAAAGAAGATATCAAAAATTTTTAAATGACTCATTGTACCGACTACCGAAGGGTCAATAAAGTGGTTGTGTAATTTATTGACACTTCGGATTGAAATCAACCCAGAAAGTAAAGGGATATTCAATGTACAATAGAACTGATAAAGCATTATTGTTTTCTTTAATTTTAAATAGTTTTTAATTTAAAAAGTTTTAAATAGTACTCAACTCCATTGAATTATCCTCAAACGTACGTTCACTACTTTGGGTTATAGGTTAACACGAACACTAAAACGGACAGACGGACGGACAGGGAAACATATCATTAATTCGACTTAAATACTTAGGGTATTTAATATTCGGCACAACTAAACATAGACTTAATTATACTTGTTCAATTTCTTTAAATTATTGTATTAATCAATTTTAACTGCTTTCAAATAATGAAAAATTTGTTCTGTATAAGTTTACATGGATACCCAGACAGATGGACAGAAGGACAGACATTATTAAATTGACTTGGAAAGTGAAAGGTGTTTAATATTCGTTACAACTGAATAAAGAACTCAAATATACGTGTCTGATTTCATTGAATTGTTTTAAAGTAAGCATTCTATTGATTTCATCAGTTTTAATTGCTTTTAAGTAATAAACATTTCTTGCTGGATAAGTTTATATGGATACCCAGATGGACGGACGGAAGGACGGACAAAAAAACTTGATTAAGTCAACTTAGAAAGTGAAGGGTGTTTAATATTCGGTACAACTGAATAAAGAACTAAATCATACGAGCTTAATTTTATTGAATTATTTTAAAGTAAGAATTCTATTGCTTCAATCAGTTTTAATTACTTTTAAGTAATAAACATTTATTGCTGTATAAGTTTATATGGATACCTAGACGAATGGACAGAAGGACAGACATCATAAAATTGACTCAGAAAGTAAAGGGTATTCAATATTTGGCAAAAAAGAATATATGTAATAGTGTTCTTATTTTGAATATTAAATAGTTTTATTAAAATTCTTTTTAACTTAAGTTTCTTAACTTATTTCTAAACATAAAATTTAGTTTTTTCACTTAATTCTATTTTTTTATAAATATTAATTGCATTAAACACTACTCATGCTATATAACATCCTTTGAACATAGTTAATTAAAAAAAATAAAACAAGGAAGCTAAAAACTATATTATGCTCTCCTCTCTAGATTAAAAATATTTCATTGTTTTTTTTTTTTTTTTTTTGCTAACCTTTACATTTATGTATGTTAAAAATCCAAACTTAATATACAAATTCAGCAGGATAAAGAAGTTCTTTGCTATATATGTACATACAAATAAGTATTGGTAAGTAATAGTATTTGTTGTCCTTTATTAATACAGCTAATTTTTAAACTCATACACACCTACATACATACATATCTACATAAATGCCAACACATATCCTTTATGAATTTTTAAAAAGTGTTTTCATTTTTTTTTATTATTTATTTCTTTTATATGGAAAATATAAATTGCACTTCATTATAAATTTATTTAACGTTACAGTTGTGTGGTTGCTTGGTTGCACGACCACTCACTATTCATTCATTTAAACCTTTTATATCCGTTGTCCTTTATTTAAGTTTTTCTTTTGGTTTTTTTCATTGTTATTTTAAAAGTTTATATATAAAAAATATTCAGTTTTTTTTTTTTTTTCTTATAAAAAATAATGTTTTGGTTAAAGATAAATTGTTGTTATGACTAACGCACTTACCTTTGGCGTGTGCAAGTTTTATTTATAAATTATTTTTTTTAGTGTTTTTTATTTAAAGAATTTTTTGTCGTTTTTTTTAAATTAACAATGTATGGTTAGCATTTGTGTGCTTCCGTTTCCGTTTGAAAAGCTGCTGCTACTGCTGCTGTTTTTGAACGGAACAATACTATACATTTACAACTTACATACATACATACATACATACATACATACATACATACATACATACATACACACAGTTCATACATTCTACGTGCATCTTGTTGGCAATCATGTTCCTGACCGTGTTCACACAATTGTGCAAATTAAGCAAAATTTAATAACATCCAAACGAAAGTGGAAATAAAATGTATAAAGAATAAAAAATAAAAAATAAAATGTCCTGTAAGATGAATGTATTGCTTTATGAATTCTTTCCCTATTTTTATCTTATATTCTTTTTAATTTTTTTTGTTAAGTTTTCATTTGAAGGCGTTAGAGTTTGTGCTTGAGTCTTGTTACGGGTTTATAGTTTATTTTGTTAGTGCGTTTTTGTAGTTACATTTATTGAGTTTATTGTTGTTTATTAAATCTAGTTTTATGCTAGATTTAATTAATTTTATTTAAAAATGTTTATTTTCTTTAATAAAAAACAAATTGCATTAACAATTTTATAAAAGAGCGATTTTTAATTCCCATTTTGTTTGATACAAGGGATAAAGCACAAATTAATGGCTTAAATACAATAAAATATTTTTTTTTTTTTTTACATAAAATCATGTTTTTATAAGTGATTGGATACATATTTGATTGAATCGGGAGATCCAGTTTTTTTTTATCATTTTCTATCGTTCGTAAATCTATAATATAATATAATATTTTTTATTTATTTATTTATTTATTTATTTATTTATTTATTTATTTATTTATTTATTTATTTATTTATTTATTTATTTATTTATTTATTTATTTATTTATTTATTTATTTATTTGTTTATTTATTTATTTATTTATTTATTTATTTATTTATTTATTTATTTATTTATTTATTTATTTATTTATTTATTTATTTATTTATTTATTTATTTATTTGTTTATTTATTTATTTATTTATTTATTTATTTATTTATTTATTTATTTATTTATTTATTTATTTATTTATTTATTTATTTATTTATTTATTTATTTATTTATTTATTTATTTATTTATTTATTTATTTATTTATTTATTTATTTATTTATTTATTTATTTATTTATTTATTTATTTATTTATTTATTTATTTATTTATTTATTTATTTATTTATTTATTTATTTATTTATTTATTTATTTATTTATTTATTTATTTATTTATTTATTTATTTATTTATTTATTTATTTATTTATTTATTTATTTATTTATTTATTTATTTATTTATTTATTTATTTATTTATTTATTTATTTATTTATTTATTTATTTATTTATTTATTTATTTATTTATTTATTTATTTATTTATTTATTTATTTATTTATTTATTTATTTATTTATTTATTTATTTATTTATTTATTTATTTATTTATTTATTTATTTATTTATTTATTTATTTATTTATTTATTTATTTATTTATTTATTTATTTATTTATTTATTTATTTGTTTATTTATTTATTTATTTATTTATTTATTTATTTATTTATTTATTTATTTATTTATTTATTTATTTATTTATTTATTTATTTATTTATTTATTTATTTATTTATTTATTTATTTATTTATTTATTTATCTATTTATTTATTTATTTATTTATTTATTTATTTATTTATTTATTTATTTATTTATTTATTTATTTATTTATTTATTTATTTATTTATTTATTTATTTATTTATTTATTTATTTATTTATTTATTTATTTATTTATTTATTTATTTATTTATTTATTTATTTATTATTACAAAAACCTTTAATAAAATTTCAAAAATACTTTTTATTTAAATAAATACACTGAAATTTTATGAAAATTTAAGTTTTTACTCTTTTTCAAAAATGTAAAAAAAATTTAAATTTAACAGCTTCTTATTAGAAAACAACACAACCTAGCTTAAGTATTTTAATTGATATAAATACATAATTTTGTCTACTTTTTGTCAACTTTATTACACAAATTTAAATTTCAATTCAATTAATCGCCATTTTTGAAACATTTTACCCCAACGTGCTTCGTTTAAAAGAATTGCATTTCGAAGTTTTGCTCAATTCGAAGTTTTGAGTTCACGCAACGTTACGTAATTTAAGAGAAAAATTAAATCACTTAGAGAATCTAATTTCTTTCAGGTTGGGATCAGGGTTATGGGCGTTATGGTCAACCACTTAATTGTTCACAACAAAGGTATTAACGCACTCATTTTTTTGAAGAAAAAACCCACATTCCATTATCTGGTTAATGCAAATGTTTCCCTTTTATTACATTCAGATATTTTTAATTACAAATATATACATATATATATATATATATATATTTCTTTACAGTTTTTCCCGAAATTTATCATAGCAAGATTGAATTACATGCGTATTCCTATAAAATGTGGTGATACATATCAAATAACACAGAGTTACAAAATGAGAAAAAATTTCTGCGGCACGGGGTTTCTCAGTCAATTCGAATACACGGTACTAATAAGTACTTAGCCTCTAATCCACTTTTTTTGAATTGACTCTGGTTCTCGCGATAAACCGCGTTTTGTAAAATTAAGGAGGTTGCATTATATATTGAAGTATATCTTGAAAACGACTTGTCTGATTTAATTAAAAAAATATCAAAAATTGTTTATTAAAATTATTTTTAAGTTTCTCTTACATTACTTTTCAATATAGTCAACAGTTATAAAGATATTAAGCCAATCTTTTGAGAAAAAATTAAATTTTATAAAAAATTTTAAGATTATTTTTTTTTTCAGAAAATCATTAAAATTCGAAAATGTCAAAAATTCAAATTTTTATTCTTTAATCATAAAGATAAATTTGTTGCAAATAAAACAAGATATATTTCACTAAAATCAATACATAAGTTTAGATTTTATTCAAAAATTAGTCTAAAGATACATTTACAAATTACATAGAAAAATTAAAAAAATCAAAAAATCATTTCTTTATTTTTTTAATTTTTCTATGTAACTTGTTTATTAGTATTTTCACTAATATGTAAATAAAATCAAAAATTATGCACTGATTTTAATGAAATATATCGTGTTTTATTTGCAGCAAATTTATCTCTATGAATAAAAAATACAAATTTGATTGTTTGATATTTTTGAATTTTTATGATTTTTTGAAAAAAAAAATTTTCTTCTTGAAATTTCGTACAAAATTTATTTTTTTCTTAGAAGATGGGCTTAATATCTCCATAACTGTTGACCGTATTAAAAAGTAATGTAAGAATGACTTGAAGATAATTTTAATTACAATTTTTTGATATTTTTTTGAACAAAATCAGACAAGTCGCTTTTGGGATATGCTTATATATATATATATATATATATATATATATATATATATATATATATATATATATATATATATATATATATATATATATATATATATATATATATATATATATATAGCAACCTCCTTAATTTTAAAAATCGCGATTTACCGCGAGAACTACAGTCAATTCAAAAAATGAGGATTCGAGGCTTAGTACTAAAATCCGAATTGATTGAGAAACCCCGTGTAGCAGAACCAGTGTTTCCCTGTGTAATCATTTGGATATTTAGATTTTCAAAAATCTTGTCCTAATCAAGTTAAGAATTCTAATATTGCCACCAATATATTAAAGCTAGTCAAGAGTTTTCAGACATGATTACATTACATCTCTTTGTAGAGTTAAATTTTTATATTTTTTATAATTCTTCCATACATTTTATGTAAAAAATAATATATAATAATAAAATAGTTTTACTTACGCAAAAAATCGCTAATATATCCACGCATACCTTACTTATCGCGATATTTTTAATTTGTATTTTAGATATAGCATTGTAGAGTACATAAATGCAATAATTTTTGATTTAGGACTATAAATAGAATTTTGGCAATTTTTTTATAAATTTTTATCTTAAACCGCCATAACATTGATGCCGTTCGGTAAAAGTCATTCACGCGAAAAGATCTGTGTTCCACTAGAGCCAAGGAATATTGTTACTAAATATCGTTGATGTGCCATTTAAAAATATTCAAAATTTTTTTGAACATTAAAAGTAAACGAGTTTGAAGAATTTCCCATATGTTTGTACTAAAAACATTTTTGAAATTAAATCTTCAGTTGTTGTCACCGAATTACTTTTTTAAAACAGTTTTACCTACTATATTGTTCTAAATTTTCAATTATATTAACTAATATTTTTTTTTTTTTGTATTTTCCAATATCATGTCATCAGTAAACGAAATATTCGATCATGACTTTATGACGTTCACAATAAACGCAAAGACAATATTATTTAGCCAACTTCTAGTGTTAAATTTGGTACTAAATAATTTATCAAACGGATTCAGCGGTGTCTGTCAGTTTGTCCGTATGTCTAATCGTTATTAAAGTAAATATTCTGATCAAACTATAGGTCACAATTTTTATGTTATCGTAATGAAACTTGACACATAACTTTCTTTCCAATGAATTTAGGTAAAATCATTATGAGAATATTTTCCCAAAATACGTTTTTTCAGTTTCTAGTTATTTAAGTGAAAATTATGTTACTCAATTTCGTGAATATTATTTTTTTTTTTCCAAAAATATGTACCTACCTATTTTTTGTTTTTAAGTAATTCTTGAAATATAAAGTAAATTTGATTAATTTTTCTAAAAAAGGGAAATATTTAAATTAATTTTTAAATAGAATTTCAAATAAATTACTAAATTGTTGACTTTATATGAATTTTATTGTTAAAAGTTTGGTGCTTGTATAATATTTTTTTTTCTTTTTTGTGAAAATACAATTAACACATATTAAGCAATTTTGTTAAACAAATTCAAAACCGTAACGACTTTTCCAGTAACTATAATTAGTTTTAAATTTTTAATATCACTCGAAATTTCGCACTAAAACTGTTAACTCCTTATATGTTCTTAAGGCATATTAAATAGACATTTAAAGCTTTTTTATTTTTATGATTTTTGTTTGAAATTTTCTGTAATTTGTTTCCTTATTTTCCCTTCCATTTTTTTCAAAATCTTCTCACGATTAAACCATAATAATTCACCAATAAAACACAAAATTGCCAATAACATCAGCACACTATAACCAAAAATAATAGTTAAAAAATGAGTCATACTAAAAGGTTTTTCTTCTTCATCTTCGGCAGGTTTCCAAATTTGTATTAATTTCATTCTGGTGGCCTGATAAATACTCCAACTTGACCAGGCTCTTCTTAAACCCGAATCGGTGGTATAAACTATAAATTCTTCCAAACTCTTGACAAATGGCGAGTCCCATTGTATAGGAAATCTTAAATATTGTTGTACGGTACATAAATATTTTGTATGGGCAATACGAAATAAAGGTTTTCTTAATAATTGTTGTTGAAAATCATATTTATACCATTCCTCACTATTGACCACATAAGCATAAGAGACATTTAAATTATCTTTGTGTTCTTGTAAAACAGATTCATTGACTATATGTAGTAGGGGTTCCAAAGCTTCAGGCAATAGTTTTTGATCGAAATATACTTCTTTTTCATAAATTGTAGTCATTATTTTTAAACCTGATTCCAATAAATCTTCTACACTGTCTATTTGTTTACCCTCTAGAGTAGTGCTTAAAATAGAAGTAAGAGAAGCACTAAAACCCGAATTAACTAAAACACTTAAGAGTATAACAAACAAGTGAAGAGATCTTAGTAAACCACGACGTTTCTGAAACTCATGTGTATTCAAAGGTTGAGACATTAAAGTACGAAAGGAATAAATTATGCCACTACCAATATCAAATCTGCCTAAATGTATGCACTGAAATATAAACAGGCAAAAGAGTTCCAAAAACCATACCAACCATATGAATATGGGCATAACTCTAAGAATATATTGTCCATGTGCAATTTCGGGAATAACAGGAACTATAATGCAACCATTGGTTAAACCAATGGGATAAGAACCTTCAGTTAGATTGGCATAAGGCAGCAAAGAAGAATATGGATGTATGCCAATATCTATAATCCTTTTCGAGGCATAAGTAAGAGTTTCTTTTTGAAAATGATAATAGCTAATATTATGAGTTGGTCTTATATCAAGGCTGCCATTAACATAGTGTATATACTCATGAAAGGTGCGTCCAGCTGTACCAGTGATAAAGAGAAAAACCTTTCTACGGCCATGCTTTTCGTAGTGTGTCTAAAAGAGAGAGAGAGAGGGAAGAAATTTATAAAAAAAAAGTAGAGAAAAGATTTTTCCTTACTCACCAAAAACACACTTGGCGTATCCATAAACATTGGGGTTTCAAATTGATAACCTTGCACATCCTTGATATTATCCTTAATAAAATTACCCTCATTTTTGTACACCTGATCGGTAACATTAAAAATAGTCATCTTAGGAAATGGTGTATAATTAAAAACTTCACTTCTTATATTCAACTTCATAGCATCCTCCACATAACTCCATTTTGCTTCAATCACTTGATAAGTTAAAGCCACATTTAATATATTCTCTTGCCAACACCATTCGAAAAATTTATGAATATCCTCCATAGTGGGTGGTCGATTTCTTCTTCTTTTATAAATAAAAATCATGGGCATATAATGAACGCCCTTTAGAGTATGACTAACCACTGATAAAATAGGATCTTCAACTTTAGAAATATAAACAAATATCAAATTATTTAAACCTATACGATAGCGTAACTGAGCCACATCGTCACGACCCCATACCACTACAGGTGTATCAAATTCTTCCATTAAAGCTCTTTCCAAGGGCCTAACAATAATATGTTCTGCTCTGTTGTATTCACGCTTTTCGCTGAATACTATAAAACTATTAAAATTATGTATATTATTTAAGTAGCGCGTAAAATTGAAAACAAATTCCAAATCATAATTTCCCATAATAACTGGCCAACGTATATCATATTTTTTGGTAGAATTAACAGGATATGAAGCACAGGTTACCAGTGCAACACAATTTAAAAGAAATAAAATAATATACATGATGTTTATAGCAAAAGGATTTTAATGTTACTCAACTAAGGAGGCCTAGAGTAAATAGGTTTTTATACGATAGTTATTAAAAGTTATAAAGTTAAGCACATCATGGTTTTTAATTTGTCGAAAAATATAGCAAGGGAAGAGAAAATAAGGGGGAGAGAGAAAGACAGAGAGCATTTATAGTTTAATGAATTTAATTACCCAGTAAATATTTATAGAATAATTTTAATGTGAATTTGTAAACGTCACATATTGAGTTAGTATCACCAAGTTTCATTGTAATATTTAGCTCATTAGTACGTTAAAAAAATAGTTTTTGAATTTCTTTAATTTGTTTTTCTTTTTAGGCTAAGCTAGTATCTGTCCGTCTGTCCAGCAATCAATAAATGTCACTCATTAGAATCCCCAAAAAAAAAAAATCCCTAACTCAGAGATTTATTTATAATTTTGTTATAATAATTGGCCAATTGGTACTTTAATAGTAGCTAAATAATAGTTTTGAATTTCTTAAATTTATTTTTTAGCCCAAGCCACTGTCTGTCCAGCTGTCCGTGCATCAATAAACTTAGAATAACCAACAAATTGTACTTAATTCAGGGAAGGAGTATAAAACTTTATTTATAATTTTGTAGTAATAATTGACTCATTGATAATTTAAAAAAGTAGTTTGTGAATTCTTTTAATTTTTCTTTAGCTTAAACCATTGTACGTCTGGCTGTCCATGAATCAATAATTTTTACTCAGCAGAATCACCAACAAATTTCTCTTTATTCAGTGGAGGAATATAGAGCATTTTTTTTAATTTGGTTGTAATAGTTGGTCCATTGCTAGTTTAAAAAAGTAGTTTACGAATTCCTTATTTTTTTCCTTTTAATTTAAATCATTGTCTGTCCTTCTGTCCGTGCGTCTATAAATGTCACTCATTAGAATCAACAAGAAATGGTACTTAATTAAGGAAAAGAGAAATCTTTGCTTATAAACTTGTTGTATTAGTTGGCTCATTGGCACTTCAAAAAAAGTAGTTTGTGAAATTTTTTTTAGCCTAAAAAATTGTTCGTCCGGATGTCCTTGCATCAATAAACGTTGTTCATTAGAATCACCAACAAATGGCGCTTAATTCAGGAATAAAGTATAAAGCTCTTTTTATAATTTTGTTACAATAATTGATCCAATGGTACTTTAAAAAAATAGTTTGGGAATGCCTTGAATTTTTTCTCAAACTAAAGGCTCCGTTACTCTACCGTAAATGTAAATGTAAAAACGTAAATGTAAACGGAACGTAAGTTGATGCTTACTCAAAAAACGTAAATGTAGCCAGTACTTTGTTGTTGTTTTGTACACAGCAACATAAGTTATATCAATTACACATATTTTCAGTAGATCAACTTCAAAATGAAAATCGCTAGATTTATTGGTTTGTATTTTAACGAAATTTGTGCTTTTATGAACAAAATTTTGAACTTTAAATTAATGATTCGACTCTACGTCTTATTTAAATTATTTTAACAATTTTTTAGTGAAGAAAACAGCAAAACAAAGTGTCCAATTGATAAACCGATAAAGCGATTTTTTACGCAGATTAAGTATATTGAAATAAAAAGCTGTCAACACTGTTCTTACAGCTGTCACGTAAAAACGTAGAGCGAAATAATTTGATTAGGTTGCTACGTAACATTTACGTTTTTGAGTACACATACACACATAACTCTCATAAGCAAAACGTGTCAGCTGATTCGCTACATTTACATTTACGGTAGAGTAACGGAGCCTTAAATCACTGTACGTCCGACTGTCCGTGTATCAAAAAACGTTATTTATTAAAATCACCAAAAAATCTCGCTTAATTTAGGGAAGGTCTCGAAAGCTTTATTTATAAATTTGTTGTAATAATTGGACCATTGGTATTTTAATAAGGTAGTTTGCCAATTCCTTGAATTTTTTTAAAATTTAAATCACTCTCCGTCCTTCTGTCCGTGCTGTTTATAAATATCACTTGTAATAATCACCAAAAAAAAAAAAAAAATGGCGCTTAATTCTGGGAAGAAGTAAAGTTTTATTTATAATATTGTTGTAATTGTTGGCCCATTGATACTTTAAAAAAGTAGTTTGCAAATTCCTTAAATTTTTTAAATCCAAATCACTGTCTGTCCTTCTGTCCGTGAATTTATAAACGTTACATATCACAAGAAAATGGCGCTTAATACAGGGAAGGTGTTTAGAGCTTTTTTTTTTTAATTTTGTTAAAATAATTAGCTTGTTAATAGAAATATCAAAAAGTACTTTTAAAATTTTTTAAAAATGAAATTTAGCCATTGTCATAGCCAATGTTTAGCTTAAACCGGACAATGGTCCAGCTGTCCGTATATAAGTAACAAACATTTTTGTTAGTCTGCAATTTTGATGCTCATAATAGTAGATGCATTTAAAAGAAAAATACATAAATTAAAAACTAGTTTTTATTAAAGATTATTAGGTAATGTTAAACAAAGACTAAAATCCTGTATACCCATCCTTTTCTTCGGCCAACTTCCAGCATTCGGCTGGGCATATTAGGCATCAACTTCTGACAAGTTTCCAGTTGATTCTTGTACCATATTTTTTATGTTTTCCCCTTTAATTCATAGTAGTTTTGAAAATTTCTTTCGACAGTCTTTTCTTTGATATAATATTCGAAAATATTTTAAAATTTTTTAAAAAATGTGTTTTCGAAATTTTGTAGTTCTATTGAGAGAAAATTTGACGTCCTAGAGAAAAACTGAGTAAGCAGTTTTAATACGTACACAGTATAATCAGTCGCACAGTCTAATTTGTAAATATTTTACTATATTAAAATTATGTTATACAATTTATTAATCTTTTGAAATGATTTAAAAATATTTATTTTAATATTGTGTGTGCTTTATTAAAAGTTTCACTGAGATTTTCTTTTATTATATAAATATACATATATATAAATAAGATTTGTATTTTTTTATTTTTTTTTTTTATTTAAAATATGACATTTAAAATGTTTTTTTTTTCTCTCTCTCTTAAGATTTATTTTATCTTGCCTGCCTGAATACTAATTTATGCCGCTTAAGCAGTTTTATGCAACAGCATCAACATCAACTGACTTTAACTGAAAATTATGCAATATTTTTCATTTTAGTTTTAATTCGCTACACAAGAGAGAGTACATTAAGTTTTTCCTTTAAAAGAGTCAAGAAAACATTTACTCATATATCTCTAGAATAATATATCCAGGGGATTTAATTTTATGGCTAGCACGAAAAGCTGTAAAATGCTACAGTATTTTCTAGATAATTATTTTGAAAATTATCGGATCAAATATTTTCTCAGCTTCTCTAAAGACACTTATTAATTAATTAATTAATTTAATATCAGAATCATGGAGATTTTGAAGCATAGTTACATATATACTACAGTTAGAATAGTGATGTCAATAGTGTTCAATTTTGTAGATTGTGTGGTCGCAATAACTAAGCGTTGGTATCAACTTGACACCATGTTAGCTTCAAAATATGAAAAAAAAAACATGTAGGAAATGCGGCTCGTTAAATGTTACTAAGTCCATAATCGTTGTCAGTGATTTTAGCTGATTCAGAAAATTTTGCAGCAAACTAGATTTTTTTTTTTTTTCCGTACGATTCTATATGATTCTTTATAGTCGTATATTACTTTTTAACACTTCATCTTACTTTTTCTTTTAGTTTAAAATTTCTTTTTCATCTTTCTTACCTTTAGGTTGCATTTTCAACTACATGAACTTATGTCACAATCATAAGCAGAAAAATGCTAGATTTTAAAATGTGTACTATATGAGTATGAAGGAGCAAAAAATCTGGATAAAATTAAAATTAAATTAAGTTAAGAAAATTATGCAAAAATTATTTAAATATAAAATATAATGGTATAGAATAAAAATGGAATTAATTTAAGTGATTTCTGTTTTTTAATAATGAAAAATAAAATGAGAATAGTTTTAGTAAGGATTTAATATACACATATGTACGTATACGTATGTATATAAAAAATATAAATACCTTTATCTATATAAAAAGTGAGAGTAAAAAAAAAGGATTTTATTTTAAGAATGTTTTATATGCAAATTAACAGCTTTATAGCAGTTTTTTTTTTTTCATCTTTGAATTAAAATAAATTAATAACCTTTTAGTTTGAAAGTATAAATACAATTTTTTGTATAAGTATTAGTTATTATTTGTAATAAATTGAACTAAAAATAAAAATATATATACCCCACAATTTCAACAAATTAAATCTTTTATTCTTTAAAGGAAAATTTGGTTAATAATTTTTAATAACGCACAGTGGTTCTAAAACGATTTTTTTTTAAATAATTCTGTAACCATTAGAGATATCTAAAGAAAATTTCACAAGGCCAGAGCAGAGGTATTTTCAAATTAATTTGCGTAGGTACCTAGCGGTTCGCGGAGGTAGAGGATAGACCTCCAAATTTGTTCACTTCGAGTATTTTTTTTAATTCGACAAAAACTCATTTATAATTTGAATGTAAAAACATTTTTACATTTTACCGAATATTTGTAATGGTTTTAGAAGAAATCTTAAGGTAAATGCGGGTAAAGGATAATCAGTGCAGCTTTGGGCAATAACTTCTCCCAAGCCTCATCCAAACTTTGACAATTTTGAAAAGATTTTTTTATTATTATTTTATTTTTGTAAAATTCTAAAATGTTAAAGCCGAGGTCAACAAATATCTTTTAAACCAATCAAAGTTTTTAAATATATAAATTCGGACTTAGAATTTACGATTTTTTTTATACTCGAGGTGGTCAATTTTAACACTCTGTAGCTTATCTAAAAGCTTAGGTTCTTGTCTACATCTCTCCGAACATTTTAATTCAATTATTCAGTAGTTTTTACCAAAATTAACAAGCTTTATCATATTAAATCAATAATGAAAGCTATGGTCAATTGCAAATACAGCTATGATCTGCAAAAAATCCTACTTTTTACAAAAATCGGATTAAATGCTAACTAAAATTACTTTTAAGTTTTCTTAACATAATTTTTTGTCGCACTTTATAATTTCTGGGATTTTAGATCATAGTTTCTAAAAAAAGAAAATTTTGATTTGAAGTAAACCAAATTCGGAAGGGTCAAGACTGTCCCCTGTTCTAAAATTGGATATTTTCAAACTTGATATAAGGATTTTTTTTAAATTTATTTTTGTAAAATTCTAAAAAAAAAAAAATAAAAATAAAAACAAAATCGTGTATCTCCGCTCCCTGCTAGAAAAATCTTGTTCCTTTAGGATTTGTAGTAAGCCGAATTTTAATTTTATACCACGTCTGGGAGCCTTAGGAAGCTCTAGAAATATAATAAATGCTTAAAAAAAGCACGTAAATCCGATTAAAAAAAATAAAAAATCTGGAAAAATTAGGATTTGTAGCACGAAAGGTTGTATAAGTAAGCCAAATTTTCTACGTTGTTTGGGAGCTTCAGAAAGCTCTGGAAAGTGAAAAAACGCTTAGCAAATTATATATATATAGAAAATAGCTTTTTACGATGAGCTTCGCCACCCCTTTCGATAAATAATATTTACTTTATTTATAAATCATTCCTTCAGATATGCGAAACAAAGTGTTTTCTTTGTATGGGAGCTACCCTTTCCGCTGGCCCTATCCATTCTATTTTCATTTCAATGTGTTAAGAAAGTAGTTTCCACAAATTTTGAGAGCTCTCATTATAACAGTTCTTTAGATATGCTATTAACAATATTTTCTTTGTATATGGTCACAATTTTAGCAAAAGCAAGTACAGTCGAACACGATTATAACGAACTCGAAGGGACCGACAGATTTAGTTCGTTATAAACGTAGTTCGTTATATCCGTAAAATTCCACAAAAAATCTTTGCTAATAAAATACACGTATTTCATTACAATAGTAATATTTAGAATTAAAGCATATTTCTTTCTTTTAAAAATGGGCGGTATTTATGATTTTTAAATTACATATACATATATATAAATATTTTTTAATATTTAAATATTTATAATTAATATATCAGGAAAAATATTTTTACATTCATCACTCAAATTGATATAATTATATTTTTTTATACTAATTCAACGTTTTCTTTGTTACCCGATATTTTTAAATTGGCATGTTTTGAGATACATACTTTTTGAGGAATAGCGATTTTCTAATATTTAGTGTTTAATCCTCAAACAATTTCAGTTTTATTATTAGCTATTTTCGATAAATGTATGTTATGTTAAAAAGCTATGTTATATAAATGTAAAATTCATCTTTAATTTAAATTGAAATTAATGAAAATTATTTCCATTTATCTAATAATTTAAATAGAAATAAATAAAAGATGTTTCTGTTAGTTTTTAATTTTCTGGAACTTTTTTGAAATGTGTAATTTTATTTATCTAAAACAAGTTTTTGTGGGAGTTCGTTATAAACGTAGTTTTTTGTATGAAAAATTCTTGTTGGGACCATAAAAATGTGTTCGTTATAAAAAAAGTTCGCTATAACCGTGTTCGTTATAAACGTATTTATTTGTATGGAAAATGTTGGTAAAATCAATGGTACCGAAGAAAAGTATTCGCTATAGCCATAGTTCGTTATATCCGGTGTTCGTTATAACCGTGTTCGACTGTATATTTAAATTTTTTATATGTTTTTTGTGAATATATAAGTAATTAATTGGTAAGTTTACATGTTATTTCATCAATGAAGATAAAAATTTAAATAAATAAACATTATTTAGACATGTCTAAAAAAAAGTGGTGTACAGAGGAACAACGTAAGATTATTCAACAGATGTACTCAAAAGGAATAAACATAAGTGAGATTGCTAATACTTTGGAATGTTCCAGAAAGATGGTTTATAATGCACTAAACCATATTCGTAAGTATGAAACATTTAAAAATGTTACACAGGCTCCTAGGCCAAGAAAAACGTCACGTAAAGAGGATTCTTTAATATATAGAACCTCTGTCGAAGATCCTTTTAAAAGCTACACCGTAATCCAGAGGGAAATTTTAAGGAAATATGATATCAACGTGTCCTGCAGAACAATAAGAAGAAGACTTAATGAAAAAAATTTAGGTGGATGCATTTCTCAGCATAAGCCATACGTTTCAAATAAGAACCTACGGGATCTGTTGTGCTTTGCTCGTGAGCATTTGGAAAAGCCATTAGTTTTTTGAAAAATGTCCTCTGGAGTGATGAATCCAAGTTTAGTAAATTCGGATTGGATGGTAAGAGGTATGTATGGCGTCCTCCAAACATGCAACACAATCCAAAGTACACTTCTAAAACAATAAAATACGGTGAAGGAAATGTGATGGTGTGGGCAGCTTTTTCTGGGCATTGCGTTGGTCCTATATGCAATATTGATACACGTATGGACCAATATGTATACCAGAATATACTACTAAATACAATGATGCCTTATGCGGAGGACAAAATGCCACTTAGGTGGAGTTTTATGCACGACAATGACCCAAAACACTCCTCACGCTTAGTGAGGAGTTGCTTGGAAGAGAACAATAAATATTAACGTGTTAAAATGGCCAACCCAATCTCCGGATCTCAATCCTATTGAGAACCTTTGGAATGATGTGGAGCAGCATGTAATGAGAGCAAAACCTAAAAATTTGGCCGATTTATGGACAGAAATAGAAAAAGCTTTCAGTGGAGCGCTGTATGGGACTTGTGGAAAGTATGCCAAGGAGATTGGCAGCTGTGTGTATATGTACTCAAAAACGTAAATGTTACATAGCAACCTAATCAAATTAGGTCGCTTTACGTTTTTATTTTTTTTTTTTTTTTTTTTTTTGAACTTTAAAATTTTTAATGGCGGAGGTACGTAACCAAAATGCCAGGGTATCCCACGTTGGTCCAAGTGGATTCCTAGTCGACCTATATCTTCATATAGGAAGCTGGAACGCTTGGATCATTTAGTAAAGTCTTGAGTTTATATGGTCTCCACCAGGGTAAATCCAATTAAAAGCACGCGGTCAATATAAACGACGCATAACTTTTACAGTTATGCGTGGTAATACACTGCACCGGTGTGAGCGAGACGCAAAATTCTCGAAGGCCGAACAACAAAAACCCGCCTGGCTGTACTTAAGAAATAATTACCGCGACGCGAGAGTTGTTCCCCAACCCAGAGCTACTTTACGACTGCTCTACGTTTTTACGTGATAGCTGTAAGAACAGTGTTGACAGCTTTTTATTTTAATATACAAAATCTACGTAAAAAAATCGCTGTAAAAGGTTTATCATTTGGACAATCTGTTTTGATGTTTTCTTCACTAAAAAGTTGTTAAAATAACTTAAATAAAGCGTAAAGTTAAATCAATAATTTAAAATTTAAAATTTTTGTTATAAACAAATATCGTTTTATATACAAATCGCTGAAATACAAAACAATAAATCTTGCGATGTTCAAACTGAATTTAATTTACTGGAAATATGTGTAATTGTCATCACTGATGTTGATGTGTACAAAACAACATCAAAGTGCTGGCTACATTTACGTTTTTTGAATAACATTTACATTTACATTTACGGTAGAGTAACGGAGCCTTAAGACTTTTATGAATGTTTGACCTATTTCCGAGAAAAAAAATGTATGAAAGCTGATTGAAATAATGGTTCAATTAGAAACAATTTGTATAAGTTATATTATTGGTCCAAAAAAGTCATATAAAATTCCATTAAGTTTTCTTTAAAACGGTGAATTACAAATTAACAGATTATACTTATATATACGGACAGTCGGACGAACAGTAGTTGGGCTCAAAATTTTTTCTATGTACTTTTTTTAATATACTAAAGAGCTATTAATTACAATAAAATTATAAACAAAACACTCTAGCTTCTTCCCGGAATTAAATGTTATTGTTACTAAACCACTGAGCAGTGTTGCCGATTTCTGTGTAATTATCCAAAAATGGGACAATTTTAAATTTCTTGGATAATTTCTGGATAATGAAATTTCTGTGTAATTTTTGTGTAATTTCAGTACTTCATTTCGTAAATTAACTGTTCATAAAAAGTCTCTATTTATATATTTTTTGAAAGACTAAATTGCTCCAAAGAATTAAAAAAATTGAGGCTCAAAAACACCCTGGTATCTAATACAAGATAGCAAAAGGAGAATAAATTTTTAACTTTTTTGGAAGTTTTAATAATAATTTTAATTAAATAATGTCAAACACATTCGTTTTAAGAGAAACAGTGTACATAAAAAGATTTGTCATTGGTAGGACACTGCAGTTCTTTTTCGGCACTAAAAACTCCCTTCCAATGGCAACAGATTGTTAAAACCATCGCTTTTACAGCTCTTTTTGGGGGCTTTTTTTAATGGAATATTTATTATAATTTGGAAAAAATGTACATCTTTGTGTAATTTTTTTTTAATTTTGGATAATTTGAAGGCTTTGGTTGTGTAATATGAACTACCGACTCCGGCAACACTGCCACTGAGTGACGTTTATTGATGCACGGACAGCTGGACGGACAATGGTTTAGAATAAAAATAAATTAAAGAAATACAATAATATTTTTTTTAAATTAATAAAGAGCTAATAAAATTACTTGCAATAAAATTATAAACAAAGCGCTGAACTATTTTTCTGAATTAAATGTTATTTTTGGTGTTTATAAACTACTGAGTGACTTTTTTCAAATACGGACAGCTGGACGGACAGTGTTGTAGGCTATAACAAGGCTAAATTAAAGAAATTCAAAAACTATTTTTTCAATGCACTAATGAGCTAATTATTATAATAAAACTTGTTGATTCTAAGCCACTGTGTGACTTTTACAAAGTCACATAAAAGCAATTACTCAATCTATAAATAAATTTATAATTAAATAAGTATGTTAAACTCCCTCCCTCTCTCCCATTTTCACATCTCTTTGCTTTATTATGCAACAAATTAAAAATCATGATGTGCTTAACTTTATATCTTTTAATAACTATAAAAACTTATTTACTCTAGGCCTCCTTAGTTGAGTAACATTTAAATCCTTTTGCAGTAAACATCATGAATATTATTTTATTTCTTTTAAATTGTGTTACATTGGTTACCTGTATTTCATATCCTATTATTGCTACGAATAGAAGCGATATACGTTGGCCAATTGTAATCGAAAATTATGATTTGGAATTTGTTTTCAATTTTACGCGCTACTTAAATAATATACATCAGTTTCATAGTTTTATAGTATTCAGCGAAAAGCGTGAATACAACAGAGCAGAACATATTATTGTTAGGCCCTTGGAAAGAGCTTTAATGGAAGAATTTGATACACCTGTAGTGGTATGGGGTCGTGACGATGTGGCTCAGTTACGCTATCGTATAGGTTTAAATAATTTGATATTTGTTTATATTTCCAAAGTTAAAGATCCTATTTTATCAGTGGTTAGCCATACACTGAGTGGCATACATTATATGCCCATGATTTTTATTTATAAAAGAAGAAGAAATCTACCACCAACTATGGAGGAGATTCATAAATTTTTTGAATGGTGTTGGCAAGAGAATATATTAAATGTGGCCCTAACATATCAGGTAATGGAGACAGAATGGAGTGATGTGGAGAATTCTATGATGTTGAATATAAGAAGTGAAGTTTTTAATTATACACCATTTCCTAAGATGACAATTTTTAATGTTACCGCTCAGGTGTACAAAAATGAGGGTAATTTTATTAAGGATAATATTAAGGATGTGCAAGGTTATCAATTTTCAACACCCATGTTTATAGATACGCCAAGTGTATTTTTGGTGAGTAAAGAGAATTTTTTGGTTTCTTTTGTTATCAGATAAATTTATTTTTCTCTCTGTCTCATTCTCTTAGACTCATTACGAAAAGCATTTCACTAGGATGGTCTTTCTCTTTATCACTGGAACAGCTGGACGTACTTTTCATGAGTATATACACTATGTTAATGGCAGCCTTGATGTAAGACCAACTCATAATATTAGCTATTATCACTTTCAAAAAGAAACTCTTACTTATGCCTCGAAAAGGATTATAGATATTGGCATACATCCATATTCTTCTTTGCTGCCTTATGCCAATCTAACTGAAGGTTCCTATCCCATTGGTTTAACAAATGGTTGTATTATAGTTCCTGTTATACCAGAAATTGCACATGGACAATATGTTGTAAGAGTTATGCCCATATTCATATGGTTAGTATGGTTTTTGGAACTTTTTTGCCTGTTTATATTTCAATGCATACATTTGGGACGATTTGATATTGGCAGTGGCATAATTTATTCCTTCCGTACTTTAATGTCTCAACCTTTGAATATGCATGAGTTTCAAAAGCGTCGTGGTTTATTAAGATCTCTTCACTTGTTTGTCATACTCTTAAGTGTTTTGGTTAATTCGGGTTTTAGTGCTTCTCTTACTTCTATTTTAAGCACTACTCTAGAGGGTAAACAAATAGACAGTGTAGAAGATTTATTGGAATCAGGTTTAAAAATAATGACTACAATTTATGAAAAAGAAGTATATTTCGATCAAAAACTATTGCCTGAAGCTTTGGTACCCTTACTACATATAGTCAATGAATCGGTTTTACAAGAACACAAAGATAATTTAAATGTCTCTTATGCTTATGTGGTCAATAGTGAGGAATGGTATAAATATGATTTTCAACAACAATTATTAAGAAAACCTTTATTTCGTATTGCTCATACAAAATATTTATGTACGGTACAACAATATTTAAGATTTCCTATACAATGGGACTCACCATTTATAAATAGTTTAGAAAACTTTATAGTTTTTACCACCGATACCGGTTTAAGAAGAGCCTGGTCAAGTTGGAGTATTTATCAGGCCACCAGAATGAAATTAATACAAATTTGGAAACCTGCAGAAGATGAAGAAGAAAAACCTTTTAGTATGACTCATTTTTTGACTATTATTTTTGGTTATGGTCTACTGATGTTATTGGCGATTTTATGTTTTATTGGTGAACTGTTGTGGTTTAATCGTGAGAAAATTTTGAAGAAATGGAAGGGAAAAATAATTAAATTACAATATAAAGAAATTGAATTACTTTGAATGATTACTCCAAAAGTACAATAAAAGCTTTAAATGTCTATAATTATATTAAGAACATATGGGGAGCATCATTCTTGGTAGATATTAATAATTGAAAACAAATTATGGTTTATTTGAAAAGTCGTTACAGCTTTACATTTGTTTAAAAGAATTGCTTTATGTGTACTATTTGTAATTGCACCAAAAAAGTGTTATAAAAGCACTAAACTTATAACAATAAAATACATAAAAAACCAAAAATTTTGTAATTTATTTTTAATTCTACACAGAAAAAAATATTTCAAATTATTTTTTAATTAAGTTATTAACTAACTTTATAATGGAATTTAATTATATTATTTATTAATATAATTAATTTTCTAATTGGTTTACAATTTTGTTTTTTAATAAATTGACAGCTGTTAATAAAATATAAAGAAAAATTAAAGATTAGTCTATAAAATATAAAAAGGAAAAGAAATAATAATATTATCAATTATTCTAGTTATTAATATTATCATTTTAATGATTGCAACAAAATCAATTAAAAATTAATTAATATAAGCAAATTCGTAATTGAAGTCCATTTTTACTTTTTTCTGTGTATACATACATTTAAAGACTTTCGTATAAAATGACAAACTCATGATATAAAATTAAGGTTATATCATTTTATATGAAGGTTATAATAAATCAATTATTAATCATAAATTTTGTTCATTAAAATATTTGTTTCTCTCATTTTTTATTAACTCTTAAAACATAAATTTTGTTAATATTAATCCTTAATGAGATTTACAAAATAAAACTATTACTCCGCCCACAAATACATTGGCAATTAAATTCATTTTAGTTACGCTAGATAGTAAAACGTAAACTTATGTATACAACTAATTAAAAACAATGATATGCTGCTACATTTTATACATATGTATGTATCTTCCAATAACTATAAAAACCTTCTTGCCCTATACCTTCTCAATTGAGTAACATTTAAATCGTTTGCCAATAAACATTATGTTTATTATTTTATTTCTATTTCATTGTGCCTCGTTGGTAACCTGTACTCCATACCCTATGAATTCTTCGAAAGACTTCGATACCAATATACGTTTGCCTGTTATAACTGAAAATTATGATTTGGAATTTATTTTCAATTTCACCCACTACTTAAACCGTAAACGTCATTTTCGTACATTTATAGCATTCAGCGATAGGCGAGAATACAATAGAGCCAACTATATTATTGTAAGAACTTTGGAACAGGCATTAATGGAAGAATTTAAAACTCCTGTAGTAGTATGGGGTCGCAACGATGTGGCTCAGTTACGTTATCGTATAGGTTTGAATAATTTGATCTTCGTTTATATATCCAGTGTAAAAGATCCTATATTAAAAGTAGTTAGCCATACTCTAAAGGGAGTTCATTATATGCCCATGATTTTCATATTTAAAAGAAGAAAAAATATACCACCTTCGCTAAAGGAAATTAACGAGTTTTTTGAATGGTGCTGGCGAGAGAATATGTTAAACGTGGCTCTAACTTATCAGGTATTTGAGGCAAAATGGAATGATATTGCTAAAGCTCAGGTGTTGGATATAAAAAATGAAGTATTTAATTATACACCATTTCCTAAAATGACCATTTTCAATGTTACTGATCAGGTGTATATAAATGAGGGTAATTTTATTAAAGATAATATCAAGGATGTGCAAGGTTATCGATTTTCAACGCCCATGTTTATGGATCCTCCAATAGTATTTTTGGTAAGTTAAAGAAATTAAATATTAACTTTTTTACTAGAAATCTATTGAAAAGTCTCTCTAAAATATCTTTATACTTTTTCTCCTTTAGACTCACTATGAAAAGCATCGTAATAGAAACACCTTACTCTTTGTTACTGGTACCGCGGGACGTACCTTTCATGAGTATATCCACTATGTTAATGGTAGCATTAAAGTAAGACCAACTCATAATATGGGTTATTATCATTTCCAAAAAGAAACTCTTACTTATGCCTCGAAAAGGATTATAGACATTGGCATACATCCATATTTTTCAATGCTGCCCTATGCCAATCTAACTGAGGGAAGTTATCCCATTGGTTTAACTAATGCCTGTGTAGTAGTTCCTGTTATACCAGAAATTGCTCATGAAGAATATTTTTTTAGAATTATGCCCACAATTATACGGTTAGTATGGCTACTGGAAGTGCTAAGTCTAATTATAATACAGTGCATACATTGGGGCCGTTTGGATATTGGTAGTGGCATTATTTATGCCTTTCGCACTCTGATGGCTCAGTCTATGAATATGCTTGAGTTTGGAAAACGTCGTAGTTTGTTAAGATCTCTTCATTTGTTTGTCATACTCTTAAGTGTTTTGGTTAATTCGGGATTTAGTGCTTCTCTTACCTCTATTTTAAGCACCACACTACAGGGTAAACAAATTACCACAGTAGAAGATATATTAGAATCGGGTTTACAAATAATGACCACAGTTCATGAAAAAGAGGTATATTTCGATCAAAAACTATTACCCGAGGTTTTGGAACCCTTATTACATATAGTCAATGAATCTGTGTTGCAAGAACATAAAGATAATTTAAATGTTTCTTATGCTTATGTGTTCAATAGTGAAGAATGGCATAAATATGATTTCCAACAACAATTATTAAGAAAACCTTTATTTCGTATTGCCCATACAAAATATTTATGTACCGTACAACAATATTTAAGATTTCCTATACAATGGGATTCACCATTTGTCAAGAGCTTGGAAAAATTTATAGTTTATACCACCGATACGGGTTTAAGAAGAGCCTGGTCAGATTGGAGTATTTATCAGGCCACCAGAATGAAATTAATGCAAATTTGGAAACCTGCAGTGGATGAAGAAGATGATAAACCCTTTAAAATAACTCACTTTTTGACCATTATTATAGGTTATAGTCTACTAATGTTATTGGCGATTTTATGTTTTATTGGTGAATTAATATGGTTCAATCGTAAGAAGATTTTGAAATGGAAGAGAAAATAATTATATTAAGAAAACTTAATTTCAATATTAAGAAAAATAAAAAAAGTTTACTTTAAATGTCTATTAATGTAAAAAAAAAACGAGAGCAAAAGCTATAGTCGGTCAAGCCCGACCATATGATACCCTACACCATTGTGTACATTATAATTCGGGGAGGGGTCTTTTATTAGACTTGGAGTCAAATGTGGACCGATACTCATAAGTGTAAAATAAAACATAAGAATACAGAATTTTACCTTGAGGCTAACATTTATATGAATTTATTCACTTTTGGGTGATTCCCGAAAGAGGGCCTTATATGGGAGCTATGGTAAATTATAGACCGATCTTTGTATAATTTGGCACTATCATTTATGTTCATATAAAACTTATTTGTGTCGAATATTAGCTTGATACTAACATTTTAATGGGATTTATGGCCGTTAAAGTGATTTTCGGAAAGGGGTTTATATGGGAGCTATGGTTAATTATGGACCGATCTTTTTAAAAATCGGCACACTTATTTAGATTTATATGAAACTTATATGTGTCAAATTTCATTAAAATATTGCTATATTTAAGGGATTTATGATCGATAAACCCTTTTCCGGGAGGGCATTTGTATGGGAGCTAGGTGAAATAATGGACCGATCATAACCAATTTCAATAGGCTTTGTCCCTGGACTATAAGAAGCCTGTGTACCAAATTTCATACATTTTGGTTCAAAATTGCGACCTGTAGTTTGATTACAAGGTTTACATGGACGGACAGACGGTCAGACGGACAGACGGACGGACGGACATTGTTAAATCGACTCAGAAAGTGATTCTAAGCCGATTGGTATAAATTAAGGTGGGTCTTAGACCAATATTTTTGGGTGTTACAAACATCAGCACAAACGCATAATACCCTCCCCACCTATGGTGGTGTAGGGTATAAACAACAAATAAAGAAATGTAATCTTAGTTGGAGATTTTTAATGTTATCAAAAATAATTAGCATTTAAAGCAGGCGCGGATTCACGGGGAGGGAAAAAAGGAAATTTCCCTCCCCAAAATGAAAACGCTTAATGAAAAATCTGTATCAAATCATACAATTTCAGGAAATAGTTAAGAAAATCATTCTATTTTCCTCCCCCAAAAGCTTAAGCTGGATCCGCGCCTGATTTAAAGAGTGGCACTTAAAATGTCAGCACAGCTTTGAATTTCTTTAAGAAAATGGTTTTATGTTCCCCATTTATAAGACAAAATAAAAGTATTATAAATGTAACAATAAAATTCACTAAAACAAAAATTAAATATTTTAGACTGTTTGGAATTTATTTAATAATATGTTACATCATACGTACCTACTTATTTATTCTTCAATTTAATATCTTTACATCCTGGTTTTTAAGGTATACCCTTCACATAAAATAATATATTTCTCAATATATTTCTCTTTCAAGACCATAGAAAACAACTAGAAGCAGGGCTGTCAGATGTGGCGATTTTTCGCCAAACGTGGCGATTTTTAATTGTTCTTGGCGACTGAACTTTCCATTTTGCGACATGGCGAATTTTTTGGCGATTTTTAACATGGTGGCGATTTATTTGGCTAATTTTTAAAATTTCATTAAATAAGTATTCGCATAGTAAAACTATTACGTTTTCTTACTAGCTAACATCAACATTTTTTTGTATTTTTCTATCCAAAACGGTGGTTCTCAACAAGGGGTCCATACAAAGATTGTTAGGTGGTCGCTAAGACCTTTTGTTGAACATAAAATTAAAAATATTTCTTTAAACAGATAACACACGTATATATATTAATTTCTTTATACTTATAAAATAAAGTTGCAAAAAATATTGAGTAAAAATTCTAAAACAATTGTTTGTGCATGATTTTTATTATCATTCTGGTAATTTTTGCAAATTGTAAAAAACATGTAATGATACTTCGTCCTTGGAATAAGACATTAAGTAGCAATTTTAAAATCCATTTTTAAATACAAAGGTTTTATCTTAAATTTATAATTAATTGAAATCAAATGTTTTTGCTATTTTCTTAAATATAGTCTGATTTATCAAAAGCTTTTGGTATCAAATTGAGAATAGGCCATTAATTTTTAATTTATTTTCGGATTAAGAATTATTTAGGAATAAAATTTGATATGAAATTGAGACTGTATCACTTTTTTTCAAATTAATATTCATTGTCATTCAAACTTGAAATTCAACATATGTATTTCTAGAAATACCTTTAAATTATCAAATTTAAAGACACGAAGTAAAAGTTTGTAAAAATCCCTGATTTAAGTCGGGGATCATACACAGCAATTTTTCCTGCTGCAATTCTGAATTCGTAGGAGAGAGAAGAGAAAAGTTAGTGTTTCTGAGTCTACGAACTCAGAATTGCAGCAAGAAAAAAGTTTGTGTTTATGAACCTCGAATAACAAAATAAGGATCCTTAATTTATAAATATCTTCAATAATTTTTTAACAATTTGTTTTCCATCATCTTTCAAATATGAATATTGAGATTTTATGGGCCATAATGAAAAGAAAAAGGTGATGAATAAATTAATTCTTCAAAACAATTTATAAGGTTAATAGGACAAATGTTCATTATATAATTTTAAAATAATTCTGTTAAAAAATATAATAAATTTCAATAAATTTTTAAAATTGTTGATCTAAAATTGAGCTATGTATGTCAGAAAAGTGTATTGAAATTAATATTTTTTTATTCAAATTATTATTAGCTACTGAAATTATCATTGAGTTTGTTGGTGCAGAATTTACGTTATAAAATTATGTAAAATTTGAAGCACTAAATAAATTAGTAATTTTTAGTTTTTTTTTAAAGAAAAATGTATAAAATTTAATTTTGGCGATTTTTGGCGATTTCTGATTAACAATTTGGCGACAGAGGCTCGAAAAAATCTGGCAACCCTGACTAGAAGTCCAACTCTTTTCATTCCCTCAGCAAATAAAAATTACTCTCTTCACACGTATAAATTAGCTCTGTAGAAAATTCTACTAACACATACAAAGAGTTAAGGCTCCATTACTCTACCGTAAATGTAAATGTAGCGAATCAGCTGACACGTTTTGCTTATGAGAGTTATGTGTGTATGTGTACTAAAAAACGTAAATGTTACGTAGCAATCTTATCAAATTAGGTCGCTCTACGTTTTTACGTGACAGCTGTAACAACAGTGTTGACAGCTTTTTATTTCATTATACTAAATCTGCGTTAAAAATCGCTGTAAAAGGTTTATCAATTGGACAATTAGTTTTGCTGTTTTCTTCACTAAAAAATTGTTGAAATAATTTAAATAAGACGTAGAGTCGAATATTTAATTTAAAATTCAAAATTTTTTGTCATAAAAGCACAAATTTCGTTTTGTATACGAATCGCTGAAATACAAACCAATAAATTTAGCGATTTTCAATTTGAATTTGATCCACTGGAAATATGTGTAATTTACATCACCGATGTTCATGTGTGCAAAACAACAACAAAGTATTGGCTACATTTACGTTTTTAGAGTAATCATCCACTTACGTTTCCCTTTACATTTACGTTTTTACATTTACATTTACGGTAGAGTAATGGAGCCTTTAGGTTTTTTTGACAGTTGAGTTAGGTTTTTTGTAAGCAAGTTGAAGTTCTAGTTGTTTTCTATGTTCAAGACATCACAAAAAATGTTTTTTTGATTTTTTTTTTCATAAAAATGTCTTAATGAAGTCACAATTTTATTATGACTAAAAGTAATGATTACACTGGTCGACAAAAAAATTTTTTTCGTGCTTCTTCAAAAAAAATATGTGGACTAGATGGAGTTCCACATGCTAAACTCGAATCTGCTTTCAGTTTTTTCCCATCAGGTCGAGATTTTTTTTATGGGTCTAATATTTCGTCCTAAATAAGCCGATTACTCGAATATATTTCACTATAACTCGAGAGCGGTATGCACGATTTATATAAATAATACACCAAATATGTGGAATAAAATTGGCTTTAAGTTGTTCTACTAATCCGCTCAATAGTTTTGGAGATATTTCGAAATAAGAGTCGGAAAATTTTTTTTTTATGCTAAATTCAAGATTTCTTTTTTTGACTAAAACTTTTTTTTTAAAGTGAAAACATAAAAAATATTTCAGTTTATCATCTTTATCTCAAAGCTGGCAAAACTACGAGTAAATAAAGCCACGTATCATAAAAATTGATGCACAAATCTTGATTGGATTCACAGTTAAGTTAGGATACCCATGCATACCTACATTTTTTTTTTTTTTTTTTTGTCTTAAATAAAATAAAATAGATGAATTAGAAGGAATTTAATGTGCTAAATAAGAATCAGCTTTTACTTTTTTTCTATCATGTATTGATTTTTTTTATGGGCATGATTACTATGACCCCGCCTTTAGGCAGTCACACTTGTATAACTCGAGAACTGTTTGTCCAATTAAGATAAATTAAACTCCAATATATAGCGACCTAAATTGTCTTTAAGCTGAGTTTACATACTTTTTTTTATCCAATTAATATTTCCGTAGTTATTCGGTAATTAGTAGCGAAAAATTAAATTTATAATTTTTTTAATGGTGAAAATTTTTATCCATAACTCTGAAATTCTTGAGCGAATAAAAAATATTGTTGACGTGCCTTAAAGACAATTTTCGTATGCATCTTTTGATGTATCACTTATCAAAATCGTGTAAACGGTTCTTGAGTTATAGTCTAAATTTGACAAACCATTCTCGAATTTTATAGTGTGACCGCTGAATAAGGTGATGATATTACTCATGGCCATAAAAAAAATCAGTAAGTGATAGAAAAAAAGTGAATGCAGCTTCTTGTTTAACTCGTCAAAATACACCTAGTCCACTTTTTTTTTTTTTTGCCCACCACTGTATTTCTACTCAATTGTATGTAGAATTGGTATTTTTACTTAACTGTGAATAAAATCTAGATCTGTGCATCAATTTTGAAGATACATACCTTATTTGATTCGCAACATCACCAGCTCAGATGATAAACTGAAACATTTTTGATGTTTTCATTTATTAATTTTTTTAACACTTATTTAAAAATAACTTCGAAACTATTGAGCACATAAAAAAATGAAGTGATTTGAAGATATTTTTAGTACGCAACTTTTGGTATTTTTCACTTATGTCAATCGTACACACCTTTCTTGAGTTATGAGGAAATATGCTAGAGTAATGGCCTTACTATGCGCGAAATATTAGACAAGCTCATAAAAAAAATCAAGACCTGATGGAAAAAAAACTGAAAGCAGATTCGTGTTTAGCACATCAAAATTCATCAAGTCCAACTATTCGTCTATGGTGGAGGGTTTTTTTTTTTTTCGACCAGTGTTATATTTGTGACTTGATCATAACTTCATATTCTGCTTAACATTCTATGTAAAGTAAAAATTGTGATATTTCTTATCAATTGAAAATAAAAACGAAAAAAAAAAAAGATATAGTCGGTTAAGCCCGACCATATGATATACTACACCATTGTGTACATCAAAATACGGGGAAGGGTCTTTTATTAGACTTGGGGTCAATTGCAGATCGATACTCATATTAAGTGTAAAATAAAACATACGAATACAGAATATTACGTCTATACTAATATTTATATGAATTTGTTCACTTTTCGGTGATTTCCAAAAGTGGGCCTTATATAGGGGATAGTTGAAATTATGGATCGATCTTCATTAAATTTGGTAATATAATTTATATTTATATAAAACTTATTTGTGTCGAATATTAACTTGTTACTAATATTTTAATGGGATTTATGCTCGTTAAAGTGATTTTTCTGAAACGGAGTTTATATGGAAGCAATGATCAATTATGGACCGATCTTTCTGAAATTTGGCACACAGATTTAAATTTATATATGTAATATTTCATTAAAATATTGCTAAATTTAAACATTTATATGGGGCTATGTGAAATAATAGACCAATCATAACCAATTTCAATAGGCTTCGTCCTATTTATTGGGACTATCAGAAAACTGTGTGCCAAATTTCATAAATTTATGTTCAAAATTGCGACCTATATTGATTACAAGGCCATCGTTAAATCGACTCAAAAAGTGATTCAAAACCGATTGGTATAAATTAAGGTGGGTCTAAAATAGGAAATGCATAACGAGATTTAACGTCCCGGAATTCCCGGGAAATTTGCAATTTTTATGTCCCGCTTTCCCGGGAATCTTAAAGCTCTTAAATTTTAGTAATTTTGAAAAGAAAAATAAGATAAAATTTTGATGAACATGAGCATTAGATGATTTATATGAGATGAATCTATGAAATGAATTCAATTAAAAATTAATAAAATGTCATCACAATTAACAAAATTGAAGAGAAAATTCCTAATTGGATTAAGATTCCAACATTTCTTTTATTTACCCCCTTATTTTGTAAATCCCTTCACCACACTTTGAACAAATTTCCATACAAATTTTTGAAAAACAACAAGCGCGAATGTTATATTCGGCTCGTCCGAATCTATATATCCACCATCAAATTTTTCAATTTTTTCGTTATAAGGGAGGTGGGCGGTAAAGTGGGCGGGCCACGCCCATTTTTGTTTCCGAGTTTACATTGGTCCTTGAACTATATGAACACAATTTCGTTGACGTTTCACCCTCTATGAGAGGTGGGCGGTAAAGTGGGCGGACCACTCCCATTTTTTGGTTTCCGAGTTTACATCGATCCCCGAACTATACGTACAAAATTTCGTTGTCGTACATGCTTTTGTTGAAGAAATATCAGCAGAAAAGTATAAAATGGACACCCTGTGTTTCTAGTTTTTAGCCCATAACTTTTTCGTTTATTAAGAGCTTTTGCCCATTTTCAATCTCAAACAAACCTTATATAAAACAAACATTTGTGCCAAATTTCGTCTTCCTACGTCACCCCGTTCGAGCCCTATCCTGCTTTCAACAGACAGACAGACGTACAGACGGACGGACATAGCTAGATCGACTCAGAATCTAACCAGGACCCAGAAAATATATACTTTGTGGGGTCTTAGATGATTCCTTCGACATGTTACACATGGAATGACAAAATCAATATACCCCCATCTTTTTGATGGTGGGTATAAAAAAAGTATGTGTAGGTTATTTCTTTTAGTTTAAGAGATATTCGGGTCGAAATAAATTTTTACCTAATTTTTAGCCTGGTCTTTTGTTAGTTTTTTTTTTTTTTAACTTGGCGGGCTTATTATTGACCCAGTTAGATACTTGTGCTGCTCCAAATTGAAAAACACCTCAGAGATAATTGTGTGACATTTCATTGAAATATACTTAAGTTACACAAAATTATAAAAAAAAAAAAAAAAAAAACACATTGAAATATTCATACATAAGAGCACAGCAGTTTCAAGCCACTTTATATTCCGAAACCTGTCTACCACAGCCAAATATTTAAAGCATCGTTCCTCATTAATTTTTTACTTTCCTGTTACAAATGACTAATACCTTGGTATTTTGACCTTCATCTTCAATTGGTCATCCGATTAAAGGGGACTTATAGTCATTTGTTGAGTTGGCAATAGGATGGAGTTTGTGATGTAAACGTAGCAACGTTATTTTAAGATTATTTGGGTGAAGGTTATAAAAACGATTAAATTTCGTGATTTTTTTTCTTTCTTACTTTCAAATGACAATAATTCAACACCACAAGAAATCAATAAATACTCGTAATCAGCTGACAAAGCCTAAGCATACAATATTATGTTGTATGGGTTATTGAATTATAATTAAGACATAATTATTTAGTTCAGATACAAAAAATTAAACTAAAAATAATTACTTAAACACAAACTTTTCTCTTTACTAAAATCTTTAAGGATATATAGAAAGTAAAATAAAAAATATTATTTCACTCATAAATAGTACAATTGCAATTAAACTCATTATATTCCTATCCCACAACATTATACAACTAATTAAAAACCATGATATGTTGCTTGACTTTATACATTTGTATCTTGCAATAACTATAAAAACCTATTTGCTCTATGCCTCCACAGTTGAGTAACATTTAAATCCTTTTGCGTTAAACATCATGAATATTATTTTATTTCTTTTAAATTGTTTTGCATTGGTAACCAGTACTTCATACGCTATGAATGCATCCAAAGGATTCGATACCAGTTTTCATTTGCCTGTTATAACCGGAAATTATGATTTGGAATTTATTTTCAATTTTACCCACTACTTAAATCGTCTACATCATTTTCGTACATTTATAATATTCAGCGATAAGCGAGAATATCATAGAGCCAATTATATTATTGTACGACCTTTGGAAAAGGCTTTAATGGAAGACTTTGAAACGCCTGTAGTAGTATGGGGTCGTAACGATGTGGCCCAGTTACGCTATCGTATAGGTTTGAATAATTTGATCTTCGTTTATATATCCAGTGTAAAAGATCCTATATTAACGGTTGTAAGTCATACCCTAAGAGGTATTCATTATATGCCCATGATTTTTATTTATAAAAAAAGAAAAAATATACCACCTTCGATAAAGGAGATTGAAGAGTTTTTTGAATGGTGCTGGCAAGAAAATATATTAAATGTGGCTCTAACATATCAAGTGATTGAGGCAAAGTGGAATAACGTTAAAGATACTATGATTTTATATATAAAAAATGAAGTTTTCAATTATACACCATTTCCTAAAATGACCATTTTCAATGTTACTGATCAGGTGTATATGAATGAGGGTAATTTTATTAAGGATAATATCAAGGATGTGCAAGGTTATCAATTTTCAACACCCATGTTTATGGATCCGCCTAATGTGTTTTTGGTGAGTTAAATAAATGAAAGTTAAATTTATTATTATTATTATTATTTTTTTTTTTTGCTGGAAAACTCTATAAAAAATCTTAATTATTTTTCTCCTTTAGACCCACTACGAAAAGCATCGTAATAGAAATACATTACTCTTTGCTACCGGTAGCGCTGGACGCATTTTTCATGAGTATATGCACTATGTTAATGGTAGCATTAAAATAAGACCAACTCATAATATGGGCTATTATCATTTCCAAAAAGAAACTCTTACTTATGCCTCGAAAAAGTTGATAGACATTGGCATACATCCATATTCCTCTTTGCTACCCTATGCCAATCTAACTGAGGGAAGTTATCCCATAGCAATGACCAATGGTTGTGTTATAGTTCCTGTTATACCAGAAATTGCTCATGAAGAATATTTTTTTAGAATTATGCCCACAATTATATGGTTAGTATGGCTACTGGAAGTGCTAAGTCTAATTATAATACAGTGCATACATTTGGGCCGTTTGGATATTGGTAGTGGCATTATTTATGCCTTTCGCACTCTGATGGCTCAGTCTATGAATATGCTTGAGTTTGGAAAACGTCGTAGTTTGTTAAGATCTCTTCATTTGTTTGTCATACTCTTAAGTGTTTTGGTTAATTCGGGATTTAGTGCTTCTCTTACCTCTATTTTAAGCACCACACTACAGGGTAAACAAATTACCACAGTAGAAGATATATTAGAATCGGGTTTACAAATAATGACCACAGTTCATGAAAAAGAGGTATATTTCGATCAAAAACTATTACCCGAGGTTTTGGAACCCTTATTACATATAGTCAATGAATCTGTGTTGCAAGAACATAAAGATAATTTAAATGTTTCTTATGCTTATGTGTTCAATAGTGAAGAATGGCATAAATATGATTTCCAACAACAATTATTAAGAAAACCTTTATTTCGTATTGCCCATACAAAATATTTATGTACCGTACAACAATATTTAAGATTTCCTATACAATGGGATTCACCATTTGTCAAGAGTTTGGAAAAATTTATAGTTTATACCACCGATACGGGTTTAAGAAGAGTCTGGTCAGATTGGAGTATTTATCAGGCCACCAGAATGGAATTAATGCAAATTTGGAAACCTGCTGTGTATGAAGTTGATGATAAACCCTTTACAATTACTCACTTTTTGACCATTATTATAGGTTATAGTCTACTAATGTTATTGGCGATTTTATGTTTTATTGGTGAATTAATATGGTTTAATCGTGAGAAGATTTTGAAATGGAAGAATAATAATTATATTAAGAAAACTTAATTTCAATATTAAGAAAAATAAAAAAAGTCTAATAAAGAAATGTAATCTTAGTTTGAGATTTTTAATGTTATCAAAAATAATTAGCATTTAAAGAGTGGCACTTAAAATGTCAGCACAGCTTTGAATTTGTTTAAGAAAATGGTTTTATATTCGCTATTTATAAGACAAAATAAAAGTATTATAAATGTAACAATAAAATTCACTAAAACAAAAATTAAATATTTTAAACTGTTTGGAATTTATTTAATAATATATTAAATCATACATACCTACTTATTTATTCTCCAATTTATTATCTTTACATCCTGGTTTTTAAGGTTATTAGTAAAAAAACAGGGTAGGTAGAACGCTCATTTTTTGATTTGTTCGGAACAAAATTTTTATTAGCGAATTTAATCCTAATTTTTTAGAACGAATTTTATTTTATTTTTTTTTTTGTTTGCAAATTTAATTTTTAAATTTGCTAGATGATCAAAAATTTTATTTCGAAAATAAAAATATTATTTGGGAATTAACCCAAAACGAATGATTCGAATTGAATTCGTGTACAATGATATAAAAAATGTGTTGTCTTATGTGGAAAGAAAGACGTGTGGATATAAAAGACATTTGTACATGCGCTTGTGTGTTTAAAATTGTATGTTTTTCTTTTGTTTGTTAAAATGAAACAAGAACGCAATGTTTATGGCAATAGTTAATTGAGTTTGTGTTTTTTATTTGTGTAAAGTTTTTCAATTAGCAATATAGAAAAATTAGAATTATTAAATTTATATGTATATTTTTTGCACATTTAAATCCATTTATAATCTTTTCATAATTTCAGCAATAAAAATAATTATTTTGTACATACATATGTAGATGCATATATATTTTGCGGTAAATATTTAATTTTGTAAAATTGTATAATCCCATAAAATTTTTCTCCAATCAGTCCATGCAATGCATGTTTATAATTGTCATAAAATATTTTTGTCATTGTAATCAACCTTTTTTTACTTTCTACGATCTTTTAAAATACTCAAATTTATTGACCTTTTAAACACTTTTTGCTTATAAACAAATCCATTTTTTGCTGTTGCATTTCTTCAATATTGACCGCCATAAAATATTTGTTTACACAAAAATCAAAAATTATCGATATTACACCAACAACACAATTATTTTTTACGACAGCTACTTATTTGCATCACAGTCAAAAATGAATTCATATACTTACATACATAACATATAAACTTACAAATTTAAAACAACAAATATCATTGCAGTTTTATAGTTAGGTATTTTTTCTATTTTTTCTAAACGACAGTATACCGTTAAAAAAGTATTTTTTTATACACATCTACATGTATGTATAAGTGTACATGCACACAACGAACCTTTTTTTTACTATTTTTCAACCACTTTTTTGCGCACATCATTGTACTATATGTATGGCGACCGAACCGTTTGTAATCGTAAAATAACGATCTTCCACATAAATACAAATTTAAAAAAAAGTTGTTTAGATTATTTTCGTAACTCAAATTAAAAAAATTAAAGAATACAAATTTAATCCAAAAAGTGAATTTTATTTTTAAATTTACGAATTATATTAAAAAGAGCGAATAAAATCTGAAAATTAAATTCGTAATCCGAATTTTTCCGTACCTTGGTAAAAACCCGTTTTTTTTTATAATTTGTATACCCTTCACATAAAATAAGTTTGTCATTTTATTCGTGATTGTTATGATTAAAAATAACTTTCGAGGATATACATATGTCTGTCCGTCTGTATGTTGAAGTGGATTTTTTGAAGCCTATAGTCCAATCAATATATTACTCTTTCAAGACATCACAAAAAATGAATTTTTAATTTTTTTTTTTTTTTTCGTAAAACAGTTTAACATGCCTTTTCATAAAAAATGTCTTAATGAAGTCAAAATTTTATTATGACTAAAAGTAATGATTATATTTGTGACTCGATAATTTTATATTCTGCTTAACATTCTATGTAAAGTAAAAATTGTGATATTTCTTATCAATTGAAAATAAAAACGAAAAAGAAAGATTAGTCAGCGTTTGAAAAACTCCAACTATTATCAAGTTTTTTAGGTTGGCTAAAACTACAGCTACTAAAATTACACTGGTCGACAAAAAAAATTTTTTTCGAGCTCCTTCAAAAAAAAAAAAAAATATGTAGACTAGATGGAATTTCGCATGCTAAACTCGAATCTGCTTTCAGTTTTTTTCCAACAGGTCGGAATTTTTTTTATGGGCGTGTCTAATATTGTGCGCTAAATATGCCGATTACTCAAGTATATTTCACTATTACTTGAGAACGGTATGCACGATTTATATAAATGATATACCACGAAATGCCGAATAAAATTAGCTTTAAATCGTTTAAATCGTGAAAACATCAAAAGTATTTAAGTTTATCGAAACTACGAGTAAATAAAGCCACGTATTATAAAAATTTATGCACAAATCTTGATTGGATTCACAGTTAAGTTTGGATACCCATGTATACCTATAGCGAAATGGAAATACACTAGTGGGCAAAAAAATTTTTTTTGTTTTCGTCTTAAATAAAAAAAAATAGGTGGATTAGATGGAATTGCAAACGTTTCTGCATAGAATGTACTAACTTTTTCATCACTTCCGGATCAATTTTCTCCCATTCCTCCATTAATTTCTCTTTAAATATATTTTTGGAAGTAATGTGATGTTCTCGAATCCGTCTATCCAAGTGGTCCCATAAATGCTGGATTGATGTCGGGTGACTGAGGAGGCTAAATAAGAATCAGCTTTTACTTTTTTTCTATCACGCATTGATTTTTTTATGGGTATGACTATTATGACCCCGCCTTTAGGCAGTCACACTTGTATATCTCGAGAACAGTTTCTCCAATTAATATAAATTGAACTTTAATATATAGCGACCTAAATTGTCTTTGAGCTGAATTTATATAATTTTTTGTCCAGTTAATATTTCCGTAGTTATTCGGTAATTAGTACCGAAAATTTTAAAATTTATTTTTTTGAAAAGTGGTGAAAATGTTGATCCATAACTCAGAAATTCTTGAGCGAATGAAAAATATTGTTAACATACCTTGAAGACAATTTTCGTATACATCTTTTGATGTATCACTTATAAAAATCTTGTAAAGGGTTCTTGAGTTTTAGCCTAAGTTTGACAAACCATTCTCGAATTTTATAGTGTGACCACTGAATAAGGTGATGATATTAGTGATAGAAAAAAAGTGAATGCAGATTCTTGTTTAACTCGTCAGATTTTTTCTTTTTTTTTTTTGCCCACCACTGCATTTTTATACAATTGTATGTAACATGGGTATTTTTACTTAACTGTTAATAAAATTTATATTTCTGCATCAATTTTGAAGATACATTCCTTATTTTATTCGCAGCATTACCAGTTTTAATATAAAAATGATAAACTGTAACATTTTAGATGTCTTCATTTACTAAAAGAAATTTTTAATAACAAAAAAATTTTAAATTTGGCATGAAAAAGATTTTTTTAACACTTATTTAAAAATAACTTCGAAACTATTGAGCACATAAAAAAATGAAGTTTGGGTGATTTGAAGATATTTTTAGTACGCATCTTTTGGTGTATCACTTATGTCAATCGTATATACCTTTCTTGAGTTATAAGGAAATATGCTAGAGTAATGGCCTTACTATGCGCGAAATATTAGACAAGCTCATAAAAAAAATATATAGACGGTTAAGCCCGACCGTATGATACTACACCATTGTGTACATCAAAATACGGAGAGGGGCCTTTTATTAGACTTAGGGTCAATTGTGGATCGATACTCATATTAAATGTAAAATAAAACATACGAATACAGAATATTACGTCTATACTAATATTTATATGAGTTTGTTCACTTTTGGGTGATTTCCAAAAGTGGGCATTATATAGGGGATAGGTGAAATTATGGATCGATCTTCATTAAAGTTGGTAATATAATTTATATTTATATAAAACTTATTTGTGTCGAATATTAACTTATTACTAACATTTTAATGGGATTTATGCTCGTTAAAGTGATTTTTCTGAAACGGAGTTTATATGGAAGCAATGATCAATTATGGACCGATCTTTCTGAAATTTGGCACACAGATTTAAATTTATATATGTAATATTTCATTAAAATATTGCTAAATTTAAACATTTATATGGGGCTATGTGAAATAATAGACCAATCATAACCAATTTCAATAGGCTTCGTCCTATTTATTGGGACTATCAGAAAACTGTGTGCCAAATTTCATAAATTTATGTTCAAAATTGCGACCTATATTGATTACAAGGCCATCGTTAAATCGACTCAAAAAGTGATTCAAAACCGATTGGTATAAATTAAGGTGGGTCTAAAATAGGAAATGCATAACGAGATTTAACGTCCCGGAATTCCCGGGAAATTTGCAATTTTTATGTCCCGCTTTCCCGGGAATCTTAAAGCTCTTAAATGGGAAAAAACTTTAACAAAAACTTGTATATTTTAGTAATTTTGAAAAGAAAAATAAGATAAAATTTTGATGAACATGAGCATTAGATGATTTATATGAGATGAATCTATGACATGAATTCAATTAAAAATTAATAAAATGTCATCACAATTAACAAAATTGAAGAGAAAATTCCTAATTGCATTAAGATTCCAATATTTCTTTTATTTACCCCCTTATTTTGTAAATCCCTTCACCACACTTTGAACAAATTTCCATACAAATTTTTGAAAAACAACAAGCGCGAATGTTATATTCGGTTCGGCCGAATCTATATATCCACCATCAAATTTTTCAATTTTTTCGTTATAAGGGAGGTGGGCGGTAAAGTGGGCGGGCCACGCCCATTTTTTGTTTCCGAGTTTACATCGATCCCCGAACTATACGTACAAAATTTCGTTGTCGTACATGCTTTTGTTGAAGAAATATCAGCAGAAAAGTATAAAACGGACACCCTGTGTTTCTAGTTTTTAGCCCATAACTTTTTTGACCCGCTTTTGCCCATTTTCAATCCCACACAAACCTTATATAAGACAAACATTTGTGCCAAATTTCGTCCCCCTACGTCACGCCGTTCGAGCCCTATCCTGCTTTCAACAGACAGACAGACGTACAGACGGACGGACATAGCTAGATCGACTCAGAATCTAACCAGGACCCAGAAAATATATACTTTGTGGGGTCTTAGATGATTCCTTCGACATGTTACACACGGAATGACAAAATCAATATACCCCCATCTTTTTGATGGTGGGTATAAAAAAAGTATGTGTAGGTTATTTCTTTTAGTTTAAGAGATATTCGGGTCGAAATAAATTTTTACCTAATTTTTAGCCTGGTCTTTTGTTAGTTTTTTTTTTAACTTGGCGGGCTTATTATTGACCCAGTTAGATACTTGTGCTGCTCCAAATTGAAAAACACCTCAGAGATAATTGTGTGAAATTTCATTGAAATATACTTAAGTTACACAAAATTATAAAAAAAAAAAAAAAAAAAACACATTGAAATATTCATACATAAGAGCACAGCAGTTTCAAGCCACTTTATATTCCGAAACCTGTCTACCACAGCCAAATATTTAAAGCATCGTTCCTCATTAATTTTTTACTTTCCTGTTACAAATGACTAATACCTTGGTATTTTGACCTTCATCTTCAATTGGTCATCCGATTAAAGGGGACTTATAGTCATTTGTTGAGTTGGCAATAGGATGGAGTTTGTGATGTAAACGTAGCAACGTTATTTTAAGATTATTTGGGTGAAGGTTATAAAAACGATTAAATTTCGTGATTTTTTTTCTTTCTTACTTTCAAATGACAATAATTCAACACCACAAGAAATTCAATAAATACTCGTAGTCAGCTGACAAAGCCAAAGCACACAAAATTATGTTGTATGGGTTATTGAATTATAATTAAGACATAATTATTTAGTTCAGATACAAAAAATTAAACTAAAAATAATTACTTAAACACAAACTTTTCTCTTTACTAAAATCTTTAAGGATATATAGAAAGTAAAATAAAAAATATTATTTCACTCATAAATAGTACAATTGCAATTAAACTCATTATATTCCTATCCCACAACATTATACAACTAATTAAAAACCATGATATGTTGCTTGACTTTATACATTTGTATCTTGCAATAACTATAAAAACCTATTTGCTCTATGCCTCCACAGTTGAGTAACATTTAAATCCTTTTGCGTTAAACATCATGAATATTATTTTATTTCTTTTAAATTGTTTTGCATTGGTAACCAGTACTTCATACGCTATGAATGCATCCAAAGGATTCGATACCAGTTTTCATTTGCCTGTTATAACCGGAAATTATGATTTGGAATTTATTTTCAATTTTACCCACTACTTAAATCGTCTACATCATTTTCGTACATTTATAATATTCAGCGATAAGCGAGAATATCATAGAGCCAATTATATTATTGTACGACCTTTGGAAAAGGCTTTAATGGAAGACTTTGAAACGCCTGTAGTAGTATGGGGTCGTAACGATGTGGCCCAGTTACGCTATCGTATAGGTTTGAATAATTTGATCTTCGTTTATATATCCAGTGTAAAAGATCCTATATTAACGGTTGTAAGTCATACCCTAAGAGGTATTCATTATATGCCCATGATTTTTATTTATAAAAAAAGAAAAAATATACCACCTTCGATAAAGGAGATTGAAGAGTTTTTTGAATGGTGCTGGCAAGAAAATATATTAAATGTGGCTCTAACATATCAAGTGATTGAGGCAAAGTGGAATAACGTTAAAGATACTATGATTTTATATATAAAAAATGAAGTTTTCAATTATACACCATTTCCTAAAATGACCATTTTCAATGTTACTGATCAGGTGTATATGAATGAGGGTAATTTTATTAAGGATAATATCAAGGATGTGCAAGGTTATCAATTTTCAACACCCATGTTTATGGATCCGCCTAATGTGTTTTTGGTGAGTTAAATAAATGAAAGTTAAATTTATTATTATTATTATTATTTTTTTTTTTTGCTGGAAAACTCTATAAAAAATCTTAATTGTTTTTCTCCTTTAGACCCACTACGAAAAGCATCGTAATAGAAATACATTACTCTTTGCTACCGGTAGCGCTGGACGCATTTTTCATGAGTATATGCACTATGTTAATGGTAGCATTAAAATAAGACCAACTCATAATATGGGTTATTATCATTTCCAAAAAGAAACTCTTACTTATGCCTCGAAAAAGTTGATAGACATTGGCATACATCCATATTCCTCTTTGCTACCCTATGCCAATCTAACTGAGGGAAGTTATCCCATAGCAATGACCAATGGTTGTGTTATAGTTCCTGTTATACCAGAAATTGCTCATGAAGAATATTTTTTTAGAATTATGCCCACAATTATATGGTTAGTATGGCTACTGGAAGTGCTAAGTCTAATTATAATACAGTGCATACATTTGGGCCGTTTGGATATTGGCAGTGGCATTATTTATGCCTTTCGCACTCTGATGGCTCAGTCTATGAATATGCTGGAGTTTGGAAAACGTCGTGGTTTATTAAGATCTCTTCATTTGTTTGTCATACTCTTAAGTGTTTTGGTTAATTCGGGTTTTAGTGCTTCTCTTACCTCTATTTTAAGCACCACACTACAGGGTAAACAAATTACCACAGTAGAAGATTTATTGGAATCAGGTTTAAAAATAATGACTACAATTTATGAAAAGGAAGTATATTTTGACCAAAAACTATTGCCTGAAGCCTTGGAACCTTTACTACATATAGTCAATGAATCTGTATTACAAGAACATAAAGATAATTTAAATAATTCCTATGCTTATGTCTTAAACAATGAGGAATGGGGTAAATATGATTTTCAACAACAATTATTAAGAAAACCTTTATTACGTATTGCCCATACCAAAGATTTATGTACCATACAACAGTTTTTAAGATTTCCTGTACAATGGGATTCTCCATTTTTAAATAGTTTAGAAAGATTTATAATTTATACTACAGATTCCGGTCTAAGACAAATCTGGTCAGTTTGGAGTATTTATCAGGCCTCTAGAATGAAATTAATACAAATTTGGAAACCGTTAGCGGATGAAGAAGATGATAAACCCTTTACAATAACTCACTTTATGACTATTATTATTGGTTATAGTTTGCTAATGTTATTGGCGATTATATGTTTTATTGGTGAACTAATGTGGTTTAATCGCCAGAAGATTTTAAGCAAATGTAAAGGGAAGTAATATGAAATAAAAACTTTAACAACTTGGAATTAATGAATGCACAAGATGAGCTAATATATATAGCTCATAAGACAATTTAAAAATAATAAGAAATATAATCTTAAGAAATTCAACACAGTACACAACAAAAGTATTGTATTTGCACTTGATTAAGAAAGAATACAGATTTTAAAAATAAATAAATAAATAAATAAATAAATAAATAAATAAATAAATAAATAAATAAAGCAATTTAAATAAGTAAACTTAGATTCAGTCCTCTCTTACAACTCTCTCAACTGTTATTATTTCACTACAACTTGTCTAGTTTGTTTATTATAAAAAAAATAATAATAATAACAATGCCACTGCTTTGATTTGAGAGAGTTGTATGATAGGTGTGTGTGTAATATATATGGAGGGCATGGTTAATTATGTATTGATCCTAATAAAATGTAGCACATTCGTTTCTACTTATATAAAACTTATTTGTGACAAATTTTAACTTAATACATACATAATATTCTTAAAGCAATTACAAGCGTCATAACCCTATTTCTATAGGACATTTGTATGTGAGGTAGGTGAACTAATAAACGGATAATAGCCTTGTGTCAAAAGGATCATATGTACCAAATTTCATCAAAATATCCTATGTACTTTGCGCTCAAGGTTGTTCAGAATTATAGATTAATATGCTTTTAATTACATTTTAAATAGCATTTCAATATTGGCTTAAAATTTTATTCAGTTTTTACTTTTTTCCTTTTTTTTATTAATTTTCTTTTAAATCTTAAAAATTTTTATTAATTTTCTTTTAAATCTTAAAAATTTTAATAAATTTTCTTAATATTTATTTCCTAAAACTTCTTGAGTTTTATTTTTTACCTCAAAATTTGTTTCTTTTTCGAATTTTCTATTTGCCAAACTTTTCTTCATCTTTAGATGTGAAACAGATTTTCTATTCTCAATATTTTTATTTTTCTGTTTTCATATGGTTACAATAAATGAAATTTAATTTATCATTTTCTTCAGGAAATTCAATGTTTATTTTATACTTTAGAGATTCTGCCTCATGAATGTTAAGATTTCTCAACTGTCTATTGTATTATTATTGTATAAAAGTTGTTGCTGCTGCTGCTTTAAATAGTTGCAAGGACTTGAACTAACCAAATAATATAAAGAAATGTATATGTTTATTTAATAGAGTAAATAACAGTGGGGCAAGAGAGAAAAATTTGGGTTTTTACAATTTTTTTTTTAATTCATTTACATTCATTCATCAAATGAACATAGACCAAAAAAATAATAGAAATTCTTGAACTGAAAATAGTTTTTAGCTTAGAATACAAAATAGTCTCCACTCTAGACGAAATAGTCTACAATCTAGACCAAAAAACAGTCTATAATCTAAACCAAAAATATTCTATACAATATACTATAAAATACTCTATAGCCTAGACTATAAAATAGTCTATAGCCTGGACTATAAAAAAGTCTATAGCCTGGACTATAAAATAGTCTATAGTCTGGACTATAAAATAGTCTATAGTCTAGACTATAAAATAGTCTATAGTCTAGACTATAAAATAGTCTATAGTCTAGACTATAAAATAGTTTATAGTCTAGACTATAAAATAGTCTATAGCCTAGACTATAAAATAGTCTATAGCCTGGACTATAAAAAAGTCTATAGCTTGGACTATAAAATAGTCTATAGTCTGGACTATAAAATAGTCTATAGTCTAGACTATAAAATAGTCTATAGTCTAGACTATAAAATCTATAATATAGACTATAAGATAGTCTATACTAGACTATTAAATAGTCTATAATATAGACTATAAAATAGTCTGTACTATAGACTATAAATTAGTCTATAGTCTAGACTATAATATAATATAGCCTAGATGATAAAATAAAGTCCAGACCGTAAAGTAGTCTATAGTCTAGACTATCAAATAGTCTATAGTCTAGACTATAAAATAGTCTACAGTTTATACTATAAAATAGTATACAGTTTAGACTATAAAATTATCTATAGTATATACTATAAAATAGTCTATAGTATAGACCATAAAATAGTCTATAATATAGACTATAAAATAGCCTATAATATGGACTATAAAAAAGTCTATAATATAGACTATAAAAAAGTCTATAATAAAGTCTATAATAAAGACTGTATAATATAGACTATAAAATAGTCTATAATATAGACTATAAAATAGTCTATAATATAGACTATAAAATAGTCTATAATATAGACTATAAAATAGTCTATAAAATAGACTATAAAATAGTCTATAAAATAGACTATAAAATAGTCTATAATATAGACTATAAAATAGTCTATAAAATAGACTATAAAATAGTCTATAATATAGACTATAAAATAGTCTATAATATAGACTATAAAATAGTCTATAATATAGACTATAAAATAGTCTATAATATAGACTATAAAATAGTCTATAGTATAGACCATAAAATGGTCTATAATATAGACTATAAAATAGTCTATAATATAGACTATTAAATAGTCTATAATATATACTATAAAATAGTCTATAATATAGACTATAAAATAGTCTATAATATAGACTATAAAATAGTCTATAATACAGACTATAAAATAGCCTATAATATGGACTATAAAATAGTCTATAGTATAGACTATAAAATAGTCTATAGTATAGACTATAATATAGTCTATAGTATAGACTGTAAAATAGTCTATAGTATAGACTTTAAAATAGTCTATAGTATAGACTATAAAATAGTCTATAGTATAGACTATAAAATAGTCTATAGTATAGACTATAAAATAGTCTATAGTATAGACTATAAAATAGTCTATAGTATAGACTATAAAATAGTCTATAGTATAGACTATAAAAAGGTCTATAGTGTAGACTTTAAAAAAGTCTATAGTATAGGCTATAAAATAGTCTATAGTATAGACTATAAAATAGTCTATAATATAGACTATAAAATAGTCTATAATACAGACTATAAAATAGTCTATATATAGACTATAAAATAGTCTATATATAGACTATAAAATAGTCTATAATATAAAGAGTCTATAAAGAGTCTATAATGTAGACTATAAAATGGTCTATAGCGTAGACTATAAAATGGTCTATAGCGTAGACTATAAAATGGTCTATAGTCTAGACTATGAAATATTCTACAGTCTACACTATAAGATACCCTATACTAGACTATAAAATAGTCTATAGCGTATACTATAAAATGGTCTATAAAATAGTCTCTAGTATATACTATAAAATAGTCTGTAATATAGACTATTTTATAGTATGTAAAAGATTATAAAATAGTCTAAAAAATGAACTATGAAAATAGTCTATAATATTAACTATAGAATAGTCTATAGTATATACTATAAAATAGTCTATATTATATACTATGAAATAGTCTATAGAATATGCTATAAAATAGTTTGTAATATAGGAAATAAAATAGTCTTTAAAATATAATATTTAATAGTCTGTAAAATAGACTATAAAATAGTCTATAAAGTAGTCTATAGTACAGACTATAAAATAGTCAATAATATGAACTAAAACAGCATACAATATGGACTATAAAACGATCTATATGGACTATAGAATAGTCTACAGTGTAGACTATAAAATAATTTATAATATAGACTATAAAACAGCATACAATATATACTATAAATTGATCTATATAGACTATAAAATAGTCTATTGTGTAGACTATAAAATAGTCTATAGTGTAGAATATAAAATATTATATAGTATGGACTATAAAATGGTCTATTTTCTAGACTATAAAATAGTCTTTAGTATAGACTATTAAATAGTCTAAGCTATTAACTTTTACTTTTTAACCCACTGTTGTTTTTGCTTCCTAACTAAACTTTTCTCTCTTACAAAATACACATTAAGACGATACAACAATTTGGCCAAAAACTACAATTTGAGTAAAATTTCACTTGTCACATTAAGAATTCATAAAAGATATTCAAAAGAAAATGAAGCAGAAAAGAACACTAAAATAGCAACCATATCCATAAGATGCAACCAAACAATCAACGAACTGCATCTACAACACACATTTCTACATATAAAAATAGGTGAAAGGAATGAGTTGCCTTAGAATCTTAAACTTAAAACTCAAATTCAAAAATAAAATAATATAAGCTCTCTCTTTCTTACAATATCTTTTTATTTATTTTTTTGTTTTTGCAAGTCATAAGAATAAAAATCGTATCGATTCTTAAGCCTTTTTTTTAAATAAAGAAAAAGTCATTCTGCCTTATATACAGACACAGCAACTATAACTTATAAAACACTCGTATGTGAATAAGTAAAATTTAATATGTAAAGCCTTAAGGCTTTACCGATACCTATGAAATGAAATTGCAGGCAAACTGTTAATGTAATTGTAGGATATTTGAAGAAAGAGAAAAAATATAAAGTCATTCCAACACTATTGTACTTGCATTGCCAACATACATTTAGTCTTAAAAGATACTCAAGATATTCGTAGAAGAAATCATGTGGAAAATACCAAACTTTGAAATACAAATTGTAGCCATTTTCCAAACGAATACCTGATTTTTTAAATTAACTATAAAATTATTGTATTAAAAAATTATTTTATATACTTTACATTTTAAAAACTACCCAGCAAAAACTTTGCTTGCCATGTAATGAGATATGAAGCTGATATAATGGCTCTTCACTACTTTCACATTAGATGAATAACTCATTATTTTAACACGGTGATGTCATTAGAGGCAACTACTTACTCTATGTTATTACAGGTAGGCATTTCAGAAAGTCATTACTTAGATGTCGTTACGAGAACTAATTACTTTGTAGCTATTCAATCACTCATTAGTTTCAAAGTATTACAGAAGTCATTATTAGCAAAATGAATAGTAACTAGTTACATTATCGGTTACAAGTAAGTACTCAAGTATTGAAAATAAAAAACTGATATTTTTTTCTTTAATTTATTTATTTGAAAATATGCGGAAATCAGAATTTGACATTCTATTTCATACCATAGACTTGGAGTTAATTCTTGAAGCGCATTCTTGTGATATTAAAATTTCCTACAAATTTTCTCTAGTACATTTTTATACCCCTTTATTGGTTTAAGAGTTATACCGTATTTTATTTAGTATTTTACATAAACTCAAATTAATTCATCTACGTATAAAGTGGCCTAATTGATTTGTTAACAATAAGCTATTCTGTCTGCTTACGTCGTGGTTTCGACTTGAACAAACAATTAATGTATTTTCATATTTTACCCATTTTTAAAATATATAATTTTTATAATAAAAATGAAAAGATTGATAAAAAGTAACATTTCCAAAAATCTGATCTTTTGTAATTGATTACATATCAAGTTAAAAGTAAGTAGTTACTAATCTACTTTCATGTAATGCAGAAAGTATGTTGTTATGATTGAAAAGTAACTACATCTGTAACTATGTACATACTATTACCAAGTTTTTGCTGGGTAATTTCAAATACGGACCATTTAATTGATAGTTTTAAATTTTTATAAAACAATTTCTCAATAATTCAACTTCTACCTAATATCTTAGTTTAATAATGTAGTTATGATACATACAAAATCTAAATATAGACACTCGACAATTGCATCTATAGTAGATATACTAGTTTCAAAACTTTCATTTACTATTCTCAAGTACAAAATGAAAATACTAAGAACCAAACTATACCTAAGAGAAAGACAAGGAATATAACGATTTTCAAGAAGATATAAAACACAGTAAAAAGAAAAGATGTGAAAAAATAAAAAAACTTCAAAAATAAATTTAAACACAGGAATGATTTTCAAAAATACGTTGTTATTTCAGGTTCTTGGACTTTTTTAAATTAAATTTAAAGATCTATTTATCTCAAAGCTTATAGCAACACCCTGTTATAACAAAATCAAACGAAATATTTAACACACCTCTACCACTAACACTTTACCTATTCGTATCTATACGTGGACAGACAGATGGACAGACAAGCAAATACTAATGCATTAATATCATATCGCATAACATTACCTATACTATAACAAATGTATGTAAGAATAGGAAAGAAGATAAGACATTTTCGAAATATTATAGATGAAAACATTACGACAGGTGCAAAATTATAAGATGATTGCTTTAGTAAACTGAAAATACGAGGGCCAAGGATATTGCAAATTAAAAAAAATAAATATATATATTTTATAGTCAAGACTATAGATTATTTTATAGTGTAGACTATAGACTATTTTATTTTATAGTCTATACTATAGACTATTTTATAGTCTAGACTATAGACTATTTTATGGTCTAATCTATGGACTATTTTATAGTCTAGACTATAGACTATGTGATAGTCTAGACTATAGACTATTTCATAGTCTGTCAAGAGCCCTAAAAATTAAATCGGCAGAGAAACTCCTATCAGTGTATAGGCTATGTGCGCTGCGCATAAGCAGTTCTTTTCGGACAACATCTGAGGATGCAACGTTTGTTATTGCAGGAATAGTTCCAATAGACATTCTAGCCGATGAAGCCAAACGTATGTATGATCATAAACAAAGAGTGGAAGATATAACTGGTATTATACGGAAACTAGAGAGAGATGTATCAATAGCAGCATGGCAGTATCGATGGGAAAGAAGTTTAAAAGGAAGGTGGACCTACAGACTCATACCAAACATTAAAGAGTGGCTAAATAGAAAACACGGAGAAATAAACTACTACCTCGCGCAATTTCTTTCGGGTCACGGAGGATATAGAAGTTATTTACATAGGTTTGCTTTGGACGAATCGCCGATATGTCCCTATTGTCCTAACGTTGTTGAAGATCCCGAACACGTCATGTTCTACTGCCCACGTTTTAACGAAGCACGAGAACACACGGAGGAAAAAATCGGTCAAGATTTGAATGCCGAGAATATCGTAAATATAATGATAAGTAAGAAAGAGTACTGGGAAGCTATATGTAGCATGGAGGAGGAAAGAAGAAAATTCTTTCTTTTGAACTCGACAGAGGCTAACTAAGCCTATCTGGCCTTGCGATGCAATATCGTAATAGACAGTTCCGCAGGGCATATGGATGACGAAGGAGGTGGTTTTAATCGGTAAGAATCCGACATAACTCGTGACCCTTAATTGGCATCGAGTATCATATGATAGATTTCCACCTGCCTAACAGAAAAAAAAAAAAAAAAAAAAGACTATTTCATAGTCTAGACTATAGACTATTTTATAGTCTAGACTATAGACTATGTGATAGTCTAGACTATAGACTATTTGATAGTCTAGACTATAGACTATTTGATAGTCTAGACTACAGACTATTTTATAGTCTAGACTATAGACTATTTTATAGTCTAGACTATAGACTATTTTATAGTCTAGACTAAAGACTATTTTAAAGTCTAGACTATAGACTATTTGATAGTCTAGACTATAGACTATGTGATAGTCTAGACTATAGACTATTTTATAGTGTAGACTATAGACTATTTGATAGTCTAGACTATAGACTATTTGATAGTCTTGACTATAGACTATTTGATAGTCTAGACTATAGACTATTTGATAGTCTTGACTATAGACTATTTGATAGTCTAGACTATAGACTATTTGATAGTCTAGACTATAGACTATTTAATAGTCTAGACTATAGACTATTTGATAGTCTAGACTATAGACTATTTGATAGTCTAGACTATAGACTATTTGATAGTCTAGACTATAGACTATTTTATAGTCTAGACTAAAGACTATTTTAGAGTCTAGACTGTAGAATATTTTATATTCTAGGCTATATACTATTTTATATTCTAGACTGTGGGCTATTTTATAGTCTAGACTAAAGACTATTTTAAAGTCTAGACTATAGACTATTTTATAGTCTAGACTATAGACTATTTTATAGTCTAGACTATAGACTATGTGATAGTCTAGACTATAGACTATTTTATAATGTAGACTATAGACTATTTGATAGTCTAGACTATAGACTATTTGATAGTCTAGACTATAGACTATTTTATAGTCTAGACTATAGACTATTTTATAGTCTAGACTAAAGACTATTTTAAAGTCTAAACTATAGACTATTTTATAGTCTAGACTATAGACCATTTGATAGTCTAGACTATAGACTATTTGATAGTCTAGACTATAGACTATTTGATAGTCTAGACTAAAGACTATTTTAGAGTCTAGACTGTAGAATATTTTATAGTCTAGGCTATATACTATTTTATAATCTAGACTGTGGGCTATTTTATAGTCTAGACTTTGGACTATTTTATAGTTTAGACTATAGACTATGTGATAGTCTAGACTATAGACTATTTTATAGTCTGGACTATAGAATATTTTATAGTCTCGACTAAAGACTATTTTATAGTCTAGGCTATATAAAATTTTATAATATAGACTATTTTATGGTGTAGATTATAGACTATTTGATAGTCTATACTATTTACTATTTGATAGTCTTGACTATAGACTACTTGATAGTCTAGACTATAGATTATTTGATAGTCTAGACTATAGACTATTTTATAGTCTAGACTATAGACTATTTTATAGTCTAGACTAAAGACTATTTTAAAGTCTAAACTATAGACTATTTTATAGTCTAGACTATAGACCATTTGATAGTCTAGACTATAGACTATTTGATAGTCTAGACTATAGACTATTTGATAGTCTAGACTAAAGACTATTTTAGAGTCTAGACTGTAGAATATTTTATAGTCTAGGCTATATACTATTTTATAATCTAGACTGTGGGCTATTTTATAGTCTAGACTTTGGACTATTTTATAGTTTAGACTATAGACTATGTGATAGTCTAGACTATAGACTATTTTATAGTCTGGACTATAGAATATTTTATAGTCTCGACTAAAGACTATTTTATAGTCTAGGCTATATAAAATTTTATAATATAGACTATTTTATGGTGTAGATTATAGACTATTTGATAGTCTATACTATTTACTATTTGATAGTCTTGACTATAGACTACTTGATAGTCTAGACTATAGATTATTTGATAGTCTAGACTATAGAATATTTGATAGTCTTGTTTATAGACTATTTGATAGTCTAGATTATAGACTATTTGATAGTCTAGACTATAGACTATTTTATAGTCTAGACTATAGAATATTTTATAGTCTCGACTAAAGACTATTTTAAAGTCTGGACTATAGACTATTTTATAGTCTAGACTATATAATATTTTATAATATAGACTATTTTATGGTGTAGACTATAGACTATTTGATAGTCTAGAATATAGACTATTTTATAGTCTAGACTATTGTCTTTATTATAGTCTAGACTGTAGAATATTTTATAGTCTAAACAATAGACTATTTTATAATCTAGGCTATAGACTATTTTATAGTCTAGATTATAGGTTATTTTATATTCCAGACTATAGGCTATTTTATATACTAGACTATGTGTCATTTTAAATTCTAGACTATAGACTCTGGACTAGTTTATAGCTTTTATTATAGACTATTTTATAATATGGACTATATCTTTTTAACTTAAATTTTTCTATTCCTCCTCGTAAAATCCATAACGAAGACTTTGTTAAAACTCTTAGGACTTTGTGCCATCTGTCAGGATGTAGTTATGAAATTTATACACCAACACTTTCTCAGAAATATATCTTTGTAGACATATTCAAATCAGCATATACATATGTATTTGTGCTCATAAGTAATCATTTGTATACTTGGATACAAAGTAACAATTTTGTTAGGTACTTGTATTCATAAGTATATGTATGTTTCTACATATGATGTTTTTGTCAAAATGTCTTTTTGATTTCAGATGATAGTAAATGTAATTTTATACTTATCTTCACTCATTTGCGTTTTGTGGACACTTTTGCAAATGATAAAAGAAATTTAAAGCGTTTTTTTTTTTCGTTAAAAAATTAGATTCTCATTATTAAAAAAATAAATAAAATTTTGCTGGGAATATTTAAAATGATATGAGTTTTTTTAGTTACTTTAAAGCAGTTTACAATCAATCTGTATTAGTTTTCATTATCTTCCTAAACTTGCAGTTTTTTCCGATGACTCAAATATTTGTTAAGTGATTGAAAAGTTCCTTATCGTTGATTTATAAAACACTTCATATATAGCGAAGGTGCATCAATTTTTCTTTTTCTCTTTGATCGATATTTCGCAATATTTCATTATTTATTCCCTGTCTATTTATTGGTCAATCAAAAAATTGTTTTTGCGAAAAGTTCATTGAAATACAAACACAAAAACTATGTAAAGGAAAATGTAGAAAAATAGATTTAACACCTAGACACCACCTAAAAAATTAACCCGTTAAGTAAGAACCAGGACAATCACATAAAAGGAAAAAAAAGGAAAATTGTATATTAAATATTTTCTCCAACCCAGCGTAATCTTACCAAAACACCAATAAGAGTTAAATATTTTCATTAGTGCCCTTCTTAAAGGATTAATTTCCTTTCTCGCTTAAAATATCGTTTGGTTTTGAACTATTCCATATATTTCCCCCATTTTTTCTTACAATTTAGTTTTGATCTAATTTTTTTGTGACCCTTTTCTATTTTTCCTACCATTAGCATATAAAAACAGAGTATGATGCTATTTAAAAATGTTACCATTGTTTTGCTCTCGGATTTTATAGTTTGTATTCTTTTTTTTTTCAATATTTTTTCCTTTACGCTGTCAACCAGCCTTAACAAGAATGACGGTCATTTATTCATTTTTGGTCCATTAATTTGTTGAATAAACTTTGTCCATGATGGCGAATGACACTGATTTGTTAGAAACCATTTAAGCTGGATGAGGAAAAAAACTTTAAAACATAGAAAAACAGAACAAAAAAATAAGGAATAGAATTTTGTTAGAGATTAAAAGAAAAATGCAGCATTTAATCATAATGGAAGGGGCATGAGAAGAGAAAATTTTACATGTTTTTGTCATAATTGTAAAAATGTTAAAAATAAATTATAGAAATATATATGTATGTCTGTCAACAAGTGAACTAAACCCAACCCGCTTAAAACAAATGTCATAAATGATATGAATATGAAAAAGGAAAATGAATAGTGGGACAAAAAAAGTTTCTCTTTTAAATTTGTATATTAAAAAATATTTTTTCCATAAAAAATTTCTCTAAAATTTTTTTATAAAAAATTCTTGGAATTATTCTATAAAAAAATTTCTTTCTTTTAGAAACAATTTCTTTTTCTTTGAAATTTTTCTATATAAAATTATTCTGAAATTTGTATTAAAAATTTTCCATATATTTTTCTATAAAATACTGAAAAATATTCTATGAAAAATTGTGACATTTTTTTACAGAAAATTCTTTTTTTTTCTGTAAAATATTCTATGGAAAAGTTTCTCTTTGAATAAAATGTTTCTTTTAAAATCAGTTTATAAAGAAAACTATAAAATTTTTCAATAGAAATTAATATTAATTTTTTTTTTCTTTTTAAACATTTTTTAGAAAAATTTATCTAAAAATTTCCTATAAAAAAATGTTTAGAACAGTTTCTGAGATATTTCTGTAGAAAATTGTCTCTAAAATTTTTCTTAGGTAATTTTCACTCTGAAAATTTTCTATAAAAAATGTTCTCCCTAAAAATGTTTTTTAGAAAATTTTCTAAAAATTTTTTCTATAGTGTTTTCTAAAGTATAATGTTTTCTCCCTAAAAATTCGTTTATACAATTTTTTTCTATAGAAAATTGTCTTTAAATTGTTCTTTATAAAAACTGTCCCTCTAAAATTATCTAAAAAATTTTCTCTCTTGAATTTTTCTACAGTAAATTTTCTATTTAAATGTTTCTATAGCAAATTTCTCTATTAAATTTGTGTATAAAAAGTTTTTCTTTGAAAATACTCTTCAAAAATATTATTTTTGAAAATTTGTTTGTAGAACATTTTTTATAGAAAATAATTGTAAAAATATTTCTCTACTTTATTTTCTCCAAAAAAAATTATGTGAAATTGTTCTATAGAAAAGCTCCTTTTGAAATTTTGTTTATAAAAAAATTCTCTCTAAAATTTCTCTTTAAAATATTCTCTCTTAAATTTTTCTTTGAAAATATTCTATTAAAAAAGTTTATTTAAAAATTTTCTATACATTTCTTTCGAGTATTTTCTAAAGAAAAACTTTTCTTTAAAATTTTTTTTTAGAAAAAAAAAAAAAATTCTATAATTTCTCTATTACAATTTTTTGAAAATTTTCCCTAGAAAAGATTTTGGAATTTTTCTTTATATATTTTTTAAAAGATATCTAACAATTTTCTTAAGAAAAGCTTCTCCGAAATTTCTCTTTAAAATATTCTCTCTTAAATTTTTGTTTGAAAATATTCTATGAAAAAAGTTTTTTTTTTAAATTTTTGTAAAGAAAAGCTCTTCGAGATTTGATTATAAAAACATTTCTCTTTGAATATTTTCTAAGAAAAATTTTTAATTAAAATTTTTTTTAGAAAATTTTATAAAAAATTTTTCTGAAATTTTTCCAAGCACCCGAAAACGTTTTATTTTTATTTTTCAATCAAAATAAATATCTTTAATGTTCAAAATATTTTTTCATTTGTTGAAAAAAATATGTGAGGGATTTTTATTTTTAAAATAAATATCCATCAATGATGAAAAAAATAAATATCTTTAACGATAAATATCTTTAACGATAAATATCAGTTCGAAAAAAAATTAAAATGATTGTTTTTTTTATTCATACTTTTGTTTTGTTTTCAAAATATTTTTTTATTCAAATGAAATTGTTGTTGTTTAGAATTTTTTCCATCCGATGAAAAAAGTTCAAAATAATTTTCAACTTTTGAAATAAATATCACAAAAGATATTTATATTTTTATTTTCATCATGATGAAAAAAATTAAAATATTGATGGAAATAATAAAAATCATGATGGATTTTTATTATTTTTTGAACATTAAAGATTGTTTTTCGATTGAAATAAAAATAAAAAGATTGTTTTTTTAGTATTAAAATCCGGTCTCTGAATTTTTCTATCAAAAAAAAAAAAAAAAACACACAAAAAATTATTTGAAATTGTTCTATAGAAAAGCTCCTTTTGAAATTTTGTTTATAGAAAAATTCTCTCTGAAATTTCTATTTAAAATATTCTCTCTTAAATTTTTCTTTGAAAATATTATATTTAAAAAGTTTCTTTAAAAATTTTATAAAGAAAAGCTCTTTGAGATTTGATTATAAAAACATTTCTCTTCAAATATTTTCTAAAAAAAAATTTTTCTTTTTTTTTTTAAAAAATTTCTTTTAAAAATATTCTATAATTTCTCTATAAAAATTATTTGAAATTTTTCCCAGAAAAGCTTTTGGAATTTTTCTTTAAAAATATTTGTTACAAAATATCTAACAATTTTCTAAAGAAAAGCTCTAAAATTTTTTTTTGGAAAATTTTTTTTCTTAAAAATTCTTTATAATAGAAATTTTATGGAAAAAAATTTATTTTTTTAGAAAAAATTTTCGGAAAATTTTTCTATAATTTCTCTGAAAATTTTTTTATAAACATTTTGTAAAATTTTTCTATAAAAAAAATCCTTTTAAAACTTTTTTATAAAAAATTTTTCTGAAATTTTTCTATCAAAAAAAAAAAAAAAAAAAAAAAAAAAAAAATACATTTTTTTAAAAGAATATTCTCTAAAATTATTTTATTAAAAAGTCTTTCTAAAAATGTTCTAATTTTTTTGTAAAAATTTTTAATAAAAATTTGTTATAGAAATATTTCTGTTTGAAATTTACTTCAGAAAAATTTCTCTTTAATTTTTTTTTTTTAGAAAAATTCCTTTGAAAATTTTTTTATAATTTCTCTATAATTTTTTTTTTTTCTTTTAAAATTTTTCTATAAAAAAAAATTCCCTGAAATTTCTTTAAAAAAAAAAAAAAAAACATTTTTTATAGAAAATAATTGTAAAAATATTTCTCTTTACTTTAGAAGAATTTCTCTTTAAATTTGCTATTTTCTCCACAAAAAATGCTCCTTTTGAAATTTTGTTTATAAAAAAATTTTCTCTGAAATTTCTTTTTAAAATATTCTCTTCTAAATTTTTCTTTGAAAATACTCTATTAAAAAAGTTTTTTTAAAAATTTTCTAAAGAAAAGCTCTTAGATTTGATTATAAAAACATTTCTCTTTGAATATTTTCTAAAGAAAATTTTTTCTAAAAAAAATTTTTTTTTTTAAATATTCTACAATTTTTCTATAAAAATTTTTTGAAATTTTTCCCAAGAAAAGCTTGGAATTTTTCTTTAAAAATATTTATTACAAAATATCTAACAATTTTCTAAAGAAAAACTTTCCTGAAATTTGTTTGTGAAAAATTTTTTTCTTCAAAATTTTATTATAAAAATATCCCTTCGAAATTTTTTGCAAAAAAATTCATTTTTTTAGAAAAAAAATCTCTGAAAATTTTACTATAATTTCTCTGAAAATTTTTTTATACATTTTGTAAAATTTTTCTATAAAAAAAATTCCTTTTAAAACTTTTTTATAAAAAATTTTTCTATCAAAAAAAAAAACTGAAATTTTTTTAAAAAATATTCTTTGAAATTATTTTATTAAAGTCTTTTTAAAAATTTTCAAATTTTTCGTAAAATTTGTTATAGAAATTTACTTCAGAAAAATTTCACTTTAAATTTTTTTTTTTTTAAATTTTCTTTAAAAAAAATTCTCTGAAATTTCTTAAAAAAAAATTCTCTGAAATTTAAAAAAAAAAAAAAAATTGTCTGAAATTTCTTTAAAAAAATATTCTCTGAATTTTTTTTAAATATTCTTTTAAAAAGTTTCTCTTTAAAATTTTTCTCAAAAAAAACTGAAAATTTATTTTAAAAATATTTTTCTTCCAAATTTTTCTATAAAAATTTCTTGAAATTTTCCTTAGAAACATTTTTCCTATAAAAATTTTTTATAGAAATACATATTTCTCCTTAAATTTTTTCTTAGAAAAATTTCTCTTTGAAAATTGTCTGGAAAAATTTATATTTGAAATATTTTTAGTCTTTAAATTTTTAGAATTTTTTTTCTTTCAAATTTCTCTGTATAAAAATATTTTTGAAATTTTATTATAATCCTCAATCTTTTTCTCTTTTCTGTAAAAATTTCTCTTAAAAATTTTTGTACACAGAATTATTCTTTTGAAGTTTTTTATAAAAAGTTTCTTAAAATAAAAAAAAAAAAAATAGAAGATTTTTCTTTTGAAATCATTTTATAGAAATTTTGCAAATTTTTTAAGTTTTTTTTTTTTTTTTTCTGGAAATTTTTCTATAAAAAAAATATTTTAGAAATTTTTCCATAAACCATTTCTCTTGTGCATTTTTTACTAAAAATTTCCCTATTGATATTTTTCTATTAAAAAAGGCTCTTTAAAATATTTCTATATAAAACTTCTCGTTAAAAATGTTTCTATAAAAATATTTCTATTTGAAATTTTTCTATAAAAATTTCTTAGATTTCTTTAATTTTGCTCCACTGTTGAATAATAATTTTTATTAATTTCATAAAAATAAATTTTGTTAAATTGTTTTGCTTTATATATTTTTTCTCACAATTTATTTCTTCTTCTGTTTGTAACATTAACAGCAGTCGTTTACTGCAATTATTAAGCTTTTATAGCATACTTTCTCTGTGCAAATTGCTATGAATATTTTCCTGCATATTTTTAGGTGCATTTAACTTGATTTTATTTATACCTTTGTCTCTCTCTCTCCTTTTTATGTTGTGGCGATTGTGTGTTTGTGATTTCGATTTTCTTCTTCATGCTTGAAGCTTTTGTCAAGTCATAAATTAAATGCATTTGTTGCTTTTTTCCCATTATTATTTTTATGTTGTTAATGTTGTTCTTGTAGTTTTTCTTTCTCCATTTTTAAACATTCATTATCACAAGAAGTTGCATCCATGCATGCAACAAACTGTATAACCATTAGCTTTCATTCTTAAGCAGGACATTTTGTGGTTGCTAACATAGAAAAGTGTATAAAAAAATAAAGAACTCAGCATGGTGTAGAAGCTGGAAATTCTAGAGAAAATATAAAAATAAATAAAAATAAAATCACAGTTTGAATGAACAACATTTCTAAAGACGTTATAATGTTGTTGCTGGTTGCATCATGGTCTTAAATACTAATAACATATTTTTATACGAGTTTTTATATTTGTGTTATGTTGCACGTTTACTGTGCTATTCTGTACTGTGCTGTGGCAAGTTTCTTAAAGCTTGTTGTGTTACAAAGAAACAACTCGTACCTCGCTCCTTATAATATGCTATAAATGTTGAAGTATTAAATGACTTTCAAAGGCAGCTAAAGTGTTTACACTAGCATTAAAATATGTACTTAAGAACAGAAAATGAAGAACATTGTATTTATAATTTCTTTGCTAGTGTGTTTTATATTTCACATCCTTAGAAGTACAAAAAACTGTAGCAAAATATATGTCTGTATTTGTTTATAAGTGTATTTAAGAGCAAAAGTGGTTGTAATCGCAAACACCATTAATAGTTAGTTAAAGATACAACAAGACAAACAATATAAAAAAAAATAGGACAACAACATTTTGTTGGCATCATCAAATCTACTTAAACATTTTACTGATATGTTTGTTCCCTTTTCACGTATGTTGTACTTATGTATATGTATCTAGTTAACTGGGTTTTATAAGTGTGTAATATATATGTGCTTTCTATATGTGTGTTCCTTTTTTAATGTATGTGTTTCCTTTTTTATGGTTTTCCCGATCAAACACATTATTGTAGTATAATTTACGCAGTTTTTTTCAACAAGATTTTACACGTTTTCTTTTTTTTTTTTTTTTTGGCCATTGGCAATATCCTTTTTTCTAGAAGCCAAAAACATTAAAAGGTTTTAAAGGAAATTTGTTTTAAATTATGTTTGCTAAAAATATGTAGTAAACTTTTTAGTAGTTTTTGTATGAGTTATTTAATTTTAAGTGATTTGTAGGACAAGTGGTTTTAACTTAAATTATAACAAAATCAACATACCCCCCATCTTTTTGATGGTGGGTATAAAAGGAATAGTTTACAAGGTTATGGAACACCTATTTCCCCTACTTTTTACACTCATCAAATGCTATCAATTGCAAATGAAATTATTCTTTTCTCAAAATACTGTTTCATAGTGTTACCTATAAAAAAATTTTTTAATAAATCAATTTGTAGAAAAGTTTTTTTGAAATTTTTTTTTCTAAAAAAATTTTAAACAAATTGAATTCTCATTTTTATTCAGGCTCAAGTTCATTAATGTACCAATTAGTGGAGTGTAGTTGAAACAGTCTAGATTATTACAGAGTTGTCGACCGAGAAATCTCAATCTACGCTCTTGTAGTACTGGACATAAGATACTGTACGGATTCTTTTTCTTCGTCCAGGCAACTTCTGCCCTAGTCCTATTTCATGACAGTATTTTGAGGAGACAATAATTTCATTTGCATGAAGACCACCTGAGTGTCATTTCGTCATTTGACCAATCATCGAGAGTATTAGATAAGAAGACGAAGAGGATGAGAATGTCATCGCAAGCTGCTCTAATGTCCAAGGACGACGCATTTACTGCATATTTGTCGGCCTTTTCGTTGTCCTGAATATCCTAATGATCCGAAACCCACACCAGCTTGGTAATGACTGCGCAGGGCTAAAGATCGTTAATGCATTTAGATTTTATCGTATGAGAATTTAGGGCCTTGATTGCAACAAAATTGTCCACATATATGCCAATACTCGATGCACAGAAATGAAGTTTTCTAATCTGCCTAGCTGTCACATTAATGGCATATATTGGCTTGGAATATTGTACACGGTGTTGGTAATCTGAGAGACAGTGCAAATCATCAGAGTAAATAACCGATCCAGTGCCATTTTCCGTTTTCGATCCTTCTGTGAAAATTGAGATAGCATATTCCTTAAATACGGAATTAGCCGCACATTCTTGCCTAGATGGGATTCTCACATTGAAGGTCCTATCAAAGTTCATCCTTGGTACCAGATAGTCAGTTTCAAGTTTTAGGGTTGATATGCCTATCTTCCTTAAAATAGTGCCGTGACCAACCCGGTCATGCTTAAGTTCGCCTGATTCCCGACGGACTTAGCGGAGATATTTCTGATGAAAATATTAAGGAAAAAAATATCAAACATTGTCTCCAGACTGATTTGAGGCAATCTCTGTACTTTGTTCAGAATAGATATGTGAGCCTTGGTGTCTACTACCTTCCACCATACTAGTATACCGTAGGTAAGGATATAACCACGGTGTATATCCGATGTACGATATATGGTTTCAGACCTCATCTTTTCCCGAAATTTTTTCCTGCATGTGTAGAAAGTGCATAGAGCCTTCTGCATCCGACTCTCGTTATTTCATTTCCACGATAACTTTGAGTTAAAGATTACACCAAGATACTTGGCTTCTCTCGAAAGTTCCACGGTATTACCATCAAGACGAGGTAAATTAAAAACTTTAACTTTATATTTTCTAGTAAATAGTACTAGTTCGGTCTTTGTGGGGTTCGTTGTCCCTGGCCCATATTAGTAGGTTGTTTAAAGCTGATTCCATGAGTTCACATATCGTGAAGATTTTCCCCTGATGAATTTAAAATTTTTGTGATTTTTTTTTTTTTATTTTTTTTATTTGTTTTTCGAAATTTTTCTTAAATAAAAAACATCAAATAATCTATAAGTTTTTATACCCACCATCAAAAAGATGAGGGGTATATTGATTTTGTCATTCCGTGCGTAACATGTCGAAGGAATCATTTAAGACCCCACAAAGTATATATTTTCTGGGTCCTGGTTAGGTTCTGAGTCGATCTAGCTATGTACGTCCGTCTGTCTGTCTGTCGAAATTTGGCATAAATATTTATCCTATATAAGGTTTGTTTGGTATTGAAAATGGGCAAAATCGGTTCATAAGTAAAAAAGTTATGGGCTAAAAACTAGAAACACAGGGTGTCCATTTCATACTTTTCTGCTGATATCTCTTAAACAAAAGCATGTACGACAACGAAATTTTGTATAAATAGTTTGAGGGTCGATATAAACTTGGAAACTGAAAATGGGCGTGGTCCGTCCACTTTACCGCCCACCTCCTATATAAGGTGAAACTCCAACAAATTGTGTTCAAATAGTTCAAGGACCAATATAAACTTGGAAGTAAAAAATGGGCGTGGTCCGCCCACCTTTCATATAACGTAAAATTTGAAAAAGTTGATGGTGGGTATATAGATTCGACCGAGCCGAATATAATATTCGCGCTTGTTTTACTATGGAAATAATTCTCTAAAAATTTTCCATAATTTTAAAAAAAAAAATAGTCTTTTAAAAAAGTAATTTATATATAATTTTCTAAAGAAAAAAATTTTCTGAAAATGTTCATAATTTTATATAGAAAATTTACCTTTAAATATTTCTCTAAAAAGAGAAATTCTCAGACAATTTCTCTTTAAAAATGTTTATAGTTTTTTTTTAATTTTTTTGGAAATTTTCTATAGAAAATCTAAAAATTATTATAGAAAAGTTTCTGTTGGAAGTTTCGAAAAATTGCTATTCCAACAATGTCTATAAAAAAATTGTATATGGCTATATTTTCTAGGAAAAAAATTCTCTTCTAAAATATTCTAAAATAATTTTATTAAAAAAGTCTATCAAAAAATGTCTTCAAAATTTGAAAAAATGTATTCAAAATTTATTTATAAATTTTTTGCTTTTTTTTTTGTAAATATGTTTCTTATAAAAAATATTCTTTTTAACTTTTATGTTCAATATTTTTCTATCATAAAATTTTCTTTTCAAAATTTATACTCAAATATTTTCTCTTTAAAATTTGCTTTCGAAGAAATATTTTGCAAAAAAAAAAAAAGTTAAAAGAATGCACGTTGGGGTAAAAGGGGTCGAAAATGGCGCTTAATTCAGGGAAAGTTGATATCAATATTTAAATAATCACGTTTTATTTTTTTTTTTATTGATTATTAGTTAAAAAAAATTCAGTTTTAGAATTTTACGATTTGTTTTAGCAGAACGAAAATGTCTGTCCGTTTGTCTATACATTAGAGTTAAATGGGTTGAAAATTACGCATAATTCAGAGAAGGGTGGTATCAACACTTTAATGATCACGTTTAATTTATCTATTTATTAGTAAGTAAAAAAATTTATCTTTAAAATTATAACATGTTTTTTGGCTGAATGCTAATGTCCGTCCTTCCGTCTATACATTTGGGTTAAATGGGACAAAAATGACGCTTCATTCACGAAAAGTGATATACAAATTTTGATGATCACTTTTTATTTTTTCTATTTATTAGTTAGTAAACAAATGCATTTTTAGAATTCTAAAATATTTTTTGGCAGCATGGCAATGTCCGTCCGTCCGTCTATACATTTGGTTTAAATGTGTCGAAAATGTCACTTAATTCGGGGAAAGGTGATATCAAAAGATTAATACTTTCATTTGGTTTTAATATTAATTGAAAAATGGAAAAAAATATCTTTCGAATTTGAAGATTTTTTTTTTTTTTTTTTAAGAATTCTAATGTCCGTCCATCTGTCCGTCTGTTTGTTAATTTTTGCAAACTTTCCTATTCAAAATCGTTTAACTTTTGACTCAATAAAGATAATGACTAAGAAATGTATTTGTTCGATAGATAATTTTGTTTTTAATTGACTACATAAAATTTAATAAAATCGGTTGAAAATATTTGGCTATATATGGAAACATCTTAAACAGGACCTTGTAAAATTGAGATTTTTGAAAATTCAAATGTATATAACTCGAAAAATAAGATAAGTAGTACATGCAAGCATGTTTTATAAATGATTTATCAAGGACTTTAAGGTGATATAAAAATCTTAGAAATCGGGTAAGGAACAAAAATTCAGTAGTGGTTAAACCTTTTCCATGACACTAGTTGTCTATTTTGAACCCCTATAGTTCCGCTCCTGTTGCGAATATTGGACCTCGCTTCTAAACTCAAAATACTACTGTTCTCATGCAAATCCAACCAGCCGATTAGAAGTTACAGATTTATTTCGATTCTTCCCCACTGTTTAATGTTTGATAAAGCAAAGAAAATGTCTGGCACTTAAGCTGTTTGTGTATCAAATCTACTGGAGTTTTTTCACAAAAATTTTATTTTCTCAAATCGGGCTATATATGCGCACAATTTTTTTTTTCAGAATATTAAATTAGACAATATGCTATATTTTTCAGACAATTTTCAGAACAAACATCCTGTAAAATTTTTAGTTGCTCTCCATCAAAGTTGAAAATTAGTGTATTTTTGCAAAATTTTCAAAAAAATAACAAAAATACCTGGACAAAAAATAATTTACAAATTCTTGAATAAAATTAAACTCAAATGCCTGAAGTTAATGGCTCCATTTTAAATTTTTCCTTCAAAGCACTTTTTATTAAAAAAATTCACCGAACGTCAATGAAAATTTTAGTTTTTGTCCATTTTCCAAAATATAAAAAAATTTTGAACTTTATCAGCTCAGTACACAAAAACAATGCAACCTAGGCTAATGATTTTTATTGTTATTGATACATAATTTTGTCTATTTTTATTTGGTATCCAATTCTATTAAAAAAAAGTTAATTTTCAAAATTCAATTAAACGCCACTTTCGAATGCTTTAAAAATATATATTTCGAAATATCTTTTTGTGAAACTTATTTTAGAAATAATCTTAAAACTTAGATTAGCCCTTGTTGTATAAAATCCAAAATTGTTTATATCTTTAATATAATTTTATTTACAACTAAACCTTCTTTAATATCTTAAAGGTTCTTGTCTTGGCTCTCAAGCTCCTCAATGTTGTTGCTGTTAACTTAAGATTTATGTTTTACATTTGCTCCTTTTGTTAGATAATATATGTGTATAGAAATTATTACAAAGAATATCTTATATTCTATTTTACCTACACTTTCTCTTACTCTCCCCAAAAAACCCATAAATTATAAGTTAATCTCCCTGTTAATGTCTTTCCGCCTGTCTGTCTTTCAGCCACTTTATTAGTGTTAAAGGAAATGAAATTTTTTTTTACAAAATTTAATTTGTAAAATTAATTATTTAACAACATTGTTTGCTATTTACTAATATTTATGAAAAGAAAATATGTTTGAAAACAAAATATTAAATAATTTATGTTTAATGTTTGTTAAAAACAATTTATTGTTTAAAGAAAAGAATGTAGGATATTTTGCTAAGAAAGCAAGGAAGTTGGAACAAAAAATGTGCTAAAAGGAAGTTTAAAGAAATTATGGCTAAAGAAAAATATTTAAGATAAATGGAAAGGGAGACAATTTTAAAGTTAAATTTAAAAAAAGGACATACAATGAAGATAATAAAAATCCCAAATTACTTATGATTTTAAATTAAAATCATTAAAATTAAAATCATTTAAATACTGATATCCTATAAATAGTTCTTGGAAATGTTATATTAAAATTCTTAAATTGTTTCCTTCATTTTAAACCTCATTAGAATCCTTTTTTCTTCAACAATTACTTACCAATTCTTCCTCTGTTTCTTACCTGTATTTAAATATAAAAAAAAAGAAAACATGAAAAACAAATAAAATAAAATATTCCATAATAAAAACTGGAAAAAAAACTCTAAATAAACAAGTGGAAAAATTGCAAAGGAAGTATAATATTTTATCACTTTACTTGACTGTTTCTTTTGGTTTCATATGCAAACTTCCGCTAAAGGAAGAGTTTCAAATACTGATAGTATTTTACAACAGATTGTGTTTGTATGTGTAAGAACGAATATGTTGCAACATTAATACAGTTTCCTTTATACATATATAGTGAAGTAAAGCAACCAGTATAAGAGTTTTACTCCCTTGTAAAATTCTTTATCAAACAAACATAAATATTATTTATTATTTTATCACTTATTTTTTCATTTTTTTAATACTCGTATAAATATTTCCACACCAACCAACGCCTTCTAATATTTTTTATTTTTTTGTTCTTATTTTCATTTATTTTATTTCGCATTTATTTATCTATAGTAAAAGTAAAGCAATGATAAAAGGCAGCTAAGTACAACACAAACAACTAAAGAAGGGACAGACAGTCAAACGAAAAAAAGTAAAAAACAAATAAAAGAAAGAATTCTTCTTTTTAACTTTCTAAACATCTGCATTTCGTTACTCTATATGCGAGTGTATTTCCGGTTGACTGCCATGTTCATGTGTATGTAAGTAAGGGGTTTGTTTGTTGGTTTTTGTGCGTGTATAAGTGTTAAAGTATTCGCTCAAGTGTAAGTGGGTTGGTGGCTGTTGGTATGTGTGAAGAACTAAATAAATATTTAATATAAAGAAAATTTTCAAAATTTTTCTTTTTAAAATGACGAAAAGTAAAACACCCTAAAATATGCTTTAAAAAAAATTATATTAAAAAAGTTTTTGATTGATATTAAATTAAGTGAAAACTTAGAAGATTTTAAGAAATAATTGCTTTTCATAACGAATAGCTTATTGACTAAAATTGCAACCATTAATTCGAATTAATAGAAAATATTAATCGAAAAATTTTTCTAAAAATTCTAAAAGAATAATAAAAAAATTTTAATTTATTCGAATAACCGAATAATTTATTAGAATAAACGAATAATTTATTCGAATAACCTACTAATTTTTTTAAATAAACGAATAATTTGTTCGAATAACCTACTAATTTATTCGAATAACCGAATAATTGATTCGAATAACCAATTAATTTAATCGTATAATTTATTCGAATAACAAAATAATTTATTCGAATAACTGATTAATTTAATTGCATAATTGAATAACCAAACAATTTATTTAAATAAACAAATAATTTGTTCGAATAACCTACTAATTTATTCGAATAACCGAATAATTGATTCTAATAACCAATTAATTTAATCGTATAATTTGCTTATAAAATATTCTAAGAGAATAAATAAAAAAAAATAATTTAATTGAATAATTTGTTCGAATAACCGAATAATTTATTCGAATAAACGAATAATTTATTTGAATACCTGAATATTTTAATTTAATAACCGAAAACTTTGTTTGAAACACCAACAAGTTTTTTCAGTAAACGTATAATTTATTCGAATAAACGAATAATTTATTCGAATAACAGAATAATTTAATTGCATAATTAGCTTAAGAAAAATTTGTTTAAAAAATGATAAAAATTAAAATAAATTTTTTAATTTAATCGAATATCCGAAAAATGTATTCGAAAAACCGAATGATTTTTTGGTATTACCAATAATTTATTATTATGACTGATTAACTTATTCAAATAACCAAAAGAAAATTATTCGTATACCCAAAGTGTTTATTCGATTAGCCGAATAAATTAATGACCAAATAAATTACTTGAATATTTTTAACATAATCAAAGCACTTTTTCGAATAATCGAATATTTTATACGTATAACCGAATATTTTATTAGCATAACCGAATATTTTTTTCGAATAAATAAATTTTCTTAAATAAATGAATAAATCATACGAAAATCTGAATAATTTTTTCGATTAATCGAATAAAATTTCTTCATATAATACAATATTTTATTCGAGTAACCAAAAATTAATAGAAAATTTTAATGGAATGATTTGTTAAACATTTAAAATAATAATTTAGACTTTTTTATAATAGTTTATTCGAATAACCGAATAATTTATTTCAATAAATGAATAATTTAATTGATTAACCGAATAATTTAATTTAGAATTACTTATAACCATACAAATTACCTTACAAAGAATTTATTCGAATAATCGGGTATTTTATTCGAATAATTGAATGATTTATTCAAATTAACGAATTTTCTTAAATAAATAGAAACATTTTATAAATTTCCTAAAGTAATAATTAAAAAAATCTTAATTTACTCGTATAAACAAATAAATTATTTGAATAACCATATAATTTATTCGAATAACTGAATAATTTATTCAAATAACTGAATAATTTATTCGAATAACCGAATGATTTAATCGTTTAATATGCTTACGATTGAATAAATGACTTAAATATTAAAATAATTGAAAATTTTTTACGAATAATCGAGTATTTTATTCGTATAACCGAATATTTTATTAGAATAATCGACCTTTTTATTCACATAAATGAATTTTCTTAAATAAATGAATAACTTATTCGAAAAACCGAATAATTTTTTCGATTAACCGAATAAAATTTGTTCACATAATCAAATATTTTATTCGAATATATAATCGAAATTTAATCAAAAATTTAAAATAATAATTAAATTTTTTTTTTAGTTTTCTACACTCAAAATTTCAAACAATATATTCGGATAAACGAATAATTTATTTGAATAATTAAATAATGTAATCGATTAACCGAATAATCGAAAGCTCTGTCAAAAATGTAAAAGAATAATAAAGACTTTTTAGTTTTCTACTCTCAAAATTTCAAACAATTTATTCGTGTAAACGAATAATTTATTTGAATAACTGAATAATTTAATCGATTAACCGAATGATTTAATTTACAATTACTTATGGCCAAATAAATGACATTAATGTTAATTAAATAAATAAGAAATTTATTCGAATAATTGTGTTTTTTATTCGAATAATATAATGCTTGGTTCGTATAATTGAATATTTTATCCGAATTAACGAATTTTCTTAAATAAATGGATAAATTTTACGAATTTTACTGGAATATTTAAAAGAAAATGGAATATTTTATTCGAATAATTTAATATGTTATACGAATAATCGGAAATGTTTTATTCGAATAATCGTAAAATGTATTCAATTAATCGATTTTTTAAGCGAGTAATTATTAAAATATATAATTGAATAAATTATTTGAATAAACGGGTTTTTCTTTGGAATAAAAAAAAAATAATTAAAAATAAAATTAATCGAATGATCGAATAATTAAATATAAAAATCAAATAATCAAATATTTTATTCGAATAATATAACAGTTTTTTTTTTAGAATAAACGGAATTTTAATTAATCGAATTTTTAGTATTTTTTAAATAATAATTATAATTACATATTAATAATTACATATTTAAATAATCGAATAAATTATTCGAATAAAGGAATTTTCAAAAAAAAAAAAAAAATGCATATATTATTTGAACAATAAAACGATTTTTTTCAAATAAACGAATAATTTATAATTGAAAGTTTTATTAAAGTTAAATTTTTTATTCAAATAATCGAGTATTATAAACAATTAATATAATCGAATAAATTATTAGAACAAACGAATATATTTTTCGAATAATTTATCGATATAATGGAAAAATTTATTCGAATAATTTATCGATATAATGAAAAAATTTATTTGTATAACTTATTTCGCATAATCGAATATTTTATTCGAATAAAATATTAGTTTATTTTTTTCGAATTATAATTAATTAATGGAATTTTTTAAATAAAACGATTAAAAAAAATTATTCGAATAATCAAATTTTTTTTCAAATAAGAAGTAAATAAATAATCTAATATTTTTCGAAGTGTATTTCTCGTATATAAAAAATATTTTTTTTTTTTTTTGAACAAATAATCGATTAAATTTACAATTATTCGTTGTAATGTACTTGTAATGGCCTTAAATTCAATATCTCTTCTCTTCTACTAAGAATATTAAGTATAATATTTATAAAAATTAATCGATTATTTTTAACGAATAATCGTATAATTTTTTGTAAAAATAAATTATGTATTACATAATTTTATTTCTTTTTTTGTCTCTAATTTTACTTTGAGTCTTTATATACCTTTGTTTTCTACTCATTTAACTGTAGGGTTATTCCAAATTTTATTTTTTTTGTTATGTCTAAACGGAAAACATTTTTATCACAATTTTCCGCTATATTTTCCTTCTTAAGTTTGTGATAAAAACTGACATTTCATACCACAAGAAATAAAAACTTAAGTTAAATTTTATTGTCAAACATTAGTTACCGTTTTAGATTTTTTAGGCAATTTTTCTCTGTTTTTTTATTTTCCTTTATTTTGCCATCAAACTTAAATAAAAAACGAAATGAAAAATCTTTTAATATTATACAACTTTAATGAGATATTTCTTTCTTCCATTTCATCAATATTCAATGAAATAAATAAATATATTTCAAGAAAAGTAACATTTTATAAATTTTATAACAAATTGATATCGGGAAATAAAAGAAAAATATATTTAAGGGTCACATTAAAGGAAAAAAAGATCACAAGAAATTTAACCTCAAAAATAATAATTCAAAAATACCAGAAATACAAACACACACATACAAACGCTTTTAAATAAATATAAAAGAAAAAAGCCCTCAAACATATGCAGCTATTTTTGTATAATACACATATGGGGGATTGTGGTGTATGTGTGATACAAAGGGAATTTCTTTTATTTAATGTTTAACCATCAATATTCTAAGAAAATAATAAAAACTAAACTAAAAGAAAACTTTGACAGTATCAAGTTTATTTTTATATCCGGTCAAGATGGTGAATGTCAAAAGGGCGGATATTAGAAATTTGTCAAGATATATATTTTGTATAAAGTTTGTGTTTTGTAAAGCATATTTTTAGGAGGTTTTTGAAAAACCGAAATATTTAAAAACGATAACAAACAAAAGCAATTCTTAGTGAACAATTTAATCGAATAACTCCAATAAATTAACAATAATTTTATTGCAAAAAAAAATGTAAACGAATATTTTTAACGAATAATCGAACAATTTCATAACTCAAAAAAAAAAAAATAATAATCGTCTGAATTAAAAAAAAAATTTAAGGACCGTTAATTTAATTAACGAATAATCGATTAAATTAACGAACAATCGTTCAAACCAACGAATAATCGTTTTAATTAACGATGAATATATTAAATTAGCGATTAATATAGAGCTTTTCAACTCTCTATCGATATTTTATTAACGAATAATTAAATTTTGTTAAAAAAAATAATCGATTAAATTCACGAACAATCGTTTAAACTAACGATTATACGTAAAAATTTAACGATTTTTTTATATCTCTTAATTTATCCCAAATAAAGTTTTAATTTTTTATTCTTAAAATCATAAAAAGAAATATTTCTAAAGAATAATCGAATAAATTTAACGAAAAATTTCCGATTTAAAAAAAAAAATAATTTTTGGAACACTAAAGTTAAGAAATTACAATGAAAAACTTTGATAAAGATTAGTCTTAAATTTATTTTATACGAATAATCGTTTAAATATGCGATTAATCGTTAAATTATTTTAAATATATTACCCTCCCATATCATTTCCTTAAACCTAGTTCAAGAATTAAACGATTTTTTAAATTAAAAAAAATATATATATTTATTCGAATATTTTAACGAATAATCGATTAATTTTTGCCAATAATAAGACAAATATTGTTATTAATAGAATATTTTTTGGAAAACTACTGTAAGAAGCTCCATTAAAAGTGGATGTAGAAATATTTTGAACGAATAATCGCTTATTGTTAACGAATAATCGTTAAAATAAACGATTATTCGATTAATTTTGATTTCTTCTATTAGCTAAAATAATAATTTCTTAATTTTAATAAAAATTTTTTATTAAAAAAAAAATATATATTAATTTTAATAATCGTTTATTGTTAACGAATAATCGTTAAAATAAACGATTATTCGATTAATTTTGATTTCTTCTATTAGCTAAAATAATAATTTATTAATTTTAATAAAAAATTTTTATATCAAAAAAAAAATTAATTAAATAATTTTAACGATTAATCGAATATTTTCAAAGAATAATCGAATAATTTTAAAGAAAAATAGTTTAATTTTAATAAAAAAAATCATTTGTTATTGCTTTAAACCTATAAAGAAACTATAAAAAAAATTTAGAAAAATTAATCTCAAATATTTTTCAAACGAATAATCGATTAACTTTACGATTATTCGCTAGATCTTAAAATTATATTCATTACTAAAGATTTTTATTTCAAATAAAATTACATAATATAAAAAATAAAATAATTTCTTAATAATTTAATAGATTATTTATAACGAATAATCGTATATTTATAACGAATAATCGAATATTTATAACGAATAATTGTATAATTTCAAAGAAAAACATATAATTTATGTTTTTAAGAAACTATAAAAATATGTTTAAATATCAATTTAAAGTAAAATGGTTTTTATTTAAAACGAATAATCGATTAAATTAACGATAAATTTATGAATTTCTCAAATTATTATTATTATTATACCCTTCACCACAGGTGTAAAGGGTATATATAAGTTTGTCATTCCGTTTGTAATTTCCACAATTTTCGTCGGAGAGCAAAAAAGTTTATATTTTCGGAATCCTTGTAAGAAGCGATGACGATTGGACCATGTCCGTCCGTCCGTCCGTGTGTCGGTTGAAATGGCGTTTATGAAGCCCACCGATAACTGACATATATAATATGTATGTCAAACGATCGGAAATGCTTTCGAGAATTTTGCTATTGGAATTCAGCAAGATAGGTTCATACAATGCGGAGATATGTTCAAAAAACCGGTTTTTTGAACCGGTTTTCCAGTTTCTGAAGCCTCTGTATACACTACGGACTTCGTTTTTACAAAGAATTCTCGGACATTTTTTTCTGAATTTTTGTTCTGAAAAAATGAAATAAATCGGTTCAGTAATAACTGAGATATCGGACAAAACGCATTTTTTATTTTTTGAAGCCTTGGTTTAAGCTATAGATTTTTATTTTTATATAGATCAGTCATAAATATTTTTATAAAATTTCGGTTTTTTTAATAAACCAAATTCGTTCATAATCAACAGAGTTATGGCCCAAAAACAAATCTGTTAAGAATATAAATACACCAACAAACATGTATATTAAACATTGTAATGACGTTTTTTGTTTTTTGTATAGACAAGTAGTTTAGTTACAAATATTTTTATAAAATTTCAGTTTTTTGAATCAGGAAGATCGGTTTATAAATGGTGGAGATATGCTTTAAAAACCGGTTTTTAGAACCGGTTTTTTAGTTTCTGAAGCCTCTGCATATACCAGGAACTTCCAATTTTTAAAGGGGGCTCGAAAATTATTTTCTGAATTTTTGTTCTGAAAAAATTAAATAAATCGGTTCAGTAATAACTGAGATATCGGGGAAAACGATTTTTTTATTTTTGAAGCCCTTGTTCAAGCTATAGATTTTTATTTTTATATAGATCAGTCATAAATATTTTTATAAAATTTCGGTTTTTTTAATAAACCAAATTCGTTCATAATCAACAGAGTTATGTCCCAAAAACAAATCTGTTAAGAATATAAATACACCAACAAACATGTATATTAAACATTGTAATGACGTTTTTTGTTTTTTGTATAGACAAGTAGTTTAGTTATCAACAGCAGTAATATGATGAATAACAGTGTTGTTGTTGTTCTTTGTATATGCAGTCTGTACAAAAATAAATAGATATGGAATTGTAGTTGTTTATTTTTAAAAACTAAAACATATCTGTTAAGAATATACATAAATACATACACAAACATGTATATTAAGCATTGTAATGACTATTAGTGACGTTTTTTGTTTTTTGTATAGACAAGTAGTTTAGTTAGCAACAGCAGTAATATAATGAATAACAGTGTTGTTGTTGTTCTTTGTGTATTCAGTCAGTTTGTACATACAAAAATAAATATATATGGAATTGTTGTTGTTTCTTTTTTAAAAGCAAAGCCTGTTATGATTGTTTTTTTTTCATATTCAAATTTTCGTAGTTTGAAAAAAATTTAGATTTAGAAAATATGCAAGCATACGTTAAGGCGAAAATTTTATTAATTGTCGGTAATATGGTAATATGATGTCGATAAGATGGTAAGATGGTAATATGGTGAAGGGTATCAAAGATTCGGCACAGCCGAATCTTTTTTCAATTTCATTTTTTTTATTAATTTAGTTTGGGAATTGTCAACGTTTTTTATATTCCAAATAAATTTAATCGAATATTTCAGGCGAATAATCGAATATTTTTAACGAATATAATTATATATTCATTACAATTGTACAAAAACTATCTAAAAACTCTAAAGATTTCAATTTAAATTAAAAATCAAAATGATTTTTAACGAATAATCTATTAAATTGACGATTATTCGTTTTGTTTTTAATTTAAAATAAGCTCAAATGGCATTTTTCCTTACTCGGATTATGTAATTGTGTTTTTAAACAAATTTTCAATAATTTAATCGAATACTTATAACGATTAATCGAATAATATTAACGAATAATCGTGAAATTTCTATTAAAAATATATTATAATTATAGAAAAACCATCTAAAAACTACAAAAATAAAATTTAATAAAAAATCGAATATATTTTAAACGAATAATCGATTATATTTACGATTATTCGTTTAATTTTTAATTTAAAATAAGCTCAAACGTTATTTCCCTCCATTTAAACTATGCTACTGTGGTTTCAAATGCATTTTTATTATTTAATCGAATATTTATAACGATTATTCGAATAATCTTAACGAATAATCGAATAATTTCATAAGAAATTCATAATTTGTATGTATATAAAACTAAAATAAAACCATAAAATTATGTTCAAATACAAAATTTAATGTAAAAGTGTCATAATTTTTAACGAATAATCGATTAAATTAACGATTAATCGTTTGATTTTATGTTTTTTTTATACCCTGAATTATTGTTTGATTAATTTAATTTGAGTATATATTTAATTTTTCAATTCTACGAATCTAATCGAATATTCGTGACGAATAATGGAACTATTTCAGCGATTAATCGAATAATGTGAATAATAAATCCATTATTTTTGAACAAAATTTTAAAATCTCTTTTTAAAACTATAATAATGCTTATTTCATAATTTATTCAAGACGAATAATCGATTAAATATACGATTATTCGTTAAATTAAAAAAAACAATAGTTTAATGAAATAGGTTTTAAAGAATTTTATTTTAATATTAAATCAAATAACGAGTAATCGTTAAATTCCTTAACAATTCTTTTAATTTTTATAATTTTCTTCTTTTTTGACTGACAAATTCTTAAAAATCTATTTTTAAATTCTTTTTATAATTTAAATCTCATTATTTGTGGTCTTTTTGCCAACAACTTAATTCTTAGTGCTTATTTGACGGCAAGACAAGTATTTAAAGCTCACACATCCTTTTTGTCTTAGTCAAATTTACACACTTGTACACGTTCTTACTTACCAACACACTAACACAAATATTTCACCGTTTAAATTCAAATTAATTCCAACAAAAACATCTGTTTAAGTGCATGTGTTAGAGCCAGTGTGTGTATGTGTGTAAGGGGCACAGTGGGATATGTTGTGTTCATTAAGTATGTGAGAGTGTTTTTGCTCAAAAACATGTGTGTTTTAAAATCATACATGTGAACAAATAAATTAAAAATTATGCCAGCCAAACTTAGAATTGTATAAGTATATGTTTGTGCTTGTGTTTGTAGGTGTAATTTATTTTACATGTATATGTATGAGTATATCTTTGTTTATACAATTTCCTTTAAATTGTTCATTTTAAATGTAATTATTTTAAAACTTAATTGCAACTGTTGCAATTGCAACAGCAGCAGCAAACAACATCTGTAACAGAACTACAAGTTGTGAACTTTAATGTAGAAGATGAAAGACTAGAATAAAATGTTTATTTAATTCAGGAACTTAACTTTAGAGAGAAATGACTAATCGTAAATTTAATCGACTATTCGTTCGAAATAATTACGAAATTATAAATAAAAATTATCAATTTCTTATAAAATTATTTGATTATTTGTTAAAATTATTCGAATAATCGTTATAAATATTCGATTATATAATAAAAAAAAAAGTATCCAAAAATACAAAACGTATTTCAAGTTGAAAGAAATAATGTTTGGGCTAATTTTCAATTAAAAGAAAACCGAATAATCGTTAATTTAATCGATTATTCGTTTAAAATTAATATGATATTTAACTTAAATTGAGTTATTTACTGTATTTATTTATATTTTGTACAACTACAATCCACTTTTATAAAAATTTTACGATTATTCGTTAATATTATTCGATTAATCGTTAAAAATATTCGATTAAATTATTAAAAATTTGTTTAAAAAGACAATTACACAATATAAACAAGGACATATACTATTTGGAGCTTATTTTAAATTAAAAGTAAAACGAACAATCGTCAATTTAATCGATTATTCGTTTAAAATGAATCCAATATTTAATTCAAATTGGGTTCTTTACTGTACTTATTTAGTTTTTGTATAATTACAATCCATTTTTATAAAAAATTTCACGATTAATCGTTAATATTATTCGATTAATCGTTAAAAATATTCGATTAAATAATTAAAAATTTATTTGAAAAGACAATTACACAATATAAGCAAGGAGAAATACTGTTTGAGTTTATTTTAAATTAAAAACCAAACGAATAATCCTCTATTTAATCGATTAATTAATTTAAATTTAGTTCTTTATAGTTTATCTAAAACCTTTAAAGAAATTTTTACAATTGTTATCAATATTTAATTGCATTTAAACGATTATTCGTTAAAATTATTCGATTATTCGTCAGGAATATTCGATAAAATTTATTTAGAATATAAAAAACCCAGTAAATACTCTATCGTATAAAATTAAGACTCATCTTTATCAAAGTCTAATCTGTAGTCTAGTTTAAAGTCTAGTCTGTAGTATATACTGTAGTCTATTCTATAGTCTAGTCTATAATCCAATCTATTGTCTAGTCTAAAGTCTAGTCTATAGTCTAGTCTATAGTCTAATCTAAAGTCTAGTTTATAGTCTATTCTATAGTCTATAGTCTAGACTAGTCTAAAGTCTAGTCTATAGTCTGGTCTATAATCTAGTATATTGTCTAGTCTATAGTCTAATCTATAGTCTAATCAAAAGTCTAGTCTATATTCTAGTCTATAGTCTAGTCTATAGTCTAGTTTATAGTCTAGTCTATAGTCTAATCTATAGTCTAATCTTAAGTCTAGTCTATAGTCTAGTCTATAGTCTAATCTATAGTCTAATCTAAAGTCCAGTTTATAGTCTAATCTATAGTCTATTTTATAGTCTAGTCTATAGTATAATCTATAGTCTAGTCTATAGTCTAGTCTAAAGTCTAGTCTAAAGTCTAGTCTAAAGTCTAGTCTAAAGTCTAGTCTATTGTCGAGTCTATAGCCTAATCTATAGTCTAATCTAAAGTCTAGTTTATAGTCTAGTCTATAGTCAAGTCTATAGTCTAGTTTATAGTCTAGTTTATAGTCTAATCTATAGTCTAGCCTATGGTCTAATCTATAGTCTAGTCTGTAGTCGAATCTATAATATAGTCCAGTCTATAATCTGGACTATAGTCTAGTCAATAGTAAGGTTTATAGTTTAATCTGTAGCCCAGTCTACAGTTTAGTCTATAGTTCATTCCATTAATAAAAAAATCAGTAATCCATTAAACTGCTTAATTGTCATTAAATTCCTTTAATCCTTTACTAAATTAATTCTTTTTAAAAACCCCTCTTAACACCCTAAAGAAATTTATGCAACTATAAATTATTATTTTTGTATTGAAATCTCTGTAAAATGCCCAATATTTTATTAAACACACTCACACACATACATATATATGTAGTTAGCTTATTTGTATTAAACTCTATAATTCTTAATTAATTATGTTATAAAAATGCATTTGTTACTTGCAAATAAGACAACATACATACATACAGCCTTGATCAAATGAGAGAGGCGTAGTTAAGTGGTAAGTTAACAAATGTGTGTGAGAATACATATGTTTGTTTATAAGTATGTGTGTTTGTGTGCTTTTGTCCCTTAAGTACTTAATGGCATGTTAGTAATTTAATTAATTGTTGTAATTTTAAATTTTAATTTGCCACAAGTGCATTTTGTTTTACCAACAAAACCACACTAACAATATGACACTTTACTAAGGGACAGTGGGATAAAAAAATATAAAATAAAAAAGATAATAGAAAAACTCATGAATAATAATTTATTTATTATTTATATTTTTTAATCGTTGAAAAATATTTTGAATACAAATTTGTTTGAGAAAATTATAGTTGACTCTTACTCTTGTTAAGGTCCGCTTTTATTTATATTCTGCTTCGATAAATTGTATATTTTTGTTTACTTAGCGTTTCTATTTTTTCCAAAATTGTTATTGGTTTTAAATTGTTAGCACTTCTTATAGTTTCTACGCTACAAAATGTGTAGATGATTAGCGTAAATACTACAAACAAGTGTACAAATTGGCATAAAAACATTTTGATAAAACAACTACTTTTATTATACATATATTTTAAGCGGCTGTCGTGTTTTTATAAGAAAAATTTATATGGCTAAAAATTTACCATGAAATTTAAAATTTGTTGCAGCAAAATTAATTTAATCGAATATCAGTCTGAATAAAATATTATCAAATAGGAAAATTTATTTATTAAAATTCTTTTTAATTTTAATTTGAAAAAATAAATCAACTATAGAATTTCGTTAATTATTCATAATTAAAAAATAATATAAGAAATATTTCAACTTATTTTCGATTTTTTACAATCGAATATTATTAAATAATAAACGAATAATTATTCGATTTAATAAAAAAAAAAAACGCGAAGAAATGTAAATATGAGAAGATCATGATTTAATCTTTTTTAACAAATAATTTTTAAAAATCTATTTTCTAAACGAATATTTTCTTAAACTAACGAATAATCGATTAAATTTACGAATAATCGTTTAAAATAACCACTAATGTGGAACTTTTAAAATCATTATTAACGAATAAATTCATTTTGTCACAAATGATCGAATAAATTTACAAATAATTGATTTAATTAACAAATAACGATTATTCGATAAAAAAAATACCGATTATTCGTAAACATTTGAAATTTTGTTATATGTTCCCTTTTTAAATCCAATAAAAAATTTTGTTTTTTCATCTTTAAAAAAGTAATCGAATATTTTTAAAGAATAATCGAATAATTATAAATAAATAATCGATTAATATAAAAAAACATAATAAAAAAGCGAGTAATACTAATTTAGAAGTATATAATGATTTTATTTATCTTTTGTTAACGAATAATCGAATAAAAATTAACGAATAATCGATTAAATTAACGTATAATCGTTTAAATTAACCACTAATATGGAAATTTTAAATTTCCTACCGATTTTTAATTAATGAATAATTAATTTTTTTAAGAATAATCGAATTAACTAACAAATAATCGATTTAATTGACGATTATTCGATTAAAACACAAAATGGTCTAGAAAGGGGTAGTTACTCCTCAGAATGCTCTTAACATAGAGAACAGATGTCGTGGAGTATGGGAAGGTCGATTCTAAGTTCGCATGTGTGTGCTTAAGCCTATGCACAGTGTTTAATTAAAAAAAAAAAATTATTTAAACTTTTTTCGTTTTCATGATTTTTTGTACTTTTACATTAATTTTATTTTGGCGGTTTTTTTCGTTTTGGCGATTTTTTTTAATGTAGGCGGCTCTTTCTGTTTTGAATATTTTCTGTCTTTTTCTGGTATTTTTTGTTTTGATTACCTTTTTTTATTTTGGATTTTAATTTTATTTTTTTTTTAGTTTTTTATTTTTTTCGTTCTTGTTGCTTTTGAAGTTTTATTTTTTTCGTTTTATTGACTTTTTTTGCGTTTTTTTTTTTTTTTTTTTTTTCTTTGGTTCAAAGTCGTATAAAACCCTGAGTAACTAAATATTCTCTTCCCCTTTGGCTTTTTCTTCATGTTATTATTTTTTTTTTTATCATCATTTTGTTGTTTTTTTAGTTTTCCGTGTTGCTTTTCTTTTAGCGTTTCTTTCTTTAATTTATTTATTTTTTTCTTTTTTTTTTCATTTATGCGATTTCTTATTTTGTAGCGCTTTTTTCGTTTTGAGGTCGAATAAAACTCTTAGTAACTGTAAATATAATTTTTTTTTTTCGCTTTGGAGCCTTAATAATTGTGGCTTTTTTTGTGTTAACGTTTTTTTTTTTTTTTTTGTTTTGGCGACATTTGCACCTTTCATTAGTTTTGGAGTTTTTTGATAACATTTATTGATAATTTTCAAATTTTAGCGATTTTTTTACGACTTTTTTATTTTAGCGTTTTTTTTTAAATTTTGTTAACAATTTTCTACGACTTTTTCAGTATTTTAATTTCTGTTTTTTTTTGCAGACTTTTTATCTGTTCTGTTTTTATTTTGGCGATTTCTTAATTTTAGATTTGTTTTCGTTTTATGTTTTGTTTATTTTAGCGTTTTTTTTTTTCATTTTAGCGACTTTTTTATTTTATTATTGATTGATTGACTGATTTATTTATTATAACTAGGTTGTTTATGAACCGATTTGGTTGATTCGAAGAAAATTAAACATAATTGGAAGTCCGTAGCTTATATGGCTACTCCAAAAATTCCGAAAAAAATATTTTGATTTTCAATATCACGGTCATTTATTCTAAACACTGATTTCAATAGACAGGCAGACAGTCGGACGGACATCGTTATATCGATTTTCCTATCAAAATGGATCAATGATATACATGTATACTATTTAAGGTCCTTGATGAATATTGTAAAAGTTATCGAGAGAAGGACCAACTTATATATATACCCTTTACACCTGTGTTAAAGTTAAACAATAAAAATACTTTTTTATTAACAATTTTTTTAGTTTTCTAAAATTTTATATTTTTTAATTAAGTCAGAAATAAATTTTAATCTTAAAAAGTTTAAAATAATTTTTAATAACTTTTTTATTAATTAATTTTTTATATAATTTAATATAATATCAATAATAAAAGAAATTATATCAATTTAAAAAAAAAGGTAAAAAATTTCATAAATTTTCCTTTGTTGGGCGGGTTTTGGTGGCTTACAATCCATTCTACAAACATTTTTATTAAATATTTGTAAACAATATTAAATTTTCTGCAAAGCAAAACTTCCTTTTTATTTTATTATATATATTTTTCCTTTAAAATCCTTTTAATATATTTACTTTAAAATATTTATACACTTAAAGCTTATGTTAAGCTTTAAATAAAAATATTTATTTCATAAAACTAGTCTGCAAGTATTTAACCTGTATATAAACAATGTTTATACTTAAATATGTATAAAATTTGTTCACAACAAAAAAATTCCTTTTTTTGTATGTGTGTGTGTATGTGTGAATTATTTTGAGCCTATGAATTATTTAAATAAATTGTATAAAACTTTATTTAACGACAGATTTGGGTTTTCACAAACGGATATCCTTCGTTATTATTTTATATGTTTACACATACACATATATATTTATCTTTTATATACATATGTACTAAATGTAGATATAACCAAAAAAGTATGCAACAGAATAACAATATTTTTCACTTTTACATCTTTTGTTATGCGTTATTAATACTATTTCCGTTTCCGTTGGTAGGTAAGTAGTATGTATGTGTATAAAACACAATGGTATTGTATAATTTTAATGTTTAATAGCAGATGTTTATAATGTTGATATATGAAACAATTATATTTCTTTTTTTATGTTTATTATTAACATTTATTTTATGGGCAACAAACAAGCATATGTATACATATACATTATCATCAATGACATCATCCTCCATTTCATTCAATGATGTCTTTTCTGTTGTCTGTTTATTTAGTTTCTCTGCAGAATTCTCTTTCTTTTGCTTGAACACATACACTTACTTGACAGCGTATCAATTATTTATTAACATCGATTAACTTTTTCTTTTTTTGTCCTCTTTTATTTCCTATATTTTCTTTTACTTTTTATACGTGTTTCATGAGTTTATACCATTATTTGTCATGAACTGCATGAATTGTTCTGAAAACAAATCTTAGTCTAAAGTTTTCAATGTTTAAGGTAAAACAAGAGGACTATAAGAAAATTATATAGTTTATAGTATTTCTTTAAGGTTAAACTTGGTCTTTTTATTTACCAGCAAAATACAATTGTTTTCTTACTCGCAACACAAAATGTTGTTCACAAATATTAATATTAAAAATTTATAAAAGAAAAAGCATTTTGTTATGGAATAAAAGGGAAGTTTTCTAATCTTAGCAATAACTTAAAATAAATATAGAAGTTGTAAGTATTATTGCAAAGACACACTTTTTCATTTCCGAAACCTTTTAATAAAGTAACAACCATAAATCTTAGAAAGATAGAAAAGTATTAAAAGAACAATAAAAAGGGAAATAATTTTAGTGATTTATCCTGTAATTTCCTACAAAAAAATATCCTCTTTAAATGAATAAATAAATAAATAAATAAATAAATAAATAAATAAATAAATAAATAAATAAATAAATAAATAAATAAATAAATAAATAAATAAATAAATAAATAAATAAATAAATAAATAAATAAATAAATAAATAAATAAATAAATAAATAAATAAATAAATAAATAAATAAATAAATAAATAAATAAATAAATAAATAAATAAATAAATAAATAAATAAATAAATAAATAAATAAATAAATAAATAAATAAATAAATAAATAAATAAATAAATAAATAAATAAATAAATAAATAAATAAATAAATAAATAAATAAATAAATAAATAAATAAATAAATAAATAAATAAATAAATAAATAAATAAATAAATAAATAAATAAATAAATAAATAAATAAATAAATAAATAAATAAATAAATAAATAAATAAATAAATAAATAAATAAATAAATAAATAAATAAATAAATAAATAAATAAATAAATAAATAAATAAATAAATAAATAAATAAATAAATAAATAAATAAATAAATAAATAAATAAATAAATAAATAAATAAATAAATAAATAAATAAATAAATAAATAAATAAATAAATAAATAAATAAATAAATAAATAAATAAATAAATAAATAAATAAATAAATAAATAAATAAATAAATAAATAAATAAATAAATAAATAAATAAATAAATAAATAAATAAATAAATAAATAAATAAATAAATAAATAAATAAATAAATAAATAAATAAATAAATAAATAAATAAATAAATAAATAAATAAATAAATAAATAAATAAATAAATAAATAAATAAATAAATAAATAAATAAATAAATAAATAAATAAATAAATAAATAAATAAATAAATAAATAAATAAGTAAATAAATAAATAAATAAATAAATAAATAAATAAATAAATAAATAAATAAATAAATAAATAAGTAAGTAAGTAAGTAAATAAATAAATAAATAAATAAACAAATAAATAACAATTTTTTAAAATTTTAGGATACCTTCCTATCTTCTACCTCCTGCCCTATCCCCCTTCCTCTCTCATCCTCCATATGCCTAACATTTCTATTGTTATTAAATTGTATACTTGTATCCTGTATCCTGTATCCTTTGCCCAACCATGATTTGCTATTATTTCAGTTATTCTTGTTGTTATTGTTATTTCACACGTGCGCCGTTTCCCGTAAAAAATTTTCATATATCCTCCTACAACACACACACACATTCATTTATGTTTGTATTTGCTTTTATTGTTTATGCAAACACATTTATATTTATCTATTCGTTAGTATTGTCTTAGTATCAGTTTAAAACAAAACCAAAAAATATAAAAATCTAAACTAAAATTGTACGGATCTGTCCATTTATCCAATGGATAAAGCTACGAATCATTTGTTTGTATGTTGATGCTGTTAGCTGCCGATTCAATAAAAATACAATTGGGATATTTTCTATTGTTCAATTGTTGTTGCTTTTCATGTTGCTAATATTGTTATTGTAATTGCTGTCGTTGAATATCTAAAAATGGGTGCCCAAATGGATGTTTCGTATACACTTTGCAATAGATTTTTGGGGAGAAGGAGAAAAATAAATATTTATTTAAGAGGTGTTGTAAATAGGAGGTGTTTTTTGGATTTAAAAAAATAAAATTTCAAAAAAAAGGTAAAACTGTAAGAACATTTTAACCGTTGTTTATTTTTTTTTTTTTTAATTGGTAAACCAATATTTTATTTGTATAATAGTTAAAAATAGTTAATTAAAACTGTTATTATTGTAAATTTCCAAAAAAAAAAAAAAAAAAAAAAAACAGAAATATTTAAAATTGCGACGAGTGTTTAAAAAAATCGAAAATTTTTTGTATAACAGTTATCTAAACATAGAAATGACATAAAAATGTGAAGTTATGTAATTTTCAACAAATATTTTAATTTAAATTTGTTTTTTTTTTTACAATTTATGCTATAAAGTTTCTTGTATAACAGCTGTATAACAGTTAACTAGAACTGTAATTAATTAAAAATTCAGAATAAAGTAATTAAAAATTCAGATAAATATTTAAAGAACTGTGAAAAAATTACTTATATAACTGTGTTATAACAGTTAATTTAAACTGTTATACAGCAAAATATTTCAAATTAAGTGAATTAAATTAATTATTTGATTAATACTTTTAATTAAAAACAATTTTTAACGATTTTGCATTAAATTTTATTTGTATAACAGTTTTATATCAGTTAAATGAAACTGTTATACTTGTGAAATTATATTAATAATAAAATTCAATTTAAATAATACAAATTGTTCACAATTTTCTTTGAGAAATTGTGAAAATTTTACTTGTATAACAGTGTTATAACAGTTAATTAAAACTGTTATACAGCAGAAATTAAAAATAAGGAAAATAAATTTTTTTATCGACAAATATTTTCAGTTAAAAACTAATTTCTTCTAAATTTGCAATAAAATTAACTTGTATAACAGTTGAATAAAACTGTTATTCCTGTAAAAATGCTATAAAAATCAAATAATAAAATAATAATGTGAATTCCCTATGAAAAGAAAACAAATATTTCAAAAAAAATTAATTTTGGTTAAAAACTCTGTGGTATAACACTTTGTAACGGTTATGTAAAACTGTTATACAGGTAAAATAACAAAAAATGAATTTAAATAAAATAATACAAGTCTAGAACAAAACTAAAAAAAGTGAAAAATTTCGATGAATAACAATTTTATAAGAGTTAGCTAAAACTATTATACACGAGAAATTATAAATAATTATTTAAAAAAATAATTTTTCAACAAATATTTTCCATTAAATACAATTTCTTTTAGAAATTGTGATAAAAAAATTTCTTGTATAACAGTTTTGTAACATTAATGTTAAACTGCTATAATCGCAAAATTTCTAAACGAAGCGAATTTTATAAAACAATAAAAATTTAGGAAAAAATTTTAAAAATTGTGAAACATTTTTGATGTATAATAATTTTATAACACTTAAACAAAACTGTTATAAAAAAGAAATTACAAAAAATTAATTAAAAAAAATAATTTTTGACAAATATTTTCCATTCAAAACTTTATTTTTTTAGAATTCGTGTTAAAAAAGTCTTGTATAACAGTTTTAATACATTAATGTAAAACTATTATACTGGTTAAATTACAAAAGGAAACGAATTTTAATGAGATAATACAAGTTTAAGAAAAATATTTAAAAAAATTTTAAAAATGTTCGATGTATAACAGTTAACTAAAACTGTTATACAAGAAATATTACAAAAAAAATATTAAAAAGCTGATACAAAACAATTTTATTGGAATTTGTGTTAAAAAAATTACTTGTATAACAGTTTCATAACAATAATTTTAAACTGTTATACTCGTGAAAATACAAAAAAAAAACAATTTTAATGAGACAATTCAAGTTTAGGAAAAATATTTAAAAATTGTGAAAAATTTTCGATGTATAACAGTTTTATAACTGTTAACCAAAACTTTTATACAAGAGAAATCAAAAAAAAAAATAATTAAAGAATAATTTTTGTGAATATTTCCATTTAGAACAAATTTTTTTAGAATTTATTGTAAAAAATCAAAAGTATAGCAGTAATATAACATTAATGTAAAACTGTTATACTCGTGAAATTACGAAAAGTAATGAATTTAAATGAAATAATATAAGTTGAGAGCAAAATTTAAAAGAAAAAAAAAGTAAAAAATGTTCATGTATAACAGTTAACCAAAACTGTTATTACTAAAAAATTTATAAAGAACATTTCTTCGTTAAATATTTTGAACTAATTTTTTTTTTTTTTTTAATTTTAGTATTTGCATTAAAATTTGTTCGTATAACAGTTATGTGGTACTGTTATATTAGCGAAATTATACAAATTATAGTAGTTAAATGAAATAATAAAAATTTAGGACAAATATTTTGTTAATAGTGGAAATCATAATAGTATAACAGTTTTTATAACAGTCAAATGAAACTGTTATACATTTAAAAACACAAAATATAAAAAATATCGAATAAAATAATCGAATATAAGAGTCTAAATAAAAATTTTGGATAAATATTTAACAAATAGCAACAAAATTTTTCTTGTATAACAGTTTTTATAATAGTCAAATGAAACTGTTATACATTTAAAAACATAAAATAATAAAAATTTCATTCAAAATTTAAAATTTCCAATAAAATTTGTAAAATTTTTGAAAAATATTTTAGTATAACAGTTAGTTGAAACTGTTATACTTAAATATATACTCAAATATTTGAAGTAAAAGCAGAAAAACATTTTTTTTTTTTCCTTTAATTTAAACACAAAGTATCTATAATCTACTTGTATAACAGTTATCTTAAATTGTTATAATAAGTTAAATTTTAATCTTTAATTTTTTATTTTTTTATTTTTTTTTTTATTTTTTTTGCCCTTAAATTTTACTTGTATAACAGTTTTATAACAATTAGCTGAATTATACTCCTGTACTTAAGTAATTTTAAAATAAAACTAAAGAAATTATTAATTTTTTATAAATAAAATATTGATTGGGAAAATATGTTTAGTATAACAGTTAGCTAAAACTATTGGATAACAAAAATTAAACAAACAAAAAAATATTTAAAACAAATTTTCGACCTTTATTTTCTATAAAAACAATTACTATACATGTATACCAGTTGTATAACTTGTATAACAGTTTTGTAACAGTTATAGGAATCAGTTATATTAATTTATATTTTGTAGAAGCTATCAAAAATTGAATTTAACAAATGGTTTTAAAATTAATCCAGTATAACAGTTATCTAAAACTCTTATACTATTTCAAAAAAAATATTAGAAAGAAGTTTAATTTTATATTGAATGAAACTAAAAAATATATAAATTTCCTATAAATATAATATTGAGAGTAAAAATATGTTTAGTATAACAGTATAACAGTTACCTGAAACTGTTGGACAATAGAAAAAACAAAAAAAATATTAAAAACTTTTGGACGAATATTTCATATCAATTTTTTTTTTTTGGAATTTGCACAAAAATTTACTTGTATAACAATTTTATAACAGTTATAAAAATCAGTTATATTTTTTAAAATCCATAAAAAAAATTGTTAAACAAATGGCTTTAAAATAAATTCAGTATAATAGTTATCGTAGGCTCTTATATTATTTTTAAAACCATTAAAAAAGTTTAAAATTATTAACAAAATTTTTAGTTATAATATATAACAGTTAAAACAAACTGTTATAATATTTATTAGTGCATGGAGTTTATTAAACAAATGGCTTTAAAATAAATTCAGTATAACAGTTATCGTAGGCTCTTATATTATTTTTAAAACCATTAAAAAGAAGTTTAAAATTATTAACAAAATTTTTAGTTATAATATATAACAGTTAAAACAAACTGTTATAATATTTATTACTGCATGGAGCCGAAAGAGAGTGAAAGAGAAGGGTGAATAATTTCTATTTAAACAAAATTTCGGCCAAATTTTTCGATAAAAACCATTTTTTAGAATTCGCGCTAAAAATGTACTTGTATAACAGTTTTATAACATTTATAGGAACCAGTTATGTTAATTAATATTTTGTAGAATCCATAAAAAATTTAATTTAACAAATGGCGATAAAATTAAGTCAGTATAACAGTTATCTAAAACTCTTATACTATATCAAAATTATAATACACATACATATAAAAATTCATACAGTCAAAAAAGAGCTAAGGAGAGAGAAATTAAAAATTCATAAACCTTTTCTCTTTATTGTAGCCTAAAATCAAATTATCAAATCTCCTGTTAGCATATCCTGTTGGTTAGAAATGTAAACGCGTTCGTTGCAATGTGTATATAAATACCTATACACATTCAAATGTATATGTATGTGTATATATAGTATATGTAAATTTAGATATTTTGTTTACCCCCAGGGAGAGTTTAATACATTTAATTGAAATGGCAAAAGATTTAGTAGAACGTTTTCTATTGTCTCTACGTTTTAGATATTGTATGTTAGATTAAGGAAAGGAAAGGAGGCTAAAGAAAACAAAAAATAAATTTGTATGATACATACACATACATACATATCATGCCATCAAAAAACATAGACACACTTATATGTATGCTACAGATATTTATATTTCTCCATGATATTTTTTCTATTTAGTATTTTTTGGTTTTTATCTGAAACAGAAAAAATACATTTTCATATATTCAAACATAAAATCAGTTGTGTATATATGTTTAGCTGTTTGTGTAAACTAAAATACATATCTTTAGCAATATGAATATTTAAACCAACAAACATTTATATATTTTCTTTATTTTGTAAATTTATACTAAAAGCGTTGTCATGTTATTTTCAGCTTAAGTTAATTATTGGTAAAATATACAAAAAAAATAAAGTAAAAATTATACGAAAATACAAACAAGTAAATCTCTGGCTTAAATGCAATTTCATATATTTTTCTTTACCTACATACATATATTATATTTGGTTGCTTTGCTTATAAATGGAAAATAATGATAAGGATGTTGAAATTATTTCATCATTTGAAGAAATCATCAATTAATACATTATAGTTATTTTAAATTGTAATAAAATTATTGGGCAAAAAACTTGGTCAATTGAAGAATTTTTAATAAAAAGTATGTCTTCCTTCTTGCAGGAATATTCCCTACATTTTTTTATTTTTCCCTACATTTTTTTATTTTTATTTTTATCGTCCAGCATTGGAGTTAAAACGATCGAAAATGGTTCATAATTCAAAGAAAGGTTATATTAACATTTTAATGATCATGTTTTATTTCTTTATTAAAAAAATGTATTTTAAGAATTTTTTGGCTGAATAGCAACGTCCGTCCTTCCGTCTATACATTGAGATTAAAGGGGTCGAAAATAGCACATAATTCAGGAAAAGGTGATACATATTAACAATTTCATGATCAGGTTTTATTTCTTTATTTATTATTAGATAAACAAATTTATATTTAGAATTTTAAGATATTTTTTGGCTGAATGGCAACGTCCGTCCTTCCGTCTATACATTGGGGTTAAATGGCTCAAAAAAAGCGCTTAATTTAGGGAAAGATGATATAAATATTTTAATTATCTAGTTTTATTTTTCCATTTATTATTAAGTAAAAAAATAAATTTTTGGAACTTACGGAATTTTTTTGGCAGAATGGCAATGTCCGTCCGTCTGTCTATACATTGGAGTTAAATGGTCAAAAATGGCGTTTAATACAGGGAAAGGTTATATCAATATTTTAATGAACACATTTTATTTTTTATTTTTCTATTTTATTATTTTAGTTTTTCTTATTAAAAAATGCATTTTTAGAATTTTAGGATTTTTTATGGCAGGAAGTTAAAGTCCGTCCGTCTGTCTATACAGTGCGATTAAACAAGTCGAGAATTATGCTTAATTCGGGGAAAGGTGAACTCAATATTTTAATGACTTCATTTTATTTTTCTATTTATTTGTAAGTAAAAAATACATTTTCAAGGTTCGATGGTCGAAAATGGCGCTTAATTCTGAGAAAGATTAAATATATTTTTGGAATTTTAAAGATGTTTTCTTGCCAGAATTTTAATGTCCGTCTGTCCATCCTTACGTTTCATAATTTAAAAGATTTTCCCAATGCAAAATCGTTTATTTTTGGACTAAATAAAGATATCGATTTCAAAATTTCTTTTATTGTTTTTTATATTCATTGAAAAGTAAAAAATATATTTTTGAAATTTAAAAATGTTTTTTTCTTGAGAGAATTCCGATGTCCGTCCTTAAGTCAGTTTGTTTGTTAATTTTTAAGAATTTTCCCATACAAAAGGGTTTATTTTTGGACTCAATAAAGATAAATTTCCTTTATTCGATAGATAATTTTTTAACTAATTACAAAAAATACAATAAAATTGGTTGCAAGTATTGCGTTATATATGGAAAAAACTTGACTTTAATATAAGGACAAAATATAGTTTACAAATATTTGAGGAAAAGTACACTTAAATACACTTTAATTAAAAAGTTAATGGTTCCATTTTAAATTTTTTATTTTAAGACTTTTTTTTAAAAAAAGTTGATGAACATTTAACTTTTTATTTTTTGTCAAAATGTAAAAAAAAAAATGTTTAACTTTGACATCTACGTACAAGAAAACAATACCCCAACGAGAGACAATAAAATTCTACATCAGCTTGGGTAAATCTTTTGCTTCTCGAATAATCAATTCCCTAATATGTAGTTTGCTCGTTTCATCAGTAGGGCATTTGGTACATTTCAAATCACTTAGAGTAGAATGAATGAATATGTATGTTGAATCATCGACCATTATCCGATTCGAGAAATCAAAGTTTTTGAACTACTCTTTAATATCAGCAAAATGTTATAAATATTTTCTGTCCCACAACATACTTAATTAGCAATTATCTTACTTTTTTTCATGTTGGGTTTGCTTAAGAAATTATTACTCAAACTTTATTTTTTTTGCTTTACATCTTTAAAATCCTTTTTGAGTAGGATATTTCCTAAATTCGTTTTATATCCTTGACTTAGCATTAATAAAGCAACACATTAGATTTGTTTATTTTTATCGTAAACAACATCATTAGTATCTTCGTCATCAGAGACATCATCATCATTATTATTATCTTGGCAATTTTTCATTGCTTTAACAAACACTTATAAATAACTTATATATACATAAATACATATCTATGTATACATAGAAATGTATACACTGAACCAAAAAGGTACATAAATACAATGAAAAAGTTAATTGTTACAATGAATTTGTGCACTAATTTTGACCCTATGTACAGGTTCATTGAAACAATGTATTACCATACATTAATATTAAAATTCAATGTACAAGTTCATTGATTACATTTATTCTTACTTTGAATCAATGAACACGTTCATTAAATGAAATAAATAATTCCAGTGAACAGTACATTGATTTCAATGAACTCATATTTTGTCCCAATGAAACTATACATTGAAAATGTATTATAATAATAGGCTTGTTCCGCATTTTTGGTTTTTATTTTATTTTAAATTAAATGATTAAATTATATGATATTGAGCTAATATAAGCAAAAATTAAATATAAATATAAAAATATTACATATCACTAAAAAATGTAAGTAAACAAAATGCATGTTACAGATGTGATCGTGTTTGCTTTGTCATTTATAATAATATAGTAATTCCTGTTGTCCTCTATATTGCTCAATGATGGTATAGAATATCCATTTAGACGCCACATTAATATAACAACAGCATTGTCCTGAATAAAAAAAAAAGAGTTTAAAAAAAAATTATTAAAATTCGTTCAATTGCTTAAAATATTTGAACTTTAAATTTTTTTGTCTATAGAAATTCCCAGATGTAGCATCCAAATCTTCTGTGTCTTAGGGTTTTATCTACATAAATATAAATGAAATGTAGTATTAAAAAACTGTTTAAAATCATAAACATTATTAAACTTAAGTGTTAGGAAGGCAAGTCTCCAAATTCTTTCTTTTTAGTAATTAATTTAATTTGGTATATTCAATTATGCTGCCCGACTTCTTCTTTGCCAATAAATTGTATTTATGTATTTTAATAATTCGATTTATAACTTATTTATTTTTTAATTATTTTCGTTTTTAACACAACACAGATTTTTTTTTATTTTTTGTCTTTTATTTAAAACGCGTCATTTCTTGTTAAGAGATAAAAGAAACCTGAGTTGTATTTGTTTTCGTTTTACTTTATTTCCCATTAGAAAGCATTTATTTTAATATAATTTAATGAAATTTTTCATTGGTTCAATGCTTTTGTTCATTGTGTAATGCTTCTTCTTAATTAAATCAATGTATTAGTACATTGAATAAATTAATTCAATGAACTAATACATTAAATCAAATAACTGATTTACTTATTGTATTAAGAAATAAACTTAATGAATGGTTTCAATGTAATGTTCATAATAGCGTTAATTTTTTCATTGAATTTTAATGAATATTTTCATTGAAGCAATGAATTCGTACATTAAGTTAATAAATTCTTGGAAAAAATTAATGAATTTCATTTAATGTATTTCATTCATTGAAATTACTTTTTTCAGTGTATATATGGCATATTAATGATATCCTTATAGTCATACATATGTAGTTATATAAAGAATATAACCCTGCAGTTTTGTTAATGGTAAATGGGTAAAGGAATTCGTAACTTTTGTCAGGTAATTAATTAGATTGACCTCAATATATTTTCACTTAAATCACTAGACTTTCATGAGACTTATGTCAAGTAAAGGGGAAGTATATGCTTATTTAACTTACTCCAAGTAAGAAGAATTTTGACACCCTGTAGTTCATATCCTATTATAACAGGTGACTACAATATACATTTTTTTTAGGATCTGCTGTACAACTTTCTCATACACAACAATTCGATTCGTGTTTAGGAGATAAAGATTTATTTATTTATTTATTTATTTATTTATTTATTTATTTATTTATTTATTTATTTATTTATTTATTTATTTATTTATTTATTTATTTATTTATTTATTTATTTATTTATTTATTTATTTATTTATTTATTTATTTATTTATTTATTTATTTATTTATTTATTTATTTATTTATTTATTTATTTATTTATTTATTTATTTATTTATTTATTTATTTATTTATTTATTTATTTATTTATTTATTTATTTATTTATTTATTTATTTATTTATTTATTTATTTATTTATTTATTTATTTATTTATTTATTTATTTATTTATTTATTTATTTATTTATTTATTTATTTATTTATTTATTTATTTATTTATTTATTTATTTATTTATTTATTTATTTATTTATTTATTTATTTATTTATTTATTTATTTATTTATTTATTTATTTATTTATTTATTTATTTATTTATTTATTTATTTATTTATTTATTTATTTATTTATTTATTTATTTATTTATTTATTTATTTATTTATTTATTTATTTATTTATTTATTTATTTATTTATTTATTTATTTATTTATTTATTTATTTATTTATTTATTTATTTATTTATTTATTTATTTATTTATTTATTTATTTATTTATTTATTTATTTATTTATTTATTTATTTATTTATTTATTTATTTATTTATTTATTTATTTATTTATTTATTTATTTATTTATTTATTTATTTATTTATTTATTTATTTATTTATTTATTTATTTATTTATTTATTTATTTATTTATTTATTTATTTATTTATTTATTTATTTAAAGCTCCACCGTAGTTCCACAAAGTTATGCTCCAAAATGTCTTAGTTCCGAACCTCTGGACTTCTTATACAAACATTCATAAACAAACAAATACCCATACATTATACACATACATTTAAACATACATAAGTATACAACAACACAATTCTAAGAGACAAATAAGTAGTAGTTGACTGTGTCTAACAAAATGACATTCATTAGTTTTTTATGACTTCTAAGAGCTTCATTTACTCATTCATTATAAGACAATATTAACACACACAGGATAATAATGATGACAATGATGAAGAAGATAAAAATTCATAAGGACTTTAACAGCTTGTGCTACATTTAAAAAAGAAAGGAAGGAAATCAGTCAGTAAGTTAATATTAAAAGTCAGGGACTATTGATTGAAGAGTTTATACTTATATGGAAAATGATAGCAAATCTTTAAACAGTTTAAAAGTAAAGAAAATCTAGAATTTAAATTAAATTAAAAGAAAATTTAAATAAACAACCAACACAGAAAAAAATATTTTTGAACAAATTTTTTGTGCAGAAACAAATATTAAAAAAAAAAAAAATAATAATAATAATTATTATTTAATATTAATAAATAAATAATTATATACCTCTTATTATTTTCTGTGAGGGTATAAATAGTTTCGTTCACAAATTTTTATTTTGCCCAAGAGTTTTAAAATGGAAAACAAATACTTTTTTTCTTTTCTTCAATTGTGGGTTACTTGGTAAATATTTTGTCCATTTTTTCATTTGTCTTTCACTTTATATTGTCCCTATATACAACATATATTTGTCTGCAATTGGCATATCTTTTAAAAACACATTAATTTACACATGCTGCCTGCTTGCCTTACTGCTAACTATTGTTATATTGCGATTTTTATTTTATATTTCTTTTTTTTTTTTTTTTTCTACAAATTGAATTAATTGCAAATAATTCATTGTATGCTTACATTCACACACATACATATACCTATTTTTTATAGCAAACCTGCAATTTTTCCCCTTTGTTTTTATGCAATTAAAACCTGCTCCTCTTCCCCGCCTATAAATAGGCAACAACTAGTATCACGTATAGTAAATGTCTACATGAAGAAGATGTTTTTTATTCTCTTACACAACATACGTATGTGCGCTTGATTTAAATGAATTTTTATTAATAAACCATAAAACATGTCGGACTCTGCCTTGGATGCGTTACCATGATTGATGTATGACGATGGATATATGTATTATTATACTTACTATACGCATTTATACACATTGAGAACAATTTCGAGATCATACAATAAGAATATCTACTATACAGGAGGGGAATGGGATAGGGAAAGGGAATAAAATAAGATAAAATGATTGGTTGCCTGGCAAGCGGCAGGCAGACAATAAGAAATGGTCAGAGACTAAGAACAATGCGATAATTTGTGGTTGCTGTGTTGACAAATATTATAAAAAATTGTATTTAAATTTAAAATGCTAAAGTAAATTTAATTTATGTTTTTTTATTTATATATTTAGAGAAATTTAAGGTATTTTATAATGAAGATAATTTAAAATTTAAATATGAATTCAAATTTTATTGATAGATTTAAACTCAGTATTAATTCCAAAACTACTTTAAAGGAAACTTTTTTAGACTGAAAAAAAAAAAGAAATATTATATTTTTGTTTCATCTATTGAGTGTAATCTTTTATCTGTGAAAAAATTTGCTGAAAATGGTTGCGGTGTATATTTTGAAAACAAATTATGAAAAATAATGTTACGGTTGCTGTTGGTAATTTGATTAAAGATTGTGAGATTGTGCTCTCTTTTGTGTTCTATTCTGAAAACAAGTAATTCTTTAAATGGTTCTGATGTTCTTTTCTAATAGTGTTGCCTTTAAATTTCAAAAATATGTTACATATTTTACCCTCAAAATAAGTAGAGGGTGAACATGCTGCACTTTATTAACAGCAAACTGACAAATGTTTTGTATGAAGAAATTATTTTTAATATTTAGTGCTTTAAATTAATGTTTCACCAAATTTTGAAAATTTCATAAAAATTCAACATGAATAGAAAATTTTACAAAAAAAAATTAAATTTCACCGAAAATTCGAAATTTTACAAAAAATTCAAAACTTTACGAAAAAATCACCAAAAATTTTAAATTTCATCGAAAATTCGAAATTTTATCGAAAATTTGGAATTTTACAAAAATTCGAAATTTTATCGAAAATTTGGAATTTTACAAAAATTCGAAATTTTATAGAAAATTTGGAATTTCACTAAAAATCTAAAATTTCACATAAAATTTAAAAGTTTACTAAAAATCCCAAAATTCCCTAAAAATACGAAAATTCACCAAAAATTTAAAATTTAAAAAAAAATTCACCAAAAATTTGAAATTTCACCGAAAATTCGAAGTTTCACTAAATATTTAAAATTTCACAAAAAATCTAAAATTTCACATAAAATTCAAAGGTTTCATAAAAATCCGAAAATTTATCAAAAATTTTAAATTTCATAAGAAATTTAAAATTTCACCCAAGATCACCGAAAAATCTAAACTTCAAAAAAAAAAAAAATCTCAAGAAACTAAAAATTTGAAATTTCACAAAAAATTCACTAAAAATCCAAAATATTTAAAATTTCACATAAAATTCAAAAGTTTCCTAAAAATCCGAAAATTTAACAAAAATTTTAAATTTCATAAAAAATTCAAAATTTCACCCAAGATCACCGAAAAATCGAAACTTCAAAAAAAATCTCAAGAAACTAAAAATTCAAAATTTCACAAAAAAAAAAAAAAAAAAAAAAAATAAGGAAATAAATAAATTTTAAAATTCACCAAAAATTTTAGATTTCACCGAAGATTCGAAGTTTCACTAAGAATCCAAAATTTCATATAAAATTCAAAAATTTATTAAATTCTCGAGAATTCCCTAAAAATCCAAAAAAATTCGAAATTTCACCAAAAATCAAAAATTTCACAAATCCAAACCAAAAAAATCGAAATTTCACAAAAAAAAAAAAAAAAACAGAAATTTTGCCCAAAAATTTAAGTTTTAACAAAAATAGCCAAATTTAACTCAAAATACGATTTCCTTCGATTAAATTAATTTCTTTTTTCTCATAAATTTCTTAAAAAATACCATAATTACAGAATTTGTTCCACATTTTTATACACTTCACATAAAATGAAGAGTATATATAAGTTTGTTTTTTTATACGAAAATCTTTGAATATATATTGTATATCCAAAACCTCAAATTGAAAAATTTTCGTGATTAATATGATTAAAAATAAGTTTTGAGAATATATGTCTGCCGGACTGTCCGTCTGTCTGTTGAAATGGAATCTTTGAAGCCCACTGTCCAGTAAATACATTTCTTTTTCAACATATATGTCGTATATAGTCTGGAGAAGTTATAAACGATTTTCTAGAACAGCCTCAAAATTTTTCCAATTTTTCTTTGCCCAAATTTAATAATATTTCTATTTCACATACAATAATATATAAATGTTTTTCTATTAGAATGTTGTACGATTGAATAGTCTAGAGAAAGTGTGCTAGACTACAAACTGTTAAGCCTACTAAGTTCGAGTCCCATGGGTTTCTCGTTATTTTTAGTTTATCGTAAAAAAATTAAAATGTTCATTATTAAAAGTAAATTTTGACAAGAATTTCTTGGCATGCTGGAAGTGTTCTTTATAAGAAAAGTATTATTTAGATTTTATTTAGGTTTTAAGATTTTTATATAAACAATTATGATAATAGATTTGAATACATCGTTGTGGTTGGTATAGCGCTTGAGTTTGTGGCTGTAGGACCTCGAAAATATTTTTTTTTTTTTTAACAGAAATCGAAAATATTTTAAATGTTATGATAAGAATTGACAGTTTATTTAAATTATTAAATAAAAATTTATCGTTTTCTATGTCAGGATTCGAACCCATATGCACAGTTTAAAATTAATAACTTTGAATTCTTACCCTCTCACAGTGTTCGATTTTCAAATTTAGGTCCAAAATTAATTACACAAAAACTATAAATCGTACAAAAGTGATTTTTGGCATAGTTATTACTTACATATTGAAGAATTATTTGACAAAAAATTAGACAAATCCGCCTACCGCCACGCCCACTATTAATTACCCAATTATGAAAAATAGTAAAAATTTAAAAATAGCTTCTTTTATAATTCTTTTTCATTTAAAAATAAGTTTAATTAAAAATACAAAATAAAGATTACATAATTCATCATAATTTTTTAATTAAAGTATAAAAAAGTTTAGTAAAAAAAAAACAAAATCATGTGGAATCTGCACCAATATCACTGTCATTTTCATGCCCACCTTATGATCGTCTTTTGCAGTATTTACTGTAAAACTTGAATAATCTATTAAAACTGCTAGCCAATCGTTATTGTCATGTAGTAATCGGGGTTTTGTTCTTTTAGCCTTTGTCCATCTTTTCTGAAACTCGCTGCACATACTCAAACAAAAAGATTTCAATTTATCAAACTGTATTTTTGTTGTTGAGCCGCTCACCAAATTAGATGAAATAAAGTCAATTAAACGATCGAAACGTTCATTTTTAACACTAGATAGCCATACGTCAAAAAGTTCCATCCGTGAAATATTAACCGAATTCATCACAATTTAAAAAAATAATCAGAGGACACACTTAAAAGTTTCTGTTTAAAATGCAGTTTAATTTACACAAAACAGAATAAAGAATAAAAAATATATTGCATTATTACATTTTCCAACAACAATACAGCATAAATTTATTTACCTAAATTAAAACTTCGCTTACAAAGCTATAATTAATGATTCTATTAATAACTTACGTTGTAATTAGTAAAGTCTAAAAATAAACAATAAAATAATATGGAAACTTTTATTTAAAAAAAAAAAAAGAAAAGAAAACGGGACTTCTTTGTGAAAACCATTGATGCACTTTAAAATAACTAGGCAGTACACTGCAGTGGTATAGTGGGTAGAGCAATTGGCTAGCATCCGGATGGTTGTGGGTTCAACTCCTGGCTCCGACTACTTTTTTTTTTAATTTTTTAATTCTTGTAAATCGTTCTATAAATAAAGAATTACTTATGTGACATCTTAAACAAAAATAAGTTCCTTTTCTAGCAAAGAAAAGTTCCACTATATAACGGTTAATTGCTAGATGGAATTATTCACCCACGATCTTGTAAGCTCACAACTTAAACAAAGGTATTCATTTAAAACATACATTCTTTAAAAGCAACTTAGAAGGATGGTGTATCTTTGTTTTGAATACTTTGTTCGGCAGGGGCAGTTTCGGGCAAAAAATTTTTTTAGTTTCTATTAAAGGAGTTCTCAAAACAATCAAAAGTTGGACCCCAGCTGATAACAGAGAAAAGTATTCGTCTATGCATTTTTGTTTTTGACTTACAATTTTTTTTAAGAGCTTCCCTATTATATCTTTCAATATCTAAAACTATCTTCATTCAAATATATACAAAATAACTGTTTTATATTTTAAATGAATTATATTTTCATATACAAAAATAATTTTTTAAAAATATGCCATAGAAAATTTTGTATTCATGTTCAAAGTTTGACTAATTTTCGAGCAAAAAAAAATATTTTTCTTTTGTATATTTTACCCATCATTCATGTTATCGTTAGAAGCATTCATTGATCGATTTCAGCTAAAATGAGTACGGAAATGTCTTAACTGAATAGTCTATTTTAATACCCGAATATAATTTTTTTCCTCCTTTAAAGTTCATTTTTGGGTTTTTGGCCAGCTAAATTTGAAAATCGAACACTGTGCCTCTAGACCACATGATTACTTACAATTCTAAATTCAAAAAATTATTTTATTTGAAGTATATAAAATTTCAACATTTGTTGAATTTGGAAAATACTCAACATATAGTGTTGTAAAATGATTTTGATACGTTCATATACATATATGAGAGCTGCATAATATTCTTTTTTTTTTTAATTACATAATACTTTAATTATAATATTTATATCAAATGTCTAATAGTTAATATGTGTAATATTTTGTATGAATAAAATTTAAAAAATAGAGGTATACTTCTTATGATACTATGTTGGTGAAGGGTATATAAGATTCGGCATAGCCGAATATAGCACTCTCACTTGTTTGTTCTATTGTGGTCATAAAAATGGTACAATTTTATGAGGGTGAAGGTAACCTTCAACACAGTAACAAGGTAATATTTTTCTTCAAAAAAGAAAACGCTATTAATCAATAGCATAGGGTCCGAGCGCCAAAATGGTGGTGCTTTTCTAATTCTAAATTAAAATTGTATTTTTCTTTTTTACTTTAAAAGCAATGAAAATTTGTTTTTTTTTTTTTTAAATTTATTTTGTAATATTTTTTGTTTGAAAAGTGTTTATTTTACAGTCACCACAGGTGTATGCACGAATGGTATCGGAAGGTGGGTCATAGGGATAAAAAAACATGTTAAAAGATGCTAAAATAAAGGTAAGAAGATTGCGAAATATGTCTCAGTGGTAAGATGACTAGAAAACTATTTCCTCAAAAATCATGTAAGCAGTCAAATTCTATACGTGATTTGGTACATACAGTGGTTATCGTTATTTTGTCACTTTTATTTTTTTATTTTAGTCGATACTGCGTAATATATTTACTTAAAAGCAAAAGAGATATATTTATAAGTTTAATAGATTATTTTAACTACGTTAAAAATGTAGCAGTATAATGTAGATATTCCCAGCAGTTTTTTCGGTGTCAATTCACCCGCTTTAACACAGTAAAGTCCATTTGTGACTACCCACCTGACTCATTCAAATGTGTACGTTTTTTTATACACCCTAACTTCGCATATATTGTGAGCGATAGTTAAGCTATCGTAACTTTTATTGACTCTTTTGAAAGCGTTGAGGTGGCGATAGCACTATTTATTGACTCTTTTGAAAGAGGAGTCGAAAGCCCTAAGTTTTTTAAACATGACGAATTTTAAAATTGAAATAAGTTAGGATTACAAAATATTAAGATCTAATTGTAGAAAAGTCGAAATAGTACAATAACTGAGGAAGCAGAAAATAATTTGGGAAGAAATTTTTCAAATACCGAAATTGATCTAAACTAAAGTCGATCTTTTAATAATGAAGATTATTCAGCTGATGAAGATTTCTTAGTTCAGTCTGAAGATAAAGATTCTGTTTCCAGTGATATCAATGATTTAACGGTAATTTCAAATGCAAATACCTATAACTCAAAGAAGATCAACTAGTTCAAATTTCGGTTTATTGCCAAAGTACCTACAAAAAAGCTATCGAATGGCAAGAATATACAGTGTGGTAGAAAAAATATTTTGGACATGAGTCTTTAATTTTTAATCGACTGAACAGTATTTAAAATCCAGACCCCTTAGGACAGGAACTGTAAGATTTCGAAATTCGAAGCCTTTTTTAATGGTAAGGGTGACTTCAAAGATATTTATATTTCTTTCAATTTCTCATTAAGACTTATAGCTATCGAATTATTTTCATCTGAATATTGTAAAGTCTTAATATTCATAAAAAATTAAATATTTCATTACCATATTCGTGTTCCAAACTTTAAAATTTCAAATTTGGAATTTCCAAATAAAAATTTTAAATTTATGAAGCCATTTTGTTAATTTTCAATAGCAAAATTCTTAATATTTATAACAAAGTAATGATATATATATATAAAGTATGTCCTTTGCTTATTCACCACCTTTAGAAAGTTTATTTCAACAAACAGGTAGACAGATGGACGGATAGGCGTAAACTGTTATTTCGTATCTCCCAACTAGAAAAAAACCAAATAAATATACAGTATAGGATCTCAAATAATTTTTTGTTAATATTATAAATAGAATGACAAACTTATATATGTATAACCTTGTCACCACCTTAAATGAAGGATATAAAAGTATTATATCTAAAATAAGAAAATAATTACTAAATAAATTATTAAGTTTTATAATAACCCCTGAAACTTTATATAAATTAATAAGGGAATTTTGAGTTTATTATATATTTCTTTTTTAAATATTGTTGGACATTTCTGTCTACGTTGCAATGCATAAAACAAATTTAAAGTTAGACTCTTTTAATTTAGTTGGTGTTGAAGCTACATAATAAATTAATAATACTAAAATATATGCATGTGTGTGTTTTTATTTTCCTTAAAATTATTATTAAATGTTTCCACTTGCTAGAAACACACATACGCACCATAATAATAATGATGAACAACAACAATCTTTAAAATAAATTGTCTTTTTATCGCGTACAATTCAATTAAAATATAAAATTACTTTACTTGCATGACATTTTCTTTTAATACTTTGTTAATGTTGCTGTTGTTGTTTTTATTGTTCTTGTTGCAACTAGTAGTTCGCAAAATTCTACATGGATGAACATAAAACAACAAAAAGACTAAAATACAGACAGACACTCCTATAGGAATATTATAGAAATAGATGTTTAGATGGATGGATGGCTGGCTTCATCAATGTCTTTACAATAGTTTCCTAGAATATAATTCTTTTCTACAATATTTTTGCTTGTGTTTCAGGCTGTTTTATATACTTTATGTGTGTTTTTCAACATAAGTATTATGTTGAAATTTTCTCTAAGGTTATTGCAACTAAATGTTACAAGACTCTTATTTAAAAAAAAATAACACAATGATAAGAACATGTTTGCAAAAAATTATATGCAGGCATGCATTACATACGCTCAAATAGACTAAGACTAGTATGTACATATATTTATTTAAAAGGTATATTTGTATGTGATTTTTATTTAGATATTCTACATATTCTACTTTGTTGTCTTTTTGTGATTTTTCGGCAATAGTACTTTTTTTATTTACATACATACATGCATTATTTGTATGTAATGAACGCATTTATTGTACATTTCAAAATGTTTTAGCACAGTGTTTGTTAACCAGAAATTTTAAAGGCGAAATATTTAAAATATGTTAGTCTAAACTATTGTCTAAATTATAGTCTAAACTATAATCTAAATTATAGTCTACACTATAGTCAGAATTAAAGACTAAATTGTAGTCTAAATTATAATCAAATAACAGTCTAAATTATTGTGTAAACTATAGTCCAAATTATAGTCTAAACTATAGTCTATATTAAAGTCTAAATTATAGTCTAAATTATAGTCTAAAATTGAGTATAAATTACAGTTTCAACTATAGCCAAAACTATAGTCTAAATTATAGTCTAAACTATAGCCTAAACTATAGTCTAAATTAAAGTCTAAACCATAGTCTAAATTATAGTCTAAACTATAGTCTAAATTATAGTCTAAACTTTAGTATAAATTACAGTTTAAACTAATGCTAATCTACTGACTCCAATAATAACTACCTTCATAAACTCCAGCATCAGCAACGCAACAATACCAAATTTATTAAAAACATCTATAATTAGACCGATATATAAAAACGGAATCAAAAACGACTACAACAATTACAGACCAATAGCAATACTCCCGATTATCGAAAAAGTCTTAGAAGAAGTAATTGCTAGGAGACTTAATGAGTATATAAACAAATATAAAATAATCAATCCTAGCCAGTACGGTTTTCAAAAAGGCAAAAACATAAATAAACTTTTAGGAAACTTTTCCAACCAAATAAACAAAAGCCTTAGCGAACACAATCACTGTTTAGTATTATTCATAGACTTCAGTAAAGCATTTGATACTTTGGAACACAAACATCTATTAGAAACTTTAGAAAGGTATGGGATACGTGGTAACTGTCTAGAATGGTTTAGAAATTATTTAGAGTTTCGGACATATAGGGTGAAAATTGGAAGCTGTTTAAGTGAACAAACTTTTTCCGGCAACAACGGTGTACCTCAAGGTTCAAAACTTGGTCCAATCCTTTATCTAATATACTCCAATGATATGCTAAATGTTCTAAAAAACAGCACAGCATATGCATACGCAGATGACACAGCTCTTGTGATATGCAAAAAGAACATCGAAGAAGCAAGTAGACTTATGCAAAATGAGCTAAACGTGATTTCAAAATGGTGCCATGATAACGGGCTAATTATCAACGCATCAAAAACTAAACTATTGCATATAAAACCGCCCCATCTTTTAAATCACGAAATTAAGCTAATATTTCACAATCAACAATGCCTACACAACAAAAACCCCTTTATGATAGACACCTGTAATTCACTAATAGAAGTAGTGAAATCGTTTAAATACTTAGGTGTGATCGTAGAAGAAAATTTTAAGTGGCTAATGCACATACAATATCTTCGAAAAAAACTGAAAGCAGCCGCATATAGCCTGTTCCATTTGAGTAATTGCACACCGTACACAGTTCTCAAGCAAGCATACCTTTCGCTAGCCGAATCCTACATAAGGCACGGGATTACTGCCTGGGGAAGTTCGACATACTGCAGTAGTTTACAGCAAACTCATAATCAAATCTTAAAAATTTTACTAAAGAACCAACAACACAATAACCATCAAATACAATACAGCATGGTATATGGTAATGCTTATGTAAATAATAACACTCACGTCAACAACAACACGCATGTCAGCAACAACATACGCGACAACAACAACACACACATCAACAACACAAACGTTAACAACACAAACCTTAACAACACATACGTCAGCAACACATACATCAACAACACAAATGTTAACAAAAACAGAAACGTCAACAACTACACTCACGTTAACAACACATATGTTATCAACAACACTCACGTGAACAACAACACATTCTTCTACAACAGCACATACGTAAACAACATAAACGCTAACAACCATCAAAACGTTAACAGCAACACACATATTAACAACAACATAAACGTCAACAACAACACACACTTTAACAATACAAGCCTTAACAATAACCCAAACGTTAGCAGCAACACACACGTTAACAACGCATACGTCAACAACAACACAAATGTTAACAATAACTCACACATAAACAGAAATAGAAACGTACAAACTACCAGCTTAGCCACCAAATTACAACTTCTGAACATCAGAAGCATATATAACATCTCTTTAATAAATGAATTCTACAACGATCCTAGATTCCTAACGCCAATAGAACACATATATAATACAAGAAGTCGAGCTGAAGGAAGGTATCAGGTAGATCGTTTTAAAAACAACTATGGAAAGAACAGTCTAAATGTGGTATTACCAACCATTCTCAACAAAATTCCAATAAACATTTTAAATCAACAAAATATACATAAAAGGAAAAAATTAATTAAAACATTTTATATTAATTCGCAATGAATAAAATTATCTATATTACTATATTTTATAACATCCTGCAGATAAGCCGAATGGCTTCGCGGGATTAGACTTAAGCAAATTTTTGTAAATTTAAATCTGTTATTAATAAATTGAATTAAAAAAAAAAAAAAAAAAAAAAAAAAAAGCCAAAACTGTAGTATAAATTATAGTCTAAACTATAGTCTAAATTATAGTCTAAACTATAGTCTAAATTATAGTCTAAACTATAGTCTAAACTATAGTCTAAACTATAGTCTAAACTTTAGTATAAATTATAATCCAAACTATAGCCTAAACTGTAATCTAAATTATAGTCTAAACTATAGTCTAAATTGCAGTCAAATAATAGTCTAAATTATTGTGTAAACTATAGGCCAAATTATAGTCTAAACTATAGTCTATATTATAGTTGAAATAATAGTCTAAACTTAAGTACAAATTATAGTCTAAACTATAGCCTAAACCATTGTCTAAATTATAGTCTAAACCATAGTCTAAATTATAATCTAAACCAGAGTCTTAATTATAGTCTAAACTTTATTCTAAATTATAGTCTAAATTAAAGTCTAAACTATAGGCTAAACTAGAGTCTAAGCCCTAGTCTAAATTATATTCTAAACTATAGTCTAAATTAGAGTCTAAACTATAGTCTAAATTATAGCCTAAACAATAGACTAACTTATAGTCTAAACTTTAGCATAAATTATAGTCTAAACTATAGCCTAAACTATACTCTAAATTATAGTCTAAATTATAGTCTAAATTATAGTCTAAACTATGTTCTCAACTAAAGTAGAGTCTAAACAATAGTCTAAAATAGAGTATATACCATATTCTAAATTACAGTCTAAATTATAGTGTAAATTATAGTATAAACTTTAGTCTAAATAAGAGACTAAACTATAGTCCAAATTATAGTCTAAACTATAGTCTAAATTATAGTCTAAACTATAGTCTAAATTATAGTCTAAACTATGATCTCAACTATAGTCTAAAGTAGAGTCTAAACAATAGTCTAAACTATAGTCTAAATTATAGTCTAATCTTTAGTCTAAATTATAGTCTAAACTTTAGTCTAAATTATAGTCTAAATTATAGTCTAAACTATAGTCTAAATTATAGTCTAACTTTAGTATAAATTATAGTCTAAAATATAGCCTAAACTATAGTATAAATTATAGTCTAACTATAGCCTAAACTATAGTATAAATTATAGTCTAACCATATTCTAAACTATAGTCTAAACCTTAGTCTAAATCATAGTTTAAATTATAGTCTAAATTATAGTCTAAACTGTAGTATAAATTATAGTCTAAACTGTAGTGTAAACTATAGTCTATAATATAGTCTAAACTATAGTCTAAATTGTAGTCTAAATTATAGTTTAAACTATAGTCTATAATATAATCTAAACTATAGTCTAAATTGTAGTCTAAATTATAGTCTAAACTAAAGTCTAAATTATAGTCTAAACTATAGTCTAAATAATAGTCTAACTTTAGTATAAATTATAGTCTAAAATATAGCCTAAACTATAGTATAAATTATAGTCTAACTATAGCCTAAACTATGGTATAAATTATAGTCTAACCATATTCTAAACCATAGTCTAAACTATAGTCTAAACTATAGTCTAAACTATAGTCTAAATTATAATCTAAACTTTAGTATAAATTATAGTCTAAACTATAGTCTAAACTATAGTCTAAATTATATTCTAAACTATAGCCTAATCTAAATTATAGTCTAAATTATAGTCTAAACTATAGTCCAAATTATAGTCTAAACTATAGTCTAAGCCATAGTCTAAATTATTGTCCAAACTAGAAGCTAAGTTGTAGTCTGAACTATATTTATTTATTTATTTATTTGTTATATTTTGCCTTTTTTCGTTACACCGTTAGCTTGCTGCTCGAGCGTTTATAAATCTTAAGTTGTTTCTGTTTAATGCCAAGAATTTGATGATTTCTGTTTTATTTTATTTATTTTTTTTTATTTAATTCTATTTGCCTGTGGTTTTTCGGTTTTGTAGTTTTATTGTTTTTTCTCCTTTACAATTTGATAGTGTTGTTGTTTTAGTTGATGTTTTTGTAGTCTTTATTTTATACTTAAATTTATATTGTATTATTTGTTGTTGTAGCTTGTGTTGTCTTTGTTTGATGTTTGCCAAAAATAACTCGCAAAATGCATTTAAATATCTAAAATAGTCATAGATACATACATACACATCTATTCATCTATGTATCCATGCACACATTGATACATTTCATTAAATATTTAGTTTACGTGATGTATCTGTATCCGTAGCTGAGTATATATAGTAAATCTATGTGTGTATGTATGTATATATCGGTGCATATGTCTAAATATTGTATCTCAATTCTATTCTTTTCGATTAAAATACATTTTATAGAAAAATAGAAAAAAAAACAGTGCAAATAAATATATAGAAATTTATTTTAAAGAATCTAAATATTTCAACCATGAACAAATAAATTGACAATAAGACATTTGTTCTTTTTCACTCTAAACGAAAGATTATTTATAAATATTTTGCGACTTTTTGTATCTTTTAAATTTGTTAAACAGAATTAAAAAAAAAAAAAGAAATCACATTTTTTAACAATGACTAATATCATGAAAAAGAAATTAGTCAATAAGTTTTAAAAATAGTTGTAGAAATTATAAAGAAATTTTATTTAAAAAAAAATATTATGTTGGCCCTTTTCTTCTGCTTGTTATGCTTTAAATCCTTTTTAAGCTATTTTTCTGACAAATTCATTTCTTTTACGCCTTCCTTAACTTTTTCTTTTAATTCCCTTTCGCAAATCCTTCACATTTGTTACCTTTTATTTTTTTGTCTTTTAAATATTTTATGGTTGTCTTGCCATTTTAATTTTTTTCACCTTCTTTCCTTCATTTTTTTTTTTCCTCTCTCATTTTCATTAATAACTCTATTGATTTCATCCTTAATATCCTTTTTTTTACTTCATGTCATTTCAATTACAATGCAATTTTTTCATTTGCTTCTTATTTCGACTTTTTTTCTTTTCTTTATTTTTTAAAAGGGGGATATTACCGGGCAATCAAGTGTTAAAATTTACAAAAATCTCCCAAAAAGAAAAAAAAAACAGAAAATGTCACACGTAAATATTACAAAGAAATGCTGATCTATTTAGTTCAATTTTAATACAAGAAAAACATTAATAAATTGATTTATAAGTCAGGATTTCCATAAGAAAAATAATGGTAGAGGATTTATTTTGATAGAAGAAAGGAAATAAAAAAATACAGGAAATTAATCATTTTTCACTTAAGCTATTAAAAGGATAAAAGGAAATATTTAACAAAAGTTTAAGGAAATATTTAAAAAAATAATAATTTAATTAATTACTAAAATTAATGGTTTTTTTTAACATCGCCTGTTTACAATTTTTGAGAGCAAAGAATCCCAAATATAAATTAATAAATAATTAATATGTATTATTGTTTAATTTATCATCAATGTGGTGTAAAATTTATGTCAATAAATAATCAATTCCTCGCTTTTTTATTTCAGAGTCACAGAATTTTAATACATAAGTAGTTAGTACACTATTGACACCATAAAGTATCATTTTATACACGAATATGTTGGATAATTTTTTTTTTTTTCATTTTGAAAATTTTTAATTAAATTTGTCCTTGTGCCAGACAGAAGGACAAACATTATTATAGCATTACAAATACATATAAGGTCAATGAAAAAATATGCATGACTATGCAAATGTCTTTAATCAAAATCAACCATAAACTCTAATAAGTAATATATTATATATATTAAAAAAAGTCAACTCTATTTAAAGCCAAGCACTATTTTATAAATTATTTTTTATTTTACTGTTTTAATATTAAAAACACTATTCCTAACATTGTGGTAGCAATACACAGAAAAAAAAGCTCGACTTTCATCTTTAATCTAGTTTAACATTTGACTCAAAATCGCTTAAAGAATCGATTTAAAAACATCCGTCCTTCCGTCTGACAGTAAAATGTGTTTATATTACATAATTATTTGTTTATTCTGTAGTTCAGTCTATAGTTAAGTCTATAGTTTAGTCTATAGTCTGGTCTATAGTTTAGTTTATAGTCTGGTCTATAGTTTAGTCTATAGTTTAGTCTATAGTTTACTATATATATTAGTCTATATCTTAGTCTATAGTTTAGTCTAAAGTTTAGTCTATAGTTTAGGCCATAGACTAAATTATAGACCAGTGTAGCTTATGGGGCAGACTATAGCCAAGCCTGTAAACCAATCTATAATCTAGTCTATAATGTAGTCTACAGTCTTGCCTACAGTTTAGTCTATAGTCTGGTTTATAATTTAGTTTATAGTTTAGTCTATAGTTTAATCTACAGTTCAGTTGTTAGTTCAGTCTATAGTTTAGTCTATACTTTAGTCTATACTTAGTCTATAGTTTAGACCATAGTTAAGTCTATAATTTAGTATATAGTTCGGTCTATAGTTTAGTCTATCATCTGGTCTATAGTTAAGTCTATAGTTTAGTCTATAGGTTAGTATATATCTTAGTCTATATCTTAGTCTATAGTTTAATCTAAAGTTTAGTCTATTATTTAGTCTATAGTTTAGTCTATGGTTAAGTCTATAGTTTGGTCTGTAGTTTGGTCTATGGTTTAGTCTTTAGTTTAGTCTATAATTTAAAGTTTTGTCCATAGTCTAGTCTGTCACTTGTTTAAATCTCTATAAAAGCCTCTTCTTTTCATTCTCAGCACGCTAGTGGTCTGCATGCAGAAGATGCTTATAAATTCTCCTAAAAAGTATATTTAATTAACTAAAAATTATGTTAATTAGTTAAAAAAGAAGAAAAACATTCACTAAATATTCAAAAATAATTTTAAAATTTAATTAACATAACAAGTTTAACAAAAAAAGTATTTATTTAATATTAAATTTATAATTTATTTAAAACAAAATTTGTTGCATTCATTGTTGTTTATAAACATTATGGCGTTATTTATTATAATACACAAATTTATCACATTTTCACGTTTTTTTTTTTATTTCTTTATTTATTTAAATTTAATTTTCATTCAAAAGCTAATGTGAGTGAGACATTTTGTATGAAAATTGAAAATGTTAAAATATTTTTTTGTTGCTGTTGTTTATACGCCAAATGGGCGGTGCTTATATGAAATTTATTTTAAATTTAAAAAAGAAATTTTCACACACAAAAACTCATACTAAATTAATACATATAAATGAATATAGTATTTATTTATATAAATACATACATACAAATAAAAATTTATAGCCTAAACAAAACAAAATAAAAATGGCCACTTTAATCATTTTGTTGTGAAAATAAATTTAAATATTTAAAATTTCACTGGTCAACCAATCAATGTTTTAATAAGAAAAAAAAAAAAAAAACTATTGTTTAAATGTGACACAAAGAGCTTAAACTAAAATAATATTTTAACTCAAAAAAGACACATATTGGTTTAATGATTTGAGTATTAAGAGTTGTTATATATTTTTATTTAAAAATCTTCTTTTTTTTTCTATAACCCCTTTTTAATATCAAGTATTGTATAGTATTTTGTTTACTCCGTTTAATATTTATTTTATTTAGCCATCATTTAAAGTTCAAAGTTCATATTTATATATTAAACACATATTCATAAAATATTTGTCATTGAATGCGATCAGTAAAATGCAGTAAGCTCACATACACATATACTATATAAAACTTACAAATATACATTCTCATATTGAAAAAAAAAAAAAAAAAACACTCATCGGAATATTGGGGTAAAGAAAAGGTTAACTATATATAGAAATATTTTAGTTGAAAAGGGTGGGAGGTGAAAGAGACAGTGAAAAAAGTCATGCATACAAATGTTGAAACTAGGGAGGTATTAGGATGAGATTTAAACTAAGCATAGATTACACTAACAACTAGAGAGTAGACCAAACTATAGACAATACTTAAACCATACTTAGACTAGAATATAGACTAGACTATATACTAGACCATAGACTAAATTATAGAATACACTATAGGCTGACTATAGACTAGACAATAAACTAAACTGTAGACCATACTATAAACAAGACTACAGAAGAGACAAGAGACTATATTTAGACTACAGACTGACAGACGATCGACTAGACAATAGACTAAAGACCAAACCATAGAATAGACTATATAATAGACTATGAACTAGATTATAGTTTAGACTATAAACTAGACTATAGCTTTGAATATAGCTTCGAATATTGCTTAGACTAGTGTAGGCTAAAGTTTAAACTATAGTTCATGCTATAGTTTAGACTAAATTTAGAATTTAATTTAGACTATAGCTAAAACTATAATTTAGACAATAGTTTTGACTACTATTTATACTAAATTTTACATTATAGTTAAACTACAGTTTTGACTATAGTTTAGACTATAATTCCGACTACTGCTTAGGCTATTGATTAAACTATACTTTGGACTATAGTTTATACTATAATTTAGACTATTATTTAGACTATAATTTAGACCATAATTTATACTATATTTTAGACTATAATTTAGACTATATATAAGACTATAGTTTAGACTATAATCTAGACTATATTTTTTAAACCATAATTTAGACTATATTTAAAACTATAGTTTAGACTATAGCTTAGACTTTAGTTTAAGATATAGTTTAGATTATAATTTAAACTATAGTTTAAACTACTTTAGGCTATAATTTAGACTAAAGCTTAAATTTTAGTTCAGACTATAGTTTAGACTGTTATTTAAACTATAGTTTAGATTAGACTATAGTTCAGATTATAATTTAGACTATATTTTAGACTCTAATTTTGACTATACTTTAGACTATAGTTTAAACTATAGTTTAGATTATAATTTAGTCTTTAGTTAAGTCTATAGTTTATTTTATAGTTTAGACTATAATTTAGACTATAGTTAAACTATGGTTAAACTATAGTTTAGAGTATAGTTTAGACTATGGTTTTGACTATAACTTGGACAACAGTTTAGACTATACTTTAGACTATGGTTTAGACTATAATTTTGACTATAATTTAGACTATAGGTTGGACCATACTTTAGACTATAGTTTAGACTATAGTTTAGATTATAATTTAGTCTTTAGTTTAGACTATAGTTTAGACTATAATTTGGACTATAATTTAGACACTAGTTTAGACTATAGCTTAGACTATAATTTAGACTATAGTTTATACTATAATTTAGACTTTAGTTTAGACTATAGTTTAGACTATAGTTTAGACTATGATTTAGACTATAGCTTAGACTATAATTTAGACTATAGTTTAGACTATAATTTAGACTATAGCTTAGACTATAATTTAGACAATAGTTTAGTCTATAATTTAGACTATTGCTTAGACTACAGTGTATACTATAATGTAGACTGTAGTTTAGACTATAATTTAAACTGTAGTTTAGAATATAATTTTGACTATAATTTAGACTATAACTTATACTATAGTTTAGACTATAAATTAGGCTATAGTTTACACTATAGTTTAGACTATAAGTTTGACTATAGTTTAGACTATAATTTGGACTATAGTTTAGACTATACTTTAGACTATAATTTGGACTATAGTTTAGACCATACTTTAGACTATAGTTTAAACTATAGTTTAGATTATAGTTTAGTCTTTAGTTAAGTCTATAGTTTATACTATAGTTTAGACTATAGTTTAGACTATAATTTAGACTATAGTTTAGAGTATAGTTTAGACTATAGTTTGGTCTATAATTTAGACTATAGTTTAGACCATAATTTTGACTATAGTTTGGACTGCAGTTTAGACTATAGTTTAGACTATAATTTAGACTATAGCTTAGACTATAATTTAGCCTATAGTTTAGACTATGGTTTAGACTATAATTTATACTATAGTTTAGACTATAATTTTGACTATAATTTAGAGTATAGGTTAGACTATACTTTAAACTATAGTTTAGACTATAATTTAGACTATAGTTTAGACTATAGTTTAGAAAATAATTTATACTATAGTTTAGGCTATAATTTTGACTATAATTTAGTGTATAGTTTAGAGTATAATTTACAATATAGTTTAGACTATAATTTAGACTATAGTTTAGACTATAGTTTAGAAAATAATTTAGACTATAGTTTAGACTATAGTTTAGACTATAGTTTAGACTATAATTTAGTGTATAGTTTAGAGTATAATTTAGAATATAGTTTAGTCTATAATTTAGCTTTGTTTATAGTCTGGACTATAGTTTAGACTATAATTTAAACTGTAGTTTAGACTATAGTTTATACTATCATTTAGACTTCAGTTTAGCATATTGGTTAGACTATATTTTGGACTTTAATTTACATTATAGTTTATACTATAGTATTGACTTCAGTTTAGCCTATTGACAACCATAGTTTATAATACTAAAAAAATTATTTCTTTTTTTAATAATTTTGTCACACAATATTCCATTTTGTGCCCTATTACTTCAATGATTTGTAACATATTGTATAATTTTGTTTTATCCTCTAATAATATTAAAACTCAAACCCTTTTTCTAACTTGCAACCATTGCAACCACGTTGCTATCACTAGCTAACATCCATGCACTTACTCACTCACATAAACCATCCATATGTATATATTTAATTAAATTTTATATTTTATGTAACAAACTAAATATGAATTCTAGTAGCTTATTTTATTCCTTTATTACTGTAAATAATAGTTATTGGCAAACACATTCGCACACATAAAAATTCTATAAAAAAGAGCTTTTATTTGTGTGTTTGAATATGTTTAAAAATTGAAAAATAAATAATAAAAGAGAGAAAAAAAAAAGCATGAAGATAAAAATTGTTGGTATAAGTATTAAAACTTTATAAAAATTGCAAGTTTATGTGAAAAAATCCTGCTTGATTGGAATTTTATTTTTTAGTAGATGATGCTGCTGGTTTTTGTAGTGTTTGTTGTTTTTGTTTCCTTTGCATTTTGACCTTATAATAATGTTACTAAAACATTGCATATATGACATTGCTAAGGCTATAGAAAAAATAGCAGCAGCAGATGATAATGATGATGATTATGTGTAACTAGAAAAATTGTGTAAAAGAAGCTGCAGTAACAACAGCTTGAGATGTTGTTAAGTATAAGGAAAGGAAAGACCTTTTTAAAGAAATGTTTACTTGTGCTAAAGTATTTTATATCAAGGTATTTTATCTTATAAAAACGTGTTAGCAGATTTTTTTAGTAGGGTGTTGTAATGTAGATATAAATAACATTAAATACAAGATATAAACAAAAAATAATACTTGTTAATAAAGATAATTTTCTTTAAACATTTACAAAAATTTATCGCTTTAGAGAATTTTTTTGTTGAACTTCTTGACATATTTTCCAAAAAATTCGCATAATTACAAATTCTAATGTTTAATGCTTTACTTTCCTTTTTGCTATCATTTTTAAGCTGTTTATAACTTAAAAATATCTTCACTGCTTTATAAGTTGTCTAACTTAACATCCGGTTTCCGGTTACCATAATGCCAAAACACATACATACGCATTAAACAGATATACAGAATACCAGAGAAAAAAAAATGGTGGAAAAAATTTGGCGCTAAAAACAAACAATTCAAGGGGAAAAGCACACAAGAGTATGTAAGCATACATACGAACATGCAAAAGTAAATATGTATGTGTATAATCATGTGTGTGAGAGTGCAGTATACAATACGATGTCACTGATTACAGTTATAATATCTTGATGATGAGTAGAACTTTATAATGAACAACCAACACATAGATACTTTCATATTAGCACTCTTAAGATGCCAATAGGAAAATTTTACTCAAATTTACTCTTGCTTTAAAGAGTTCATTTCCTTTTTCTCTCACTTCCCCATTAGGTATTTAATTTACTTTTCTTTAATATTTCAAAACTTCATTAATACCCCGTAATGATTGTCAGTATATCAGCATTAATGTTAAACTGCGTGTACGTGTTTTCACCTAATATTCTCATAAAAAAAAAAAAAAAATTAAGAGAAAATAATCATCATCCTCAAATCAATAAATTTGTCATTAGAGCTTTATCTACGTGTTTAATGAGGTAAAGAATCAACAGAACATAGAAATTAGAAATCAATATGAAATTATTAATCTAATAAGCTAAACATACTTAACTATGATAACAGTAATATACACAAACACACCCCTTAAATGCCATAATTAGGTAAATAGTCAATAAGAAAATTGTGAAATTGTTATTAAAATTATTCAAAAAAAAAAAAAAAAACTTATTTTCGTTTATCTAGTGTCCAGTCTAGTCTATAGTCTAGTCTACGGTCTAGTCTGTAGTCCAAACTATATTATAGTCTAAAGTCCAAATATTAGTGTAATCCAAAAAAATAATGTATTTTATAGTCTAGTAAATAGCCAAATTGTAGTGTAGTCTATAGTCAATAAGAAAATTGTGAAATTGTTATTAAAATTATTCAAAAAAAAAAAAAAAAAAAACTTATTTTCGTTTATCTAGTGTCCAGTCTAGTCTATAGTCTAGTCTACGGTCTAGTCTGTAGTCCAAACTATATTATAGTCTAAAGTCCAAATATTAGTGTAATCCAAAAAAATAATGTATTTTATAGTCTAGTAAATAGCCAAATTGTAGTGTAGTCTATAGTCCAAACTATAGTCTAGTCTATAGTCCAAACTATAGTCTAGTCTATAGTCCAAACTATAGTCTCGTCCATAGTCGAAACTATAGTCTAGTCTATAGTGCAACTATAGTCTAGCCTATAGTTCAAACTATAGTCTAGCTATTAGTTCAAACTATAGTCTAGTCTATAGTCCAAACTATAGTCCAAGCTATAGTCTGGTCCATAGTCGAAACTATAGTCTAGTCTATAGTCCAAACTATAGTCTAGTCTATAGTGCAAACTATAGTCTAATCTATAGTGCAAACTATAGTCTATCCTATAGTCCAAACTATAGTCTAGTCTATAGTCCAAACTATAGTTTAGTCTATAGTCCAAAATATTGTCTAGTCTATAGTCGAAACTATAGTCTACTCTATAGTCCAAACTATAGTTAGCCTATAGTCCAAACTATAGTCTAGTCTAGCCTATAGTTCAAACTATAGTCTAGTCTTGCCTATAGTTCAAACTATAGTCTAGTCTATATCCAAACTATAGTCAAGTCTAGAGTCCAAACTATAGTCTATAGTCCAAATTATAGTCTAGTCTATAGTCCAGACTATAGTCTCGTCCATAGTTGAAAATATAGTCTGGTCTATAGTCCAAACTATAGTCTATAGTCCAAACTATAATCTCGTCCATAGTCGAAACTATATTCTAGTCTATAGTCCAAAATATAGTCTAGACTATAGTCCAAACTATAATCTGGTCTATAGTCGAAACTATAGTCTAGCCTATAGTCCAAACAAAAGTCTGGTCTATAGTCCAAACTATAGTCCAAACTATAGTCCAAACTATAGTCCAAACTATAGTCCAAACTATAGTCTAGTCTGTAGTCCAAACTATAGTCTAGTCTGTAGTCCAAGCTATAGTATAGTCTATCTTCCAAACTATAGTCCAAACTATAGTCTATTCTATAGTCCTAACTATAGTCTAGTCTATAATCCAAACTATAGTATTGTCTGTGGTCCAAACTATAGTCTAGTCTTCGTTAAATTTTCTCTTTATAGAAAATCTTCGTTAAATTTAGGGAAATTTCATTTTTAAAGAAAATTTTCGTTAAATTTTCTTTTTATAGAAGATGTTCGTAAAATTGTCTTTTATAGAAAATTTTCGTTAAATTTTCTTTTAGTAGAAAATTTTCGTTAAATTTTATTTTTAAGGAAATTTTCGTTAAATTTTATTTTTAGGGAAATTTTCGTTAAATTTTCTTTTTAGGGAAATTTTCATTAAATTTTCTTTTTATAAAAAAATATTCGTTTAATTTTCTTTTTATAGGTCATTTTCGTTAAATTTTCTTTTATGAATTTTCGTTAAATTTTCTTTTATAGAAAATTTTCTTTTTATAAAAAATTTTCGTTAAATTATCTTTTTATAGGTCATTTTCGTTAAATTTTCTTTTTTTATGGAAAATCTTCGTTAAATTTTCTTTTTAAAGAAAATCTTCGTTAAATTTTCTTTTTATAAAAAATTTTCGTAAAATTTTTTTTTATAGAAAATTTTCGTTAAATTTTCTTTTTATATGTCATTTTCGTTAAATTTTCTTTTATGAAAATTTTCGTTAAATTTTCTTTTATGAAAATTTTCGTTAAATTTTCTTTTATGAAAAATTTCGTTAAATTTTCTTTTAAAGAAAATCTTCGTTAAATTTTCTTTTTAAGGAAAATCTTCGTTAAATTTTCTTTTTAAAGAAAATTTTCGTTAATTTTTTTTTATAGAAATTTTTCGTTAATTTTTCTTTTAATAGGTCATTTTCGTTAAATTTTCTTTTTATAGGTAATTTTCGTTAAATTTTCTTTTATGAAAATTTTCTTTTATGAACATTTTCGTTAAATTTTCCTTTATGAAAATTTTCGTTAAATTTTCTTTTAACGAAAATCTTTGTTAAATTTTCTTTTTAAGGAAAATCTTCGTTAAATTTTCTTTTTAAAGAATATTTTCGTTAAATTTTCTTTTTATAGAAAATTTTCGTTAAATTTTTTTTTATAGAAAATTTTCGTTAAATTTTCTTTTTATATGTCATTTTCGTTAAATTTTCTTTTATGAAAATTTTCGTTAAATTTTCTTTTATGAAAATTTTCGTTAAATTTTCTTTTATGAAAAATTTCGTTAAATTTTCTTTTAAAGAAAATCTTCGTTAAATTTTCTTTTTAAGGAAAATCTTCGTTAAATTTTCTTTTTAAAGAAAATTTTCGTTAATTTTTTTTTATAGAAATTTTTCGTTAATTTTTCTTTTAATAGGTCATTTTCGTTAAATTTTCTTTTTATAGGTAATTTTCGTTAAATTTTCTTTTATGAAAATTTTCTTTTATGAACATTTTCGTTAAATTTTCCTTTATGAAAATTTTCGTTAAATTTTCTTTTAACGAAAATCTTTGTTAAATTTTCTTTTTAAGGAAAATCTTCGTTAAATTTTCTTTTTAAAGAATATTTTCGTTAAATTTTCTTTTTATAGAAAATTTTCGTTAAATTTTTTTTTATAGAAAATTTTCGTTAAATTTTCTTTTTTTTATTGAAAATTTTCGTTAAATTTTCTATTTTTAATAAATTTTTATTTTATGAAATTTCTTTAAAATGGTTTGTCGAACCGTTGGAATTTGTGTTTTAAAATTTGACAAATTGTGTTTTCCTTTTTTTTTTGTTCTAGTTTTGTGCTTGTGGGTTAAAACATGGCTTTTACAAATGCATTTTTATACTTTTAACTGTATTGATGTATTTGTGTTGGTGTTTGGGTATAGTAAATGCCATGAAGTAACTCTATCGAAATGTCATATTTTTACTTATATATTTTTTTTTTAGGCGCCTACAAATAGGCAAACAAACACTTTAAAATAAAAATAAAACCCCAAAAAAGGCTCAAATATAAACGAAAAAAAACACACTTGAATTTTATGCTACAGTGGTTTCACACGTTTGGCTCAGAGCATTTCATTACAAACAGCATGCATAACAACAACTACACATCAATAAAACAAGTGCCTGGGCGTTTTATGCATTTGCACTAACACAAACACACTCCCAAGCATACAAATATATTTGTGCATTGAAGTTTCTTTTCAACTCCCCCCAGGTTTCAATGAGTTGATACATACATATGTTTGTGTGTAGGTGTTTTGTTTGTTGGGTAGGTGGGGTGTAGTTAAAGAGATCTTATGTATTATAGAGTCATTTTGCCGTTATTTTTTTGTTTTTTGTTAATGTTGTTGTACTTTGCAGTGACATGTTAGAGATGCATTTGATGGACATGTTAAAGAAAGACAACAGGAAAACAAAATGAAATAGTTTTTTTGTTGTTTGTCTCTTTATTACAAAATTGCTAAATGAATAACGGAATTGTTTTGTTGTTGTTTTTGTGTTCTTAATTTATTTTACTTATTGTTGTACAATTGTGATTTTTGTTTGAAATTTGATTTGAACATGACTTGGCGTTAAATTACTTGGAAAAAAACAAAAAAACAAACAAAAGGAAAAATGTTTTAAAGAAAATCACTACTTTAAACTAAAACTAAAAGCTTGGCTATGAATTATAAAAAAAAGTTTATTAATAAAAAAGCTTTTATATAAACAAAAGCTTTTTTTATACTTCAATAAAAAACTTTTAAGCATTTTTCTTGTCTACACTTTGGTTTAGGACGGGTTTTTTGTATTTTGTATTTTTTGCTTAAAAGTACAACTGCATTTACATGTTTTTTGTTTTTGTAAAAAATGCATTCGTAGTTTGTTTATGTTTTACTTTTAGTTGCTTTCGCTTGGCGTGAGAAAAATATTAATAAACATTTTTTTTTCATTAACACACAATCACAAAATTAAATACACATACAAACACAATTCATGGCTCTGTTTAAAAAGCCAATTCGCCTTAATTTATACAAATATACTCTTAAATTGTCAACTCTCTTTTAAAAGACTCTTGAATAAAAACTCTTTCAAATAACTGTATATCGATGCAAATGCAATGCATTTTTGCAACCTGCGCATGCTTTGCTTTTGTTTTTTTTTTATAATTCTGCATATTATTTTACACTCTCCCTCTCTTGGTTTTCATGTTTTTAATATGGTTATTATTAACAGTGTTGCCTTAGGTCTCCAAAATAAATAAATTTAACGAAAATTTCTTATCAAAAGGGATATTGTATCACAATTTTTCTATAAAAAGAAATTTTAACGAACATTTTCTATAAAAAGAAAATATAACGAAGATTTTTTATAAAAAGAAAATTTAACGAAGATTTTCTATAAAAAGAAAATATAAAGAAGATTTTTTATAAAAAGAAAATTTAACGAAGATTTTCTATAAAAAGAAAATTTGACAAAAGTTCTATAAAAAGTAAATTTTACGAAAGTTTTCTATAAAAAGAAAATTTAACGAGTTTTCTATAAAAAGAAAATTTAACAAAAATTTTCTATAAAAAGAAAATTTGACGAAAAATTTCTATAAAAAGAAAATTTAACGAAAAATTTCTATAAAAGAAAATTTAACGAAAAATTTATATAGAAAAAAAAAATTAACGAAAATTTTCTATAAAAAGAAAATTTAACAAAAATTTTTTATAAAAAGTGAATTTAACGGAAATTTTATATGAAAAGAAAATTTAATGAAAATTTTCCATAAAAAGAAAATTTACGAACATTTTTTATAAAAATAAAATTAAACAAAAAATTTCTATAAAAGAACATTTAACGAATTTTCTATGAAAAGAAAATTTAACGAATTAAATAAAAAAAAGAAAATTTAATGCAACAAACACCATTTAGCCAAAAATAATCCAATCACAAATAACAAATAAAACAAGGTGAGAAATCTTTTATAAAAAGAAAATTTAACAAAAACTTTCTGTAAAAAGAAAATTTAACGAAAATTTTCTATAAAAAAAAAAAATTCAACTATCATTTTCTATAAAAAGAAAATTTAACGAAAATTAACTAAAAAGAAAATTTAACAAAAATTTTCTATAAAAAGCAAATTCAACGAAAATTTTCTAAAAAGGGAAAATTTAACGAAAATTAACTATAAAAAGAAAATTTAATGAAAATTTTCTATAAAAAGAAAATTCGACGAAAATTTTCTTTAAAAAGAAAATTTTACGAAAATTTTTTATAGAAAAAAAAAAAAATTAACGAAAATTTTTTATAGAAAAAAAAAAAAAAAAAAAATTTACGAAAATTTTCTATAAAAAGAAAATTTAACGAAAATTTTCTATAAAAAGAAAATTCAAAGAAAATTTTCTTTAAAAATAATATTTAACAAAAATTTTTCCTAAAAAGACAATTTAACGAAAATTTTCTATAAAAAGAAATTTTATCAAAAATTTTCTATGAAAAGAAATTTAAACAAAAATTTTCTATAAAAATAAATTTTAACGAAAATTTTCTATAAAAAAAAAAATTACCATAAATTTTATAAAAAAAGAAAATTGAATGAAAATTTCCTATAAAAGAAACTTAAACAAAAATTTATAATCAAAAGGAAAATTTATTGAAACTAATCTATAAAAGTTATATCGATAATATAATTTAAAATCCCCTACTTTTAGACAAAATCCCTTTTATCTGGCTACCCTATTTCTCACCTTGTTTTATTTGTTATTTCTGATTGGATTATTTGTGGCTAAATGGTGGTTGTTGCATTTTGGCGTGCTCTCTATTAAAATGCATTTCTTTTAGCTGTAAATCTCTCTTCCATTTACACTCTTGCATACATACACATTTTACATGTATAAATATTTTAGCAGCTGCTAAGCTCTGCTAACGTTAACGTTTTTTTTTCCACTAAAAAAGTGCAGATTACAAGCAAGAAACAAATATGTATGAAAAATATGTGTACCTACAAACACACACACTCGTTTTCTCTCTCGCTTTTGCATTTGCAAGTTATAAATGTTCGTTAAATTATTTGTTGTATGCGCTTTTTTGAGTTTTAATTCGCTTTGTTTTTGGAAATTTACCGTTTTCTTTTTTGCTTTTGTATAAGTGCGCGCACGCGAGCTTATTTTATGGCTTTTTTGTAAAGCTAAGGCCAGCTTGAAAATAAATTTTGTTTTTTGTTGTTGGTTTATTTTCGCCATTATTAGTTTGTAAGTATGTAATTTACTTTGCTAACAGTGAAAACTTGCATATTCGTTATTCATATGGTTTGGCAAAGAGTAGTGGAGTTCAAGTGTATGTAAGTGTGTGTGTGTATATGCCTGGCAAAATTTTATACATGAGTTTATGCAATTGTATAATCGGTGAAGAGATGTAGGAAAAAAATAGTTATAACTGAGAACAGTGGTTAAAAAGAAGTTAATTTTGTAATGTTAGCATTTTCTTTTGTAAGAGATGCCAGATTTAATATACACAACATTAATCGAATTTTAAGGACAAAATAAATGCCCAGCAAAAAAGGAACTTAAAATGAGCTGAAAAAGTTATGATTTTAACATTGAATGGAAGAACTTAGAGCTGAAAACGATTTTCAGAAGTTCTCTTTTTAAGCCATGGTTGCCGTTGGTAGTATATTCTTCTTTTATATTTCTTGTTTATTGCTTTTAAAACTAAGTTTATAAAATTCATAAAATTTTAATTTTTTTACAACTTCCCAGCAAAAAACGATGGATTTCTTCCAAAAAAGAACATTCTCACAACTTCAAAAGTGGAACATATTTAAAATTTTTTGGATGTTCTTAATAATTACTTCCAAAAAAGTGAGAATAAATTAATTTTAAGCGGGAAAAAAATGATAACCATGTGTTAAAAAAAGAAATTCTGCAGTTCTTTTTCACCACTAAGTACTTCCTTCCAATGACAACACAATTTTAAAATCTTGACTTCTTCAGTTCTTTTTTTGTTGGGTTGTTAAATTTGTTTCCTCTTACATTATATTCACTTTCACTTTTTTGGGAGTAGTTATTAATAACTTCCCAAAAAAAACTAAAATTATGCGCTAGTTTTTTGGTACATTTTTTTATAGAAAATTTTCAATCTTTTTTTTACCAAAAATTTTTTAGAATTTTTTTCTACATCGAGTCTACATTAGACAAATTTTTATCAGGACAAATGTCAAATTTTTATCAGGATAAATGTCAAATTTTTATCAGGATAAAAACTTGTCTAATGTAGACTGAATTTGTCAGTATTATTACGTTAAAACAAAATTATCAGCGCTCGAGCTCTGACAACTTTGTCTTGTCGTTGCTTGGTAAAAGACGCCATCTTGGCTGTTGTTGGTACTTTTTACATGGTTTATTATATGTTTTCCCCTATAATTGATAGAGATAAAAAATTAAAACAAAAATGTCTTGATAAAAATTTCTCATGCATATACTCGACGTTAGAAAATATAAGTTATATTTCATTTTCACAGATTTTTTTAAAATTTTCTTTTTGTACACAATTTTTGTTAAAATTTCTTTTTAAAGAAATTTGTCTTTAAATTTTTCTTTAATAGAAAATTTGAGATAATTATGCTAAATTATCGTGAAATTTACTTTTTCATTAAAACTTGTTTCTAGAAAGAATTTAATTTATTTATCTTATTTTACTTTATTTTATTTTATTTATTGTTATTTTATTATTATTATTATTATTATTTTTAATTTGGTTTTAATTAAATTTTAGTTAATTTTCTGTAATAAACTTTTGTTAAATTTTTATTTTGAATTAAAATTTTCTTTAATTTGTGTAAATTTCTTCTTTTTTTAAAAGAGAATGTTGGTTAATTTTTTTTTTAAATTTTCCATTTATAGAATATTTTCTTCAAATATCCTTTTTATAGAAAACTTTTTAAAATTTTCTTGTAACTCTACGTCTCCACGAAGAAACTTTTATTTCCTAACTTAAGAAATAACGTCGGCAGAATAACGGGAACAAACTTTTATTTCCAACTTTATGTTAAGGGGTGGAGAAAACGTACAGGAGAAATTAAAATTTTAATTTGTCTTTTTTGAGGAAAATTTTATTTTATTCCCGAATTTTATTTTTTATTTGCCCTTTTAAAACAAAATTAGTGCATTTTTCGTCTTTGTTTTGTTAGAAAAATCAAAATTTTAAAAAATAACAATAAATTTGACAGCTTATGTTAAACATTATTGCCCAGCTTTGTGTTTAAACATTTATTGCGAAATAGATTGCACAATAGATTTCTTATTGGTCCACACGTAACATTTTGAAGAGAGAGATAGAATTTGACAATTGCGGACACAAAAATGTCTGCGTGGAGACTAGGGGTAATAAAAAATACACAGTGGTTTCAAACCTTTTTTTTTTTTTGTAAATAATTCTATATCTTTTGAACCGTTGCTCCAACTCAATAAAGGTGCTTTCGAGTTGATTTGGAGGGGTACAGGTTCCTAGTAGTGGGTGGCCCTTTAAAGTTGGCACTCTTGGGTATGTAATTGAAAAATGGCCAAAAATTCATTTAAGATATGACAGAAAGAAAAATTTTTAATAGATAGTCCTTGTGAATCTCTACAAAAAATACGATTATATGTGCAGGTTATCTCTTTTAGTTTAAGAGATATTCGGGTCGAAATAAACGTTTACCCTATTTTTTGCCTCGTTAAACCCTACACCACCATAGGTGATTGGGGTATTATGCGTTTGTGCTGATATGTTTTTGTTTTTTTCCAAAATGATGGCAATATTTATTTACTGATAAAATCTGTTTTTTGTTTTGGGCTTTAACATTTTTTTTACTGTTTTCAAAAGAAATTTTAATGCAAATGCGTGTAGAGTAAATACAGAGGATCCTGGGGGCAAGATCTGCTCATAAGCCCTATCCAAACTTTGGCAATTTTGAAAAATTTGTTGTTTTGATGGCAAAATTGACAAAATTATATTTGAAATTTCAAGAAAATGTCACTATTTGTTTAAATTTTATTAAAATTTAATTATTAACTTTATTTTAAAAACAAGAATAACTAAAAAATGCAAAATTTTTAATCCTTCGGGAACTTCTATTTGTTAAATTTTCTTTTTAAAAGAAATTTGTCAATTTTATATTGAAATATTTTTGTGACATATTTGGGGACTTTTACGAGTCATTTTCTGGCAACTCTAACCGCTGTAAACATTAATAAAAAAAACAAAAACAATGCCATCGTACACCATGCATGCACATTGAATGATAAAAAACAAAAACAATTGTATTAATAACAACAACAATAAACAACTTAAAGGCGAATTCAAGTAGAGCACAAACACAGAAAAAAAAAAACCAAATGAAAATTGCTGACAAAACACACTCATTCATACTTCGGCTTTACAGCGCTGCTAACAGTAGCAGCATAACATCGTAAACATTTGTATTGAGAAGGAGAGTACTTGAATAATGTTTTTTTTCTGTTATTTGTTTTTGAAATTGTACTTGTTTTTTAAATGTAGCGGTAATTGTTATTGCTTTTATTTTGCAGTCAACGTTAATGCGTAAACATTAACGCAGACAGAGTATTTATGTGTTTCGTTTTGTTGGTATGTGTTATTTTTTTTTCTCGTCAAAGGTAATTTTCTCTTTTATTTTCATATGTATTTGAAATTGTTCAGTACGTATTGTACTTTGAAGCGAAACGGAGGTATCTAAACGGATCTAATTGTAACAGTTTAAGAAAAATATTGTTAAAGATATATTAATAAAAGAAATAAAAATAATAAAAGTTAAATAGCAAACAACAACAAAAGTTGGAAGAAAAAAAAAATATATAATAAAAAGTGGAATATTTAAACGTATAAGAAAAGTAAGCAAGAAATAAAGGAAAAGAAAACGATTTTGCCAGAAAAACCAATTGGGAAATAATTCTAATTGGAGTTTGAGAAGAAAAAGGAAAATTTTCCTTTAAATCTTTTAAAATCATAAAAAGAAGTTGTTTAAAAAGTAAAGATTTTTGGTTTAAGTTGTTATTTAGACAACAACCTTTATTTTAATATGTTTCATTAAGAATTTCCGTTTCGTGGTAATGGAATAACGGTAAAACGCAAATAAATACTTGACAAAAAGTAGAAAACAAAGAGAAACAAATAAAAAGTGTTAAAGAAAAAAATTTATATAAAAAATAAAAAAAGAAAAGCAAGCCAAGCTAAAATACATACAAACATTTGCAAAATCATATAAATAAAAAAAAAAAAAAAAAAAACAGCGATTTTTTGAAAGTTGTAAAGACTTGCAGTCTCAAAAGTAAATTTAAAAAAAAAAACGCTTTTAAGTGCAGTTTTTTTCCTTATTCAAAAGCCATTTACAGCAAACAACCAAAATAATAAAAACAACGAAGTGAAAGTGTGAAAACTAAATAAAACAAAATTAAAGCAAAAAAAAAAAAAAAATAAAAAAAATATTCATCAAGCTTTTGCATTAAAAAGGAAAATTTTACTCCCTTAAAATTTCTTAAAAAACAACAATAACTACAGTGTCTAAATGGTAATTTATTATAAACCATATTTAATTATTTTTTAAATTTATTCAAAATTTATAGTTTTCACAAGAAAATTTAAAAGTTTGCCATTTTTTATTTTTTGCATTGGGAAAAACTTGTTTGCTTGTTTTAATGTTGTTGTTGTCTCTTCTAGTCTACTACTTTTTTTTTCGTGCTATACCAGAGTTCATGTGTGTGTGTATTTGTTATTTTCTCTCTACTTACATTTTCTAGTTAAAAATGGTAAAGTGATGCCACATTAGAAGAGTAGTTTTAATACAGGGTTTAAGGGATTGGAAAATAGTTGAATAGTCCGAAGAGGGGGATATTAAGGCAATTAAAAAAAAGTTTTAATAAAAATTAAGAAAAATTAAAAAATTTTAATAAAAATTAATCAAATGAGCCAAATTTATACGAATTACCTTCAAAATTGCGCCCTGTAATTTCCTTATAAGGTTTACAATGTAAACTTTACATAGACTGCAAGATGTCCAGACAGATGGACGGACATTGCTAAATCCATTCTATGTAGAATAATTTAAAAAATGTGGGTAAACAAATGGACCAATCATAACAAATTTTAAAATGCTTAGTATTGGTGTCAAAAAATCACACTTAATTTCATCCAGTTTTCTATAAAGTTGCCATGTGTAACTTGCCCACAAGTTTTACAAGTTGTTCAGACGGACGGACATTGTTAAATAGATTCCGAGTCGAATGGATAAAATAAATATTAAAAAGAATAAAACAACCCACAAAATGTATTTACGTACTTTCGCACTTCAAAGTTGAACGTTTTTAATTTTTTTAGCGTACTGATTTGGTTTTGTTCCATATAAATGCATGTATTTTACTGCAGCTGTCAGTTGCAGTTGAAGCAAAAGTATTGTATGTATCACACGTTACAAATTTCATTGAATTATTTGCAAAATTCCAGTGTAATTTGCCCACAAGGTTTTTACAAGTCGTTCGGACAGACAGACAGACGGACATCAGTAAATTGGCTCAGAAAGTAATTCATGAAATGTGGATAAATATCTGCAATTGCAACGTGTAATTTTCTCAAGAGATTCAAAAGCATACCAGACGGAAGGACGGACATTGTTGAATCTATTCAGAAAAAGATTCGTAGACGATTGATATATTTTAAGTTGCATTAAACACATTAGCACGAACGCATAATATCTCCAAACAAATATGGCAGTTTAGGATATTTAATAAAAATTTTTATAAAATCTAAAAAAAAAAATATTATTTTTTATAAAGAAGATTTTATAATATTTGTGTTGCAATATGTATAATACGTTTGTGTGCTAATGTTTGGCAAATTTGTTTTCGCCATTTCAAATTTAATTAGATAAGTAAAACGAGATCATCATTTCCAACTACAAGGAAATTTTTATTTACTTTAACATAACATTCATACAGATTTTGATCCTACGCTATCTCTTTGCGAGTTTGTTTGTTCTTTAAGTTACCCCTTCAACAGAATTGTATCATTGAAGAGGAATTATTTGGCCTCGGAAATATCCATAACGCCATCACTAATTACGACAAACGCCTGAGGAGCCTCCTCCGAAAAAACTGCCTTCGACCCACACCTTCGCGCAGGAAGCCGGAGTCCTCGAATTCAACTCCTATTCGTATTCAAAATTGAGTTTTGTTTGGTACTCCACCACGCTAAACCATAGAAATTTCCAGAATTCAAAATAATTGCATATGGTTAATGCAAAGCCACGAAGAACCGTAACGCGGTACAGTACAAATGCGAGAGTGAGACGCAAAACTCTCGAAGGCAAAAAAACGCCCTTAAGCGATAATGACGATGACGCGGTAGATGTTTATCCACAAAGAGCTGCTTTGCTTGTTTGAATGAATTTTTTTTTTTTTTTTAATTTTTATCTTACTTTTTCCAAAGGAAGATTTTGAAATATTAATATTGTAATATTAATATTAATATCATGGTAGAACAATAATATAAAAAAATCTTTAACTTATAAACTAATTATCTGATTTTGAGAAAATCTTTAAATCCATTTGAAAGATAACAAAATAATTAAAACTTCAAATAAAGTAAGCTTTATTTTAATATAAAATTTCTCAAAATTTAAGTTCTACCGCTATCATTTTTGCGAGCTGAATAAATTGCTACTTTTTTAGGTCTTTTTTTTTTTTTTGATTTTGTTCTTATAATCTACTTTTCCCTTCATATCAAAAAATATGTATTTTTCGAATTTTTTCTCATATTTATATCAAAATAATAAGACTTTTTATAAGTTTTCCATTGATATATAAGAATTTATATGTCGATTGCACTGTAGACCAGGAAGAGAAATTATTTTTTTTTTCTTTGATTGCATATTAATTTCAACTATTATAAATTATACTATTATATACCTTTGGAAAGCTTGCAAAAATACGATTTTTTGACACATAATGGGTTTAGTTAATTTATATAGCGAATTTAATGAAAGTTTAAAAATAAGTTTCCAAAATACAAAAAAAAAAAAAAAAATAATAATAATAAAAATATATAATAAAACCAGAGTATAAGCCTGACAATGCGAGGAAAAATAATATAATTATAATGAAAATATGCACAAAAATAGTTCGAAAATAAAAAAATAAATAAATATATGAATAACATTTGGACTTTCCTCTTCCTAATTGAAATTAATGATTTGAAGCCGTTATGATCTGAGGGGATAATATTGGTTAAAGTATTAAATAAGTAAACTTAAAAAATTAAAAATAGTAAATTTAAATCGGCGTATATATATCCGCTCCCTGATAGAAAAATCTAGCTCCGTTAGGTTTTGTAGAACGAATAGTTGTATAAGTAAGCCAATTTTTAGTTTTCTGAGAGTTTCAGAAAGCTCTGGAGAGAGAAAAACGCCTAGGAAATTATATATAAGTTCACCAATCTCTGCTGCCGGATATAATTTTTAAAATCTGTATCCGTTAGAATTTGTAGGACGAAACGTTTTATAAGTAAGTCAAATTTTTCTACATTATCTGGAAGGTTCAGAAAGCTCTGGAAAGGCAAAAAAAAAAAGAAAACAAAAACAAAAAAACCGACGTATCTCCGCTCCCTGGCAAAAAAATTCAAAAACTGGCTCCGTTAGGATTTGTAGGACGCATAGTTTCCTAAGAAAGACGAATTTTACTTTTCTACCACGTCTGGTAGCTTAAGAAAGCTCAGGAAAGAGAAAAAATTCTTAGAAAAAACACATTAATCCGATTATTGAAAGACCAGAAACCAAAGTTTTATTGATGATATCTTTAAAAGCTGATTTTTGTTTATTAAAATTCGTTTATATTTTTACAAAAAGAAAAAAAAAAGAGACAAAAGTTGATCATTTGTTTTCAAATTTGTTGAAATATCCAGATTTAGTATATTTACAATTTCTTAGAAAAATATGTTAATCTATTAAGATTCTAAATTTTAGAATCTGCAGATGTATAGCCATCGTTTTTTATTAAAAATTTTAAATAAAAATGTAAACCCTTTCATTAAAAATTATGTCCAATAAAAGCCACTTTTTCTATTTCAAATTTAATGTAATATTTAAAGAAAAATTTTACGATTTTGATTTTTTTTTATTTGACTGTTTTCCCTAAAAAATCCTCAAAGGAAAACCCTTGAAATTTAAAAAAAAAAAAAATAAAAATAATTTTTAAAGTAGGCTTTAGTAATTGTTTTATGTCATTAAATAAATAAAAAAATAATGTCAATTGAAAGATTTTATTCGGAATAAAAATTTAATATAAAAACAAAACAATAATTTGAAAATTAAAAACTAAAAAAAAAAAAAATAACAAAAAAGGGATAATAATTTGAAATTCCTCCTGCTTTTTATTTTCAATAAATTCTTTTCAAGTCTAAATAAATTGGAATCTGGTGGTGAAATATAAATTAGTAAAACGTTAACAAAAGTGAGTAAAATTCTATTATATTAACGGAAGAATTCAATAAAATGTATACCTTATTATACATCTTCTATCTGCATTAGACCAAAATCTTCAAATCTGATTAATAATACAACATTTAAATAACTTCAGTTTAAAATTAGCGTAATCTGAAATCGATTATCAATTTGTTTAATTTAAATTTCTAAAACCCAAAAGATTTCTTAAATAATACAAAATTTCGTGACCTGATAACGATTTCAATATAAAAGACCAAAATCTTCAAAACATAAAAACTTGTAAATATTTTTTTTTAATAGCCTAAATAGCGCTCTTTGAATTATAACTATTTTTACAGGAAAATTTCAAAATCTGTTTCATATATACAAAACTGATCTTAAATACCTGTCGCTTTCACTTAAGTGAAATAAAATGAAATCGAAAGAATAAATTTAATTGTTTAAGAGAATGAATCTAATAAATAACTATATTTAAAACCGATCATTAACGGTTTTAAAAAATTAAGAATTTATTTATTTTAACAGTAATCAGAAAGAATTTTCTAAAATTTAATGAATTTCTATAAAAAATTAAATTCTTTATATATAAATTATTTTACATTATTCCATAAGGCCTTCCAATTATATTAATAGAATCTCTCTGGTTACTTTTCTTCACCTTTGTGGGTTTTTATCCTAGCAATTAAATAACAACCATCTGGCATCTCCAAATAAACTATGTTGGTTGATTGGTTTTTTTTTTTTTTTTTATTTTTTCTAACTAGAAAATGGCAACAAATTGATTGTTGCCTAACAGGTCTTGTTTGTCTAAAGTTCCCTGTAAATTATAAAAAAATATGTAGCTGGTAAACTTTACATCTCAAAATACACAGAAGTAGATTTTCTTTATTTAAAAACTAACTCCTTTTATCATATTAACTAAATAAAATCCTTAAGATTTTAATAATTATATTTTTTTTTTCTTTCTTATAAGAAAGAAAATTTTATTACCACAAAATTTGTATAAAAAAGAAAAAGCGTGGTACATAAAATAATGTAATTCACCTAAAATAACAAATTGTTGGTTATTAAAAGGGGGAGTTTTAATAAAAGAGATTTTGGTGAAAGAGCGAGAGAAAGTTGAGTTTGTTTTAAGAGGATATGTTAAGGGATATGATGGTAAAAAAAAGTGGTAAGATTTTGTAAGTGGTGAGATTGTAATGTTAGCGAAGGAAAAGCTTAGATGGGAGTTTTTTTTTTTTTAAGGAAATTATTGTTATTGTCATCTGTATGTGTATGTGTGTTTTTCCTTTGGTTGGTTTTATTTGTAATGTGATGCCACTAGGAATAAGGTAAAAATGATATTATTGTTTATTAAGAAAACAGAAGGAAAAAAACGTATAACTTAAAAGAAATACCCTTTTCGAAAAATGTACTATTTCATGATAAAGGTACCGATTTTAAAAATCTACCTCTATTACAAAATACCTTAAAAAACACCTTTTCACAAAGAAGGACATCTTTACCAAAAAAAGTACATTTTTTGTAAAATATATTTATTTTTAAAAGGTACCTAATTAAAAAAAAAAAAAGTTCTTAAAATTGTTTACTAAAAAAGTAAAAAGTTTTCCAAGAAAAATACTATTTTTTGGTATTTTTTTGTATTAAAAAAAAGTAACTTTTTCAATACTTTTTTTTTTAATATTTGATCAAGAAAAAGTACATTTTTATTAAAATCATCTTTAAGGCGCCCATAGACACATACTGCAGAGAGATACTGATGATGAACCCTCGTATACGTGTGTGCTTGATGATTTTTCTACACATTCATCAATCAAAATTTTATTTTGTCAATTTTCACAGAATATTTTTATAATATTTATTTGTTTTTTCTTTTAAATTGAAATATAGAATATAAACTTTCATAATTGACAAAAAAATAAATAAATTCATTCGACACAAATGTCTGCAGTATGAGTTCATTTTAAAATCAAAACGATTTTGATTTTTCATACTGCATTGTCGGTGTGACGCACACATTTAAAAGCTCTCTCAATTTTACTAATACATACTTATTGCTTGAGCTAATGCAGTATGTGTCTATGGGCCACTTTAAACTAAATATTTTTTTTACAAAGGAAAAAAAAGTGCTTTTGAAGTACGTTTTTTAAAAAAAGTATATTTTTCAAATTGTAACCTTTTTATAAAAACTACTTTTTTCCGAAAAAAGTACCAAAAGAATTTTTTATAAAGAATATTATTTCTCAAAAATGCACAAAAATATTTGAATAAATTGCTTTATTTTATAAAAGGTAAAATTTTTCCGAAATTTAAAAAAAAAAATAATAAAAATTAAAAAAAAGTGTCGTGTTCTTTACGTACTAAATTGTAAAAGGTACTACATACTTTTTTTAACTATCTTTAAAAAATCTAGTAATTTTCAGAAAATTTAATTTAAAAAAGTTAAATAAAAAAGTAATAATTTTTCAAAAAGTACCAATTAATAAAAAAAAGTAAAAACATTTTTAAATAATGTAATCGTTTTCGAAAATGTACCAATTTTCATAAAAAGTAAAATTTTTAAAAGGTACCAATTTTTCAAAAAGTATCAGCTTTCTAAAAAGTTCCATTTGGCAAAATATGTATTTTCAAAGTACCAATTTTTGAAAAAAAGCTATTTAAAAAAAGTTATAATTTTCAAAAACGTACAAATTTTCTTAAGGAAAAAAAAAAAAAAAAATCAAAAAAAGTATAAATTTTTTAAAAAGCTGTACCAAATTTAAAAAGTATGTACCAATTTTTATAAGAAAAGTACCGATTTTCAAACAAGTACCAATTTGAATACAGTTTTAATTTTCATAAAAATTCATTTTCTAAAATAAGTACTAATTTATACAAAAACAAGTATGTACCAATTTTTTTTTTTTCCTTAAAAAAATTTGTACTTTTTTGAAAATTATAACTTTTATAACTAATTTAAAAAAAGTGCAAAATTTCCCAAAAAGTACTAATATTAAAAAAGTAGTAATATTAAAAAAGTACTGATATTAAAAAAAAGTACTGATATTCATTTAAAAAAGTACCAACTTTCCAAAAAAAAGTATTTATTTATTTTGAAAAAAGTAGTAATTTTTAAAAAAAAGTACTAATTTAAAAAAACTGGCCAATTTTATGAAAAGTACCACTAAAAAAAAATAATAAAATTTTCATAAAAAAACAATTTGCCGAAAGAAAATCAATAAATTTCAAGAAATGTACCAATTTATCCAAAAAGTAACAAAGGATTTTTTTTTTAAGTTCCAAAAAGTATTAATAAAAAAAAAAAAAAAAAAAAACGAGAGAAAAAGGTATAGTCAGTCAAGACCGACTATATTATACCCTACACCATTATGTATGAGCATACAAATTCGGGAAGCCAATTGGCCAATCGTAGAGCAACACTTTTACTAAATGTAAAAAAAAATATACAAATACAGAATAATGCGTTGATACTAACATCTACATGATTTTATGCACTTCAGGGCGATTCTCGGTAGTGGGTTTATATGGGAGCTATGGTAAATTATGGACCTAGGTGAAATAATGTATCAAATTCAATAGGCTTCTTGTATCATACAACCACCTATGGTGGTGTAGGGTATAAACATACAATTTCTTAAGAAAAGTACTAAATTTTTCTAATAAGTACTAAAGTACTAATTTAAAAAAAAAGTAGACGTTTTTATAAAAATAAAAATTTTTCATAAAAAGAACCAATTTCCAAAAAAAAAAAAAAAAAAAAATATATAAAAAATATATTTAGATCAATTTCAAGTACCAAATTTTCAAAAAAAGTAGCAGTTTAAAAATTTTAAATTTTCGAAAAGGACCATTTTAAAGAGAATTCAGTTTTCAAAAAAGTACTAATTTTTAAACAAAACCTTAGATTTATAAAAAGGATATAACAATTTTCATTAAAAGAATAAATTTTTCATAAAAGTACTTTTTAGAAAAAAGGGTTATTTTTCAAAAATGTACCAATTTCAAAAAAAAAAAAAAAAGTAAAAATTTTATTTTCAAAAAAGTATCAATTTTCAATAAGAATAACAATTTTCCCAAAAACCTGCTCATTCAAATTTAAATTTTACACTTTGGCATTTCTCTCACTCACTCTCTTTCTCTTTCAAAGACATAAAATGGTGAAAATCCCCCCTTTTTTTAAGGGTTTGAGAGCCATAACACAATGTGTTACTATTTTAAGAGCATAATTCTAGGCTTGTTAAGGAAAATCTACATCTACAATAATTTATAAAGGAGTTGAAAATTGCACTCTCACCCCCTTTCCTCTAATACTAACAAAAACCACCCATTTCTTTTTCTTCTTCTTCTTGCGATGGTTGAAAAAATTAAAAAGCACCCACTCTTATTTTAACCATTTACTGCTTTATGCTCATATTCACCACTAACTAAAACCAAAAAAGAAGAAAAAAAAAAAAAAAAACTTTTTTAAAAGTTACCGAGACGACGCTGTTTTTGTTCTAAAGGTTGTTTTCCTAAAGCTGTTAGTATTTGACATTTGATTTGAAGTGACGTTAAAGCGAAACTTACGCACTTTTAAAAATACTCTTTACACGTTCTTACTACTACTACTACACTACAAGTATATTGTAATAAACAACAACAAAACAAACGGTAAATTATTAAAACAAAAAAAAAAAAGTAATAGAGAAAGAAAAAAATATTGTTGTATAAAGAAATTTTAATTTATAAATTAAAATCTAAAGAAAACTTGTGTAGAATTTTAATTAGCTACAATATTTTGGTGGTTTTTATTATTTCTGTTTTAAACACTAAAACTAATAAACACTTGTTCAAAATAAAGAATAGAAAAAAATTATAAGAAGAAAAAATTATTAGAATTAAAAAATTTTTTTTTTTGTCAAACAACAATTACTCAACATTGAAAAATTTATCATTATATATTTTTTTTTTTTTGACGTTTTCATAAATCGTGTGTGTATGTGTGAGTGTGTATAAGTGTAAAACAAAACAACAACTAAAAAGAAGAAAAAAATTAGAAATTTTCTTTTTTTACGAGTTTGTCATTAAAAGTGTGTGTGTGATTTTTATGTTTAAAATTCAAAAAGAAAAATTATTTAAACAAAATAATACAAAACAATTTATTAAAAATAAAATTGAAAACAAAAAAAAACTAAACAAATTTTTTAAAAGCGGCAGCGGTGAGAGAATAAAAAAAGACACAAATTTTTAAACAAAAAAAGTGTAACCCACAAGAATTATTCGAACAATAACAATAAGAAATAAATTATTAATTTTGTGCTATTTTTGTTAATAATTTTTTCTAAATTTATTTATATTTAATTTAAAAAAAAAAGAAGTAGACATTTAAAACATTAAAATTTCTTCTTTATTGTCCTTTTTGCCATGGAAATTTTCATCCCTGATTTATTTGCTTCCTTTTGTGCTTTCCTCATTTGAAAATCTTCTTTAGGTTTAATTTTCATTAATCTCTTTTTTTTTATTCCTCTTGCTCTTTCTAAGAGAGTGCAAAATAACTGTAATTGTCAGTTTGCCAGTGTGTGTGTGTGAGTGTTTTAATTTAAGGGTTGTCTTTATGTGTAAAATTCAACCAAAGTTTTTCCCTTTCCTTATCTTTTAAAAACATTTAAATTCGTTAATGAGTATGAAAATTAATTTTCTTTAACGTGTAAAAAAGTTATTTTAACAATTTGTAACTTTTGATAAATCGTTAAGAAGCATTGAAATATTTTCTAAGTGAAAAATAACCCTTAGACTTTTTGGTGAGTGTTTTCATTTTGTTGGTACAATTTTGTTTACTAACCACCCGGCTGGGGGCTGCCATTTGCATATGAATAAAAATGTAAATGACAGCAGAAAGAAAATAAAAATAAAACGTATAAACAAAAATTAATGAGAATTTCTTAAGAAAAACTATTTAAAAAAAATTTTGATGTTGTCATATCTGGAAATTCTGGATCCTCTTTGCTCCATTTTCTTTCCCAATATGTTCACAGCCTGATAAGGACTAAAAATAGCAACCTTAGGCTCTTGAATCCAAGAAATCTTAGACTTCAGACTGGTTAAAAAGGTAAAGTTCATCGTTCTGACATATTGCAACATCCACCAGAACAGAGTAAACTAAAACGGATCAAAACTGTTGAAAAGAAGTTCTGTCAAAAGCCCATTCAACAGCAGAAATTTTAAACTATAGCTTAGCTCATTGCAAGATCGAGTATTTCATTGCCCCTTTTTTAACCACCTGTTCACTTTTTTGGCCCCTTTTTTAAATGGCGACTAAATGGAGACTTTTTAACACTATGTGCTGAATAACAAGAAACTAAGTTGTTTAAAATATATCGACCCATTTTATATTAATTTAAACAAATAAATTAATTATTTTAAGATTATTTCATAGTATGTGATATAAATAGCTGCGGAGTATTTATAAGTGGACTGAAACTGTTAGTTACTAAAAACAAAAATGAAGTTTATGAACAGCTATTTAAGTCATCATATGCCGATAATACTTATATCCTAAGTTAGATTTTTACATTCCTCATAGCAATCCCTCGGTGGAACGTGTTTTTTTCACTAAATTATCAATAATAAAAAATAGTTTGTCCAACAGACTTAAGTCTATAATTGTGGATCCATACGTTCAGTCCTAAATTGGTTCGAAGGAGAATTGAAAGACTGGTGTACGAGTGAAGACCTTGTACAAAAGTACAGAAGTGTAATGAAAAAATCTTTAATTTTGAAATAAAAAAAAATTTTACTATTATAAAATAATTAGAAATAAATTATTTTGTTAGTAACAGAATTGGATTTAGTAGTTTTTCTTAAAACATAACATTTTTTTATTTTGTTGTTATTAAATAAACATATTTTAAGGTTTTTTTTTTAGGTTTTAAAGCAGTTGGCCCAATTTTTTTTCCAAAAAATTCCCTTTTTTGGTGACTTTTTATTTTGAAATCCCCTTTTTTGGACACTTTTTAAAAATTCTCAAGGTTAACGCTGTATGTACGTAATTGTGTCCATCAACCTCCAACTCGTAAGAACATTATTAAACGTATCGAAACTTGCAAACTAAAGTACTTGAATGGAATTTCCAGACTAGTTTAAGGACTAGAGCATTACATCTCTCAAAATATCCAACATCCTTAGGAATTCTAGACTCCCGATTGGTTTGAGAAGTAGAGCTAATTGCAATAGTAATTTGTAGAAATATGAATAGTATTTGCATCTTATTTACAGCAAAGAAGAGAAATTTTGTGCTCCTCAACATCCACCATACTAAATCAATATAAAATGGACCAAAGCTGGCGAAATAAAAATTCTTAAATCTGACTTCAGAATCAATTGTAAAAATCCAAACGGACTGCTCTAAATCACTGTTAGACTAGGTATTATCTGCACCTTATTCAGATAACAGCTGCGTTTTTTTTTTTTGCCATCAACATCCACAATACCGAAACACTTTAAAACGACAAAAATCTTGCAAACCTAAAACACCTAGAAATCCTTGACTCTAGACTGGTCTAATGAGTAGTTCTCTTCCCATTTGCAACTTATTCAAAGCACAGATATAAATAAAACGACATGGATTTAAAATTTTAGACTTCAGATTGTCTTAAGGAGTAAAGTTCATTGAAGAAACCCTTTATCTTTGTTACCTCTTTTTGAGACTTGGTAAACTCAGCAGTCTCTGGTGGCTGTTGCCAACTAGTTACTTAACCGACTACATTAGAGCACCACTTTATTAGCTAAGTGACTAGTCACTTTAACATGGGCTTGTGCTAGCAGGAAGTCTATTGCCACCTCCACGACTACGTGGAGGCTATTTTTTGACACATTCACCTCCACGGCTACGAAGTGGCATTTTTGTGCAAACATAATCACTTTGCTGGTTACAATTAGTGAGTCAAAAAATTTGATGATCTACTCCTAATGATTACAAAGGGAAACACTGATTCTGCGGCACGGGGTTTCTCAGTCAATTCGTATACACGGTATTAATAAGTACTAAGCCTCTAATCCACTTTTTTTTTTTTTTTTTTGAATTGACTCTAGTTTTCGCGATAAATCACGATTGAAAAATTAAAGAGGTGGCACTATATTTTGAAGCATATTGTTTAGGTTTCAACGAAACCGAAATGGATAAGACACCACGAATGCTGATGAAGTGTGTAGCGGCGCAGAAAATACGTATTCCATTCTGCTGGTGTTTAATTATAGTCCACCAACTCTGCTTTGGTACCGCCAAACAGAGACAACAAGGCAATTTAAGATTGCAAATTTGTTTACATATCTCGAAAACGACTGGTCGGATTTTGTTCCGAAAAATCTAAAAAATAAAAATAAAAATAAAATAAAAAATTACAAAATCATTTATTTATTTTTTTAATTTTTCTATATAACTTGTAAATGTGTATTTCTCTAATTTGTGAATAAAATCAAAACTTATGTTTTGTTTTTAATGAAGCATGTCTTGTTTTATTTGCAACAAATTTATGTCAAAATTAATTTTTGACACCTTCAAATTTTCATGATTTTTTGAAAAAAAAAAAAATTTTTTTTTCTTGAAATTTTGTATAAAATTTATTTTTTTCTCATAATATGGGCTGAATATCTCCATAACTGTTGACCGTATTAAAAGGTAATGTGAGAACGGCTTGAAAATTATTTTTTTATATTTTTTTGAACAAAATCAGACAAGTCGTTTTTGAGATAAACTCCAATTTATAGAGCCACCTACTTAATTTTACAAATAGCGATTTATCGCGAAAACTAGAGTCAATTCAAACAAGCGTGAATATTATATTCGGCTCGGCCGAATCTACATACCCACCATCAATTTTCTCTATGTTTAAGTTATTGTACATGCATTTGTTTGAGAGATATCAGCAGAAAACTATGAAATGAAGCTACAACGGACACCCTGTGTTTCTAGTTTTTTTTGCCATAACTTTTTTGTATATTAATCGTTTTTCAATCCCAAACAAACCTTATATAAGATAAATATTTGAGCCAAATTTCGTCCCCCTAGGTTGTCCCGTTCGAGCCCTATACTGCTTTCAACAGACGGACAGATGGACGGACATAGCTAGATCGACACAGAATCTAACCGGTACCCAGAAAATATATACTTTATGAGGTCTTAAATGATACATTCGACGTGTTACATAGTGGATTTGAGGGTTAATACTTATTAATATCGTGTATCCGAATTGACTGATAAACTCCATGCCGCAGAAATTTTTTCATTATTCATAAACATTATTTTTTGCGAAAAAAAAAAAAAAAAAAACGTTAATCAAACCAAGGACAAGCTCGATAAATACTATGGGGACTCTGCACCATTGATTTCAATGGTAAAAAAGTGGTTTACTGATTTTCGTTGTGGTCGCACAAGTACAAATGACGCTGAACGTTCTGGACGGCCAATTGAGGTCAGTACATATAATGTTATAATGTTGGCCGACCGAAGAGTAAAAGTGCGTGAGATTGGCAGTGTGGTTTCGATTTTAAATGATCAGCTGGGTTTAAGAAAGTTGTCTGCAAGATGGGTGCCGCGTTTGCTCTCAATTGACCATAAACGTAAACGTGTGACAACTTCAAAGGATTGTTTGGAGTTGTTTAACCGCAATCTGAATGAGTTTTTGCGGCGTTTTGTAACTGTGGATGAAACATGGATCCATTACTGTACTCCGGAGACCAAGCAGCAGTCTAAACAATGGGTTTCTCCAGGTGAACATGCTCCGAAGAAGGCCAAGGTGATGACAACAGTTTTTTGGGATGCACGCGGGATAATCCACATCGATTACCTTCAAAAAGGAAAAACAATAAATGGCGAATATTATGCCAACTTATTAGACCGATTTAATGAGGATTTAGAAAGAAAACGACCTAATATGGCCAAGAAAAAAGTTCTTTTTCATCAAGATAATGCACGGGTGCACAAGTGTGCAGTCTCTATGGCAAAACTCTATGAATTGGGCTACGAATTGGTACCTCATCCGCCATATTCTCCGGATTTAGCCCCTAGTGACTACTTCCTATTTCCAAACCTAAAGAAATGGCTCGGTGGAAAGAGATCAGCTCCAACGATGAAATTAAGGACTTCGAAAAATCCTATTTTTTGTAAGGGATACAAAAACTGGAGAAACGTTGGACTAAGTGTATTGAGTTAAAAGGTGATTATGTTGAAAAATAAATTTTTGTTTTGCAAAAAACACTGTGTTTCATTCAAAAAGTCACGGACTTATTGATCCGCCCTCGTACTCTAACAAAATTATAAAAAAAAAAAAATTCTCATCAGACTATGTTAATCATCATCTAGATTTCGAGTTCAATGACAAGCAGATGTACTTGTATTGCCTTCGATCCTTGTGTCATTACAACTGGACTATTTCTCGACGGTACGTACAAGGCTGATCAGTAGGGGCGGATTTTTATGCTTTTAATTTTTGAAAATATGCTCTGAAACAATTTGGGTAATGCCTCACATTTCTGACTTTTAAAAGTTAAAGCTATATGTTTTAAAAGATCAATACTAATTCGTTGTACTTTTTTTTTTAAATTTCAGCTCTTTTAGATTAATTTTTTTTTAATATATATTTGTAACATTGGGTTTAATATAACCTTAGTTAGATAGAGTTTTATTTTTATAAAATAATGATTGTTTATTTTGGCAAAAATAGTTTTATACATAGAAAATAATCCTTCCACATCAACAGATGTGATAGGAGCATATTTGAATAATTGTAATTCAGAAAGGGAGTATTTTTCTAAACACGAGATCTGAACGTAGAATAATTGATTTTGCAGTTTTAATTTTATTTTTTTTTTTTTTTTTAAGTAGGCCTTTCCACAACTTCCACTCTATCAACTGAACTTAGTACTGTCAATTGTTTCAGAAGGAAATACAATATATTCAATATATCTATTTTCTATATAATATCAACGAAAAAATGTGATAAAACTTATTACGCACCTCCTTTGCACCTCGGTGTAATGCGTGGGGTACCATATATGTAGCGGCGTCCGACAGTATAAGATAATCTGATTTTTATTTCAGTGTCATTATTTCTCTGATATCGCGACTTCAGATCCATTTTGCATTGTTAAAAATTCGAGTAAATATCCAAAAATATGCACAGATCTATGCCATTTTTTATTAAAATGTCTGATATGGATAGATGACAAAATTAGATAATTTTTAAATGCTCCAGAAAAAATATGAATTTTCATTAAAATCCGTCCCCTACTGATCAATCATATGAGTTGTCTACTAGCAAAACTAGTCTTAATTTTGGCCAAAAGTTAAATTCTTTCAATAATCTTTAATTTCTATAACAGCCCTCGTTAAATTTAACCAAAATTCTAAAGTTTACTTCTTTTACCTGAAA